>CM053514.1:20689532-20768715 GCA_028627145.1 Eidolon dupreanum | reverse complement strand
CTCTAAGGCTATTAATATAGAACTCTGGACAGAACCCTGTCCTGCTATTTCCCCAAGAGAAGAGGTTTGTTTCTACTTCCCTTCCCACGCAATAATGGTTACTAACCTGTGCCCTGAAAGTGACAGAACTTGTTGTTCTTCTCCAAACATCTTGAGATTTTTGTTCAGTATGAGAGAAGGGTCCAGGCAGGAGATGTGGAGCTTCATTGCTTTCTGGCAGTGGTAAGCTATTCCATCTCCCATACCTGTACCACCCTCAGGAGGCTTCCTCCAGGCTTCAGAACTTGCATGAGCTTGCACAAACTTCTTGTGAGAGTTCAGTAAAAGTTCTTGAAAAACAGGGCTCCCAGTGAGTGAAAATTCCGTGTCTGAGGCGCCCAAGGTTCTATACTGTTGGACTAGCCCACATTCATTCTTTAATAATGTGATAAAATTCTAAGTCACTCTTACCTGCTGGAGCTGCTTAGGTTTTCATGTTTTCTGTTTCAACATGGTTGAACTTCTCTGTCCTGTGCATTTAACCTTACCTCTTCAATGAAATAAAATAGTGATGATTGTAGTTTACACATTTTATTTTCCTGCCATTAGGGTGGAAGTTATTCTCTTTCCAGCTTTATATATCCTAGGTGAAAGTGGAACCCCGTCATATTAGTAATAATCACTTATTTCTTTAAACATATGAAGCAAATATTTTCATTTCTAGCATATGCCATCTTTGTGTTTTTTTTTTTTTTTTTTTTTTACAGGTAGTTTCTTTTTCCCCAGATAATATTTATCATGGTGGTTTCATTTTTTAGGAATTTATTTTTTTAATTGTAAGTTAATGTTATGTGAAACTTATTACCTAAGGCTATTTAAATGTTTGTATCTTTGAGTTGCAATTAAATTCCATCTCATATAATTCTCATTTTTTTCTAACAGACGCTTTTTTAAAATTAATAACTTATTAAGAAAATAACTTTTTCTTATTAACAAATCACAATCCAAAAATTAGCTGGGATTAATATCTAAACTGTGACTTAAAGTTTTTCTTCATAAGAGTTAAAAAAGAACAAACCTACTCAAATCTAAACCAAACTTTTATCTTGTGTTTTAGCTTATATCTTCAAATATCAAGCTTGAGGACATAAAAAAAAAAAAATCATAGGAATGTTGTGTTTAGTGAGTCTCCTTAAGCAAAGTATAAATATATTATATAAACTTAAGTTATTCTATAATGAAAATGTTTGACAATTGACCTAAATACCCAGACCTTAAAACAAGACATTTAAGAAACTCTCTGAAAAAATTAGTGAATACAGCCAAAGGGGAAATCATTAAATGACAGAGTGTTACCTTCGAATGATTCATTTGCTAATATGGTGCTGAATAGCTGTCAAGTAAGAATGTTTATTATTTCTTAGAGCTTTTCTTTTTTTCCCCGAAATTCTTAATTTATAACTGATGGAGAACACTTTATACCCCTTACTTAGTCAAGCACTCATTGGCTGAAATTAGGTTTGATTAGTTTTTAAAGCATTGATATATACAGATATATTTTAGTTCTCAGTCTCTTTTACTTTTGCCATTTTTGTATGGTTGTAAAACTATTCCAGTAATTGTTTTAAACTAAACTAAAAAACAAAACAAAACAAAACAAACAAAAAAAACAGAATCTGCTACTTTCTCGTTAATGATGTCCATAGTAAACTAAAAAATGAACTAGTATTAGGAGTGTTTATGTAGCTATTTCACACCTCTTTTACTGTAATGCTTGGTTTATTCTTAGATGGATATTGCCATTTGGAATAATTTCAAAACATAATTAAGAACTGTGATATAGTTTGATCTAGTGTTCTAAACTTTTCCTGAATGTCTCCTTTTCTGAGTTAAAATATATAAATGGAAGAATAGAACACATGTACATTGAACGACGGCAATGGAAAATAAGCTCAAAATAAAGAAAAATAACTAACCTCCATCCTGTGAAAATAAGTTGAATTCAAATGCCAAATAGTTGTGGATTAATAAGGCTTAAACATGATATCATGGACTGGCCTTAATGTTATGAAATTTTAAGTGACCAATGTAGTGGACAGATTCTCTATCTAGCAATATGGCAGGGAATATAATATCAGATTAAACAAACAAACTGGCTAATGGAGGACATTTTACTTACACTTACTCAGATCAAAAAAATTCCAAAAATCAGAATCAGAAGCAAGGAAAAAGCAAGCTAAGGTTTTGGTATTAATGGATAGTGTGATACCATCTGTGTAAAGTGATTTATCCTACATAATTCAAATATATTCCCTGTACACATCATATTTTTAATATTGTCTGTTTTAGCTCTTTAAACTAAAGACATTGAACCAGAAACGCTAAACTGGTGACAATGTTTGGGCAATCTAGGTAAATTCACTTACCTGTTGTAAACCACAAATAATTTGTCAGACTGTATTTCTTAATTTGGGGTTCTGAGAATATAATCACCATAACCACATAAGTTACCTGCATTTTCTATTATTAAATAACATAACAAAAAGCACTTAATGCCAAAATAATTTTGAATATAGTCTGACATCTTTTTAATAGTATAAAACCAACTTTTCGAAGTCATAGCATCATTCTGAATAAATCAACTATTATAATATACATGTGCAAATGGGCTGGCCAGTTGACAGAGAATGTTAATTGATAGACTATCAAGTAAACAAGATGAAATTTTTTTTAGTGTCTGTAGCCATTATCTGATAGATTTAATGGTTAGAGTTAAACGGTGCACCTCAAAAGCTAATTCTTATTTATTCAGGAAATCAAGAATTATTTTTTTAGTACAAACCAATAAAAGATGATTTTAGTTTCAGAAGAAAGGAGAAACAACTATGGAAGTTATGCCAATGGATCCAACATATTTATTGAACTTAGCAGAGTTTGAACAAAAAATAACCTTGTTTGTTCTCACATTTATTTTCTTTGAACACATTCTAAGGGCTTGTTTTTGCCTACCCCTGGATAAAAACTTTTGACAGATCCCATGGCTTTCTCTATGATTTATGGGTATTAACATTCACTCTCACTTTTTCAGATATTAAAATGTACAAATTAATGGAAGATATACTTATTCATGTCATTCAAAATGTCTCTACTCTCTTTATCCTCTACTCCCAACCTCTTTGCATCTACACTCAGATTCCACTTCAGGCTGAAGCTTAACTTGGGGAAGGGGAGGTGGAGGTCAGTGCTCCCTTTTCCTAGCTACATACAACCTTCACTTGTAACTAATACAATTCTCACTCCAGGATTGAGTCAGAGAGGAACAGGGTAGAGTTAGATGTGAAAAATCATACTTGACATGGCTTATGCTACTGTAAACCTTGGCAGAATGTCCAAACACTAGCTCTTTCACTCACAAGGTGTTCTCTCTCCTCCCACAACCTGTCCTTTTTCTATCTCTCTCATTTTTATCATTTTTATAGATCTCCATGTAATAGGACATTCCATCTGCATGTCTGGAGTTTCAGACGAAGCCTATTCCAAGTGATGGTTTAGCATTATCTTGTTAGCTTCTTGCTTCCGGAGATCTACCTTCATTTAAGGTCACTTGTTTTCAGATGCACCTCACTAATACATTATTTTGCAAATTAGAAAGAGGCACACATCTCTAGGCTGACAGGGCCCTGCTGATGTCATGGGCACAGGCTAGATTTCAACCTCAACATGAGCCTCTGTACAGGGCACCAACTGTGGCACCAGAAAGACTCTGATAGAATCTCAGAAAGAAATCATTTCAGAAAGAAACTCATTCTTTGCCCAAACATGCTCTGAAAGGGAAACTTCCACATCACACTTTCTCCTGTTTTTCTCTGGCAGGTCACTCAAGCCAATCTCTCCCAGGCCATGAGATTTTAAAGCACATCAAATAATACTCCTTTTATTCTCCCAATTCCAGAGATGTATGTTGGTCTTTCCAAGGGGGCTTCTGGCCCCTTCAGTATCCACTTGTATTGAGACCAGAAGATCTGGGATTAATGAAATTTTCTTGTATGTTTCACAGTATTATAACAAGTCCTGCTTAAAACTGGCTCCTACTTTTCTCAGTTTTGGCTAAGGCTCAAAAAGCAGTAATGCCTTAAGTTTCTTTTATTATAGCACTTAAAGTGTTTGGGACATATAGAGATTACCTCCTTCTGAATTGGAAATCTGGTTTAAAAAATTACAATATCTACTAAAATACTTTGAGAGAAGACAGAAATGTGATGGGATTAACTAGGACAAAGATGACCAAACTAAAGTTAGTCAGTCAATAAGCCACATGCAGGGAGGTCAGCCATCGTGAACAGAAGCAGGTGAGAAGGTTTACAGTCCAGAAGATAGATGGAATAATTTGTACCAGTAAATAATGTTAGGACATCTCAATTTTGCACTGAGTTTATGATAGAGAGTATTGGCTCTACATTTCTATAATGTTCTGCTTACTATACATACAAAGGGGTATTGCTCGTAGCCAAAAACAAAATCAAAGCAAAGCAATAATTAGAGTGAGGATATTCGTCTTAAGATCATCTCACAGTAAAACAAACAAACAAACAAACAAACAAACAAACAACTAAAAATTAAATACATTCTGGAAGCTAAATAATAAAATCACCGAAAAATGTTTTACAATTTTTGGTATCTTCACATTTAAAAAGCAAGATGTATGATTTTTCAACCAATCAAGGGCCCTTAATTGAATGCCAACTCTGCATCATCCAAAACTAGGCATGAGTATTATAATTTTAGCCCAGGTCACATTGAAGAGGGAGGGTTTTGATACATATTTACTGAAACATGCACTGTGTGCTGAAATCACAAAAAGAAAAATTTTTGAAATCTTTACCATGAATGTTGAATTTAATGTGCCCGCATGAGGGGATCATCTCTATCATCAAAGGTAAGGTGTATTTTTCCTGTTCTCCAAGTAATTTTATGCAGTTTTAATGTTTAGAGTTTCAATTAAATATGTATTAAGTAGTACACTTTTAAGTATTTCGATATGCATTCACCGAAGCATACATGTTGAAAATGCCAGCACATATGAAAGATCATTCAGTAGAAACTAATAGTGTCCAGCAGAGAATAAAATAACTAATTGTACTTTGTAATGTAGCCAGTAACGTGATTTTCAGTGTGTGGTATTTGCAAAGTGCTTTATTATCTAGAATGTTGAGAGAGATGACCTCAAAGAGGACTTGAATCTTTTTTCATCAAAGTGCTTTCTATATAACTTCTAATGGATAATAGATATGCTGTAATGCTTTTGATATAAATCTCTTGAGTGACATTTTTCCTTTTAGCTTTCTTTTTGTACCTAACATGTAAATTATTGCTGAATTATAGTGATCATATCAGTGAGAAAGGAGAATACACTGCACTATTGATAGATTTGTGAATACTTCATTGTATAGGAAGATATGAAGACCAAGAATCTATCCAGATTCCAAATTCCTCATGGAATTAGGCACATTTCTTATCTTACTCATGGCAGTTTTACTTTTTAGTAAATGGAAATATTTATGTCTGTACCATACTATTCAAAAAAGAAACAAACAAAAATAAAACTAAATGAAACAAATATTTAAATTAGTGCCTACTGCCGTAGATAATAAATCATTGTGTGGATAAAATAATTTATACAGCCATTTAGCAATACATATATTGGTCATCTGCTACATGTCAGGAGTTTGAGATTTTACCCACCTTGCAAGCTAACAGGTTAACCTATGTCAGTTTCATAGATGCTGACAGAAGAACAAGGTTCATCTGATCACAAATCTAGCCAGCAGCAGGGCTGGAGACAACCCCAGGTAGCTAACCTTATGTTAAACTGCTTCTTAAACACTATGTATCTTGTTTTATGCCTGCCATACATATTCTACATTATGTGTTATATGTTCCTTTTTCTAGAGAAGATATCAACAGAATGATATGCTGTTATACTCTGAATTGTATATTTATTATACTCTATCAACAAACATTTTTTAATGGCTATTGTATGCCAGGCTCTATGCTTGATTTTGAGGCATTTATAATCCAGTAGGGAGTTATCTATGCAATTATCATATGGAATGGAATGGGGTAAGTGCTATAATAAAGACTAGAAAACATGAAGTGCCAAAAAAATTCATTTGTTAGTCAAGATGAGTAAAATTATATTTCAACAATAAAGTAACTCCAAATCTCAGTGACTTAACACAACCAAAAGTTATTTTTCACCATCACCCATGTCCAATGCTGGTTGACAATAAGAGTTTACTTCATTTAATACTTAGCATTTCAGAATATTTACACAACTATTGTGGCAGGGAGAAAGCTCTTAAAATTTGTGCATAGAAAGAACATGTCGCATAACTCACATTTGCATTTCATTGGCCAAAGCAAGTATTAAAAATGTATGTAAACATGGAAAGAGAAAAGAATCATAATAATAGTTAATAGCCCAAATAATTATCACATAAATAGGAAGGAAGAAGAAATTGACTTTGCCTTTAAAGTCAAGATCACACTAATAATCAACTGAAAACACAACTGAAAATTAAATCAATTAGACTACTTGTCTGCATTACTTACATACTCCTCTCTGTAGTTCTTTAGGAATTCATTGGAATTAATATATTTTTGTCTAGTCATTTTCTTTGAGATAAACTTAAAAATACATATACATATATATGTGTGTATGTATGTGTGTACATTTGCATATATGCATGTATATATAGTTTATCTCACAGAAAATACTTAACACTCACTGTTATATTAAGTTAGATTTATGCCAAAATATAATTTGCTCTAAAAATGACATGTGGTTAGTGAGGAAACAAGGCTGGGACTGAATGATGCTTGTTAAATCTAAGAGAGAATCCAATTTGAAAACTACAAATATATTACTCTATGAAAAGAGAGTGCTTGATTTATATCATGTCAGACAAAACTTGAAACCGAATGCTTTTTCTTTTTTTAACCAGAAGTATTGGGAGTGATTAGATAAAAGCCTATATCAGTTACTGCATGATATGGTTTAATCAGTAAACAATAAGCAGGACTGAATGAAAAACTATTGTTAATGGAAACAAGAAAATGAAGAGATGTATTTGTTACATTGCATGTATATGGTACATTCACTTACAAAATGTATATATATGTGCAATATTATGGAAAAATAGCTATATGTTTAATTTTTAAAATTAAAAAAATTAAATACAATTGACATTCAATTACTAGAATTTCTTCAAATTAACTTCCTCATAGGATGTAATATATATTAAATACAAAAATAAAATATTCTAAAGCTTAAAATATAAAGTTTAAAAAGATATTATTAAAATTCAACTGTAACTTAGCAACTATTAGAGGTTATACAAACAACAGATTATTTCAAGGAGGAATAGTGTACCTTTGATTGTTAGAATTATGGAGATAATAAAAATGAATTGACATTTAGTCAATTCTATTGTTTTTAAGATCTCAGGACACCGCTTTACCACAGCACACCTTATTCCTGGTTGTCACTGGATCTTAATGAATTCATAATGTGATGGTATTTGATGTTACTCTAACACACAAAAGAAACTTAAAACAGCAAAAAAAAATTAGAATACAATAAGAACTTTAAGGAGCATGATTGTTTTAAACAAAAGTTTTTACCTTTTTTATTAGAAATAACAACAATTTTCAGAATGTATAAGAAATTTTTAAATGAATGGAAATAATCTGTGCTATAAAATAAACAGTGATAAAAGTTTTATTGTTATTATTTCTCTTTTCAATCTCAAACTGATTTAGATGGTTAATGATAAAAATAGAATTCACTTTTAAAACTTAAGTTTACTTTGGATGACTGTCATTTTTTCCTCTAAAGACATTAATAGCTGCTATTATTTGTATAAAAACTAAGATTCAAAACAACTAATGTAGTTGGAATTCCTTGACACAATACAATGTGGACCATTGAATCTTGGTTTTAAAAATGTAAGCAATGTGAAACATCCTCTGATTGTAAGGGTTACTGCTAAATCAATTTGAAATAACTTTCTGTAAATGGAATAGATTAAAGGAATATTTGTCCTTGAGACAATAGTTTTCGTTTATTTCATTCTGAGTTAGGGAATATGGCCTTTTTGGGTACTATATTCAATGAATTCGAAATTACTCCAAAGTTCAAACATCAGTGAAGCGTCGCATCGTATGTTCAAATCAGATGACCATTTGGCTAGGCAAAAGCCACTTATATTTCAGAAGACATTCATGTTATAATCAAAAATGAATTAGCAGACATGGAAACTTCAAGCACCATTTATCATTTAGAACTCGTGTGCATTAATATGCTTCATGTCTATGACTCTGAGAAGAGCTAAGTCAACTCCAAAATTACCATAACATTCAAAACTAAGCACTAATGCATTTTAAAGTGAATGTATTGAAAATTGAATGCCAACTGAAAATAAATGATAGTAACATTTAAAATTAAATTACAAAAGGCGTTTTTTTTGTCCCTTACTCTACCATCATCTTCAGCATAACTGTCACATTGCCACCACTTATATCTTAAAAATAATTTAGAATAGAAAATGAGACAAAACACATATCCACCTAATTCTACTTAAGTGAATACCTGATAAATAAACTTGGTTTCTTATGAAGGAAAGATTCAGTGTATTCTATTAACCAATTTCAATCTTCTACATAGGACTCATTTCATAATCTATCTGATTATTGGCTTTTATTTTTATCATTATTACTTCCAATGTACAATATTCCCTAACCATATTTACACTTCAATAAGAAGATGCTGAAGGAAACGAACCATTAATGTATTAAAATGTTTAATATGGCAAGAGGAAACATACATTTTATAATAAAAATGAAGTTATGAAGTATTTATTTATTTTTTTCTTAATAAGCCTTAAAAAATGAACACATAAAACTGAATTATGGTTTAAGCCTAAAAGCAAATACAAATCAAACAAAAGACAGCTGGAGATGTGTTTTGCCAGTAGATTATTCTCTCTTTATATACAGATGTGTGTATGTGTACCATTACACAGCAAACACTGCTAGAATACATAAGTCATTCTAATTCTGCTAGGGGGAAAATTGCAAAAACAAAACATAAAACCCTAACCATTAAATACTATTAACTAAAACTAATTTACAGAATTCTACAAATTTTTATTAACTAAAGAGATAATACTCAAGTTTCCAAAAGCAGTAACCCTTTTCTAATTGAAGACACCTTATTACAGCACTTAGGTCATGGTGCAGTATTATAATTACTTATGTAGTTGTATATGTATTTGTATTACTCTATATAATTATAGATTTATAGATTTATATATGTATATAATGTAATTTTATTGTGTGTTTTTTGAGAGCAATAATCATATCTTATTTCATTTTATTTCTCTTGTAAGGGTAAGCATACTACCTAAAATAATGCAGGTACTCAAAATCTATTTATTGCTTGACTGAAATTTTCTAAATGAATTAATTCCAGGCTATAAGTGAAGGCATGTAAATCACAATAGCTACCATGTAGACAACATTTTCCCTGTATCAGACACTGGAATATATCTGGTACATACATGATTCTTCATTCTCAAACAACCTGTCTGCAGACTATTATTATGCCCATATAACAATAGCTACATTATATTTTGAAGGTTGTGTTAGAATTTTATATATTACTATAATCTTCATAATAACTTTATGAGATTAATAGGGTTGTTCACATTTTAGGGATAATGAAATAAGGACTCAGAGAGGTTTGGTAGCTTTCTCAGTTCTTACCTCAAATAGAATCCCTGTTTAGTTTAAAATTGTGATTAAAATACATGTGCTACTATAGCATATCTCTGTGATTGCATAGCTAGTGCGCAAGGCAAAGTAAGGTGCCCTGTGGACCCAGAAATGAGATTTATGCTAGAAATGTGTGACTGAAGAACAATGGCAATATCCAATTCTAGTCAAAATATTTAGGTTGCAGTCTCAGTGTACAGGTATTTAAAATGCAAACCTAAAAAATTGTATAGCATATTACATTTCAAGAAAGGCCAGCCAAAAAAAAAGAAAGAGAAGGAATGAAGGAATGGAGGAAGGAAGGAAAGAAGGAAGGAAGGAAGGAAGGAAGGAAGGAAGGAAGGAAGGAAGGAAGGAAGGAAGGAAGGAAGGAAAAAAGAAAGGAACAGGAAGAAAAAAAGAAAAGCAAGAAAAGAAAAGAAAAGAAAAAAGAAAAGAAAAGGAAAAGAAAAGAAAAGAAAAGAAAAAGAAAAGGAAAAGTAAAAGAAAAAGAAAAAAGAAAAGAAAAGAAAAAAAAGAAAGAAAAGAAAAATGGTGAACTGCCTAGAATATAAAAAGTGAAAGTCTCAAGTATAAGAATATGTGTAAAGGAAAAGCTGGTTGTTTGATTATGTGATTAGAGTCTAAGCCAGTTTAAAAGGTATAGACTTCTGAGTCAGCTAGAAATAATTGGTGTCTAAGCTCTGTCACTAGCTAGTGAACTTGGCTAGTTATTGAGCATGAATAAGATTCAATCTTCTCATCTCTAAAATACAGAAAATAGTACATGTCTAACAGTGTTGTCCTAAAGAGTAAATGTGATTGTTCAAAACACAAGAACTTTACACTGTTCCTGGGATAAAAGAATAATGAAAAGGTACTTTTCTTCAATTCCCCAGTGGAAGAAAAACTATCAATCTGTAAAAAATACAAGTTTTTGACTCTCAAAAGTTATTGACATTATTATTGTGAAATTAATGTCTGACCGCATAAAAATAGCAAATTTCCATCAAGGTAGAAAACAAAATAATTTTCTCAAATGAGCAGTGGTAGAGCTTTTCTTCTTAATTTAAATGAGTTTTTATGTAGAGATGTGATGATGACGATCTTAGTGAACACTATGGTGGTAATTTTGCAATTTATAAGAGTATTGGAACAATGCGTTGTACGTGTTAAACTTATACAGTGTTATATATCAGTTATAACTCAAATATTTTTAAAACATTACTGGAGTCTTAATGTGGTAAGTGAAAACTGTCCAGAATGTCTATTGATTACTATCAGTGTAAGTAGTTCAAAATATATCATTTGTGAATACAATGGCATCATAAATTTAGTCAGGAACTAATTTCAAAGGTTATGTTATGTCAATAAAATTTAAAATTTAATGAACATATTTTTATTAAGTTTACATTATCACTTAAAATATGGCTAAGATGGCTTATAAAAATATTTTCAATGATTCTAGAAACTTGAACAAAATAATTTTTTAACCATTGTACTTTTTTGTAAACAATCATTCATTTTACTGATTTAGTCAATATTTATGGCATGCATACTGATATATATATATATATATATATATATATATATATATATATATATACTTATAGCTTTTTACAACCATAATGAGTATCAAATCCTATAATAACCTGTATTTATATCATGCTTGTACCAACTTCAACTAAGCTTTTTAGATTTTATCTCAAATAGCAGTGCAGTCAGTTTGATTTTTCAGTGAGTTACTTTGATCCATATCTCAGACAACAAGGATATTTAGAGTCTATTACAAGTCTTTGAACAAAGCAACAGATATTGTCCTAGTATCATGTCATGTCTCTTTACTTGTATTTTAGTATCTAAGGAGTAAAATTATATGTTTACGACCACAGAAAGAAAATTTGAGAGGAGTTCATTTTTTTCAATCAATGATGCCACTTATATATAGCAGCGCATTTGTTTTCAGGGTTTTTTCTTTCTTTTTTACACAATTAGTGACATTATTATTTATGATCAGGCATTTTACACTTCAGAGTGCATGACATGTCTGAGAGTAATAGGGTTCCCGCTTTGAGGGAATTCTAATTCATCATTCCTTAATTGCCTGCTTGGAGCAAAGTCAAAACAATTCCCTTCTTCCTTGACCAAAGCAGCATTCTTTTTGGCCTTGAACACCTGACTCTCACTTATCTTTATAACAAAACTCATGTCAATTTGAAAAACCTTCATCATAAAAAGAGAAAATAAAATAGTTTTTATAATTTACTCGGTTGAAGTTGATTCTTATTAATATCATCGTGACCACCACTTTTAGGGTTGTAAGGCATTACAAAATTAAGACCTCAGAGTTTCTTCAGACACCCATAAAGCCTTTCCTGCAGAACTCAAATCAGGATTGATTCAGGCCAGGAATCGCATTAGGTGATGAAAAGTAGAGAGCAGTACTTGGAAAAAGAATTTTCTATGACAAAATTCCACAAGTTCCCCTTGGTCACCATTTTTGGCATAGAACCAATATCTTTGATTTTTATGCATCCAAAGAAAATATAAGACTTTTTGTTTGGTTTTTGCTTAGGGGGTGCCTGAAAATGAATTTGGTAATTTCATGATATTTTGTTTTTAGCCAAAAATCTCGAATTGAAGAAAATTTAAGGCATGAAATAAGTTAAATTAAAAACAGTGTTTTCTAGAAAAGCAAAAAAGATTATTTTTATTTAAGTGAATAACATTTTTTAAAAAAAAATTATTGGGAACTGCTGGAATCCTGTATCAATGTGATATTTTATAATTAATCTTTGAAAAAGAAGTTCAACAAATTGTTTGCATGTCCATCTTCAGCAAAGTCGATTTGTTTGTAATATTGGCCTAGTGTTCTCTCTCTGCTCAGTTCCTTCCTTTCCTTTGTCCTTGCTGAAGTAACAAGGACCTTCATCAACTCTCCAGTGTTCTTAGAAGCCCTCATATTTATAATATGTCAGGTCAGCATTTCTAGGATTACAAGGACCTCTCATTCCAGTGCTCCAAATATTACTTTACAAGACATACCCATCTTCTACTCAGTGGTCCAAGACTCTTTTCTCCACTTTAGCCTCATTGGAAGATATATGTCAGGTTTACATAGGTTAAATTATTTGGGCTACCATCTGGGTTTTTACATTTCATAAGAAATGAGCCATGTGTAAAGGTTCATTTATTAATGATTAATAGGTTAATATAGAGTTCTAATGTTATTTTATGGTGGATGACCACTTGATGTCTTTCAAATCATATGACATAGATAATCACTTGGTATGTCTGTAGAGACTTGGGCACTTACTTTGAGGCTAAGTTATGAGCTCAGGTATATTATTGTTCTGATATTGAATGGCAATATAACAACTAATGCAGAAAAGTAAACACTCAAAAATCCAAGGAGTTTGTACTGGTATACCAGCTTAACTGCTTATGGGAGCTTGCTGCATTCACTGACTCTATTCTACGAAATGTTTCACTAGAACAAGAATGGCTCATTAAAATCGAGGTCAGCAAACCAAACGATAGCCCATGGCCAAAATTGGCTTGGGTATAATTTTGTATATACTATGGGATAAGAATAATTTTAACACTTGCAAGAGGGAGTAGAAAGAAAAAAAAATGTGTGTGTGTGTGTGTGTGTGTGTGTGTGTGTGTGTGTATATGACAGATTGTTAGTAGCTTGAAATAAAAAAAAAAAGATTTGCTCTTTGTCACTTTTTTATTAAAAAAATTGCCTTAAAAACATGACAAGATTCTAAACTAAAGGCAATAAAAGGAAAATTGACTCATCATACTTTACTAAGCTCTTTAACTATATGGAAGACATTTTGCCATGAAAATCTTCTTTGTTGATGTTACAAAAACCAACAAGAACTAATCTATTAAAAACACACATGCACACACAGT
This sequence comes from Eidolon dupreanum, assembly GCA_028627145.1. Taxonomy (NCBI): domain Eukaryota; kingdom Metazoa; phylum Chordata; class Mammalia; order Chiroptera; family Pteropodidae; genus Eidolon; species Eidolon dupreanum. Next base: position 20,755,002 of record CM053514.1, on the reverse strand, counting down.
TATATACTCAAAACCACTGAGTATATTATGTTTTCTGATACTCAATTATAAAATACATTAATTAGAATATCCTCCTGATACGTAATGATTTAAAAAAACTACTGGATCTGAATATTCTTTATGTTCATCAGAGCTTATTTCATGTTAAATAGATGCTGGTGAGTCATATATTTGTTATCCCTTTTGCTAGTTGGATTAATTATATATTGATACACCTTGCAAGTTTTTTTTTTAATATGCAGGTAAGGTTATCCTTAGTAACAGAATGTCAGGATAATTTTGGTAGTGCCCCTGTGAAAGAGGTACAAATTGGAGAGATCAGTAAATCAGTGAGACTGAGAAAGTGATTTTTAAATAAAATAAAATATCAAAGATTAATTATAAAAATATCACATTGATACAAGATTCCAGCAGTTCCCAATATTTTTTTAAATGTTATTCACTTAAATATAAAATAATATTTCTAACTCATGGCTAATAGAGCATATATTATGGCATTGTTTTAGAATAGTTCATGATCCCACAAATCTTGGAAGAATGATGCAGGAAATGCATTTGTCACACAGATGGTGAGGGCTACTGGTCCATGGAAAAAATCCAAAATCATCGAACTCTCATTATTTAAGCCTTTTTAGCAACATCTTCTGTCACATTCCTATTGATATCATTGTTACTAATAATTCAATTCCAACCGTATCCCAAGAGAGCAATCACTTCCTCACATATGTCAATATTAGTTCATTATCAGACCAACTCTGTGATGCAAGTATTCTTGAAAGGGATTATGTAGCAGGAGTCAACATAACTTTTTTCTGTAAAAGCTTAGATAATATTTTCAGCTTTGCAGGCCACATGACCTCTATCGCTGCTGGTCAAATCCACTGTATGTAAAACTAATGGGTGTCGCTGAGTTACAATAAAACTTTATTTACAAAGAAGGCAGCAGGCTGAATTTAGCCCCAGGGCTGTAGTATGCCAAACCCTGATATGGGTCATAGAGCTGGGTCTGACTAGTTCCAAAGTTTCTATAACTGTAGATACATCAAAACCACTTAAGGGTGATAACCTGTTTTCTTAGTTATCAAATAAAAATAAATTACTTCCCCCAAATCCCTCATGTACACATGTAATTTTTAATTCATGAAATTAAATGTATTCTATTTGTGCCTCATTTTATCAAAATGGATTGGTAAAATCCATTTGAGAATCTGAGAGAAAAGACAAGAAACAAACATTCTGAGTATTGGTTAGAATAAAAGAAGGCTGAACTTTTTTTAAAAATATCTTCCTTTATGGAAAAAGAGGTATTGCTACATTCACTGTTGATGTGGAAAGGGAAATGGCTATCAAGATACATGGAAATAAAAGATGTCATAAAAGCAGGTGCTGTATAAAGGAAAAGTCGATCCAGTAATACTTTTGACAAAGGTTAACCATAAAAGAAACCTCACATTAGGGTTCGATATAAGGGTAGTGAGAAGAGAAACCACAAAGTATTTTACCCTAAGAATATGGTCAGATTTAATTAGTAGAATGTACTTTAAACAGGAAAACTCTAATCAAATGATTTTTTTTTGTAGTAACATGTCTTATGACATGGAATAATAGTCTCAAAGCAGGAAGGACCCAAATGCAAAACTTAGCCTACACTCTGAAATGAATATTGAAAGCTGCAAGTTATGTGCTCTCTCTCTCTCGCCTTCCTAACATACAGCATTTCCTAAAGAAAGCAACAATACTATTAGAGACTTTGTCATTCTTTTTATCTTTTTTGAAGGCTTGAAGACATATCATAAGAACACACTTTAACTGGTCAACTTAATTATTTTATTTTGTTTTCCCTAGCAGGTATTCAAAACTCATATTAAAAATGCTGTAATTAACATAAAATCAATTCTCTCAATAAGTGATCCTATTCTTTATTCTAATTCAATTCTTTATTTCATTGTATTTAGGAATTACCCTCTCTGAAACTACCTTCCCTTTATTTCTGTATTTGTGTTTTTATGGGAAATAGTATAATGAGGTGATTAAAAACTCCATTAATACCAACACTATAATTTCCTAGTTCTGTGACCTTCAATGAACCTTAATTTGTCATATGAAAAGTAGAAATAATTGGAGTACCTGCTTTAGAAAAGGAATAGAGGTGACTATTGATTTAAATAGATAATTACTTAAAAACTTTGTATTCTGTCTTTATCATCTGATGTCTGGAGACAGAAATTGTGTAACTGACCTTGATTCTACCCTTTTTTCCCATTCATTGTACTCTCTGAACAGCAAAGAAACTGATCTTTTACATGTAGATGGATATGACATTCCTCTGCTCAACACCTTCAAATGGCTTGAGATCACATTTCTAATAAAATCCAAAGTTTTTACTGCATCCACAAGTCTGTTCATGACCCTACCTCTTTTCTAATTTTTCCGCCACTGAACCCCTTGCTCATTCTACCAAAGCTACAATGACTTTCTTATTTTCCTAAAATAGAACAAGCTTTTCCTATGTTATGACTTTTGCTCTTCCCTTGGTCATTCACTTAACCTTCTCTACTCTTTCCTGGTCTGTGCTCAAATGTCACTTTATCATGGAAACTGTCCTAAATATCCTGTCCAAAATGGCCTAACCTCTGTTGATGTTTTGGTTCATCTTTTTTCTCTTTAAGCTCCACTCATTTCTCTCCACTTGGTCTTCTCTCCTACGCTTTTAGACCCAATGACCTTCTTGTAATTATGTTTATACTTATTTCCAATCATGGGGTATCAGGAGGTCCGTCTCACCTTAAATTTAGTGAGTGATGTGAGGTAGCAAATGGGGTTAAAATATAGATATCTAGATAGTCAAGAAATATTTTGAAAATAAATTCTTTTCCTCACTGAATTACATCAATGCCTTTGTCAAAGCGAATCTACTTATATATGTGAGCATGATTTTTGGACATTTATTCTGTTCTGTGATGTATTTGTTTATCATTTGCCGGTACCACACTGTCTTGATCACTGTGCTTTAAGAGTTAGCAATATTTTCTGTAAAGAGGCCATATAATAAATATATTATGCTTTAGCGGCCACATTGTATTTTTTGTTGTTGTTTATTTTTACAGCCCTTTGCAATGTAATAATCATTCTTAACTCCTAGACCATACAAAAAGAAGCCACAGTAGAAATTGGTGATAAGCTATAGATTTTCAGCTGTAGATATTAAATTATACTAATAATTAAACACAGGTAACATGAATTCTCTAACTTTGTTCTATTTAAAAATTGTTTAGCAAATCTAAGCACTTTAACTTTGTATATAAAATTTGGTATCATATTATTGATATCTACATTGTTACATTAAATTTACAGATTAACTGGAGAATAATTGATATTTTTATTGTTTTAAAATCATATATTTAAATGGCTGTACCAATTATTTTTATGACTGAAAGTGACAAAATAATTTAGTGTTCAGATTGCTGAAATAGCTCACTGAGATAATTTGCTCACTTGATAATGCTATAGTCTTATTTTATGTGTGTGTGTTTGTTTGTTTGGTGTGAAGATTAACATATGATTTCATAACACTGTGAGGTGAAACTCTGGACTTCTTTCAATTCCTATCACCAATGAGAAATGGCAAAGAGTGTTACTCAAATCATTTTTACCTAGAAATGGAAATAAAGCATGAGTAAATGGTAGTTATGATTCACAGCCTTTCAGACTAGAAACCACCAATCTTCCATAATAACAAATTCAGTAACTTGGTGGCTGATCATAAACCACAAAAATGCCTGGATGACAACATAGTCAAATGGTTCATTTGCTTTGTCTTAGTGATCAAATATAAACTCAATTTGGACACTCAGATTTATATCAATCATGGAGACCACTGTTTGATGGAGGCACCTGAATAACAAGACCCCTATGTCCATGACATGAAGAGCTGTTTAAAAGTTACTCAGTTTTCAAGATTCTGTGGCTTACCTTTCTATAGGTGTCTTGTTATGCTTTCACACTTTTATGTTATGCTCCTTACATTTCTGTTATCCCATATTCTGCCCAAAGTACAAATTTAGGTTAGTTTAGCATAATTCTGAATCAGTTAAAGAGGAATTCTTTTAAAAATTTTCCTCAGCTCATTAGTCTGCCTTAAACTTCTCAGTGCTGCATTTGTCATATATCAGCTCTGTTATTGACTACATCGTTCTAATTATTTACTGATTCTCTTAATCTAGGATCGCAAACAATCATAGTTTCAAGAACATTTTCTGATTCAGTTATATTAAAGATTTGAGAAAAACACAGTAGCCCAGTAGCTAATTGTAAGTTGTCCTTCACTTTGATGCCAAACTTTCCACCATTATATTATTATCCTTAAGGAAGTATCTAATAATTCTTTATTTATATCAGAAGTTTTAAGATAATTATCACAGAACCACTTATGACTTCAATTAGAATCTAAGCTTAATTCAATTACTAGAAGAGGGGAAAGTTTCCCAATTCTATTTTAAAAGAATCTTGGTTGAATGGGAATTCAAGTATCAGATATAGAATATGACCTCTGTACTAAGATTCTGGCAGCAAACTTTGAAAAGTAATTCGTTTAGCTACCACGGTGATAGATCATATAAGACAATGAGATTGATAATATTACAATAGCTGTAATCAAAGATACTATTAGGAAGTTATTCACAGGAACAGAAAAAACTGAAATATTGGATCTAATCACCACTAGGTTCCAAGGAGATCTCTCTGCTTTACAGTTCTGTCCTGTGTACCAACATGTCTCTGTGAAAACCCAGCGGAGAATGAATGGGAGAAAGGAGGACCTTGGTCTCTGCTTCTGAGCTCTTCAAGAATCCAATCTATCATTCTGGTCTATAGATTCACTGAAACATAGCTGATAAGAATGATGAATACTAACATCATCAATATTGGGCCAAAGTAATGTCATGTGCCTTCCGATATGATATATTCTGTAAAAATTGTTTAAACTGATTCTAATAATAAGGAAATATTGGACAAAGCCAAATAGAGAGACATTATGCAAAAACAAAAAACAAAAAACAAACAAACAAAAAACCAAACAAACAAACAAAAACATGACTTGTATTCTTAAAAAAAAAAATCAAGGCCAAGAAAGACAAAGAAAGGAAGAGAAACTATTCTAGAAAAAAGAAGTATGAGGAGACATGACAACTAAAGGAAATGCATATCATGAACTAAAGATGAAAAAACTATAAAAGATATTATTGGGACAACTGACAAATTTGAATATGCACTGTGGATTAGATAATAGAATTTTATTGATGTTAAAATTCCTGATTTTTGACAACTCTACCGTGATTAATTAAGAGAATGTTTATATACTTAAGCAATACACACTGATATATGTAAGTCAAATGTCTACAACTTACTCTAAAATAATTCAGGAAAATGTATGTATTGATAGATCAATGGATTGATGGGCTAGAGAGCAAGTAATGAAGCAAATGGGGCAAAATACAAACAAATAATCAGCTTGAGAAAAGAGGATATAGAATCTCTTTGTCTATTCTCGCAACTTCAATATAAATTGGAAAATATATTAAAATAAAAAAGATACAAAAATAAGTTTTAGCTTTTTTTTTTTCTTACTCCTGTAATATCTCCTGATAGATTTACTTCACTTTCGATCATACCTCCAAAGAAGAAAGAGATTATTGGTCTTTTTTCACTTAAGATAGTTTGTACTTTTTAAGAATTTAGTCCAAAATGTTTTTAAAAATGTTTACTAAGTATTTTCTTATGGCTGAGTAGAATTGATAAACTCTTGAACTTCCTTTGTCCCAAACTGAAATGGTTGTGTTTCTGCACACAGCCTTATAAATATAACAATTAACTTAGAATAGATGCTAATGTTTTTTCAGCAGATTTGTATCTGTGGGATCTTATTTTAGAAATTTAGACATATAGCCACTCTAAATAATGAAAATGATAACTTTATCTGTGGCTGACTTTTAAAATGTATTGTTTTTTATTGTCAGTGGGAAGTTTTTACTATTTATGATGATCTTGAGATCAATGGCCCACGATTGTATTTCTTATATAGTTATGTAATTATATTTTATAGTTCCTAAACAACTTAGAAAAGACTTATAATTATCTTTGTCCATGAGTAAAATATAATCAAATTATAAATTTTAGATTTCTCATATAAATTATGCGATTAACTCTGAAGCTATTCTGAGATACTGTTATGATGTTTCAGTTTTATTTACCATACCATGGCTTCCTAGATAACCAAACTTCCTTAAATTTCCCAGAGCCAGAGCTTTCCTATGACTTTCAGACAAAAATATTTTTTAAATACTTTATTTTTTTTGTAAAATTAATATATCATAGAAAAAAATTACAAAATGCAAATAAACTTTCATTCCATCATTAATTTACTGAAGATTTTCTATGTACCAGGTACTGCTAGAAAAGGAAAATATATCAGTGAACAAAACACATATCTTCCCTTATGAGGTTACATTCTACAAAGTTGGAGAAAAACAATAAATAATAAATAAAATAAGCAAATAATATGGTTAAAATAAAATCTACTAAGTGTTATGGGAAGAATAAGAAAGTAAAACAGATTAAAAGGGATTAGAAATATAGACTTTGTTTAAATTTAAATATGCATGTTTGATAAGGCCTACCTGAGAAAGTGACACCTGAGAAAAATTCTTCTTTTTTTTTTGCCTACAGCACCTGGTCTTTCTAGGTGGTCTCTCATCCAAGTACTAATCAGGCCTGACCTTTCTTAGCTTCGGAGATCAGACAGGATCAGGCGAGTTCAGGGTGGCATGGCTGTAGACAAGAAAAAATTGAATGTAAATACTTTCAGAGAGAAAAATAAAAGTCAGTTTTAAAGGATAATTACTATTATGTTTTTAGCATATGTATTCAGTCTTTTTTCTGTAAATATTTATGTTTATGTCTTTTTTAACTTGTGTTTTGTTACTGAGGCATATGTTTTAAACAAACATTGAAACTTATTAAATAGTGTTCTGTAACAATGATTCTTTAAAAGAGTTCCAGAGCGACTCTAGGTTGCAAAGAGTACTGCATGGGATACTATGTATGGTGGTAAAAACTACGTAGCATCCTTGCTGCCTTACTCCTTGATGAGAGAATTCAGCACTATATTTAATCTTATTTTGAGGAAAAATACAAGTGCTAAAAAAGTTTGGAAAAATTTAAGTTTTCTATATTGTAAAAGTCATTTATTATGTAATTTTATGACTTTCTGAATCAACCCCATATGGTTTTACTTTTAGATTTACTTTTAGATTGTTTGCTATTTTTCTGCATCATATATATGCCCTCCATAGTGCAGTGCTATTATTGAACATATTTATAATTACTAAAAAAAATATATTACTATAGTCGGATTCATGTTAGAATCATTATAGTTCTAACTATATTCTAATATGTTTTATTTATCAAATTACCCAACAAGATGACTATTTGTAATTCCACAATCACTGCTTAAATGCAGCCATTTATCTGGATACTTTTTTACAAAGTATTTTATTTTTAATTGTGAATCTAATTGGGAGAAAATAGTATCTTATTGATATCTTTTTATATTTTTATATTTCCAGGCTACTTTTTCAACAGTGTTGATAGCCCTATTGTGTAATTGAATGCACACATAATTACTTGTTGAATGTTTTGAAAAGTAAATTTCATTCCAATTCCAGAGATATGTAGGAGATATTGTTGCATTTTAGCTCGATGGTGGAACACTGGGCTTGAACTTGCTTACCATGCTTCATCTGCTCCTCCTTCTAGTCTATCCTTGTAAACTAATTAATGTTATCTTTCAGAGAGATATGTGGGTATCTTAGGTTCTAGGGTGGATGCTGAGATTTTCCATTGTGCATATACCAGTAGATCATTTTAAAAATAAAGATAAACCTTTTTCTGTAAAAACTTTAATGCTTATGCAAGTACCATGTAAGCAAAAGAGGAAAAAACCATATAGGAAAAATAATATACTACACTTGGAAAATGCTTGTTTTGTCTTATTAACAAAGATTAATCTATGAAAAAAGTCATTTGGCTGATTTAGTTGGTTGGGGAATTCATTTGTTCCCAGAGAAGTTGCATTAGGAATCCATCCAGTTCCTCATACTGTATCCAGATGCAAGAAATTTAATTTATGTCTTAAATATAGTAAATGTTCTAGATGAAAGATTGCATGCCTGCCAAATTTTAAGCTCAGCTGTTTTATTATTTTTTTTTCTCGAGATACACACACACACACAAAAAAATGTCTTGAACTATATAAAACCAAGTTATCGCTTCCTAATTTTTAAAATTTGCTGATTTGTATACAAATTTGGAGAGATTCTGTCAGGCTGAGTGCCTATATACTAGGATGGAACCTGAGGGATTGTTTTTAAAAAATTAATTTTAATGGAATTGAAACAATTAAGCATACTGCCATATGCATGTAACTTTGCTTTGTAAAATGACTTGGAAAAGAGCTTGTTCTTTAATTTGCTGATAGTTTTGAATGTTAATAATGATATGGTGAGTATAAAAAAAAGATATATGACAAATGTTTTAGAAAATTAAGCAATATTATTATAGTTATATGAATTATTAATTTTGTTTAATAAAGCAAATCCAATATGGATATTTCTCATAAAATGAACTTCCTATGTTATGGCTGTTTTCCACCATCCTCTTTGCCTTGATTCTACTCGTTCCTTACATGTCTTTATAGAAATATAGGTTTAAAGGCATTAGGTCCCAATGACAACCTGATTGCCCTTTCCCAGGTAGACTGGGTTAAGTTAGATAAAAGTGAGATGTTGAAATGTCCACTGATCCATTAGAATAAAATGTAAAATCTCGTTACTGACAGAAAATACGTAGTGCTCTCTTATGCTTTCCAAATCCCCTTAAACTAATGAGAAACAAGTGGAGACAAAGAAATATAAATAACTACAAAGAGAAATATTACACCCAGGGGGTCTCTTCACCTGCGAGTGAGGAGGAAATAAGAGACAATCCTTAGAATTAAAATTAAAAGAAAATGCATTGATCAAAATGACTTGACAAATGGAACTGGTTAAAAAAAAAACAAAAACAAAAAAAAACAGATAATGACCAGTGGTTGACTTTTACTACACATGAAACTTTAAGAGAAAGGAGTGACTCAATTTTCAGAAAAGTAAGAACAGTCAGCTAACAATGTGATTCCCTTGTTTGAACATCTCTGATGCTTGAGATGAACCTTGTTTATGTAGGAGTTTATAAAATGCCACTGGACACTCCAGTGGGAGATTCATCACAAAAGAGGATGTTATTTTAACTTTCGAGACTTTCATGGGTGAGAGCTGGTTCTGAGCACAGGGTGTGGCTGAGGCCAGAAACTCAGACAAACTAGCACAATGGAGTTGCTTTAGACATGTCAACTAGGCAGTAAATGTGATATTTTTAAATGCTACCACACAGTCCAGACTGATGATGAGGCTCTCTTTGATCATAGCACTCAGTGGGCATGTCTGAGTTCTGATAACAATAGATTTAAAGTAGATATATCATGTTCAGGAAACCATGTCTAAAGTCTTGAGGAATTATATTAATTGTTCATTTATTTTGGTAGTGGGAGACTTATGGAAACTGGTGCCAAAAATCAGATATGTGTCTAATTCTAAAGGTCTTTGGTTCTTTCTAAGGAATTATAGTTTTTTTTATTAAGAAAAATAAAATAAAATAATTTTTTTAAGTAATGGATTGATGATAAATACATATTTTAGGAATAACTAATACAAGAATGTGTATGCGTGTTGTGTGTGTGTGTGTGTGTGTGTGTGTGTGTGTGCGCGCGCGCGCACATCTAGACTTCCCCACACCAACAAGCAATTCTCAGACATCGGGAGGATGTCCATGAATTTAACTAAATTCTGACACTATCTACCCAGAAATATGTAAAGAGTTTAGTCCCACAAGACCATCCTCCACTTCAAAAGCCAGCTACGAGCCCAGGTTGTTACCTATGCTTCTCAACAGCTGGTTGGCTACGAAACAGAGGTTCCTGCAATTCCCTCCTTGGGTTCACTCAATTTGCTGGAACTGCTCACAGAACTTAGGAAACCCATTTACTCACTAGATCACCAATTTATTCCAAAAGGTGTTAAATGATACAGATCAACAGCCAGGTGAAGAGACACATAAGGCTAGGTCCCAAACAAAGGGCGTAGCATTCTTGTTCCCCAACCTGAAAGCTCTCCAAACTTACTCTTTTCTTTTTTCTTTCTTTCTTTTTTTTTTATTTTCATGAAAGCCTCATTGCATAGACATGATTAATTATGTAATTGCCCTCTAGTGATTGGTTCAACCTCTAGCTCCCCTCCCAAGATATCAGGTAGTAGGATTAAAAGTTCTAACACTCTAGTTTTGGTTGGCTCCTCTGGAAACCAACTTCTATCCTTAGGTGCTTTCCAAAAGTCACCTTATTAACGTAAACCCAGACATGGTGGAGGGGGGCTTAGTTTTAATAACAAAACCACCCTGTTACCTCTGGGGTGATGTGAAATTTAGCTTTGCCCCAGCAGCATGGAGGGAAGGGTGGTGTCCCTGGTTCTTCTCCACTGACTCAGCAAAGAATCACAGACCAGTGAGATTTAGAAGTAAGATTTATTGAAATTACATTTTAGAGGGAGAGGAGCTGTGCTATGGAAGGCTGCAGCCCTGTGGAATTAGAGAGGTGAAAAGATAAAAGAGTATGCCCCAAGGGAGGAGCAGGTTTTCAGAGAAAAAAGCTGTAATATAATCCAGAAGTGGGAAGATCTGTTTATATTTGGGCTATGGTTGGAGGTCCTAGATGATCCATTTGTAAGGTTACTGTGACTGACAATTGGCTGCTATATAATACTTTGCCTACTGCGCATGTGCTTACCCGGAATTCACTCTGTTATAATTAAATTCATGAACTTCCAGGCATAGTCATGGTATTATAACAATGGTATAATAAGGCTGAAGTTATGGGCAGTACTTTCTGCGCATGAGTTTGTAGCTGGTTTAGCCAGTAGCTTTTATGGCCTTTGTGCTCTGGGATCTGGAGTAATTTATAACCCTATAAGGGAGATGTTTCTGGGAGGTCTTTAAGGCAGGTTTTTGAGGGAGGTTTCAATGTTTTCAGAGCTGGGCTTTGGTTCCTGTCACTCATGCCTGACTAACCACCTAACACCTATAAATATGATCTTAATTGGAAATAGGTGTTTGCATATGATAAAGATGAGGCCATTACTATGGGCCCTAATCCAATATAAGTCACTTAATTTTTATGTAAATCAAGAATCACCTGAAGCTACCAGAAGCTAGGAGTGAATCATGGAACTAATTTTTCGTTACAGCTCTCAAAATGAACTAACCCTCCAAAAGCTTTGATTGCAGAAATCCATGGGCCTAGCACGCTCCTGCTGCACCACTCTGCTATAACGATTTCAAAATTCTAGACCACAGAATTATGAGACACAGGATTTCTTGTGGACTTAGAACATTTTGTGTATACTCTTCCACAAAATGATGTTTTACTAATTTTCCTGCAATTCACTTTTATTCATAATTTTGTATTGTAAATGAGAAACTCTCAGCCAAATTCTTTACTCCTAAGAAATATCAGCATTGTAACCTAAACTTGCCTAATAGGTTTTTATTCAATTTCATAAATGGAAGGTTTGAAATATGGTAAAACATTTCTCTAAAGAATAAAAGCCATTTTCTTCAACTATACTTAGCTTTAGGTAAGATTAAAAAAAAAGAGAGAGAAAGAGAAAGAGAGAGAGTGAATCATCCAAACAAACAAGAGCCTTCCCAATTCATTTTTAAAAATTGGAGGTAGCATTCAGAAAGTTACAAAAGCAATTCTGAATATTGTTCTCTAAATGTACACTGGGCAAATGAAACCAATGAGTTTAATAAAAGCAGAAAATCTATTACAAACGAGAGCTTGTTATGGGTGTTACAGAAATTTTTAGAAAATTTCTTTTCAGTTACTTTTTTCCATTTAGTTACTCTGTCAATATTTATTGCATGCTCATTGGATACAAACTGCATAAGACCTAGTATGGAGGTTGGAAGAAAGAAAATGCTCATTTTATACTCTATGCATGTGGGAAGTTTTACTCTTGAGTACTGTAAACATAATAAAAACCTAAATAATTATTTTTTTCTTGTAAAGATATTTTCCATGTATAATAAAAAATATTTAAACAAATTACTGGTAAAGTTTTTATTAGAGTACAAGCAGCAAAACTAATAGAGAACATTATAAATATTTAGGCATAGATAGAATTGCTATGAAAATATACATTTTAAATACCAGGACTCCTCAGTTATATGAACTCTTCCCAAGGCTCCAGGAGGCCCCTGTCAATGTGATTACATGATTATATGTATTTGTAAGATTCCAAAGGTAGAAAACAAATGATAATAAAATATTTACTCAAAATTATGTAAAACCATTTTCCCTTTGCACTTTGGACTTCTTGCTGTCACTATTCTCCTCTTGAAGCATGACATTGGAGTGGTCCTGCACATCCTTGGAATGTTGCCAAAGAAATGCTGAGTCAAGACATGTTTCTTTGGATACTTAGAATACTTCTGCATACAGATAAGTTATTGCTATTTTCCTGCTTTTCACGTTCATTCATAATTTTGTATTCTGAATTTTGTGTTGTGTAAGTTTTAATATGGAGGACTTAGGTGTCTGACATTTTTTCCTAATTCGTTTATAAAAAATTGTATCTCTGATAAATCAGCAAGAGAGAGAAGCCTGTTTATTCCTCTTCTCCTCTTATCTAAAATTGATACTACAGTCTTTTGAACCACTGGAGAAAGTTGGTCTGTTTTCTTGTCACACTGCTGGACAATTTAGTAACCAAGTAAAAGCTGAGAATGGCATGAAATTGATTAACCTGTATGATGGCTCAGAACAAGTAACCTTAAGGTGTTTCTCTGTGGTATATAGATTGTTTTGAGCTAAAGGCAACTTTAACCTCAGGCTCAAGAGAAACTTCTGCCCCTTCCTTAACTACCTAGATGAACTTGAATTAGGGGCCTTGCCTGTAATAAGAGATTATCACAGATAACTTCTTTTCACCTATCTATAAGGCAAGACAAACTTCTATTTACTAAGAATCTGTACTTCTGATCATCCTGCAATGACCCTTTGAAGCCCCCAAGGCATTTACTTCATCCATAGTTTAGGGCGTCTTACATACCCATGCCCCTTTATATCTCTGCACCCCTCCTGCATGTGGGGCCACTGACTCTACAATATATGAAGGGTTCTCATACATATTAATGTATTAAATGTGATTATTTTTCTTGTTATTCTGTCTCATTTGATTATTAAACCAGCTGGAAGAACCTTGAGGGTAGAGGAAAGTTTAGTCCTCCCCTTTCCCAGTTAGACCAACTATATGATAATTTACTTTAACATGTGCTATTATAAAAGTGATATTTGTTTGTAGAAGGCAACTTTATACATTAAGGTACTCAGTATTTGAAGAACCTTTGGAATTCACAATGCAGGCATGGTTATAGAAATATTTGAAATACTGTTCTTGAAATCTGTACTCAGTTTGGGGGCGGGTTAGTATATAGGTGTTAAAAAAATAATTTTCTTTAGCAAAATGAGTGGTGCTCAAGAGCTGTGTTTACTCAGGGGTCTGTACAAGTGCCACCACCTTTGCATTGTTCCTTGGCCAGGAGCATCAGAGCAGTACCAAAAAAACCTTTTTGGTCCTGTGCATTTTTATTTTGTCCAATGCACTTAACTTTGTAGAGAACTATTACCTGACCTAGGTTGGCTAATCCAGTTTTCAGAAGATCACAGCACCAGTTTTAGGTTATACCTCCCTGAGTGTTTCTGAAAAGAGACTGGGTAGATTGGGGAATTAATTTATTAATGTGTGCATACTGCTAATAAATGTTTGTGCATTTGGCAGAATATTGTTACTTTGTAAAGTATCACCCAATAATGAAGTTGTTGCAGGGAGATGTAAACTTTCCATTTACCTTTAGCTATCTGAGACTGTATTTATTACTACTACTATTACTACTACTATTACTACTAATACTTCTAATAAAATTTTCTTGGTTAAGTTTACACATGACCCAACTGACCACTACTTGAAAGACAATCAGAAAGGTGTATTGGTGTGTGTGTGTGTCTGTGTGTGTTTGTGAGAAGGGAGTGAGGAGAAGAGGAGAGAGAGGAGAGATAGAAACACTGACAGACAAAGAGGTGAACTTAGTTTTTGTTTTGTTTTTGTTTTTGTTTTTGTATTTTACAAAGGAGTGCAGGTGAAGGAGGAAATTATATTATTTCAATTCTGCCTTCTCAATTGCAATTCCTATTCTCAAAAACCCTGTAAATTGGGGTAAATTAAAGCAGCTGTTCCTCTTTTAATTCAGTATAGTCTATGATGGTAGGATGCTTTTTTAGTAATTTCATATCTTTAGTGCTTAACACAATGCCTAGCACATAATAAGTACCCAATAAGTGTCTAGTATATCAAAAGGTGAGGGAATGAACCATATTTTTTCAGTTTTCAAAAATTACAATAACATATCTTATTTTTCCTTTTATCTCTCATTAAATAATTCTATTTTAGCAGAAAACAGTAAGTGATATAATCATTACACTATTTTAATATTTGTAGATAACTATGCTTAACTTCTGTGCCTCATTTTTTTCATCTTTAAAACAGAACTAATAATAGTGCTTAGCTCATAGGTGTGTTATGCATGGATTAAATGCATATGAATCGCATCAAACCGTACTTACTACAAAGTAAGCACTCACTAAATCTTAACAATTATTACAATCTAATTTTGTCAATATGGGATGTTACTTGAATGTAATAATAAAGCTGCAGTTATTAAAGCTGGTTTGTTTTCCGTTACTTTCAATCTTTTAATCTCTTTAAATGCACTGTCAAATTTTCTGGCATGTAAAGCTCTGCCACAACACAAAAACATTTAATCACAATTTAGATCGAAATAACATCATATTATTTAGATTTAATAATCATATACTTAAATTTGTATTCTATAACCTGAAGATATTTTTCATTCCTCAGTGTCTGTGGAACATTTACAAAATTGTATTATGCTGAAGGGCAGAAAGAAATTCTCAACAAATTTCAAAAGTAGAAATTGCAGCGGTCACCTTCTATGACCACAAAACTATAAAACTAGAAATTAATGACATTTTTAAACTTAAACTTGGAAAATAAAGATTATTTTTTAAAATCCTGAGTTAAAAAGGAAATAAAAATTGTGATTTTACTCTATTTAGAAAATAATTACAGCACAAACACTATATTTTATATATGGTATTCAGCTGACACTGTACTTGGCAGAAAATGTGGTATGCCTTAAATGTTCCCATAGTTTTGCAAGTATAAATAAAATAATAAATTGACTAGTTAACTTAAGAAGTTAGAAATATGGTTCCAAAAAAAAAAAAGCAAAAAAGTAAGAATTAAGTTTCTAAATAACAGAAACTAATCAATTAGGAAACAGAGTAGCTTAAGTACTTACTAATAAAGATATTTTAAGATTGTCTTTGAAGAAACTAATATCATCCACATCTACCTTGCAGGTGAAATCAAGACAAAAAAAGAAAATTGTGAAGAGATAAGGTTGGAAATAAAAAAGTTTTGTTTTGTTTTGTTTAAAAAAAAAAATTGAAAAGCAGGAGATACAGATAGTTCAGATATTTGAAATATTTTTAGAATATGAGATAATCAAGCCTATCTGATAATATATTTAAAAATCTAGAGCAAAATAAATGATTTTTGTGTGAAATACAAATTAATAAAACTAGCTTATAAATCAGAACATCTGGACTCAAATAAAAAAGTCTTGAAAATTATATCAAAAAACCACTTACTAACAATGCCAGTTTTCTTTCAAAAGCTTAAGAACCACCTAACTTCTGTTATATTTCAAATGTTCAAAAGCGTGTAAAAATATGAATTTTAAAAAATTCATATTTTAAACAAACATAAGTTAACAAAATTAGCACAGAATAGTAGAAAGTGAAAATCAGAGCTAATCCACTTAAAAATAAATGTGAAAAAATTAAAGAAAATTTTAGCAAAAACTAATTTAGAACTATTCTAACATAATGACACCATTAAAAGTAGGGTATAACATTAATATGTGAAACTTATTCAATATTTGGAAATCTAATAAATTAATTTATTGTGTCTAAAATTTTTATGGCTAAAATATAAGAATATTATCTCTACAATATGGAAAATGTACTTGAAAAATTTAATAACCATTCCTAGAAATGTTTTTAATGATTTTTAAATATCTACTAGGATCTAATGGACAACATTTGTAATAATAATAAACTAGAGATAATAATGTTAATATTAGAAAGAAAACAAATATACTGCATTGTTTTTGATACTGTTCTGTGTATTCTGGCCAGTACAATAATAAAAATATAATAAAATCTACAATGTTTTATAATTGAAAATAGGGCATCAATGTAGCCATTTATTGAAATTAATATGATTAGAGATTTCAGGAATATTATTTGAAAAATTGTTAGAATTAGTAAAAATTAAAATTTAGTAAGAAAGCTGATTAAAATAACTTTTATAAAATCATAATTATTTTTATTGATTGGAATAGTTATGAATATGACAAACTGTTGTGTACAATGTCAACTCTTAAAAATATGAAAATAATTAGAAATGAAATTCATCAGATATTTGCGGTGTATAAGTGATCTTAATTAGCTTGGTTGCACTGATTATTTCACTATGTAAATTTATATTAAAACATCATGTTGTACACCTTAATCATGTATAATTTTCATGAACAAATAAAACATTTAAAATGAAACATTTCAAAATTTGACTGAGCTGAGTAAAAGATACCTTATTTATTTATTGAGGAGACATACTGTGTTACTTGATGGTACATATTATGTAAATTATCTGCCAATTAAGCAATAATTAAACTTCAATTCCATTTAAAATCCAGTTGTGGTGACTTGTAGGGCTATGAATTGACATTATAAATTTTCTATAGTAAGGTATATGTTTTAAAATAGCCATGAGCATTTTGGAAAAAAAAATGATGGTACCGGCTATAAATATTCAATAAATAAAGCAGATCAAAAATATCAGATTAATAAATCTATAAGCAGAAGAGTTTAATGAGCTTCATGGGGCAAAGCCTAAATCTAGCTTGTTCAAATTTGTATATTTGAGTGTAGGTGCTGAATAAAAATGTGCTGAATGAATAAATGAGCAAAGCTGGGATTTGAGATGACTATAGCCCTACCTAGCACTTGGACTGCAACTAAGGGAGACTCAGAGCTGGAGAACCAAGGTAAGTGGTGCCTGAATTCCTCACTCATGGAAAATGTGAAATAACAAATGTTTGTTGCTTTAAGCTGCTAAGTTTTGGTGTAGATAAATAATACTCATGGAAAATGTACAAGCATATAACCTTTAGAAGAAAATATATGAGTATGTTTGTCTTATCTTTTTCTATGGGAGGATTTTCTAAATATAATGTTAGAGAAAAAAATATAAAGACTGAGGATTCGACTACGAAAACATTTCTAATATAAAGTTTGTTTAAAAAAAGGCAAAAAAATAGCAAAAATTTGAGCAATAACATGATATACATATAAAAGAAAGACTGGCAATGTTCTTATAAGGAGCTTTTGAATAAATACGAATTAATTAAACAGCACGATTTAAGAATGGGCAAGAGACATGAAAAAACACTTTAAAAAAAGAAGACAAACAAAATCAATTAAAATATGAATTAAACCTCACTAGTAATTAAGTTACTGTAAATTTAAAAACATCAGCCTAGGCAATGGAAAAATATCTATCACCACTGCTCTTGTTGCTGAAAGACCTTTTTCTACCTGCACTGGAACTGAAATTTCCCCCAATTCACAAACAATTTTATCAGAGTTACAGAAACTTTTCAGAAGTTGTTCTCTTTGATCTTGATTTTATGGTGGGCTCCTTCTTTTGTATGCCTTTGCATTTGTATTCCTAGTATTTGCCCTTTTTTTTTTCTCATAGTTTCTATTTTAACTGTATAATAAAAACATTATCTCTTAACCTATTTTAAGCTCAGTAGTAGTAGTAGTAGTAATAATAATAATAATAATAATAATAATAATAATAATACACTTGGGTGCAATTTGAAGCAAGACAAAGTTTCATGTTATGCTGATGGGAGTGAAGATTGAACAACCATTTTTTAGAACATGTGATAATGTCTAAAAGCTTCTACAAGAAGCTTTTTTTTTGACAAGAAGACATTTACAAGAATGAATGTTGCAGCATTCTTAAATATCAAAGAAAATATACAAAACAATGTATATCTACAAGAGAATGAACAAATAAGATATAATATATTCACATCATAGAATATTATGCAGCAGATAAAATAAATGAGAAAAAAATATAAGTAACACTATAAATCAATATCTAAAATACATTTTAAGCAAAAAAAGTGCAAATTGCTAATGGTTATCTAGAGTATAATACAATTTACATAAAACTGTAAAACATGCATAATACTATAACATATTATAGATATATATATCTAATATTTTTTAAAAGTATATTAAACCATTTTTTATTGTGTTGGTAATGGGTTAAAGGAATAATATATTGTTAGATATTCATAATTTTAATGTACTATTTTCTTAACATAAGGAATATGATGAAATATACTTTTTCCTGTAATAAAGGTGGGTGAAGAGTACACACGGTTTCCTTTTTATCATTCTATGTTTTTGTCTCTCACATTTTTATAATATAATGTTTTGAAAAAAATATGTCTATTATGTTGAGAATAGATTCTGAAAGCTGAAAATCAGACGTGAAGATAGTGGTCCAGATGTGAGATGATAATGGCTTGCAGCTTAGCTAAGGATATGTTGAATGTTATGGTTGAAAGAATTTTCTGACAGGAAGAACTGACTTGGGCAACCCATTTGATAGAGGAATTTTGAGGATGAAACAAATTTGGGAAGGAGTTAAACTAAGAGTTAACATTTTGGATATTTAAGGTAAGTATTAGGTGTCTAAGAGAATATTCTAAGTAGGTAATTGGATATACAAGTTAGAGGTTCAGAGAGTTGTCAGACCTAGAAATATAAATTGAGAAGTTAGCATACAATGATATTTAAAGCTATGAGACTCACTGATATCACTTAAGGAGAGAATAAAAACAGAGAAAAGGGAGACATAAAGACTATTTGCTGAGGTTCTTTGCAATTAGAATGCCTAAAAGAGGTCTGAAAGAATAGGAGCTAGCTGAGAATATAAGAAAGAGTGACCACCACATCAAGCAAAATGCTAGGAAAATGTGAGGTCTAAAAATTCAACTGAGAGGCTTTCATGAAGTGAAACAGATGATACAAATGTTATAGATAGTCGATTACTATGAGAACTACAGAACGAAGTAGTGATCAAAAATTAGGCAACACAGATGAGAAATATTTTTAAGTTGGAAATGTTTATAACATATTTATATTCTAATGAAAATTAGAGGAAATATATTGATAATGATTAGGAATAGCATATATACAGGAGCAAAAGCCTTGTGTAACTGAGAAACGAATGGATCAAGTACACAATTGGAGGAACTGTTCTCGGCATAGTCATTCATTGTAACAGAGGAAAAGAAGAATACGTAGCTACATGTGCAGATAGTTGCTAAGATTTGGATATGGACAGATAATTCAGTTCTCATCTGATTGCTTCTATTTTCTCTGAGAAATAGGAAGCAAGATTATGAACAGAGAGTGAGAAAAGAGAAGGGAGTAGTGAAGGTGTGAGAAGAGAATAACTAAGATAGTGATTCAGAGAATGGGATAATGAATTTAGGAGAGAAGTTTACCTCTGGACCATGCTCATTTAATGAATGAATGTGGAATATATAGAAGGGAGGAAAGAAAAGGGAATAATTCAGAGAAAAGTTTGAGAATAGAGTAAGAGTAGAGGTTGGTGCATGTAGAGATGGTAGAGAGAGATAGACTAGATTAGAGGTATATGGAATAAATGTCTGAGTGAGGTGGGTGACCTAAAATGCTTTGATTTCTGCTCAACATTGATGAAACAAGCATGTAAGCATGTGGGAGTAAGTCCTAATGGTCACTTTGTGGAAAGTGATTATCAATTTGAATTACAAGATGTTAATTGTGAGTGAGCTCTTTGGCAGAGATTGTCATACAAGGATGGGCATATGGAAGAGGAATAGCAATTTTATTAAATATATATGGAACTTCAGAGCCTCTCAAAGTCTGTTGGACAATTAGAGTTCTATATTCAAATAGCGATAGCACTCTTGATCTCTTAATATTTGTAATCTAAATCATAGTTCAGATGACAATGTTCATTTAACTAGGCAATAAACAATTTCAAAATAGTAACTCTGAGAAATATAATTTATTATACATTAATTTGCACCATGCTAATGAGGGCAACTTCCATATTTGGTGGGCTGCTTCCTCTTAGCTCTTTATTTTTTTTCCTTAAATGGTTCACTCCAAACAGGAATTTTTTTATTGAAGACTCATAATTCCTTGAGGCAATTTACTTGCGTATGATTTAAAATAAAAATTAGTTTAGGAAAAATACAAGTTTCTTTCTATGACTTAACAATAGTATGATATCAAACCTCTCCAACTGGTTTATACTAGTGAACTATTCTAGCTCCTGTTAGAAATATTTCCAGAAATGTGATCAATACTATGCATTTGCTATAATCAAAGATTACATAATAAATGAATAGCAAAATCATCTGTTCATCACAGTTTCAGTCCAGAAATGAAACACTATATTTTTGGTTCCCCTTTACATTTCCACAATATATAGAAATAGAATATTTCTACTCTATATTTCTATTACATCTTGATATTCAATACTTGGTGGTGGTTTCTATATTCTCTGTATTAAACGATGAAGTTATAGTTCTCTTTTTATCTTAGGTATTTGGAAACAAGCTAATTTGAATGTTCCAATGTAATAGTTTTTTATGACCAATCCCTTAGTCTTTGCTTTTGAATGTAACCATTTTTTAACCAGCCTTGGTCTTTCTTCTTATTCTTTGGGCCTTATTTCAATAGGTCGCTTGTACTGATGCTATTTATTATAATCTTCCTCTGGTCCTTTAGGATGTAGTCAGGGAGAAATATTAGTCATTTATTTTTATTTTCACATTATTTTGAACTCACCTTCCTTACTTTAATGGCTCTACTTCTTCTCTTGCCTTATCTGAAAAATGCTACCTTAGAAAAATCCACTTATGTAAGAGTGGTTCAGGCTTACTTCCCCAAGCTAACCTCTTTCAACCTGAGCTCTTACCCATTAAAATCTAAATTCACTTCCCTTGTGTCAGGTCTGTGACTGTACCAAGCTTTTCTTATGCCTTTACACATTCTCTCTCTCTTTTTTTTGGCATTCTCTCTGTGTCTTCCTCCTCCATTACTATTTAATTACCACTCCTCCTTTTAGAGGTCAATCTTTCCTTGACCTCTTAATTAATTGCTTTTTTGTGTTCTCCTACCAGACCTGATTAAGTGCTTCCAAAGCCCTACCCATCACACAGTCCTTGTGTCACTGTATTTTAATTATTTGTTTATGTAATTGTATTCCTCATTATACTATCAGCTCCATGAGAATGACTTTGCTCATTTTGTATAACACTACCTCCTCTAAAACTATATATGCTCAATTAACATTTCTTGAATGAATGCATATATACTTCTTGACCCAAAATATTAGAAATACTTTAATTCAGAACCTTGAAATATATACTTTTTATATTTTTGTCTGAATTTGAATCTCGGATAGTATTCACATATTCCATTTCAAATATCATAGTTGGTTACAAAATTATTCATTGAACATTTTCTTTTTCTATGTTATATAAATAATTTCCTAACTTTCTGCTATGTTTTAGTTGCATAAATTTGAAGGCCAGCAATATGTGGGAAATTTTATTGGTCAGATTAATATGCTGGATTTATTCAGTTTTGTTTTACTTAACTGTGGTATAAACACTTTCAATTAGCACACTGGCAGTAATAAAATCCTTTGTCAATATATTATAGCAATATTCTAAGCATGAATGCATTTTAGTAGTGACACAAATCATTAGTAATGAAGTGGTCCTTTGACAGATTTATAAAATCCTAACTAAGTAGAATGAGCTAACATGCATTTTGCTTATGAAGTGGAGATTGGAGACGAGTTGCACCATCAGGCAGGCTACAGATTTCAGAAATCAGTAGTTGCCCCAAACTTTTCTGAATATAAAAATTTGAATTATATGATGAGGTTACTCTTCTTTTCATTTATTTATGTTTTAATTTATTCTCATTTATAAATTAAAACATCAACATTTTCATTTTTAAGAAGTGACAAGTTAGCAAAATTATAAAAATTTAAAAAATGAAATTTTAGTTTTATGCTTACTTATTAGATGAGATGAGAAAGCTAAAAACTCAATTGCTCAAGTTATTCATCCAACGTACACTAGCTTGTAAATGACACAAATGTATCTCATGTCCAAATGTTGTAATTTATAATGAGTTATATCAAAACAGAAGTCCATGTCTGGGTTATTGGTTCTAGAAATATATATTTTACACTACCAAGTGGAAGTTACAAAATTATCCTCCTGCCTCTTGCTTGCCTTATCCATTCCCACAGAAACACCTGTACCCAGACCTCTGTTCCTGATATATATCAATCAAAGTCTTCAAGGCATCAGCAACAGACTATGTTATGCTGCACTGAAGCAGAATTCATCATTAAATAAAATATTCATGATATGAGGACTGTTCATCTGCAGAGGGATACAAATTATTGTATGTTAATCCCATTGTAGAAATACTTGTAATCACATTTATCTGAGTAAATAAAAAACCTTGGATTAAGTATTTCCAAGGAGACAGTATTGTTTATTTCACTATTACTAATAGGGAGTGATTTAAACAAATGGAGAGCAAAGTAGAGTGAAGTGAAGGTTCTGTAACATCAGCTATCATGACCAGAAAATTAGCTCAACATTATTTTACTTTAAAACATAATATTGTAGGGAATGTAGTCAGCAGTAATGTAATGGCTATGTGTAGAGCCAGAGGGGTGATACAGTAATCGAGGTAATTTCAGAAATTATATAAATATCTAACCAATGTACTGTATGCTTGAAACTAATAATAAAATAAAATAAAATGCTAAAAACAACATATATTGTAATACTTGAAAACACTATTCTATTAAGTTGAGCACTGTGAAATGCTACAAGCTTGTTTAAATGTTATTTTGCCTAGCAATTCCTATAATTTAAAAATAAAGGGAAACTTTAATAGACCCCTATGCAAATTATTATGAAATCTGGATTCTTTTGAATTAATGAGATTTTATTATAATAAGAAAGAATTTAACATCCTTGTCTTTCATAGTTGTATTTATTTAGTTTCATCTTTTCTTAATTTTCCACTAAAAAAGTTGATTTATGCTATGATTTCTCCACCCTTGCAAACAGCAGATTCGTGCTAAATAGTTCCTCTCTAAACTCCGGAGTGATGAAATATGAATGAAGACTCAGTCACTTCTGATTTTGTTAGCTACTCTCATTAATAGTGAGTTATTTAAAGGAGGCAGGGACAAAACTACAGGAGGGATGCAGGGTTGATGTGGGTTATAGATATTTTTCCTTGGCTCATGCAAAAGATAATATAGCATTGAAGTTGCACTATAATTTATGCAGTATGCAGTAACACTATAAAAGTTGAAATCACAGCTCGGCAACCTGTGAATGTGAAATGAGTGTAATGAAGCTATTAGAATTTTTTAAGGATTAAATGAGATAATGCAGGTAAACCAGTTAATATGATGACTGGCACATAGTAAGCATTGAACAACACTAGCTATTAATATTTTTTCAACTGTTCCTTAATTTGGGGTAATCACTGGCTGAGATAATGTTGCTCTTTGAAAATTAATTAGAGTACAAAAAATGTATCAGATGAAAAACTCCTCAAAATATAAAGACAGCAACTTTGAATGAAGATAATAGATATATTTAATCCACTCGCACACCCCAAGCCTCATTAAATACAATGAAATAAGAATAAAACACAAGGAATCAAACTCTATATTCAAAGAAAAGAAAAAGAAATTATCAATTTTTAATTCCCTGATCATGAAGAATATCTACCCAACAGGAAATTGGGTTAAAACAAGAAGCTGACACAGACCTCCTCAAAATTAGAAAGGATATAGATTTAGCTAAAAGAAATGTTCAGTCTTTAAATGCTCTTCTAATGACCTTTGATTAGAGTGATAAGATCTAAGATGGGCAAGACATGTGCTGATTTGGGAGTGCTCCTTCCCACTCAGCTTTGCAGACCTGCAGGTGAGCTAGAGCTAGAAGATGGGTAAGCATACTCACTAGAGATTCTTTTAGTTACTGCCACGAGTCTACAAATTCGAGATGTGGAAGAATGAAACAGGAAGAGGAAGGAGGGAGCACAGCATAGGGATCCTGAGATTGAAAATGTTTTACTGTCAATGATGCCTCTTTGCTGAGGAAGTGTATGAGGCTAAAGTTTGAAAGGAACAGTGAATAAGTTCACTCCCTCCCTTTCTCCAAACAATGTTGTAACAATACTCTAAAAAACAGCTGGCTGATTCTCAACCATAGGATATAACTGGAAGGAAAGTGGCTCAGAACCTAGGCATATATATGTAAAGAAGAGGAAGAAAACACAGTAAGCAAAAAGCAAATAACTCCTGATGTAAATACATTTTTTCAAAGATAAGGAAGTTTTGTATGTCAGCATATATTTTTATTTCACCTCCATCTTTAAATGATATTTTAGCTCTATGTAGAAATATATATTAAAAAGATTTTAATTTCATACTTGGAAGATAATAATTTCTTTTAATCTGGTTTTGAGTATTATGGATAAAAAGTCTGTTGAAAGTCTAATTGCCAGTAACATATTTTTTATATATATTTAAGTCAAATTTGTCACTTTTTTTTCCTTTGGCTTTATGTTCTGTGGTTTTATTACCCAGTGTCTAGGTAGTGTAGGTATGATATTCCTAGTTGTCTTCCTTTGGTCTCATTTTTCAGTTTTTATTTTTAAAAACTGTATTGTCCTTTTTTAAAAATTTTCTCTTTCTAACAATTACTTTAGGTAGATGTTGGAAATTTTTTTCTATCTCCTATCTTCTCTTTTATATTTTGTAACTCTATGTCTTCCTTTTGGGCCATTTCTTTAGATCTCTCTTCTAGTTCACCAATTTTATTTTCAACTGTGTTAATATAACCACTTACCATACCTCCCCTCAACCATGGTTGTATAACTTGTTTTTATATAGTTAATCATCACTTTCATTTGTTTTTTCCTTATACTTTCTTTGCTTCATAAGCTCAGTCTCTCATTATCTCATTGACAGTTTCAGGCACACTTATATCTCTTCAGCTTGTCCTATTCTCTAATATTTGGGGCACACATATTCTCAAGTGTTGCATCTTCTAATTCTTTTTCCTGTGTTATTTATAATTTTCTACTCTGAGTTTACTGTCTATGATATTATTTTCTATGAGAGTAGATGACTTAGATTCTAAAGTCGTCTCTAAAGAGCAATTTTGTCTTTGTCTAAAGGAAACCATATAATTTTTATCTATTCTTTACCAATTTTAATTTTAAATTCTCAGCTCAGATTTCTTAACCTTCAGGGATAATGTTTGGCTGGCCTTCTGATTTCTCATGGTGACTCTCTTTTAGAAACACCACATACATTTGGTGTCTGGACAAGAGAACCCAGCCAAGGGGATACTGGTGGCAGAAATTCAGTTTCAGGCTACTAACCAAGTCACATGCCCTGGTATAGGAAGGCATTCACTCAGAGAAAAGGACACTTTTTTTTCTCATTTGTACAAAGACTGTTATGGGCTAGGATCAGTCCTGCTCTTCATCCACACATGACCTCACATAGATTTTTAGTTTACTTTTTGCTTCCCTGGGCTAGTGGATGTTGTGTTTTCTAAGACATTTAACAAGCTAAGTAGCCTTTTGTGGAGGCTAATTTTAGTTAGAAAGCTAAGTTTCAGCTTATGACCTTCATTGGCAAGATGTATCATCTCTTGCACCTGCACGGACAGACATTTCAATGCAAGCACCCAGTTTTAAGCCTATAAGTGGACCAGATATCCTCAGAGCCATTTATTATCAAATATCACTCAATGCTCCATCTTTGTATTGTCTCTGACACTTGGAAATTTCACTTTATTACTGTTTCTGTCTGTTTATTATGTTTATCCAAAATTTCCATTCATTTGGAAAGGAAAAGGCCCGGCCAACCACATTAAATATGTTCTTCACTATCTGCTTTTTGAAATTTCATATGTTTGCCTTTGAGAAAAGCAAAATTTCACTTTTTCCCATACCTCACTGGCTGCTTCTTCTCTAATTAATAATTAAATGTTAAAATTATTCTAACTTGGTCCTAAACCTTTGGTCTGGATTATTTGTTGTGATAGTTGTACTTTTTATATGGACAAAGTGTAGGGTTATTATAATTATTTTAAAAATTCTATTCCTTGAAAGACTGTGACTATTCTCAGTGCTCATTTGTTTCCTGAAGCGAGGTTGTGCCTCTAAGAGGGGAGGCCTGGAGCTAAGTTGCCGCATGTTTGGTGATTACCTGAGCTCTCTCTTTTTCTCTATTAAATCTCCCTAGAGATGTTATAACTTCTCTTTAAAATGTGTTTCAGCCATTTTACTCTTTCCTTCACATTTAGTATATACATAGTGTTATTGTAAAAAATATGTTCTCACCCTAAAAAAATTGCGAAAAATACGAAAAAGTTTTTAAAAATCAAATACATAAAAATAAGTAAATGACATATATTTTCACTCCTAGGATGTGCCTGTTGTTGAGATTGGTTGACAATCATTTCAACACTCTTTGTGCATATCGAAAGGAATAAATAGATGGATGCGATTTTATATTTTATAAACATGCTTTAAATTAAATTAAGTTTTATTGTGTTAAAGTTTTAAAGAAAAAAAAACTGAAAGATAACTAATAGTTAACAAAACCATTTTTAAAGTGGTCTCCCCCATCAAAGTGACAAACTATGTGCGAGATAGATACACTGACAATTACAAGGCATTCCTGAGAGCAGAATGACTAAATAAATGAAAAGATAGGCCATGTTCAAGTGTCAAAACTCGGGACTATTAAGATATCAATTCTTGCCAAATTTACCTATAGATTCAAAATGATACATATCAAAAGCTCAGCAGGATTTTTTTGTTGAAAATGACAAGCTGCTTCTAAAAATCATATAGAAATATAAAAAGCTGTAATATCCAAAATAACTTTGAAAAAGAAAAACTAAGTTGGAAATATAACAATTTATGATTTTAAGAATAATTTTAGAAACATAGTTATCAAGACTGTGTTATTAACATCCAGATACATGAATTAATCAATGAAGCAAAATAGTTTTCAGAAGTGAATGAACACAGCCAAGATCTCATATACAACATCAATATCATGATCCATGAAAGAAAGAAAATATGACAAACTAAACTTTATCAAGATTAAAATTTTTATTCTTAAGATTAAAAACTTAATACACTTAGTTAAAAGAAGAAAAAGACAAGCCACACACTGAAATAAAATATCTGCAAATCATATATCTGCCATAGAATTTATAGCCACAATATATAAAGAGTTCTCAGAATTCAGGAATGAGAAAACACCCAAATATTTTCTACAAATGTGAAAAAGTTCTGTGTAGACACTTGCCAGTGTATTTTGTATATCAAATTTTGTATTTTTGCATTTTATCATGTTTACAAAGCACCCATCCGTGTTTCCTGCTTTCATGAGAAGAGGAAGGCAATTACTCCTGAGATGAAATTTAAGATAACTGATCGACTATAAGCTAATGTGAGTTTTCTGGGCACATTTAAGGTAGGCTAGCATATGATATTCAATAGATTAGGTGTTTCAAATGTATTTCCATTTGTGATAGTTTCAATTTACAATGAGTTTATGGGGACATAATTTCATCATAAACTGGAGATCATCTGTATTAATATATAAAGACCTATACACATGTTCCTAGCAGTCCTATTTGTAACAGCCAACTAGAAAAAAATTCTAATTGCATTAAAAAACAAATAGATTAAAATATTGTGTATGTTCAGACAATAGAATACCATCCCAACAATAAAAAGAAATAAAATGTTAACAAATGCGACGATGTGTGTGATTCTGAAAATAATTCAGTTGTGTAAAAAGAGTGCATAGTAGATGATTCTGTTCATGTAAGACCTTAAAATGCAACTTGATCTGTAGTGACACAACCAAAGCAGTTGCCCAGGAACGGAGTAGGACAGGGAAGTTATGGAGACAGGGTCGTAATGAGGCATTTAAAAAAAACTTTTCAGGATGATAAATGTTTTCTTATCTTGATTATCGTGATGCTTTCCCAAATGCACACAGACATAAAAATTTCTCAAATTTTACACTTTATATATGTACAGTTTATTGTGTATCAATTATATCTGAGTAAAGCAATTTTTAAAAATCTACTATTCAAGAAAACAGTTCTGTTATTTGGTGGTTTCTCTTAGCTAGGTCTGTGTGTTCATTTTCTTAAGATACTGGGATCCTGTGTAAAACACCAGAAGGAATAGAGAAGAACTGAGAAATGCAAACTTAAGTTGTGGTGGTAATTAAATATTAACTTGAGAACTGAAAACAACAGATGGTAAATAGTCTATGCTCACATATGAAAATTGTTTGTGAATACCATGGTGGAGATTTAGAAAAGCACTATGGCTCTCCTAAGACTTTCGTATTTCTGCCAAAGGCCCTTAGGAAAACTCTAGAGGAGATATGGGTAAAATAAATCTTGTGAGGGAAGTAAATGAAATGGTGTCTCATTGTTCTTTTTAGTTGCATAATTCTTACTGTCCACTCTCATTGAATCATTGGAAACTGCTGCACATTGAACAGAAATAAAGTGACATTCATCTGATAAGAATCTAAAACAGAAAGTCATAGAGGAATAAAAAAATTATACATATGGCACTTAACTTTTTTTTTTTTACTGAACAAATTCTTGGTTTATAAAAAAGAGTTAGTGGATATTCTTATTTCTATATTTTTAGGGCAGTCTCCATTTCTAAAGTGTAATTAGAGGTTAAGGGATATTTTAGTCTCAGAATTCGAAACAAATGTTTTATTTTTCGTTTTTATTTTTATTTGGGCACAAAGAAAGTTGACATTTAAAACAAAGTTTCTTAGCAATGATGAACAAGGTTTTTTTATAAATACTTTATTATTGATATTGGTAGATATGATAAGCCATTTATTTATTTGTCTCAGAATACCTCAACATTGTATAAAGTTTTAGAGAAAGAGATAAATAATGAAAGATTAAAAACCTGGAACTAGAAGTCTTCAAATATATGATCAGTTGTCATTTGTCTTTACCAAAGATAAGACAGTAGAGAACATGCCTAAGTGAAACTACATAATAAACTATGTGTATTACATACAAAAGCAAATTTTCTGATTCTCAGAATTATTCTTATGAAACATATTTCTAAGGCAAGAATAGTTGAGATAGAATCTTATTTTTCTGAAGATTTTCAGTGGAATATATTCAGAAGGTTTGTGGTAAGGATTATTCTTCCTCCATTGATTATGTGAAAACCAGTCAAAACATGAAAAAAAAAGTCCATTTATACTAATAGGTCTTTTTGTGATATTTTTTGCTTTTCTATAAGGGCAAGATTGTATAAATTAGGTTAAGAATAAGAGTTCCAAGATATGCCTATATGTATTTCTTTCTATTGATTTATTCTAGAACGTAATGAACCTTTTAAATCAATACATTCAGAATTGTATTTACTTCAGGAAAGTTCTCATGTCATATCTTTGATTAGTTTGTATTTTATGCAATTGTGTCCTTTTTTTAATAACATAATAGGCCACATTTTTATTCTCTTTTTGCATTTTTTCAGTGTCTCTTTGATCATTTTCATTTTTTAAATAACATTTTCCTTTGCATCCTGGAAGAAATCTTTCTGTATTATTTCATTTTCATCATTTAGGTCAACTGCTTCCAAATGTGATTTTTAATTGTTATTAGACTGTTAGATTTTTATTTTATTCTTAAATGTAAAAATTTTGTTAAATACTTTTCAAGTTAAAAAGTGATACATTCTTAGTGCAACCAATACAACAGTGCTATACAATCAATTTTCTGTCTATTGTCTTTTTATCTATCATCTATCTTATCTATCATCTATCTATTTATCATCATCTATCATCATCTATCATATATCCATTTACTATCCTTTATCTACCCGTATTCCACCTCTAGATGTAAGAAATGCTAAAGCTCTTATTCATATAAATATAAACGAGATATATACAAAAATGTAGAGGTCTATTTATAAGTAGATATTTAACTTTTTTTCAAATTGTAATAGGTACAATTAACACACATATTAATATGTGAGCAATTTTGCACATTCTCTTTTTTAACCTTTAATTTTTAAAAACATTAATTCAAAAAAACTTATAAGAATAACATATTGAAGATTCATATACCCTTCACCAATACTAAAAATTGTTGATATTATTATTATTTTGTGAGCCAACTGAATTAACTGGTAGGTATCATGTTCTTTCATCTCTAAAACCAGAACAAGGGAAATTAAAAGAGCATGTAGAAGAAATATATTATTGTTATTTTTACTTTGTGTTAGGTCAGAATTTACTGAAACCAATAAAATTATTAAATTCAACAAATTTAATAATATTGCTTAATATAATCCATATTCAAATTTTTGCAAATGTCCTCATGAATAATTTATAGTTTTTTTTTTCCCTTTGCCTTTTCTGATTTAAGATCCAATACAGGACCACAAATTGCATTTATTTTTTTATGTCTCTTAAGTCTTCTTCTATCTGGAACAGTTTCTTTTTCCTGACTTGATATTTTTAAGAAAACAGGCCAAATAAATGTTTTCGAAAATATACCTCAATTTCTGTTCATTTGATTATTTTATCAAGATTAGATTCAGGTCTAGTATTTTGGCATGAATATCACAAAAGCGAGATTTTGTCCTTCGCAGAGCACCAATTCACCCTCATTTTTTCCCCCTATTAGGAAGCTATTGATTGGTTAATGTGGTGTCCACCAAATTGCAACATATAAAGGCACTTTTTCCTTTTTATTAAATTTAACCTATGGGGAAATATTTTGAGAATGTGTAACTAACCTTTTAACCCAGTGATTTTAACTTCTATTGTTTGAATCAATTTTCACTATGGAGATAGTTTTCTTTTAATCTTTCATGCACTTTTTACCCTTCCATGAACTTCTCCTGAAGCAGACTGAAACCTCTGGTCTCTTACAAAACCTCTTCATGTTCTTTTTGATTCCTCCAGGTTTCAGATTTGACCTCACTATTTCCCTCTTTGCTCTCTCTCTAGGAGTTATTTTTATCTGCATTTTTCCACTGCTCAGTAGGGGCTGTGCCTCCTCTTTTCCACTCCATTTTGCTTGCTATTTTGTTTTGTTATGGGTTTCAGAGCTGATGCTATGATTTTGAGATGTGCATTTCACCACTTGCATGTAAACTAAATTTTGCAGTATTTTGTTTTCTAGTCATATTGTAGGTCTGAGGCCTGGTTGGTTTTCTTTTCTTTACTATCTGGATGAAGATGTCTGGAAATATTCCAACTGAAGTAACTGCTATTTTTCTACTACAACTGGGAAGGTTTTTTTTGTCTACTGTGTAAAATAACCAAGGGTAATCTACAACGTCTTAAATGAGATGTCTTAGCTGAGGACATGGAATACGTTGAAGGGCGAATAGATTTGAAAATATTTTCCCAGGGAGAAAGACTAGAGGAGAGAGAGATGGGAGGTGGGGAGTCATACACAGAGATAGACATAAATTAGAGACAAGTAATAGTAGAAAATTTGAAATACTTTTGAAGAGAAAGAGAGACTGAGAGATAAAGTAACAGAAAAGAAAAAAAAAAAAACAGGAGAAAAACAGAGAGAGACAGTGTTTAAGAGAAACAAAAAAACAGAGGGAAATTAAAAGAGCATAAAGAACAAATTGATTTTTATGATACTTTGTGTTAGATTACAATTTACTGACTGTCTGATCACTTTAGCCACTCAAATTGGCAAAAAAAATTACCAAAAACAAGTTGCTTTTATAGGTCCCAGATGAATTTTCTACTTTTAGAAGCCATCTTAACACCGTAGATCTCTATTTGATAATTGTACAAAGATCTAGAATTTAAAGTTATTGGTGAGTGTGAGTATAAATATATAT
This sequence comes from Eidolon dupreanum, assembly GCA_028627145.1. Taxonomy (NCBI): domain Eukaryota; kingdom Metazoa; phylum Chordata; class Mammalia; order Chiroptera; family Pteropodidae; genus Eidolon; species Eidolon dupreanum. Next base: position 20,722,550 of record CM053514.1, on the reverse strand, counting down.
ATTATATAATACTATATATAATACAAAATAGAAATAGACATATTTTATATATATATATATATTACACACACACACACACACACACACACACACACACGCGTGCGCACACACACATATATTTCACCAAATAGTTTACATTAATACACTGCCAGAAATTTGGACTGGACAAGATTAAAAGAACAAACTCTTAGTTTGAGTTTGAGATGTTTCCCAATTGCTATATAAAACTAAAAATTCTGTTTTTAGCCAACATATAGTAGAATTTTAGGAGCTCCTCATTCAGGTTTCATTGATCTTTACTCACTTTACACTCCCACACTTAAGAAACTTTTTCTGTATATTAAACTTAATGTTTTATCCAATGCACAGAATCTGACTTATTTAAATAGTTCCATGACATAAAAATATTAAAAGTGTAGGAGTTGATACTTTTCTCTTAAAATCTGCGATAAATGAACTGTGGCAATCAAGTTTCCAAATTTTGTTAAGCATAAAATGTAAAGTTTGACTATTTTAACATAGACAATACATTTAGGCTTTTTTTTTTTTTTATACAATAGTGAGATAGTATCAAAATAGCCCAGTATAACAGTTACTTAATTTGCCATGTGAAAAATACATTGAAAATCTCTGCTGGAAAAGCAGCTCTATTAAACTGAATGGCCTTTCTCCTATTTTCAAATGTCTTAGGTTCTTACAATGAATTTCTAAAAATATCTCCATGCTACTGAATTGCTAGTACGTTAAGTGAACATTTCATTTACCATTCTACAGATAAATATACGCATAAACCATGTTTTATTTAAGACACTTAGCTGGAGTGTGAAACATGGTCAAATGAGAAATATTTAATAACCCAATTTCAAAAGGTCAGCTTTCTATTTTAATTCTTCGGAATATATAAATTCTTGACATTGCCAGTATTTAATGAAAACTTTATTGAATACTATGAATAAATTAATGAATGATCTTGTTACTACATCACATTAAAACATCAATTGTCTCTCAAGCAAACCCTGAAATTACAGTCTATATAATGTTACAAAGCTCTATAGCTCTGTCCCTCTATGATTTTAATCTCTGTTAAGATAATCTTTTTCCTGACACCTCTGTTTTTTTATCTCTTCTTAGTCCAAACCATTCTCTATATTTTTATAATTTAAATCATTAATTTGGTCACTTTAGAAGTAAAACTCTGAAACAAACAAAATAAGCAAACAAATGATCTTAACATCCAGTGACTAGCCTGATGCTAACAATGAGGCTATATGTTTCTCCAGTTGGACATAAGCAATCTCAGAGAGTGTGAACATCAGATAAGGTCACTCTGAGACCATCATAAAGTAATTAAAGCAAGGTCATTACGCAAGCCACAAAAACCACACAATCTCTGTCCCAGCTAAAATTAGTGACTACTGCTTCTTTACCAATGACAGCATCGTCCTTGCTCTAGTTTACTTTCCTTATGATAAGGATTATTGAGATATCCAGTCACAGAATTTCCTACCTTTCTGACAGCACCTAATCAACAGTGAACTTCTACTTCCATAAACTCTCAAAATTTCCTAACCAAAGACAAATCCTATTACAGGTTTTTTCTAACATCTCTTACTGAGATGACCATGGTTCCCTATGGTAAGTGTCTCCTCATCCCCGCTGCAACAATATACCTAGCTTGTCAACTGCAGGTGCATTATAGGTGGTCTTTGGCTAGAGGGCACTGACACTCCTTCAGTGATTGTCACCTGCCTACTGACTTCATTCAGTCCTTTAAGTATGGCTTACAAGGTCCTGCGTGAATTAGTCTGCTCCTACTGGACAAGCTCATTTGCTGCTACTTCCCTCCACATGCAATCTCCTCTCCCAATCAACTTTTTCATTTCCAAATGCTCCGTATTCAATACTGATAACAACTAAGTAACCGGAAAGAGTATTTTGAAAGAGAAAAGGGAGGTAAAGAGGATAAATAAGAACCCAGATTTGCTATTAAGCTTTATTTGAAAGAGGAGAAGATTGGGACTGAATGCATCATGGCCTCAGCATTATTTTTTTAATAACAGAATCTAAAGTGAGTCACGTCAGAGAATCTTACAATGCTGTCTAGCCCTTACAGGAGTGCTCATGAACTAAGGCTTTATGTGGAAAATAATATTATCTTATCAGTTAGCCACAGAATTTAAAGGCTGCACTCTAGACCAACAAAATCAGGGTCTCTGAGGGTGGAGCCCAAGCATTGGTGTTTTGCAAAGCTACTCAGGTCATTTCAATGTACACCCAACAATGACTGCTATAAAGAGATGCAAGAGAGTAATAAGAAAATATTGGTTTAGTGGTTGTTTCTGGCAGGGGGAGAGAAAGGGACACATTCAGAAAAAGGCAATCAGAAGGCTGTCAGTACCTTGGCAACATTCTATTGCAAAGGTAGATGGGGTTGTGTTAAGTTTTATTAATATTACTATAATAATTGTCATGATTTTGTTTTATATATTATTTTTTGAATGAGGTGATTTTAAAAATAATTTATAAAATTCACAGAATACAAATGTGTCTTTTATTTTTAATAATTTTCTTTAAGAGGAGTTCTCTCAGCCTTCACTGATAGCATGTATACAATCACTTAGATGTCACTAGCCCAAAAAGCCCTGGATGTAAATAGCAAAGTTCTCAAAAAACTCTTTGGTGTAACCCAAAATGAGTTTTATTTAAAATAGTGTATAAGATAGAGAGAAATTCCCATAATGAATATGGTGGTCTTAAAAAATAAAACTTCTTTATGCAATAAGTTATATCTCCTCTCTAGAAATGAAAAGAAACTTAGCATTTCATAAATTCAGAAATTCTGCTCTTTCCAAGTGGCTCTGATTATGTTACTCTGAGTAATGGTCGATTTCTTGATCTATTGAAGACCTCACTAAAGGAATAGTTGAGGTTTCAGTCCTTCTTCTACCCACACGTTGCAAACACAAAGTACATTAATTCCACAGCTCTTGTTCTGCTGCCTGGCAAAGGCCTGTTAAAAATATGCAACTAAACCTGATGTTCCCATCATAATCATGGGAATGCTGAGTCCCTTTTTAGATCTCACAGAAAATATTTATCATCAAAATGGCAGGTTATATCAGGAAAATTTTTGAGATTTGCTGCATATGCAAATATTTTGTAAATAACGGAGATAAATCTAGTGATATCGAAGTGATTATACTTTTTTTGACAGTGATGCCAGGGAAAACTTCTCCTAAACAAGAAGTTACCACTTTTATTTTTAAGTTATCATATTATTACAGATTAAAGTAAGGCATTTTAAAGGTTGTATATAAGTACTAAGAGGATGATATAATCATTTTATTCTGTTCTGTTTTTTAATGGGAAAATAATAATAAAGAGAGAAAGACAATAAGAAATATATAAAGGAAAGCTGAATGCTATATTGTCACTCCAGGACTGAATTGATTGATCTGGCTTAGAGCGTGCATGAGAATTGGTGCTGGATATCAAAGAGGATAAGATTCCAAGAAAGATAAATTCAGTTCTACATTTAAGGGCTTGCAGCTGCCTGTGTCTCAGCAAAAACATACAGACAGCCTCTCATCAGTTATAGAAGTAAAAAGGAAGTCTGAGATCAGTAGGTTTCTAATAATATGTTCATATGAGAATTAACAATAGAGATGTCTAATTCTCAGTCTGAGGAAATATCACTAAGTAGCAAGGGGTCCTCACACAGTAGTTCATCTGACTTACCCCTATGTTTGTAAATAAAGTTTTGCAGGAACACAGAAATGGCCCTTTGCTTATGTAATGCCTATTCTTGCTTTCATGATGCAATGAAGAACTTGATGGCCTACAGCTTAAACTAGTTACTCTCTGACCCTTTACATAAAACAATTACTGATCTTTAAAGTCGTAGATCAGAATAAAGACTTGATTTGAATTCTGGCAGCATTAGTTAAAATTGTAATTTTGAACAAATTGCTTATCTCTCTCTGCCTTAGTTTCCTCTTGAATATTTCTAAGGTGTATAGAGTAGTGCTTGGTATACAGTGAATTATACACATTTTGATCTTATTATGGTTGTTAAAATTTGGGTATTATAACATGTAATAGCTGAGAATTTCACAAAATTGTTTCAAGAATGCAAAATGCAAAGTGTCATTTTTGAAAATGCAATTTCATTAATTATCCTTATTTTTACAGATTTTCTGGAAATGTCTTTTTTTTTTTTTGCAGAAAACAAAAGTTTTTCCCTCCAATACAGGCCATCTAAATTGTGGGTCCAGTATATCTAACTTTCGAGAAAGTTATATTTCTTAGATCACATTTTATTAATCTTATCCTTCTCCTATAAATGCATTCTTATATTTTTTAACTAATGAGATTTCTCCCTTTGTAAAATTGAGTGATTAGAGAAAATTTATCATTTTTCTTTTTTTGATAGCCCTCAACTGCCTAATTGAATCTTTCTTAGTTTTAACCTATGTTATTTATTATTTGTTTGTTTGTTTGTTTGTTTTGCTTTATTTGTCAAAAAAGAAAAAAAGCATTGATGTACCAAGGATTAAGGTGTTTGCTCCTTAGGCCATTTTTTTTTTTAACTTTATCCCTCTCTAGATAAAGAAGAAATATACCCTGTTATGAATTTTACTGTTTAGATAGGGCCACATTTACATGACAGACTGATTCAGTCAGCTAAAATTAATGGTGCAGGACTGTCTCTACACTCCTTTCCACTGGGCCCATTCTCTGTGGCCCTCCTTGCTGATAAGGGAACAAACTTGACAATGACACGGTAAATGACAAGATTTTAACACTGCCAGGGGACTGTGTGAGTGCTTAATGAGCCATTTCACTTTGTTAATGTCTTACTCTTTGCTCTATAATGTTAGGTCAGTGGGCAGATTGGAACGATAAAGTCCAAGGCTGCCACACACATCTCCTGTAATAGTGTGTGGGTTTTTGTTTTTTGTTTTTTTTTTGTCTCTGTGCCTTTGTTTTGGACAGTATTTCCCATGTCGGTTTTCAGGAAACAATGCACTGTCTTATCATAATTGCAAATATTCTCTTATGTTAATGGTTTAGTTGACTCATCTCTAGGATTTTGGCACTGATATACTTTCATTTTGCACCTTTACCTTGGACCCAAATCCCCATTATACCTCACACACCTCAGCTCTGGTGAGAATAGCTTGTGGTTTTTATATGGCAACTATGCAATAGCAAAGATGCCATCCATTGCTTTATTTTCTGGCCTACTATAATAGTAATATGAACATAATAATAAAAAGGAAAGATCTTAGAATTTGAAGCCTGATAAAGCTATAACAAAAATAAGGATCAAATCATCTGAACCAATATCAAAGTATAATCATAATGCTTGTAATTTTTGGTATGTCATCTCACACACACACACAAAAGCAACAGTCTACAGTTCTTTCTGGTCTCCTATCTATTTTATTACCCATATAAGGTATAATATATTTCATGTTGAGGCACTATGGTGTGTTAAGAACAACACTTTCCTCATTTCTTAATAATTTTAACTAAGATCAATGCACCCTTCCCCAAATCTCAAAATATATTTGATGATAATTTCTCTAAAATTAAAAATAAATGTAATGTGGGGGGAAATACATTTAATTTTTTCAGCCAGGAAAAATGTTATCATTGTGAACTTATTATAATCTTCTTTTGAATTTCCCTTAAATCTTGTCATTTTCTATATAAATCCTACTTTTTTATTGATTCTCATTTGTTGTGTTGCTACTATGAAATGTTATGAGATTTCGACTATATAACAAAGCTATTCATTCATCTTTGTTCTAGAAATTTTATACTTCTCTCATTAATTTTAAGCTTATTTCATAAATTCTTTTATGTTATCTAAGTGTATTAACATATTAGCAGACATAATGATAATTTTTCTCTTTATTTCTAATAAATTATTTCTTATTTTTGTTTCATATGTTATAGATACTAAAATTAAAATGCAGAGAAATGTTAAATGAAAATGAAAATCACATTTATGTACCTCACATTTATAAATGTGTCAGTTGTTTCACATTTTAACATTATGCATACTTATTGAATAGAGATGCCTTCTATTATTTTGCAAAAGAAAAATGCTTTTATTGAAAATTCTCTTGGATTTTAATCAATAATTGTTACCGAATTTAATAAAACCATTTTTAAGTTTTCTAAATGATTTGTAGTTACAAGCTTAATTTCACCTTTGATCAATAATTATATAGAAAGATATTTTAAATTAATACATATTTTGTTTACTTCCTGATGTTGTTTCACCTTGCATTAGATGATCATCAATAAATGTAAGCTGTATGTTTATAGCTTTAATGAGATTTTCTTTTCTGTTTATTATACATTATTTTTAATTAATGCTACTTTACTGGTAAAAGTCTGATTGAGTTGTTCAATTGTCCTGTAATAATTTAGTTTTGTGGAGTTTTTATTTTTGGATTTTGGAAATTGTGTTTCAAGTTGTTTTGGACCAGATATTATTTTTTTTAACTTATTGAATAAAGATTCATGACTGCTATGTGAATCTTACACATTATGAATATGAAATAACTCATGGAATTTTTTTTCTATTTAATGTTTTTTATATAAAATAATTATTGACAGTAGATTTGTTTTGTTTTATTTGCTAGCATTTGCTGGGTAAACTCTCCTACTAATTCATGCTTAATATTAATTATATTAGTTGGTGGGCAACTCCTCTCGTAGTGGTGATTAATGAATTCAAACCTCCCATTTTGCTGCCTCATCACTTCACCACATGGCTGCCATGTTTCCCTTTGACACTGATATACAGCTGGCTGAACAGGAAAAAGTGCACCTTTCCATCCTTGTGAGGGTTTCATGCACCAGACATTGAAGGGGAAGGTGGCATTTCTACTCTCATTCTATTGGCAAGAACACAGGGTCATCGTCAAATCTAATTACAAGGAAGGCTAGAAAGTATACTCTAGCTATATTCGCAGTAAGAAAAAATCATTTTGGTAGTAAGTCAGCCATCTTTACAAGGTAGCATTTTTGAGCATCACTTTGAGGCACAATGTTTAGAGATTGTATATATCTCTTAATCATTTTTTTTAAGCCAGAGAGATATACTTTGATTACACTCATTTTTATTTCTGTTATCTTTATTTTCGTCAGCTGGCTTTATAAGTATGTTTTCTAAGCTTTTCTGTTTTTATTTTGATTTTTGAATATATATATACATACGTGTATAATTACTTGTAAGAGTTTTTTGAAACATTTTCAATCAAAAAATAGGAGAAACAGAAATATAGTATTTTTTTTTTTCTAGAGATTCATGGGCCCTGGGCAATTTTATTATGGCTTTCTTTGTTTAGTTATTTTTATGCTATTTTTTAATTCCTGTCCCCCATCCTCCTCTCCTTTGACAACGATCAGCTTGTTCTCTGTATCTATGGGTATGTTTTCATATTGTCTCATTTATTCACTTAGTTTTTTTTTTTTTTTCGGGTTCCATGTATAAATGAAATTATACAATATTTATCTTCCTCTGATTTTTCTCACTTAGCATAATACTCTTTAAGTCCACCCATATTGTCACAAATGGCAAGATTTGATTTTTTTGATTGCTGAATAATATTTATAGATAGATAAATATAGTTATAGATATATAGATATAGGCCACATCTTATTTATTCATTCATCTTTTTATGGATATATAGGTTGCTTACATATCTTGGCTATCATTAATAGTGCTGCAATGAACATAAGGGTGCATATATCTTCGAATTACTGTTTTTATTTTCTTTGTATAAATACCCAAAAGTAGAATTGTGGATCATATGGTAGTTTTATTTTTGAGTTTTTGAAGAACCTCCACACTGTTTTCCATAATGGCTGCACTAATTTACAACCCCACCATCAATCTATGAGGTTGCCCTTTTCTCCACATCCTCACCAGCAATTATTTGTCGATTTAATGATTATAGCATTATGATAGGTGTGAGTGATATCTCATTATGGCTTTCTTTTGCATTTAGCTTATGATTAGTGATATTGAATATTTTTTTCATATGTCTGTTGGACATCTCTTGGGAGAAATGTATATTCGAGCTCTTTGCCCATTTTTCAGTCAGATTATTTATTTTTTGGTGTTACATCATATGAGTTCTTTATATATTTTTGGATATTAACCCTTTGTCAGATGTGTCATTTGCAAATACCTTCTTTCATTCTACTGGTTGTCCTTTTGTTTCATTGATGATTTCTTTCACTGTGCAAAACTTTCTATGCAAAAATTTAAAAAAAATTTACTTGATATAGTCCCATTTGTTTATTTTTTCTTTTATTTCCTTTGTTCGAGGAGATATATCCAAAATATATTGCTAAGAGTGATGTAGTTTACTGCCTATGTTTTCTCCTAGGAATTTTAAGATTTCAGAACTAACATTTAAGTCTTTAATCCATTTTGGATTTATTTTTCTATATAGTGTAAAAAAGTTATCCAATTTAAATTTTTTTTTATTTATCTGTCCAGTTTTGCCAATACTGCTTATGAAAGAGATTGTCTTTATTCCATTGTATATCCTTGCCATGTTTGTCATAAATTAATTATAAAGAAGGATTTATTTCTGGGTTCTCTATTCTATTCCATGAACTATATATCTGTTTTTACACTAGTATCATATTATTTTGATTATTATAGTTTTATAGTATAATTTAATATCAGGGAGTGTGATACTTTCCACTCAAGATTACTTTGACTATCCAGGGTGTTTTGAGGTTTCGTATAAATTTCAGGATTAGTTGTTCTAATTCTGAGAAGAATGTCATTGATAGTTTAATAAGATTACATTAAATCAGTAGATTACTTTAGGTAGTAAGGACATTTTAACAATATGAATTCTTCCAATTTATGAGCAAAATATATACTTTCATTTATTTGTATCTTCAATTTCTTTCTTCAATGTCTTATAGTTTTCAGAGAATACTTCATTTACTTCCTTAGTTAAATTTATTCCTAGGTATTTTATACTTTTTGATGCAATTATAAATGGAATTTGTTTTCTTAATTTCTTTTGATTGCTCATTATTGATGTATAGAAACACAACAGATTTCTGTATATTGGTTTTGTATCCTGCAATTTTACTGAAGTCATTTATTAGTTCTAATAGTTTTTTGGTGGAGTCTTTAAGGTTTTCTTTATATAGTATCATGTCATCTGCAAATAATTAGAATTTTACTTTTTCCTTTCCAGTTTATATTTCCTTATACACATACATAATATCATACCCAACAAATAGAGCCCACATTTCAAATACATAGGAAACACACATTTTCAAAACATAAGAATGATTTACACAATCTAATGATATCCCGAAGGGTTGCACAAGACAACAGCATAGGGGACTCCTGAACTTCCCCCTTCCCATGCATGCAATAAATGTACAGCTATACACAGTAATTTCCTCTGAAAGAAATCCAGAAACTAGCTGAGTAACTCCTACACATTGGTTGAATGAGAAAATACCCATATCTAAACAGGCAGGAAAGGCTGAGACACTCTTGCCACAAACCCCACTTCAGACACAACACCATGCAATCAGGAAAGAACCTTCAGAGAAGTAAAAATTTTGTATTGCGCATCTGGTCTGTCAAATTTTAAGACTCTCACCCGAGGGATGGCCCCCAAACATAGGGGCTGGTTGTGATCTTCTCCTAGAGATTAGGGAAGACAGTGGACATTACTCCTGCATTCTCCCTCTGCTTCCTACAACATTAAAACCAAGTCACCAATATCTCCTTAGAAGAAGCTTGTATATACTTCTGGCGTTCCAGCTTCTTTGGCTGCCACAGAAGGAATGGGCCCCCAAATCACTTAGCTCTGCTAGCTAGCAGGGTTTGCATTTGAAAATTCCACAGGACTATAGCAAAAAAGAAGCACTTTTTAAATGGGCACAGAAATACCCCTGTCCCCATGGCTATACACCAGGGTTCAGTGCAGAGAGAGAAGATTAAAATGCTCATCTCCCAGTTTCTCCCTGAAAGAGACTTAACTGGGTACTTTTCTAGCTGGTGCCTCAGGGTTTGGCTTCTAATCAAGTCCACATCTAGGTGTGGACTGTGATTCTCCCATTTGGGATACCGATGGATCTGGGCATAGCCTTGAATACTGGGAACCACTAAGAACAAAGATGACAAACTGAAAAATCACAAAGGTTTGAGAGACAACCAGAAGCTAATATATAATAACAGAGATATTATCTGTATTCCCATAGCATAGAAATTGATGAATTAAAGAAGAGAAAACCTATACTGATCATGGAGGAAATGATTCTCAAATTGGACTACATTAGAATCAAGACATTCTAGTAAATAAAACATGTCACAGAGTGAAACAGCAAGTCACAGAATAAGAGAAGATAGTTGAAACACATATCCAAATCCATAAGCTATTTAAAAAAAAAATGAAAAAACTACGTATCATTTTTTAAAGAAAGGAAAAGGAAAATTTGATAATAGACTTGAATTGGCATTAAACTTTATTATACACCCAAACAGCAAATGTGCATATGAACAAATGTTCACCTTACTATAATCAGGGCAATGAAGAATGAAATCACATGAGATACCACTACAGATCCACCCAAACAAATAAAGTTAAAAAGACAAATTCCCGTGAAGATATGGAACAATAGCAACATACATTGTTATAAGTTTAGAAAATTATTTGACTTCTAAGTTGAGTATATGTATCACTTACTAGCTAACAATTCCATTGCTCTATGTACATATGTAACAGAAATGTGTGCATAAGTGCAGGAAGAGACATATGCAAAAGTATTCCTAGCAGCATTATCTCTAACAGGCAGAAGTTGGGAACAACCCAAATATTTATCAGAATTATAATCATTCAAAGTGTTCATTCAATGCAATATGATAATGCAATGAAACTGAATAAAGTATTGTTACATAACATGGATGATTATCACAAAAAATATTGATTGAAGAACACAGATGGATAAGAACACATACTCTAGTATTCCATGTATATGAAGTTCAAACATAGGCCAGAATTGAAGTGATGTTAAGGGCAGCTTCTCTCTTTGGAGAAGATAGATGTAATGAATGGAAAGGTGACATGAAAGGAGATTCTGGTGCGCTGGTAATATTCTATTTTAAGAATGGACTAGTGGTTATACAAGTGAGTTTCTTGTATACTAATTTATTGAATATATTTATGTTTTATGCTTGACTGTATTATAGATCAATTGAAATCTGTATTATACAACAATTAGAAATGCTATTTGTTCACTTTTAGTTTCTCATGTTATATGCTATTTGTTCACTTTTAGTTTCTCATGTTATAAAGTATGAATGAGAGAGAGACCGAACAACTTAATAAATAATAATATTCCATAGACTGGGAGACAGAGTATGATCAAAAATAATAATATATTTTCCCTTATCTTCATTTTTATATAATTCTGCCAGAGGGTTCAAACTATGAAGAAAGGAAAAGAGAAAGAATCTCAGAAAGCTCATAGAGAAATAATATCCTAAGGTCAAACTCAGTCATATTGGAGCAGAAATCACATGTGGTCTAGAAGTACATCTGATAAGAAACAGATTAGTTGTGTATAGAGGGGGTTAATCTTGGTATCAAAAATACCAGTGCCAAAAGGTGAATAAAAATACAAAAGTCAGAAGAATAGAATTAATCAGGCAGGTATAAAAATTCAGAGAAGATAGTGGCATAAATGTTTAGGAGTAATGTACTGAGGAGAGGTGGGGGGGGTATGTAGTTATGTGCATTTGTGTATGTGTGTGTGTGTGTATGTGTGTGTGTGTGTGTGTGTGTTCATGTGTGTGAATGTAAAATAAATGAAAAAGATAAAATTCAATTTCTGGTCCATCAGTCCCCAAATAACCTGGGCTCCTGTCTCAGATATGATAATGCATAATTTGTGAAGTTGACTAAATATGTAAAAAGTTTCTACTTCCATTCCTTCCTCATTACTACTGTTTTATATTTGCTCCAAACGTAGGTCTGAGAATGTTTTTTTCATCATCTGAATTTTTTGAGGGTGCTTGAGAATGGACATCATCCAATATGTAAAATAGATAAAACATTAATATCATCTAATCGAAAAGTAGATGAAAGACTCTTTAGCTGACTGTATAACAATTCTGTAAATCTTATGTTGTAATGTGATCTCTTTCATTAGTGGGGTAGAAGAAAAAAGCAAATAGAGAAAAACTCAACTTGAGAAAAAATATGAATCCCGTGTTTTTAACTAAAAGTTTAATATAGCACATAATCAGAGATAAAGTTTTATTTATAAATTGAAGTTTTATTTAATAAACAACATATATTGCAGAAAGAACTTTGAAAAACTTTGCATTAACTAGGGCCAATTAACAATAAAAGTGCGGTACAAAGAACAATAGCTCTGTCTCAAGCTCAAACTCTGGGGTACACAGATTATCTTAAACCAAAGAGTTTTCTCACAGAGCATCTGAAATATTCATAGGTCCCACTCTAGAATAAATGTATTGCTACTCTAAGGTATATAAAAGGTTGATAAACTGCTTTCCTGACCTTGAAGAACTTTGTTGGCATATTAAGAGACTTTGATACATAGTAGAATACAGACATACTTGATGATTTATTGGCTGTACAGTGCTGGGCCTGCGCTATTAGTTGCTTGGAAAACAAGAGGAATCTTTAGAGAAGGAGATGTGTGGGCATGAGTGGCACTCTTGCAGCAAATGCAGCAAGTAAAAACTCTGAGGATCTGAATGTTAAACAAGTCCATTTAAGCCGCACACAAATCTAAACTTTATGACATATATATTCCCTGCAGTATGGCTCTTTGGTTTTCTGCTCTGCTTTCCGTATTGGTGACAGAGTGTTTGACCCTCTGCACCTTGTTTACATAGTGTTGCCTCATGAAGCACATTGGGGCTCTAATGAGTGACAGCAATAGCTAGGAGAGGCTGCAAAGTGAAAAGTAAAGCCAAGCAGTGTTTTAATAACGTGAGAGCTGAGCTCCATTAGCTCTACAAAAATGTCCTTGAAATAAAAACACGGAGTGGCAAACTGGGGATAGAAAGTAGGAAATAATAGAATGAAGGAAGCATTGGGAATATAAATTGCTAAAAGCTATTTTTAATTTATATCCCAGAAGGCTTCTTTTAAAGCCCAAAGCATTACTACAAAATTTATAGAAAAGAGTTTTACATTGTATCATTTGTTCTATAATATTTAATATATAATTTTCATCTGTTTTATTCAGAGACTGAGTTTAAGGTTAAAAAGTGTCCTGGCAACAAAAAATATAATAATAAAACATAAAAATGTAATTACAAAATCACAAAACTGATGAGACACAATTTAAATTTTTCTATCCAATCCAATGTATCATTTATCATGTATTGATTAGATCAGACTTTTCAGTTCTTTCCCATTTAAACCTATCCTATCTTACTGACAGTGAAACATTCTATCCAAAAAAAAAAAAATGTTTCCTGTTTTTAAGAGAGATAATAAGAGTCATTCAAAACATAGGAAAGAGGCATTTCTTTCATATGGATTTAGCAAAATAAGACCATAGTTACACATTTCTTAGCCTACAAGTGGTGGAATAATGATGGATAGAATTTATTTTCTTGTTTTTTGTTTTCAATTTAACAAAGATCATCCTTAAATTGTGTAGGCTCTGCCAATGAACACATTGCACGTTCTCACCATTTACCAAATAGCTAGGATAGCAGAAGGCTTGCTTTTCTGTGAATGCTTGAGAAGACAAGACCAGTTCTTTGGGTTTCTCTCTGTTCTCATGTCATTAGCAAGTGGATTCTTGGGGTATGACTAAAAGAAAAACATCTGGGACTCCCCTTCTGGTAACTCTAGCAAGGGTATGGACATTTATGCTTGCCAGGCCAGCAGTGAACCAGTTAATTATTGACTTAAAATAAAGTCATTTATAACCCTATTAAGACAAATTGGTCTGAAACATTGTGAAAATCTGGAGGTTGATGGGTTTGGCTTTTGTCTCACAAGTACAGTCTTTATAAATATGGTGCCCGTATGCATTTTAAACTTTAGAATATTAAATGTGTAAGGAAGGAAAAACAATTTTCCTTCTACCTTTCTAGGTTCTTGGCTGATACCCCTCTACAATAACAATAATAATAATAACAACAATAGCAACAACAATAATGACAATAATAACAATAATAATAATAAACAGATTAACAGGAGAAAAACAAACACAAATTTAAGAAAATGATAAATGGAGATGCCCAGGAAAACCAGAGATAAACTTCCTAGAGTGGCCAAGCCACAGCCTTAAATACCATCTCCAGCTAAAGACAAAAGAAGACCTTAGGGGTGGAAGGTGTTAGTTACAGGTTATCAGGCAAAGCACAGTAAACAAAAGTAAGGCTGTTATGCAGATTTAAGTCCTTGCCTTCTCCATTGACAAACATTTTTAGAGATTTAAAGTCATCAACTTTGTGGTACAGACAGGGAGACACCTTTACAAATGAGATTTCCTTTATTAATATAAAAGTGTCTTACAAAAGGGGAACTTCTGCTTGGTTTTCAGAGCTTCTTCCTTGTCCACTTTCTGTTTCTCTTTCTTTTTAAAATAATCAGCTCAAAATAATTCTTATGCTAAAGAGGAGTATTTGAGAGTACCACATTCTGATCCCCTTCAGATGGTGATAAACTTTTCAATAATTTTGAAGGCTATATTTCTTCACATTATCTTGAAACAATGTATAAAGTTGCTACTACATCAACTACATTACTTAAATTCTCTAGTTATATCACATGTGAATAAGATAACAAAATTTAAAAACATTTTTAGTTGTCAAATATATATGTGTAAATTTATTGATCAAATGTAGTCTGGTCTAGAAGGTTTTAAGTGCAAACTCATGCGTACATTGTTGCCCCAATTCCTTGTTTCTGATACAAAATATGATCTCTGCTTTATTACCTTTTTTGTGTATCAGGCTAGGCTTTAAAAGTAATTCAATTGCTAGAAATAAGACTCTTGAATTTTTATAATATTTGGACATTTTTCATTTGCCTCTCCAGATTACCTTCCACTCCCCACCCTGCTCTGTGCCCCAGGAAGCTGACCCCTATGCAGTGCATTAACTGGCTCCCTTGTAATCTAGTTTCCAGTCATGCTGTGCCAATGGGAGCACCAGTCAGAGATTGGACAGTGAAGGAAAAAGGTTTACTAAGTCCTTCTACTGAAGACCAAAGCATCTTGTAGTTAGCCTTCTCCATTCAATGACACTTTCGTTAACCTTGAACCCTTTCCATCTTAGCTCCAGGTTACCCATTGCTCACTACTGTAGTTGCCACAAAAAAGAGATGGTATTCTAAATATCTCTTATCATTTTTCCTAAACCCTTTTCAAAACACTGTAAGTGATCTCTTAATTACACTCTTTAATCACCCACTTTGAGTGTGTTGTTGGTTTCCTACTAGATCCATAACTGATAGGTTCAGTAGTCCCCCCTTACCAATGGTTTCATATTTGAGAGTTTCAATTTCTTTTGGTTAATCACAGTCTGAATATATTAAATGGAAAATTACAAAAATAAATAATTATGTGTTTTAAATTGAGTACCATTCTGAATAGCATGATTAAATCTTACACTCTTTCACCTGCAATGTGAATCATCCCTTTGTTCAGTGTATCCACATTGTATATGCTACCTATCTGTTAGTCACTTGATAGCCTCTTAATTATCAGATTGACTGTCATAGTAATCACAGTGCTTGTGTTCAAGAAACCATTATTTTACTTAATAATAGCCCCAAAGTGAAAGGGTAGTGATGCTGGCAAATCAGATATGCCAAAGAGAAGTCATAAAGTGTATATATGTAAAGGAAAAAGCAGTATAAGTAGGTTTGATATTATCCTTGGTTTCAGGCATCCACTAGAGGTCTTGAAATGTATCCCCCATAGGTACGGGGGAACTACTGTATAATTTTTAGAGTTAACCTTAAAACACAGGTTTTGTTTGTTTGATCGCTTGGTTAATTTTTATGGTAAAGCCTTTATTTTTAGAGCAATGTGAAAAGGAGTAGTTAAAAAAAAAAGACAGTGGTAGTATCTTTAAAATCAATATTTGCAAATCTAAAGTGACTATATCAAGTAAAATGTACTCATTTGGATATCAAGGATGTGGCTCTTTTGTTATCAACCACAACATTTAATGGTCAAATCTTATACAGATCTCAGAGTTCATCTGGTATTGTTCTTGCTAAAATCACCATTAACTGCCCAAACTGTTACCAGAGAGCGGGAATCCTCTCCCAGCACGTTGTCCAGGTTCTTGATATCTCGAACAAAGAATTGAGCAAGACACCAAAATAGAGTAGAAAAGAAAAGTTTTATTAGAAGGGAAAGTGCACTTCCAGACATAGAAGTGGGCCTGAGCAAGAGAAGCATGACTGAAAAGGTCTGATGACAAAGACTTCAGGGTTTTTATCCTTTTTTTGCTGTGGGTGGTTACTTTGAGTGGGCTTCCTTGATTGACAGGACTCAGTGATTCATCATTTTGCTTTCTGCACATGGTTGTTCCCATGATTTGGTCTGTTATAATGATATTAATGAACTTCTGGGCATATATGTCATATTATAATGATAGTATAATGAAGCTCAGGTGAGTTGAAGGTCGTTGGGCTCTTGGTTGCGCAGGTGAGAGTGACTGTCTTAAACTGGTACCTAATTCTCTGCCTACTGGTTTCTATCTATGAGTTAAAAAATGCTTTTTGGCTTACTTAATTGTGGGCAGATTAGAGCTGACCCCTTCTAGGATAGGATGACCTCAGTATCTTTGCAGGCAGACCTGAAACCCCCTAACTAACTTTCCTGCCTAACTCTTTTCTAAGAGCCATGAACCCCCTTATTATTGGTGTAGATGCTGAGGGACAGGAGGTTTCTTCTTCCATATCTGCTTGCTGCTGAAAATGGCTATAGTCCTGCCTACAGGGGTTTGTTTCATGGAGCTTTTTCTCTTTTTGCCTCAATCAGGGTGGGGTCTTGGGCTTCCTGCTAAAGTGCTACCTCAGCTCCTAGGCAAGGAAAAGAAGATACAAACTTATTTAAATCATAATCTATTCATTTCTATTATTGATTTGCCTATTAAGTGAGTAAAGGTTAACAGTCTTGGTTAATATGTTTCTTAAAGAGTAAAAAAACCTTTGGCCTAAAGTCCCTTCTCCTCTGAGACTCTAAGGGCCCTGTCTAACCTAATACTATTTCTGGTAACAATGGGCCCATGACCCTTATCAATAGCCAGAGGATCTGAGTCACCAGTTTTGGGCAATTATCAGGATTTGATGGAGAGGGGCTTTTTTCCAAAGAAAGGAAGAAAGAAAACTTAACTAGGTTTACTAAAAAGATTAACTCTGCAAGAGATGTCACATTTCATTTCCTGCTAAAAGATTAAAAATTTTACAAGTGACGTCCTGTCTCAAAACCACTAGATATTTTTCAGCATTTTTTGTAGCTCTACTTAATTGTAACATGTTATTTTGACCACTTTTTTTTTTTCTAGAAATACTCTCCTCCCTTGTTTTCTGTAACTAAGATGTAAAGTCACAGGTTCTGCTCTCACAGCATTTACAATTTCATTCTGTCAATAAATTGTATACTCATGAAAATTTCATATATTAAGTAAAACATTACACATATATTGAATTAAATGGTTGTTGTAGGTATTAAGTGATATGTGTGTCAATAGGAGGGAGATAGCAATACATATTGGTAGATTAATATAGTGAAGAAAGTTTGTCTCAAAGGTATTTTAATCTCAATCAGTTGGATCTTATTTAGTAGGATCTGCATAGTTAAACAGCAAGTGGGATATATATCTTGAGATTAGCCCAGGGATACGGTCAAGGTCAAGGTACAGAGACATGAAATCACCAGCTATGTTCAGTATGTTATATTTGGGAACAATAAGAGAGAATATTACAAAGGTAACTTAGAAAGCACTGAAATCTTTTTTGTGGGAAAGTTATTTTTTGAAAGCTATAATTTAGAAAGATTAATCTGCGGGATCGAACAGTTGTTCTGAGGAAACAACTAGAATCATTACACATAAAATAAATTTTTCCACTTATTGAAAGCTTAATGCTTTTAGCAATGTGTTCTTTATTTTATTAAATAGTTCATATTCACTGTAGAAAAAAATTTAAAACATGCACACACACAAAGGAGCTAAGAAAACATAAATTCTTCCATATTTTTACCATCCATTTTAATATGTATATGTTTCTGGCTTTTGTCAATTCTTTCACATACAGAGAGTAAGATCTCAAACTAAATACTGGGCATAGAACCTCAAAGAGTATCTAAGACTAATTATGGAAAACTGTGGAGTGAAAGCACCATTTAAAGGGAAAAATTGGTACAGATACTTATGGGGCAGTGGCCACATGCTAATAAAGGTCAAGTGTTCACAGACCTCTCCATTTTTAAGAGAAATGGAGAATTGGATTTTCATGTTTACATATGTTGACAACAAATTCCATTAAAAAATATGTAGACAAACACCAAAAGGCCCAAAACCAAAACTAACAAACAAACAAAATAACTTCTCTTTTGTTTGCTTTATTTAGCTGAGGAGCAGAGTATGACCAATAAAGCTAAGCTTAAGACCTGAGGTTTCGCTGTCAGAGCTATCAAAGTTCAAGTCTTCTCTTCATTGTTATGTGTTTTTGAACATTTTCTGTCACCTTTTTAAGCCTCAATTTCCTCATTTGTAAATCAAGGATAAAATCTTTGCCTCTTAGAGTAATGAGAGTTAAATAAGATCATGAACGTGGAGTTAACACACCAACAGGGAAACTATAAGTGGTCAGTCAATATTATGATGTCTTACATAAGTGGTACAATAAATGCTTAATATTTTCTATTCTCCTTTATTTGTTTTGTAAGGTGAGTTCTGAACACGTTTGTTAATCACTATACAGCGTGTGTGTGTGTGTGTGTGTGTGTGTGTGTGTGTGTGTATATGGGCAAGTGTTTTTATTTAGCAATTCTTTGTTAAACTTTTAGAAATGTTTTCAATTGTAAATTTTATTATTATTAGTACATTACATATGTACATTTTTTTACATTTATATATATATATATATGTATATATCTATATATGTAAAACACTTGTCTTATCTTTTTCCTAAAAATTAATTCCTAGATTGGAATTGTTTGTCGAGTAATATATTTTTTAAATTGTTAATGTTTTGTCAATTAACCTACTCCACAAATTAAAATATTTTATATTTCTATCAATGCTGTATAAGTGCTTATTTCTGTACTTACATCAAATGCTTCTTAATGTACTTTGAAGTATTTTCTTATATGTTATTTGACCTTCCAAACACTAGCATATAAATAATGCTCTTTTTGTTTGATTGTTAAGGAATTTGGGAACAGATTAATTTTCTCAAGTTTGTATAGTCAGTTAATGAGAAAAGTAGAATGAGCATATTGATCTCTAAAAGTTTTATCTGGGGGGCAATATTTTGTACAGTATATTTTCTTGCTTATATATGTAGGGGAGAAAAAGTTTTTCCTCTACTCTTCTACATTCTTTTGGCTGGTCAAATAATTAAATTGCCATAAAACAGATCAAGAGGAGAAAAACAAACTTTATATTTATGGGAAAACCACAAAGATATGAGAAGCTCCTCAACAGTCAAGTAATTGAGGCTTACATATCTGAGCTAAGGAGAAAGCTGGTAAGCATCTGGGGTTTCAAAGGAAAGGAAGACAATTCACAGGAAGATGAAAACAAATGTCTGGTAAACAAATGTTTCTCAGCCATGCAGAGACAATGGGACACAGAGAGGACACAGAAGAAACAGGCCCTGTGGGTGCCCCCCAGACTTCCATACCAAGCCCATACTCGTAGTTACCTCTGGTGATAGCTCTCTTCCCTGACCTATCTAACTGCCTATCTAAATTCTTTAGTCAGTTAATAAGGAGGAGATAAAAGTTTGAGTCTGCTGAGTCTTGATTAACTTCAGCTCAAAGTAATCCACCTGCCAAAATGGCACATTTTAGGGGGGCTTGTTCTGTACCCCTTCATCAAGAATAATTACCTTTAAAAGTAGTAATGTAGTTAATTGTTATTTAATAATATCTCTATTAAATTACATACTAATGACTTTTTATTTACAAAAGATAAAACACCAACATTTTGACATGTGATCGAAATTTTAAGAGGTTTTAGTTTTGGGAAAGTGATAGCAACTAGGATTAAGAAGACCATTCCAAATTGTTTACAATATACTTAGCTTCAAAGATAAATTTGATGACAGTTTTTAAATTTAATAGTTTATTATTGAAAACCATAAAAAGCATGTATTAATTCATTTATTTATTCACTTAACAAATGTTTATTGAGACTTAACCAGGAGCAATGTATTATGTGGTAAGACTTAAATAATGAGCCACACACTCTGCCCTCCAGGGATTCACTTTATGTGATAGGATTTAGCATTTCTCTATTACTCTAACATGTCAGTACAGAGAAGAAAAAATACAGTGTGTTTTCTATTAAGTATATTTTATGATTAAAATAATAGGTCTAGCATCAATATATAGTGTATATTTTTATTCTTCATGTAAATTAAAATCATATTAAAATAAATGGGATTTTTCTGAAATGAGAGACCAGAAATTTCAGAAATAAAAAGAATCATAGTTCAAACCTTTATAATGTAATCATCATATCAGTTACAAAATAAGACCAGTGCCTGGGAACTCTAGCTACTTGTAATCTAGACCAGTGGTCCCCAACATTTTCTCACCAGGGACCGGTGCTCCTATGAGAATCTAATGCCTGATGTTCTGAGGTGGAGTTGAGGCGGTGATGCTAGCGCTGGGGAGTGGCTACAAATACAGAGGAAGCTTTGCTCACTGGACTGCCAGTCACCTCCTGCTGTGCGGCCCAGTTCCTATCAGGACATGGATGGGTACCAGTCCACCGCCCAGGGCTGGGGGATCCTGTCCTAGAAGACTGGGGTAAATTGTTTGCAACCACATGATAAACTGTTGAGGTAGCTTTTCACAACTCCAGATTATTGAGGTAGCTACTACACATTCAGCAGTAGCTAAGGGCACCTAACAGTGATCATACCAATTCAAACCTTTAATCTCAGAATTTCCAAGGTGAGACCTCTAGTCCCCCACTTCTTGTGTCTTTTTTTTTCTTTTCTTTTTTCTCTTTTACCCCTCCACTCTTTATTGAAAACGGAGGACGACTTGAAGTAAGTTATGTCTTATAATTATCATCCCAGTTATAGAAGCATATGCAAAATGTTCACTGCAGTTTCTAAAGCAGTTACTTCTTAGTAAATATGAGAACTGTAGTGTGAGATGGAATAGAATTGATTTAAGTCATTCATTTATATCATTACTATCATCATTAAGAGGATAAGTTTACATAAATAGATAAACTACTATTTCTAAAGTCTTGGGAAAATTTCAATGGAGACACTCATAAGGAAGCTACTCTTTTAATGGAAGAGCCTTTCTTACTCCATATGCATGGTGACATACATTTGAGTGTCCTTTACTGTTCCCTGTCTTATTTTGAATTGTTTAAATACAGGAGTTCCTTTTGTAATAACTCTACGTGGATTTAAATCTGAAGCCAACTAACCTGAAACTCAGTTATGCATCAAGTTTGTCTCAAGTCTTTCATATTTGTTTGTATCCACAAAGACTGATTCCGTGGTCACTGTTGAGTTTATTTGTTCCTAACGACAGCATCTGGGTTATATGTCACTAGGACAGGCAGCCAGTGTTGGAGGTGTGGAAACACTCTGTCCATGCAGCTGGGTTACAGTTCATAGACTGAATCTCTGTGGAAGATATATGAGTGCTCCCACCATTGCCCAGTAGTTTAACAGAAGAAATCAATGAGGCGCAACTGTGTAAAATAGGGGTCAAATATGTACAGCTGTGGCTCCACATATATCAGAAAGCACTGTTTGATTTTTCTCCAGACAACATTCATTATCGAAATGGGCTTCAGAAGCTTTTTATTAAAAACAAATTGATGTTAATTAATTCTGATTGCAGTGGCCATTAGTCAGCTATCTCAATGCAGGAAACTGGATCAAATCAAGACTGTTCCCTTCAATCTCTGATGGCTTGATATCTCTAAATCTAATTTTAAACTGGAATTCTAATATTTTAAATTAGAGTGAGCAGTTCTACTCTAGCTTTCTCTTGATTATCAGCTATCTTGTTCTTTTGTTGTTCAGCCTTTTGGGGGAAATGTATATTATCTTGTTTCGTACTTATTTACCTACAATATTAGATGATTTATATTTTCCTGTTTTCATATATCTTCAAATTCAAATAACTATATTTTCATGTAAAATCCTTGGAATTTTTGAAATCTAAATATATTTTTAAATAGGAGTAGTTATTATTTTTCTTCATTTTGTGAGAGAAATAGCCCCTGGACATATACATTCTAACAAGTTATTTCTATAGTGTTTTAAATATCCATATTTCATAATTCTCATTCTGTATGTTATTCATTTTTCATGCCTTATCTCTTTAACAAACACACATATGCACAAACAAAAAGAGAGAAAAGGCCTTGCAAAGATCCTTTATTTTTTTTTCTATTTTTTTTTTTCTTGGCTATTTGTCTCTCCGACCAACAAATTAGGTTCAAGCAGATATGAAATATATTTTTTTTTCTTAGCTTTCTTTAGACTGATGAACAGAGAAAAGTCGTAAGCAGGAGGCAGAATCTCTAAAAATAATATGTAAGAAAGAAAAGGTGTGGGTGAGTATGCACGTTGGGGGTCTGGAGGTGCAGAGAAAGAGTTTCACATGTTGTGCAATAGAAAAGGAGATTGCGGAAATATGAAAGCATGGGAACAGATGTTGCAATCAGGAAGAAGTTGGAGGTGATATAGAATTTGAAAACAATATAGTCCTTAGATTCTAGCAAACAGAGAGCCCCATTCTTCAGGTGATTCCTAACCTTTGAAATGCCTTCTTCAAAACATTCTACATCCTGCTCCCATGTCTCTGAAAAGCTAGGTTGGTGGCACCTCATGAAATCCATGCCCAGACTGAGTGGAGCACCCCAAACCCAGACTGGGACCTGCAAAGGCATCCTCAGTTTACATTTCTATCTTATGAGTTTTCTGTGACTCTCTCCCCTGACCCAAACTGGAGTCATTAAGATGACCAGAGGAGCATCAGGATTTGCAACTCTGGGATAATCTCATGTTTGTCTGGCCAGTCTACCAGGTCCTGATTCCAGGAAGGCAGGCACGTGTGTGAATTTCTCTCTTTGATTAGTTAAGTATTGCTCTAATAGTATTCACACGAGATTAGACTGTTGATCTGGGATAGCTATCACTCTCATCACAGAAGGAGTTCAGAGCTCTGAACTACCACCACAGAATCTTGGGCTTGAACTTCATATGGATTCATGTATTGGTTATCGCCCATGTATTTCAAGAATTAATGCCACCTTAGTACTATAGTATCTGAGGACAGTAGAAGAGATCTTGGCCACCCCACACCCAATAGTGACAACCGTCCCTCAGCAGGTTTTATATCATGTATTAGTTAGTGTTCCAAAGATTGTCACTTCTATTTCTTCTAATGACTTTACAGACCAGTATTCTATATAGCAATGAAGACTTTGATCAATGTCTACTTTTGTCTCCAATTTATGTGGTAATTTTGAGTTCTAGGGAATTCTTAAGCCATGCCAGACAAGGGAAGGACATTCATATGTTAATGGGACCACTTTTCTCACTCCACCTGCAGACCTCTTACCTATACCTCCCACTGGTGGTGGTATATGAAAAAAAATCACATTTTAATATTAATCGCTGCCTCAAGGTTTAATGGTTAGAAGATGTGTTATTCTCCCTTTATTCTATAGAATTCCATATACTAAATTTAACTTGATCAAATAAATGATCATTCACAATTTCCTGAACACTCTGACTGATATGTGCATTTTTTGGTCATCTTCAAAACAGTGTAGTAACATCCCTTGAGAAAGTCATTGGAAGCCAGTTCCATGGGCAATATGATGAATGGTGCAACATTATGAGTAATGATGTAACCAGAACTAAATAAATGGTATTAGGGAACTGTGGTAGCAAGATCTATGTTGTTTCAATACAAATAGGTTCTGAAGAATATAACATTGTGAATAATAACAATGTTGCTATCCCTTTCTCCTGATGGGAGATATGAAGTTAGCCAGCTATGACAAATTTGAAAGGAAAGAACAGGAAGAGATGGCTCCTGGGTTTGAGCACAGAGAGATTGTGCCTGGACACTACAAAGAACCTTCCTGTGTACTGACTGAACAATCAACAAATACCTAAATACCTCTTCTCTACCCATCATTATAAATCTTCAGTAAATTACTAAACCTCTCACATAGGCCTATGAACTTTTAAATGCATTTTAGTCAAAATGTTTACATTAAAGTGTTTAATACACTGCAAGAAAAATTTTTCCAAGGATTCTGGATGCACTTGGGGCAGCTCTACTTCACCAGGTTCTTTCTGGTGATCCATTCAGATATCTAGAAGTATGTATAACACACCCATACTTGAAAATGGCAAGAGAACTTGAAGATAACACTACTGATAAAAAGAATGATTTTCCCAAAAGAGAGAGGAGAGCACATTGTTTTTTGATTATGGGGAGTGACTTGAAAGAGAGACAGGTGATCACTGAAGAGGAGAACGATGGCAGCACATCTGTTTGGTTATCTCTTATTTTAAGCACTTAAGACGAATATTATGAAACTGCTATATTCTTAAGTTTGAATATATTTGAGTTAATATGCTTGAACTGATGGGTGTACAAAGATAAAAATACTTTAAGTTTATTCTCTATTTTAAATTACTAACAGATAAGTGGAAGAGAAAAGCATGTAAACAAATTATTCCGCAATGTGTTTTGAGAACAAATAAAAAAGAGAAACTAATCAATATGGGGAAACAAGAGTAAGCTTTATATGAGGTAATTTTTGAAAAATCTTATAGAATTAATAGGAATTTTTAGAGACATAAGCAACAGAAATGTAATACAAATTGATGAACAGATATGCAAATATTAGCATTGACTCTAACTTTCTGTTTCTCTTTCTCTACAACTTAGATTCCTGAGATAGTAAATATTTCTCAGTAATCTTTAATTAACCTCTGTTATTTACCATAACTAAAAGATTGTTAATGGGTGTATTTTGAGGAGTATTTTTCAAATTTCCTGACCATTGCACAAAGTATTACACACAATACTTATATATATCAATGTATATTTTAGCCAGCCCTTGATATGTTGATAAATTATTTCTGAACCTCAATTTTACATCTTATGGAAGTCAAAGCTACTTTATAAAACTGATGTAAATTGCCATAGATTTACCTCTTAGGGTCCCTTGATTTCATTCTGTCTCTATGCATGCCATATCGAGAGAGCGAGAGAGAGAGAGAGAGAGAGAGAGAGAGAGAGAGAGAGAGAAGGGAGGGATGGAGGGAAGGAGGGAGGAAGGGAGGCAGGCAGGCAGGAAGGAAGGAAGGAAGGAAGGAAGGAAGGAAGGAAGGAAGGAGAAAGAAGGAAGAAAAGAAGAAAAGAAGAAAGGAAAAAAGAAATGCAGGCAGGAGAGAAGGATGGAGAGAACTTTTATTGTGAAGCCAGAACAAGTTTTCTTATTTCCTCACTTAAGACAGATTGATGATTTGGATTCTCTAAACCAGGAAATCCACTTTTGTTTTGTATTTAAATAGGCTGCATCTTATTGACATGTTTGTCTGTGTGTATGTGTGTGTCGTATGTTTTCTCTATAAGATGCCCACAGTGAAATCCATGTGCCCAACCATTTAAGTGATTTCTTTAATAATGTAGGAAGAATAATTTCTGAATTAGGATATTCTTAGTGCATTGTTCCACTGCATACATTACAAATGTAAAGCAGGCCCCAGCATTCTCTCCACAGGGAGAATTTATGACATGGTACTATTATAAAACCCAAAGATTTTATAATGTTTCATTTTATGATCTGCTCTACTTAAAATGACCTAAGGTATAATTTTCCTCCCACGGATAGATGCCATCTACAAAGTGCCACTGCACTGAAGGGCTGGGCTGAACCTCCAAGGAAATAATTCTCACCTTTTATGTCTTTTGCTTGGAAGCCCAGGTGGTAATGAGAGGGTGGTACATCAGTAAAAGGTTATTCATTAAGTGCCCTTAAGGGTGTTTGTAAGTGCAGGCAACCAGAAAGACTCTAAAAACAGTTCTGACCATAACTTTTGGTAGTTTGAAGCAATTACCAGAGGTGGTCTCTGTGAATGCTCCCAGAACAAGTGAATTGTCTGGGGGGAAGGGGGGAATAAATTCCTAAGTAGCTTTTGTAGCTGATGTGGTCTCAAGAGCTATTAAGCACGTCATCACCCAAGAGGCCAAGTTGCCGTTTATCTCTTCCAAGTACATGTCACGTGTATCTGGGATTCACTTAATGTCCTGTTCAAGGTAAACCACACTTTCTTACAAAATATCCTTAAGTAATACATATTAAAAAGAGCCTCAGGAAGCATGCCCATGAATTTGAAAAGATTGACTTACTTGCTTATAAACGAAATTAACCACTAATGATACACTCAGGTATATTTCAATTTAATCAGTGTATTTGAGCTTCAATTCAATCAGTATAATGATAGATCAAGATTCATAAATCTTTAGTTAGACTAAATGATCATTATCAGATGAGTCAACACTACAGTTCTCATGTGATAAACCACATGCAAAATGACATTAATTGCAACTTGGTCAATCCCATCAAGAAACTGGAGCCACCCGAACTCTCCATTCTTCTCACTTTTCTAGTTATTTCATGTTTCCCATCTGTTGTGTTTGTTTTAATGTGTCAGTGTTTTGATTCTGATTATACATTTCCCACCATTTTTAACCATTTATTTTTGTTTTCTTAATTACAGTTGATGTCAATATTATTTTATATTAGTTTCAGGTATACAGCATAGTGGTTAGACTTTTATACAATTTATGAAATGATCCCCCTAATTAGTCTAGTACCCACCTGGCACCATACGTAGTTATTATAATATTATTGTCTCTATTCCCTATCTTGTACTTTACATCCCCATGACTATTTTGTAACTACCAACAAATGATGAAGTAAAAGTTTAACCAGATTATTCAACTTAAATTGAGAAGCTATTTTGGCAGATGTTCCTCTCTACCAGAACATTGGTTAACATAATAAAAATTCACAAGTTGTCCTCAATGGTTTTCTAATGCTAACTTCTCATAGTTCTTGCTTGCTTTTGAGTCATTTTTTTTTAATTGTGCTACCCCTTCAGGAAAGCTGGAAATGAGGAAACTTTTTAGCTCTGCTAAATCCATACTCTTCTGATAACTACAAAAGAATGTATCATCATTCCCCTCCCACTCAATGCCAGTTCTCAGCAGTCCTACAACAGCAGGAACACCTCACTCTTCAATGGTCAATTTAAAACATAAAAGTGGGATTTTACATCATGGGAAGAGAAAAACACAAATGGCCCGAATGGTCAGTTATCAAAATTAACCAAGATTTCTAAAGCAAAGTAGCTTGACAGGGAGACTAGAGTTGGAGGGGATTTGGTGAATAGCCTGGCTCTTTATCTACTCATGGCTGGCAATGTGTTTATCAGAGATAGCCATCTTTGAAGTGATTGCCTCTTTGAAGTGATGCCACAGCAATCAAAGCTGAAGTCAGGCACTTGCATTGCAAACAGAGAAGCCAGCTGTCCAGGCTTACACTGCAAGTGGACTTACATAATATGCATTAGGTAATTAAAGGGTAACATCAGCCTTTAGACACATGAATGTTTCTAGATGGTGGATAAATAGTGATTTTTAATTGCCAATACTCTTAATGTAAATATGTACTAAACACGTTACATGTTTTTTTCACATTTAAACATTGCATCAACTCTCTGAAAGTTGTGGTTCTATTCATATATTATAGATTTGAAAAAATCTGAGGGACATTCGCAACTTGCCCCAAGTCAGACAACTCTTTAGAGCTGGTGCTGAAATTTGAATTAGGGTCTTCTAAATAAACGATAATTTCATTTCATCCAACCCACAGCAATAATACACATATGCACTCCTGGTCCTACTAATCATGTATTACACAATCTCAAGACTAGATCAAATTTACAGAAGTCAGATTTTTCAGTGATTAAAAGTGAAGGTTCTGAAGCCAAATTACCCAGGTTCAAAAGTCAGCACCATCACCCCCTATCTCTGTTCTGCAACCTTGGATAAGAAATTTAATTTCTCAGTTCCTCAGTTGCAGTTAAAAGTGGATAATAGTAAGTATCTAATTCATAGGGTTTCTTGGAAGTGTTTTTTAGGTATAAAGCTAACTGACCCAGCTTGTGCTGCAAATTCTTGATTAAGGAGTTAAATTCACCTAGAGAATAACAAATTAAGATGTAAAATTGTCTATCTTAAATATGGTAGAGTAAATTAAAGACACCGTAATATTGCAAAATGTTTCTGACCTACTGCAGTTTCTTGTCACATTTGAACTTGCCAACAGTAATCAACATGTCTGAAGTTCTCTATGCCTTCAAGATTAGGTTACTAACTACCAACCCTCTGTCCATGTTTTTTTTTTCTTCTTTTTTACCTCCATGCTACTCAGACTGCAGTGTGCCCAAACACATAGAATAATTACTATAAAAACTGTGTACTTGAATGTATGTGAAAAGTAAATAAAAACTATGGAGTCTAATATTAAGTTTAGTGAATTTTAATTGATTTGATTTTGATAATACAGGAAATAGAAAATCATCATCAACAACTCCAGAAAAAAATATCATTTTTAATGGTTGCTCCAAAATATTGGAATCATATAATTCGGAGATTATTTGGTTCTCTTTTTTACACTTTCTTCTCAAAGACTGTACTTAAGAAATTAAATTTCTGAAACTAAATTTCAGAACACAATGTTTCAGTTCCCATGGTAACTTCATTTTATTTTAGCAACACACACACATACACACACACAGATATAAAATATCTACAGATTCAGTTGTCCAAGGTTGATCAGATTCAATTTTTACTCAAATAAACTTTCTACTGTCTCGAGAATAACCAAATACAGCCTTTTTATATGCCAAAGTCACTCCTTGTAAACAATCTTTACACGTTTTGTTATTATATTAGAATAGCCAAAGGATAGCAGATAATATATGATATAATCTATAACATAAGCAATACATAAAATAGATACATATTTTTTTGCCAATGACAATTAATTCAACAAATAGAATCAAATACTGACATTTATGTTTTGTTTAATTGCTCATTTATTTCTTATACTTTGTTATAAGTCTTGCCAATTATTCTGTAAAGTATCAGTGGTGTTTATTCTTCTCTTTTCATTTTTGCCACTACCAAATACATTTCAACTCATGCCTGGATATCTGCAAAAAATAAGCTAGCTCAGTTCCCAGAATTCAAATTAAATTGTCAAAGCTCCCACCCTAAATAATCTTTGCACATCACTGATAAATAAAATATGGTCTCCCCCAATAATAAAGTTATTTCTAATTTTTAAAATCTTCAACATTTTACTCATTAAAAACTTTTTTTGAGTGGTTTATTCTTTAAACATCTACTAATTATTTTTGAACTTACATAACCGATGCTTCTAAATGCAATAAGATAACAACTTCAGTCTAGCTAGCATCAGAGAGTGGACATTTCCTACCTTCTCTCTCACCAACATGTGCCTCTGTAGAATTCTTTTCCAAAAGACATCTGTATACCAGTTGGGCAAATGCTCTTATCAATTCCCCTGAAGTATAGGCCATGTTTCTCAGGCTGATCTTCAAGAACTTCTGTAGAAACCATTGGCTTGGTTCCCTACTGGTCATCTCTGCAGGATGAGCAATGCGAAAGTAACATTTAAAGAATATGCCATGTAGGAAATAAACTGACAGTATTTACTGATTGACCTCCAGCTCCTTTGTTACACCTGGACAACACTTTAAAGCATTATTAGCTATTTTTTTCAGTTCTATTTCTTACTTCATGACACTAAAAGCATGATATTAGGATAAAAGTGCTGATGATGTTGCGTGTCACTTTGCAGTACGTTAGTGTACTTCTGCAGTCTTGAAAGGCAATTTCCTAAAGTTCATGGTTTCTTAAGCTAGAAGTTAAGAAAAGTTTATTTGAGACCAAGTTTTGTACTGACTTGTAGTTAGAATTTATGAAAATTAGTATATGCCTCAATTAGTTCTAGACAAAATAAAGAGGTTACTTTTAATTATTTTTATATTTCCAGTGTCGATCTTTCTACTGCTTTCAAAACTCATTTATTCAATTTGACAGCTCAGTTGGAGGATTAAATGGGTATTGTAGTGGATAGATGCTGTAGAGCCCTGCTGTGATTTCCATCTCTTTGTGTTCAAATTTTTTCATTATCTTTTTCCCTGGAGTGTGGGCAGGACCTGTGACTTGCTTCTAACCAAAAGAATATAGTAAAGACGATTGGATGTGTTGCTAAACTCCTGTTAAAAGAGTTGTTCTAAGAGTTCTCCTTGCGAGCTGGCTAAAATTAGCAGCCATGTTGGAAAGTTGTGCATGAATGGAAACTATGAATGATTCTAGCAACTACACGTAGTCTCTATGAATGACAAGAGACTTCTAGGAGCTCAGACGGCCTCAGTCAAAGGCAAGAAGCTGGAGCCTTCACGTCTACAGCATAGGGAAAAGGATTCTATCAATGCCTTGAGGAAGCTTGGAAGCGGAATTATTCCCAGCCTCCAGGTGAGATTGCAGTCCAGCCAATATCTTGATTGTGGCCTTACAGAGGACCCAGTTAGGTATGTCCAAGACTGCTGATTCACAGAATCTGTGAAATCATAACTATGTGTGTTTTGAGCTGCTAAGTTGTTGATAAATTTTCACATAGTAATAGAGACAAAATTTCTTGGTTTCTTCCTAGTTCTTTTACTTGTTTATATCTGGCATCCACCCATCAGCCACCCAGTTGCTCAAGTCATCATTATTCTTACCCTGCACATCTAATCCATGAGAAATAATTTTTCAACTCTATCAGCAACGTATATTCTATATTTTTCCCTTTCTCATTATCTCTATTCTTACTGCCAGACTTCTAGCCTAAACCACTATCATTTTTGACCTGGACTATTACACTGTCTTTTAACTGGTTTCCCTTTTTGTACTTTTGTCCTTTTTAATCCATTTCCACCTGAGATCAGAATGATATGTTTTAAAAATTAAGTCGGATTCTGTCACTTCCCAACATAAATCCTCTAATGGCTTCTTCCCATTGTATTTTCAATAAAATCTTAAAATTATGTTGTATTGTAAACACTGCCTTTAATTTGTATGGAACCTCATATTACACCTCCTCATTCATTACACTCCAGTCGCTGGTTATCTTCCTGTTCCTCAAGAAAATTAAATTTGTTGCTGCCCTAGAGATTTTGTGCTTTATTTCTCTGTCTAAACCAGGGGTCCCCAACCCCCAGGCTTCAGACTGGTACCAGTCCGTGGACTATTAGGAACCAGGCCACATAGCAGGAAGTGAGTGGCGGAAGTGCCAAGGAAGTTTTATCTGTATTTGCAGCCACTCCCCAGTACTAGCATCACCACCTCAGCTCCACCTCAGATCATCAGACGTTAGATTCTCATAGGAGCACCGGTCCCTGGTGCCAAAAAGTTGAGGAGCACTGGTCTAGACTGTTCCAGTGACTGGCTGTTTTTTTTTTTTCATCCTAGTCTCAGTTCACTTGCTCAGTGTGCTTTTTTCTGGCTGCACAATCTAATTATTTCAGCAATTCCTATCATGGTACCTAATTTTATATTCTCATGGTACATATTACTATATGAAATTATCTTAATTATTATTTTGTTTACAAGTTTACTATCTGCCTCTCCCACCAGAATATAAACTCTTGTGAGTAATATCTTCTCACTGTTATTCTTCATTAATTATTTACCACAATTCCAAAACTGGGATGGAATCCCAAAGCTTCACCCACCCAGAAGAAAGTTTGAAAACTATTGGCTTAGAAAATGTTTAAAAAAGATCTATCTTAGACTGGGTTCCCAGAAAGTGGTTCCTAGGGCAAAGATTTAAACAGTGGGTGCTTTATTTGGGAAACACAAACCCAGAGCAGCCAGAATGAGGATTAAGGGAAATGAGGAAAGAAAAGATGTAAAGTGATGCATTAATATATTGGCTGTGCTTCACAAATAACCATGAAGAAACACAGTGGATTCCTCATCATGTGCAGCCCCTCAAAACACATGGGAACATTATTGATAGGCTATAGGAAATGATTGTGACTTGGGCCATCTATGGAAATGAAGAAAGAATTTATCTACCCAATTGTCTAGTTTTTTCTCTTTCATAATTTTCACATTTCACTCCATGGATATTTAATTCCTTTTCTTTCTAGATAGTGTCATCAAATTCCTTTTTGCCTCTTAACAATGACAGATAAACTGTCTTGCAGTGTGGCATTTTATTCCAGCCTGGGAGTGATAAAGGAAGTGATAAACTCTGCTTTGTAACTGGTCAGCCCAGCTGAGTGACAGAGGCCAAGGAGGAGGGTGTGACATCCCAAGATTGATTAGTACCAGTTGTGGCACCTCAGAACATAGAGAAGGCTGAAAGAATCTGAGATAGCACCAGAAGATCTATGAATGATATATAGACTTATGTCTTAAAAAAATGAGTCTTTTCAACACGCCATAATAGCTTGACTCCCGAGCAGAGATAGTTTTTCAATTCAACTTATGAGTACATCTTCACTCATTACCTCTTTTCAATTTCAAATCATTTTCTTTTTCCAAACCACCATTCTATATTAATCACATCACGGTAATGACATCACTGTCTTTTCCAATTTCTGTTGGAAAATG
>CM053514.1:20649532-20684532 GCA_028627145.1 Eidolon dupreanum | reverse complement strand
ACCTAAGAGTGAAGTAATTAATGGAAGGAGCACAGGATAGTGTACTTGCAGGCTTGAAAAGAAACATAAAGGGCTGAATTCAGGGAATATAGAAAATCAGCACTATAATCTCAGTAATAGGAGCTGAGCAAGAATCTGGGGTGACCCAGTTAGAATGAATTAATTCCATCTATTTCTTTTATCTCTTGCTACATCCAGTTCAAGATCCAAAGTTTTGGGTAA
The DNA here is from genome assembly GCA_028627145.1 of Eidolon dupreanum. Taxonomy (NCBI): domain Eukaryota; kingdom Metazoa; phylum Chordata; class Mammalia; order Chiroptera; family Pteropodidae; genus Eidolon; species Eidolon dupreanum. Next base: position 20,684,310 of record CM053514.1, on the reverse strand, counting down.
CAGAATTCCATTGGCTAACCTTAGGTTGCTTATGCATAATTACTGAGCTATTGAATGAAAAGATGTAGTAGAAAGAATCTGCAGATTTCCTAGTGGGCCAGCAGATGCCAGAATTTACAATTTCACTTTAACTGCAAACAATGGAGAAGAGTTAGTTCATCACGAGGAAACTAGAATGCTGTTTATATTGTTAATGGAAACTGGATTGTTAAAAGTAATTAAATATATATGAGTAAATATATATACATACACACACACACACATATATGTATATATGGATCCATAACTTTTCCATTGTGAACCACCCCATATACAAACTCCAACTACATATATGTATATCTAACAAATATCTGACAAATTGCTTAAATACCTTCCAAGAAAAGCAAATCTCTGCTTTAATCTAACGAGGTCCTGAGTATACAAGTAGTTATGCCTATATGTGATCATCAGATAACTATTTAAGTAGAAGTGATAATGTCAATCAAATATTAACTGTGTAATGGTTAAAAAATAAAAACTATTGATGACCTAAAACATTAAACTTGCTCAGTTTTTAATATGGTAATGTTAATATAGTAATGTAGTCATTAGATAATTGTGAATATAAAATTCTGAAAGTACTGATGAGTGCCTTTTTTAAAGGACATTTTATCCACTAGGGAGCAAGATTATGCTACTAAATAAAATAACAGTTTCTGTTGAGACTCTATGAACAAATAGTTTTTCCTTGATTTCCCCATTAAAGAGACCCTGGAAACTTTAAGAAAATAATCAAAGAATAAACTGATATTTAGAAGGACAAAACTAAAATGTTCTGAAGATATATACATAAACAACACCAAAAGTAGCCTTTTTGTATCTGAATTCACTAGATCCTAGGAGCAGGTCTGGAGATAAGCTCTCTAGGACAGGAAAGCATCTGATGAATGATAAAGTAGGTACTTAAATAGTAGTAAGTGCCTTTGTCCAAAGCAATGAAGCTCTAGCAATCACTGAAGAACAGATCAGCAAATTATTGCATCTTTGCATATTTATAAGGGGTCACAAAGATACAAGTTCTTTTAAATCCTTAATGAGATTTTAAAGTAGGAAAGACAGAGGCACTGACTTTTGAAAATGAATTGATAATAACATGCTACAATAAGACACAAGTTTTGGAAAATAGTTGCTGAGATTATTTTTATAGTTTTGTATTTTCTCAAATCATCCAATATTGATTGATTATGAGACAGCGTAATGCAAAAATCTAACATGACTAAAACCCCTTATTCATGAAAGAGATGGTATATAATTAACATTTTTAAATATGCTATAATAAATAGCTGTAAATATTTTTGTTCAACTAAAATATATATGATCATTTAAAGAAAGTAATCTCTCAGAGACCATTAAAGAGCAGAAGTTAATATTCTGGAAGAGTTCTGGTTGAATTATAAAATAGTATTTGTAAATGGCTATAGTTTTGAGTAGAAATTCCACCATAAAAAATATAGAAATAAATTCTATCCTATGAGAGAGATAAAACTGATCAGGAAAACTGGTTTCTAAAAGATTTAGACATTTTTGAATTTCAAAATTACATTCTCTTTCTGTAAACACTTCTTTTGCATGGAGGTTTCCATAATTTGGAGGTCTGTGGTGGTTCAATGGCCCATAAGATTTGTTAAAAATCTAAGAAGACTGGCTCCTTTGCATTTCTTCTTAGAGAAGAAGAACTAATAATAGCAAAGCAATGAATACTAAAAGTTAAAACAATAAAGGTAAATTTAAAATATTTCAAGTGGTTAGCTTTGTTTGTTGGAGTCGTTTAGAGAATTTTTTTTTTACGAACTTACTAATAAAATAAAATGATTGTAAATAGTAAACAGATATCTTGGTAAAAACTATTGATATTATTTTCCTTTGATTTCATAAGAAATAGAAAATAATTAATGCTCAAAGGGTATCAACATTCTTCTGTTACAAAGTTGAGATACAAGAGCTTTAGATTCCAATCTAGAAAGACTTAGGAACCCCAAAGCAATGGACACTTAGGATGTTGGGCAAATTGATATTCAAACAGCGAGTTCACAATTCCCTTATATAATAACTCATTGCAAATTGGGATAAACTAATCAGAATATGCAAACAAAAAAACCTGTAAAAAATAATTTTTTGTTAGTAAATATAGATTACTTTGAAAAGATCTTGATAAATTTTCCTTAAAATTCAAGTTTTAATTGCTTTGGCCCCAGGATAACCACAAACTTGAGATGTGACAATTAATATGGAACTTATGAACCTGTTTACTCTGTTTTCATGAAAAAAGTTACTTTAGCAACTCTTCTGCCTCATGTTACTTATGCTACCTATGAATTCACCAGCATTTTCTTAAAGAAAAAAAGTTTGTATTCAGAAAGCAGTATATTAGTAATATATATTGGAAATCAGTATCATTTAATAATGATTTTAAGAGTTCATTGAGATAAATAGTTTCTACTGAAGGATGTGTGTGAGAAGGCTGCAGTCCCTGGGGAGCACATATGCTCTACTTTGATTTGCTCACCCAGTCAACACTTATAGAACATTTAACATATAATAGAATAGGTACTGAGTTACAAAAGATTAAAAAGTAGCTATTCATGTCCTTGAAACCCTCACATTCTAAAGAAAACATTTTAATTATTCTTCAGCTGAGAATGATAGGGATTTTTTTTAATCCCTGGGAATCTACAACTTTCTATTGAATATTAAAGTTACAAATCAAATTTGTATCCTAAAATAAAGATGAGGTTAAATTTCAATCACAAATACAGAATAAAAATCTCCACAAACATAAACGTGTATAATATATATAATCGTCTGATGATTTACCATGTCAAGAGCTGGTGATAATTTTGACCCCTTTGATTCTAGTTAACCTTCATTGGGCATTTCAAAAACAAGAAAAAAAATTTTTTTTTGGCTTTCAACATAAAAAGTTTGAGTAAATATAAAAGACGTCAGAGAATAATACAATGTCTATGATTTGGGCTTGAGGGAAAAACTAGGTAAACCCTGGTTCTGCTGCCTCCAGTTGATCTAATTAGGGGGAGGTACTTCATTTACTTAATTAAAAGTTTCTTCATATATATAGTGACAATGATAACAAATGAATCACTGTCTTGCAGATTTTTACTCATTAAAAGGATTAAATAAAGGTAATATTATAACATAATGAAGTAGTAATTATAATTTTATTATTATTAATACTTAAAAGTCTACCAGAATATAAGCACCTGGTGAGCAGAGATAGTGACGCAACGCTACTTAGAATATGGTCTAGACCAAATAAGAGAGGAGACATTAGAAAAATGTAAAGGAAAGGGCTTGCAGAAATGACTGACTCAGCTGGTTATAGATTAACCACACACTATAGATCTCTACATGGCCTTCTGGAAACTTGTCACGCCTACAGGAGACATGATCTGTAAATAGATAGGACTGGTGGTCTGAAAATTCCTTCCTCCTTGCAGCCCTCACCTGAAACTTCCCCTCCCATCTTGAGCTAGGAAGTGTGCATAGACCCTCAGAAAAAGGAATCACGCACCCCTTGCATGGACACTGCAGAGGTATATAAGCTGTAAGAAATCTAACCAGAACAAGCTCATGCTTTTGGAATGAGTTTGTGCTTTTGTGTGCTCCGCCGGCCTAATAAATTTTCTTTCCTCTGACAAAGTTGCCTGAGTGTCCAAATTTCCTCCATTGGGTGTCGCTTCCTATGACACAACAATGTGAGCATTGCTTGGGCCCCACTCCAGACTCACTAGAGCAGAATTTCTGTGTGGAAATCAAAACAATGTAATTTTATGCACACTAAATTCTGAAAAGCACTTCTCTGGTCTGCTCTCAGCTATATTTCCAGTGTCCAGAATTAACTGTAGGCAATAAGTAATAGCTCAATTAATATTTGTTTAATCTTTCAATTACTATTACTTTTTTTAAGCTATCTTTTCTGACTCTTACTATTGGAAAACATCTTATGTTGAGAGACAACCAGTGATTGATTCTCTGTGGTATTTTTTGCAGGTAATAGAAAAATAAGGAACAAAAATTATATTTGCAGACATTTTACATTGTCGCACAGTCCCTTTGGAATGACAATAATAGTGATGTCTCCATTCTAGTGGTGTTGTGAACATATTGAGTAATGCATTTAGCAAAATCCCTGGCATTGCATTGTGAGCATTCAAAAATAACATCACTTATAATGCCTTGAGTTTTTTTTTTTTCACAAATTGAACTTAAAAATGAATTTTATTAGGAACATGAATGTATAGAATCTTCACAAAAGAATTTCATTTTACAAGAAACATTGGAATATTGCTTTTGTTTGCTATTCTTTTTAGTTCAAGTTTCCCTTTTCAAGTTAACATACAGTATTAATTGCGATTCAAAAAATTTCTTTAGCATATTGAAGAATAGAATGACTTAAGATGCATTTCAACTTTTTTATTGTATTACATGAGCGAGTTAAAAATAAAGCATGTATCATCTGAGGTAACTACTACTGCAACTCTCCTCAACTCAGAGATGTTTTCTCACTCAATATGTGTAGAGATAGAATCTTTGGAAAGGATTGGAAGTTTACCTGTACTAATTAGCATGAAAATGAAGAGAAAGTTATCCACTCTATAAATGTCTGGTTCTCTCAGGTAGTTATTATGTCTGTAATTAAATGCATGTTCATTAGCATAGTATAAGAGTTAGAGTTTGTCTGTTATCTTTTGGTCATTAGAAAGATATAGATGAAATGCAGTTGATGACTTCCCACTGAAATAAGAAACAGGATACTGAGCAGTTATACTTGCAGCTGTAAAAATGGTGAGAAAATTCTTGTAGCTTAAAAAAGTTTTCCCCTGGGAAATATACTTTTAAAGCTTCAAAGAATGTTAAAGATTTTCAAATATGCTGTAAATGGACATCTGCAGTCTATGCTGTACTTCAATAAGATGAGAATGGTTATCATGTCAAATCTCTACAGGCTGTCTTTGCTCATGTTTTCCTGGTTAAGAAATTCCACTCAAGCAGAGTGAAACCTAACCTTTAATATTACATTCTGTAGAACAGGCCCCAGTGACATGTGAGAGGATTTTATGGCTGGATCTCAATGGATTTGGTTTAAAACACTTTTTCCTTTTCTTTTCTTTTTTTTTTTTTCTGCAAGACAGATATCAGATAAGAGTTCTCTTCAAGGGAAACAGCCCGTTTCCTCTTCATAGCACAACTCAAAAAATAAAAAGTTGTTCAAAATAATCACAAAAAGCAGACAAGGATATTAGCATCACAAAATGCTTCATGCAATATGAAAGGCCCTTTGGTGTCTGAACAAAATATATAACTGAAAGATATCTTACTCTATTTCAGCTGATAACTACCAAGCTATAAAACTCACAAGTCACCAGAAATAAATGTCTGGTGTAAATACAATTTATAAAAATATATACATATACATTTATGTTCATCACCTATCTATTGGTATCTCCCTATTAAAAATTTAGTGAACTAATTAATTAAAATCAAGTATTGTAATATAAAATGAAACTAGTGTTGACTCCAAACATAATAAAGTATATTTAAATTAATAATGAGTTTGGTTAATTTATAATATGATTTCTATTTACTTATCAGTCATTTGTTTTCTACTTTATTTCCCCTGGAAACCAAAGTTGAAGTTAAATCTTAAGAGAAAATACAATTTATTTTTTGACCAGGAGAACATAAATGTAAACTTGGTATTAAATTTAACTTAATTCCAAAATTATTGGCTACATATGGCAGCAATATATCACCAAAAAAATTTAAATTTGACCATAAATTATATGGCTTTATCAGCATTAATTTAAAATATTATCTTTTTAGAATGTGGATTATGGTACCTTGAGATACAATGTAACAGTTAATTAAAATAGATCTTTTGGTATAAGTATCTCTTGTTAGATGAATACCATGTCTTCATAGAGAAATGACGTAGAGATTTTATAATTAAATGGTTGTTTTGATGCTCAAAGGAAAACAAAGAAATTAAGTTATCTGATTTACTTTGGTTTTTGATTGTGCTCTCAATGTTGATGGCATGAATAGAATGTTTTTAAACATTTTTAAAAGTTTATTTAACAAATATTTAGTATTTACTATGTACAAGGTACACAGATTCTAAGCACTTTGAAAATATTCACTTGTTTAATCCTCAAAACAACTCTATGAAGTAGATTTTTTAAAATCCCCATTTTTGATTAAAGAAAGAAGCACCATGTGACCGTATAACCAATCCTAGGTCACAAAGTCACAGACTGATGTGAACTCAGGCAATATGCTGCCTAGGTATGCTCTTAACCATCAGCCATTCGTTTGTTAAAATTAAATTTTCTCAAAGAATACACTTTAATTGAGGGATAGAATTTAGAAATTTTCAAAAAAATTTGTCCAGTTGACATTTTTTTTTTTAATTAAAGCATCATATCATCTGTCTAAAGCCAAAAGCATTAGAAACCTCAGAGGGAAAACCAAAGTATTTGTAACAGTTAAAATCCAAGTTTATAAAAGAAAAAAGTAGAAATTCAAAACAGTGGAATACTTTCCACATAAAGAATACAGGCCCCAGTTCTCATGGTTATAATGAGATTTGTGACCTAAATAATATAAATTTTGAAGTTAAAATCCATGTGAAGTTTGAGCTAGACTATAAAATAAAATCTTAGGGAAAATGGAAATACCTTTAAAATGTTCCTTTAAAGGACTAGTAACTGATAATGGATCCTGGCAGGGGCCCAAATGGTTTTGTGAGGCAAAAGAATGAAGCTTGTTACGTTGACAAAGAAACCTGAGAAAAGTTTTAATTAAACACTGTTATTTTGGGAAGGGGACATTTTGTATTTAGTATTTTTCTTTTGTGTATCCTCTAGATAGGAATGAATCATTGAAGTCATTTGTCAGAGAGAATGTAGAAAAGGGTTATTCAACTCAAATGCTCACTGGGCAGTGAAAGGAGTGAAGTGGGTGAGGTGAGTACTGTGATGAGGTGTCTACATGGTAAGGTCACTGCTCAGCTCTTAAGTGATTGCTACTGTTCATCAGTGGGCTCCCAGAATTAGCAGATCTTCCAAATATCAAAATAAGCTGAAAAAGCCAACTTGAATTGAAACTTTTCAAAATTGAAATGGTAGGTAGAGACCAGTTAGCAACTTCATGTAAAGAAAGACTATTAGAAACCCTTTATTGGATATTTGATATGTGCATACAATTAAGGGCAGGTACAGGAAGAAAAGCTAGGAGAATAAACATCAATCATGAGAGAAGTAAAAGGATAACAAGAGTAGTGTCTTGAGAGCAAAGAATATAAATACTTCTAAGCTGGACCAGCTTGTTATGTAAAAGCAGTAAAGAGATCTTCTAGGTCCCTGTTAGAAACGTGAAATCACTGGATTTGAAAATTAGAAAGTTCCCAGCAACTGTACATATTCAGAAAAGAAAGTAGACAGCAGCCGGATGGTGAAACCAAAATTCTTAAACCCAGAGTCTCCAAACAACTGAAAATGAACACAAAGCATATATAACTTATTGAGTCATTAATGAAAGAGTGAAATAGGAGTATTACCAAGTAAAATGTGAGTCATAGCTTCAGAAGAAATTTCCTGTGCTTTTAAGTAACTTGGAAGAAGAAAAAGAAAAAGACCGAAAGTTAAAGAAAGGGATTAATTTATGGAGAAATTGTCTCAGAAGAGACAGAGAGATGAGATCTCGAAATCACAGAAAATGAGTTAGCTTTGGAGAGTCATCAGAGGAAGTTCTAAACTTTGCCTAACCACAGATGACATGCTTTCCTGCTCTATTGTTAACTCCCTGAGGGCAAGGGCCGTGTTGGTCTTATTCACTTCAACCCTATTCTCAAATAAAAGGCCCAAAGATAAATTCAGGTTGAATATTGGTGGAAATAATTACTTGGACTTGTTCAAGGTCACTTAAAAGTTTGCAGCTATAACAGCAAGCAAGCAAGCAGTGCAAAGATAAGGGTCTAAGTGAGTGCATGCTTCCTTCCAATGCCTCTATTACACAGTTTGATACAGTCAGTTTGATCATTAATTTGCCTTTTTAGAATAAGAAAATTTCCAGATCATGTTAGTTCCAAAGTACAGGATCATTACATTTTGTAATACATTAAGCTGCAGGAAGAGTAAAGGGTAGGTACATGGTTGGTATGACATGTCAACAATCAAGAGACAACATTATTATTGTGTAAGGAAATGCTCATTGAAACACAGTTATATATTTTTGAGTTTTTTTTTTTTTCCATTGTGTTATTGGGCTTATTTCTACTTTTGGCCTAATATAGTTTTGAAGAAAGAATATAATAAAAAGTACAAAAGGTTTAGCTGAGTTTAGAAGTCATATCTACTTAGAAGTGCAAATCAGAATGGCTTTATTATTTTCTCTGCCAATTCTGAGTCCTGGCATCGGATTTAGGATTTAGTGAAACAGATAAGAGAATTAAAAGTATTGGTGAGAATGCAGTTGTAATACTTGAGCAACTAGAGGAGAGAAAATAAAATTTAGAGTAGCTGATCAATTTGAAAAATAGAAAGCAGTCAAGGAACTTTATGCAGCAAAGAAATGGAAGAACATATGTAGTAGGTAACATTGACAGAGAGAATATTTCCCTTAGATACTAAACTCAGAAAGTAGCATTGCTAAAATATTCTACCTGGGCAGTGTACTAAAGATTATAAATATTATTGAATTCTCACAGAATTTCATCAGTAGTCTAATCAGATAGCCATTGTTTTCATGTTATAGCTGGAATAATAAAGTCTTAAAGAATTTAAATAACTTGGAAAATAGCACAAGAAAAATGTCAGAGCGTGGATTAAACACTAGGTCAGTTTAAATCTAGATGTTTAACTCTAAATCACTTTAATATTATCTTCTGAATTATAATGTTTCTAGTTGACAAGAAGGGCCCATGTAGAGTGTTGCTAGAATGTAGAAATGATCTTTGGAGGTAAAAGAACCAAAGTTAGAATATCCATGTTGAACATGAGTGATGTCCAGAATGATGGCAAATGGTATGACAAAGATAACAGTGGTGAGTACCATGCCTAGATGTAGAGAACATGAGCAGTGCTGATATAGAAATTTATAATGATGCATAAAAAGAGAGTTGAATAATTGGAAAGCAAAAATTTCAAACACAAAATTTTGTAAATAAAGTGGCTAAAATAATGGTTTTGGAAAGTTCAATAGTAAAACAAACTCAATGCTAACATTTTATTTTACTTAATGTAATTGTATTATAAAGACTTCTAATGTTTTGGGTTAGTAATCTATTAGTGTATAACTACCATAACCTTGACAGCTTAAAAAAAAGCACATTTATTATCTCAAAATTTCAATGGGTCATTATTTTAAGTTAAATTCACAGAATTTTCTGTTTTAGGGTCTCTGACAAGGCTGCAATCAAGATGTTGGCCAGGGTTGAGATGTCATTTGAACAGTCAGCTGGGAAAGGATCCATTTCTTAGGTCACATGGTTGTTGGCAAGATTCAGTTCTCTGCTGGTCGTCAGACTAAAGATTTTATTTTCTTGCTAGATGTCAGGTAGAAGCTGCACTCAGTTCTTTGCTGTGAGTACCTCTCCATAGAACAGTTCACAACATGGTAGCTTGCTTCACAAAAGCCAGCAAAAATTTGCTAGTAAGAGGCAAGACAGAATTGTATATAATTTATTCTCAGAAATAATACTCCATCATCTTTACCATTGTCTATTGGTTAGAAGCAAGTCACAGGTCCAACCAGCACTGAAGGGGACTGGATATACAAGGAAATGAAAACCAAGACGTGAGGTTTATTGAGAGTCATCTGCCACACCTTTCTAATAATAACCTTCTATTTTGAATGACCTACCTTTTGCTCACAGAGGGGTGAAAGTGGAGGGTAGGGAGAGGTAGAAAAAGACTCTATAGGCAAAACAGGAAGGTCACAAAATATTATGGCATGACTCTTTATCAGTGATTGCTGCCTTCCTTCTAATCCCACACATTTGTAGAAATGAAGGCTCAGGGAAATCATATATCTTGCTAACTTGACTCTTTTGTTTGCCTTGTAATTTCTTTCTACTATATTATTGATAAACAGTTTCATTCTCCCCCTTTACTATGAGAAAATTTAATCCCAGATCAGAAATCTGCCATTTCCTTGGGAAACTACTTTTGATTCACAGTTCACATTGCTGATTTTAATGATGATTACAACACTAGCTATAAGGATAATTCTCAAAAAGAAATTATCCAGCAAGTGTTCATTATGTCAAAATGCTTCAGATTAAAAAACAAAACAAAACAAAACATATTATATGTTGTATTGGAGTAACCAGATGTGAGAGGTGTGAATCCTAGTAGTACAATGTTTAACATGCTATGGCTTTAAAAAAAATGATAAGTTTTAATACTTGATAGCATCTGAGATCTAATAATTTACTACAGGAGAATGTTATGAAGTTAATGAAGTTTAAACTCAGGAACTTTCACTTAGACAGGCCTCCTCCAAGATTAGTATTTTCCACCCCAATGACATGGGGCAGTGGGGGATGGTTGGGAGCATCAGAGATATAGAACACTGCCCCACCTTAAGTGTCACTATCTATACCCCGATGGTGATATCCACTGAGTCCCTAACAGTCATCTGTCCTTGTGGATCCTCAAAGGATCAAGTTGAGATGAAGCACGTTTGATTCCAAAGAGAGGAATATGAGCAAGAGCAACCTCTCCACTAAGGTTCTATATAAATGGCCTGTGAGCATCAACCAGGTGGAGGCAAGGATGGGGTTAGAATGGAGAATGGGTTAGAATGGAATGAGCAAGATAAATGAACTCTTCTGTAAGGTCATTGGAAACCGTGTCCACCAAATCAAAAGTATGGAGGCCTTCAAGAGTTTTTCTCAGGGCAAGGATTATTGCCTCAACAAGTAACTGCAGAGCCACTACAGATTTGGCATCACCAATAAAATGTGAACCTGAGAGAAAGCTAAGCTTTCAATAACTATTTTTCAATCAACCATAATTGACTGAATTAACTTTCTATTCTCTCTACAGAAAATATTTAAAAACTGCTGCATACAAAGAGACAAAGGGCCTGTAGTTTTTTTTAAGTGTAAAAGTGTTAGGCAACTAATATTAATAACAATGCATTAATTTTTGAATGTTGTAATATTGATGATATTACTAGTTTATTTAATTTCAATTTCTTGGAGTTTATTATCACAAATATAATAAATACCTATGTTTATATCTTATTTTCTATTTGTAAATTTGCATTTATTTTCTTCAAAGAGAGTCTCTTAAATAATAAGCTTCTGCCCTCACAAAACTTGGATCTCCCCTGACAACTACGAAGTCTTTCATCACTAATTTGCGTCTCTATGTGTGCTGTGACGTTTATTCCCACTAAAAATAATTATAAGATTTTGCTTCTTTGTTTTCTCCAATAGAACTATCCTTCTGCCTGTGGTTTCTGAAAGACTCTGCCCCCATGAAGCATCTCCTTACTGGATTAGATCTATGATGCCTAGATTAGTTTTATTAATTCAAAGAGATTTTCAAGATAACACCTAGTCATGGGCTCATTTTTTTTAAACCTGCAAATGAGAAAGGAAAAATTGGCTTGTCATCTGAGTTCAGGAAAAATTAAGAGATTCTTCTTTCCTACCAGGGATTTGGAGTAAATCTCCATAATCCCACTGGCATGAATTGCAAATGTAATCACCAATAAGAAAAAGGTTAAAAAGCTCTGAAATGTTGGGCTATGCTGCTTTGGCAAACAAAGGCCTCATTGTTCAGAGAGCAAAATGCGGCTTCTGGTTTTCTGTATAATGGTGGTGAGCAGAGAAGCACTTAAACCCTGTGTCAGCCTAGCATCAGCACTGTTACAGCCAATAAAATACCAAATATGATAGATATTGCCTTCAAAGAAGAGAAAAGAGTAAGATCTCCCTCACATCACTACTTTACATCTTGTCCTACTTGACTCTGGCAGCCACTTCCAGACAGGCTCACAGAGGTTTAATTGATGTCTAGGGTGTGGATAGAACATAAGGTCTCCTTTAGTAAAATATGTTATTTATTGTGCTCAGGAGAAATACCTTCATAATTCATTAGGCACTTCTGGGAATGAAAGCCATTAAGTTAATCACAAAAGAGGGCTCACAATCAAATGAGTTTGTTTTGGTTATGCTTTTTTTCTCCCTCCAAGATTGCAGACTAAAATATCTAGAATGTGTAAAACAAATATGTAACAGACCAAAAGTTGTTTATAGGATTAGGTCAAAAAATAAGCAAAATAAAATAAATATTATCGCTTTTAGTTTAATTATGATTTTACTGTGATTTGGAAAAGGTAGGTGAGACTTCAAAAACAAAGTTCAATTTTTCCAGTCTAGAGAATTACATGGATTGAGGCTTAGATATACTGTCTTCGCACCAGTGCTGCATTTCTGTCTTTGTACAAACTACTAATAAGGCCAGAGCATGGTAGATATCTCAAATTTTCACTCTTAACAAAAGTCTCAGGAGAGTGTTGGGCCTATCTTTGGATTTAACATTTTACTTTCGCTTTTCATTTTCATTTCGATGACTGTTGATAGTTTTTTTTTACTTAAGAGCCAAAGGTAAAAAAACCTTTGAAAAATAAAGATTTAGGGAAAAAAAAGTGCATTGTTTTGTGTGAGAAATAGAGAAAAAAAAATGTGTATGTGTTGCTTAGTTCTTCTAGAAAGGATAAACCAGAATCTAATTAAATACTGATTTGTAAGGGATTAGAGAGAACTAGATGAAGGGGATAGAAATATGAACAGGGGATTTTTGAGTGTATCTTTTAATATAATTTGGTCTTTCAAACCATATCATTAATATTAATAAATAAGATATGCGGAAAAGCAAAACTTACATTCATTGTAAACAAGCCAATGAATTGTTCATTAATCAGCAAAAACAATTATAAAATGATAATAATTCAAGTAACTTCTGAATTCAGCATTTTTATTTTACATTCTTCATAGTAATAAACATGTACATCATACATACACACATACAGAAAAAACTTATTGTTATAGTTTTTGTTGTGTTAAGTAGTGAAATGGGTGTCAAATTTTTGTGTGTATTGTTTGACAGATATAAATGTTTTGATGCTGAAGAGTGCCAGTGTTTTTACTTTGAGAAAAGAGAAATACGTATGTAATGAGGAAGGTGAGAAAGAACACTGGAACTGTCAATATGGAATCAATACATATCTATGTCTGACTGTCTGTCTATCTGTTTCTATCTAGGTAGCTAGCTGGCCTTAGCTGTCTAATGAAAGCAATCAGACCAATGACACCTTAGCAGTAATGAACATATTATGCAAATATTTTTCTCAGTGGCAAACTCCAGTGAAAGAAATCAGGGCATCTTAAGAAATAGCTGATTCAAATTCTGAGTTCTGGAAAGTTCAGGGTGAGCCTGAAACACCTTGTTGCATAACAGAAGGAAGTGCTCAAATAGTAATAAAGCTATGTCAAAATGATACCAAAACTGTTTAAAAGCCTTCACTGGCCAAATCTTGGACAAAGAATAATGACACTAATGGTTTTGAACACACTGAATTTTACTTGTGTGTGTGCATGTGTGTGTCTCAAAATTTCAGGAGAATAACAAGCTCTAAGAACAATTATGTACAAGGCTTCCAGTCTTCTGTCTCTCTGCTATTTCTTTTCTCAGTTCTGTCTCTTAGTCTTATAGACTCTATACTTCTGGTCCTTTACACAAAATAATGTCTCCTAAAATATTAGTAATCGTATTATCTCTCCTAGAATTATTTAAATGAAGACCTGTGGAGAATATAATACTTAAACAAAAATCATGGATTTTTAATGGTAAACTATCTAAAATTATGTTCCTTTATACTTTTAAAATAATACTAATAAAGTAAACCCAGGTCTGCTCAGCTGATGGATAAGCTGTCTTACATTAACTGTTTATAAGGTACCACATATGACACCATTTTCTGAAAAAAATTTTTTTTAATCTACCAATTTCTGCTTAGGTCAGATGCAGATTAAGTCCATTGAATATATATGTAACTATAGATTTAATTTGACTTTTTATTATCTTTTAATATTTTTTTCCAAAAACTATAGTTTTTCAGAACCAAATTTACTGGTCTATATTTCTAAGCTGATTTTTTAAAACATGATACGTGCAACAGCATGGCTAGTATCTTTACATTCTCAGGAATTTTCTTTCTCTTGTGTTTGGAAGTGAGACGACCTTTGTCTCAGGGCACTTAGAAAGGGATCTGTTTTAGACCCTAGATGAGTAAGAATCAATGTGAGTTGAGAGATCAGCAGTGGTAATAGTTTAAGACCACATTAGTATTATAAGAATTGATTTTTACAACAGTTTCCCACAAAAACTGCCCAAGAAAAGAAAGGAAAATGATCTGGTTTAAGTGGGTAGTAATAAAAAAGGAGGGTGTTTGACCCATTGTCTGTAGTGCTTGCAACACAAAATGCATCGACATGAGATTATCATACAGTACTAATATCACGATGCAGACAATAATTTTTACTGATTGTCAAGCTTAAATGGCATTAATCCGGTAAATGGCCTTGTTGCAGGGTTATTTGAAGCAAAAAGCCTGTTATTTATTTTTTTAAGCCTGACAACCTTAAATGAAGTATTAATGAGTGAATTTCCTTTGCTCATTTTAACCATGTTATCCATGTTAACATAAATATGGTAATACATTTGAAATGCTTAGCACAGATTTTCACACATAGTAAATATTTAATATATAGTAGCTATTGTATAGATGTATATACTATATTAATATAGGATTAATATATGTGGCAATTATTTGTGTACTATTGTATTATTGTTAATGTCTGTCTCTTCCATATAATTTTCATCAGAATAGATTTCTCCGCATGGTTTCACCTTTAACATGGTGTCTAGAGTACCACAAGGGTTCAAAAAAATGTTTAATCAACACCCCCCCATACACACACACAAACCAGAATTCATATTCATTATATGCCTATTTTATAGAAGTTCTCTATTCAAACAAATAATAAAACAGTTTCTGGTCTTTTAAAGTTCATAATCTAAAACATAATTTAGATCACATTTCCCATATTATTAGGAATGACTAAGACCACAACCATTTATTAAGTACTGGCTTTGTGCCAGGCACTGTGCTAAATGGTTTAGCTGCATTATCTCACTCAGTACTAAACTTAGCCACATAATGTTGATACTAATATTCCCATTTTGCAGATGAGAAAACTGAAGTTCTGAGAAATTAAGTAAGTGGAAAAGTACCGCCTTTGTCCTCAAACTAATATATCTCCTACATCTCTGTTGTCAGTGTCTGTGAGGTACTTTCACAATTATTATTTAAAAAAAAGGAAATAGAAGGAGGGAAAAGAAAATTCTAGCTCCCATACTGATGAGTGTGCTGTGCCTGTAGTTTTAAAAAGCTTCTTATGGGATTCAACCACATTATATAACAGAGCTTTATTGTGTGTAAACAACTTCAAAAGGTATAGAAATGCTATTTGAAAGGACCAACATCTTTAGAAATAAAACTGCTATGTTTGACAAACTACTTCCATTGGTTAAATAAGAAATAGCATATGTAACAGAAAAATGCCAAATAGGCAAAATGCTTTAGAGATACCATGATCACTAATTTAATGGGGGATTTGTGATGCAACTTTGGAATATGAGTCTCTGAAGTATATGATAAAATGGATGTGAAAAATTAATTACATCTAGGTGAAATGGAAAAGAAAAGTGGGTACCTGAGAAATTTTCAGGATTAAGCAAAATTGAGCATGATGATAGAGAAACAGACACAAAGATTCAGATACTTTAGAGTTCTAAATGTCATTTCTACTCACTTCTCTGGATGTAAGACCAGTAAATCAAACATGTCAGCATATAACTCTTTAAAATTTGATAATGTGGTTGAGAACTATATAGATAGATAGATAGATAGATAGATAGATAGATAGATAGATAGATAGATATAGCACCTATATCTACTTTCTGGATATTTTATAAATCTGATGTCTTGTTAGTAATGAAAATACCTTAGAGTGTATAAATTACAGTATAGTCCAATTAAGAAAATAAATAGATTATATTTGTATTGTAATCATTCCAGGATATTAAATTTTATTCTAGGTCTTTTGCTAATCCTGAATATGTCATTTACCAAAAAAATTGTTTTAGATAATCTGTTTTATTAATAGAATTTGTATTGGTTGGTGAGTTGTAAATAAAACTGCAAAGAAAACTGGTAGACCCACTTTTATAAAACAATTTGAATTTTTTTAGAATATGTATATATAAGGTATATATAATATTTGATTTGATTTTGAAGTTTTTATTTATTATTTTTTTATTCTTGAGTTGATTATATGTATTTTGCCCTTACAAAATAATTTTTGCACAGGATTTGCATGAATACCCCAAGTCTATGGAGTTGCTTTTTCTCAGAAAGCAGATAGGAAAAAGTTTAAAACTTTGAAGTAGAGTTCTAGGAAGGCTGTAGAACTTCTCTTTTAGAGGCTTTTTAACATATATTAATATGCAAGGGATGATTTTTGACATTTTACTACACTGAATTATCTTTAATTTTGCCTTGTGCTTATACTTCTATATTTAATTTACTATCAGAGATTTTTTATTTTGTGCTCTTAATGTTTCTATTTATTCTCACTGCCATCACACATTCACTTGCCATGATTAAGAAAAATTCACTATCACGGTAGACAAATTTTGAATAATTTATGCCTATACTATGTGAAAATTACCTCAGATATTATAAGAAAATGGTCAAGATGTAATCAGTGATAGTATTACAAACACTTCCTTGAAACATTTTTTAGGTATTCACTCTATGACATTAGTTGGTATAACAAATACTTTAAAAAAATTTTAATGGGAATTATATAATAATATCACCTTATCATTGATCTGATACTAATAATAATAGGAAAGATTTAATCTAGACAATAATTCATATATTATACTTGATTTTCTTCCATTATTTGAGGTCTAACATACATACTGAAATATGAAAAATATACAAGATATTATGCATGGTTGCTAAATTCAAGATAATTAACCTATAACTCAGAGGCAAACACATAGTAAAATAGACACAAGCTTCTATGTGTGTAGTGTTTGCAGCACTTAGGAAAGTGAATGATGTAACTGAACCAGTTATAAAAGACTACATAGAACAGAATGATTAGGTGAGATTTAAAGATAGGTAGAACCGATAATGAAGAAACATTCCGGGCAAATGAATGTGCAAGATAAGAAGATGGGACATTACAAAGTGTATTTAGAGGACAAGACATTAAATAAACAAGCCAGTTGGGCATAATTAGTAAGGCAAGACTTTAAATTTTAAATTATAAGATCTTGTAAACCAGCCTTTTCCAAAGTGCCCTATGATACTTCATTATCCCTTACAGATATGGTAGGTACTTGAATGAAGTCTCCTTAAGTTAAATCAAATGAAATACCTGCATATTTTATCATTTTAAAGGTTCTGAGAATTTATAGAGTAAAATTTCCAGTATTTTCACAGTCATTTGACTATTTAACTCCATCATTTTTTTTTCTCTTCTCACCCAGTGCCTTTCACAACAATAGCTGTATGAAATAAGAAGGCATTGGTGTTAGCAGAGTCAAGTGGCTTGATAAAATCAAAAGAATCATTTAATGATGGTGCTACGTGGTAAGAATGGGAGAAAAATTGAAGACAGATACCCAGAGTCAGAGAGACCAGAGGAAAATTAGCAAGCTTATCAGTGCATTAGACCTAGTGTGATGGCAGCAGGAATAGATAGGAACATTAAGAGCACAGAATAAAAAAGTCTCTGATAGTAAATTGAATATAGAAGTACAAGCACAAGGCAAAGTTAAAGATAATTCAATGAAGCAAACCATCAAAAATTGTCCCTCACATATTGATGCATGTTAAAAGACCTCCAGAACAAGAGTTCTACATTTGCCCTGAAAGTCCAATTCAACGTTTTAACATCTTTTCTGCCAGAGGATTGTCTTGAGTCTTAATCACTCTAGCTATAGATCATCCCTTTTTGTCCTAGTATTTTGGATTGTTTCAAGTAGATTTGAGCCCTTCAGAATTTCTTGTTAATCTAATTGCTCCTTATTGAAAATTATTGGAACAAAGACCTTAATTAATATTAGGGGAGTGAATTGCCTTTATTTTACACATATGGCTTTCAAGTGGTTTTATACTTACTAAATTATAAGCAAAGAGAATATATTGAGAATTATATTCACTTTAAAATACTTCCAACAGCTTCAAAACCTTTTATTTGATGTCAATAAATTACTATAACCCATAGATATGAGACTATATTTTATGTTGATTCCAGAATGTAATATAAAAGACATAGATTTGAAATTTACTTGACTACTTAATTTAAATTCTATATCACTTATTAGCCATGTTGCTCTAGGCAAGTTATTTCAAAGAGTTACACTTTTTTTTTTTTTAAATTACTATATTGTAGAGGTGATTATATTTGGCTAAGTGACTATGAATATGTTTCTTTATGCATGTGAAGTGGCTAGCATAATGTCAGGGATATAATCAGCCATCAGTATATTGGATCCCCTGTCCCTTCACTTCTTAAACTTTGAACCATTGTGTTAACTGAATTTTTAAACTGCCTCTAAAGTAGTTGTCATTATTTTCACTTAAATCGTTTTTCCACCTTTCATCTCTTTCTATTTTATAATAGTGATTCTTTCTCTGTACCACTTTTTTCACCCTACACTTAAAGATCAGGGTTTTATAGATTTATCATTCTTTTTCTCTTTATCATTGTCACCATAGCCGAGGTAAAGAAGCATAGTTATTTTCAAAAGAGCTGATTCAGTCTATAAGAAAACTTAGGGCCAGACCTTTCTGAAAAAAGCTATTTGAAGTAGGAAATGTGTTTTGGGATGTAAATTTAGTTCTGTAGTCCTATAGACAAGATAAACAAGTTTATTTTGTAACAGATATTTTCCTGAGAACATCAGTCTAAATGCATGGCTAGGATGCAAGATAACAATAGCTCTTCATAACTAGTTTCTTTTCTGGAACTTAGAGCTCCCATGTAAAAATCCTTTCTTTTCACATAAAGTAGAGTGGAGACAGACAACTGGAATTCCTGATATTTCCAAAGGATGTCATTGTATCTTATATTATTTTTATAGCATTATGGCCTCCCAATCCACTGGAGTAGCAACAGTCAAAGACTCTCAATGTACCTTAAGATTCGATTTAGCACTACTAGATACTCATCCTGGCCCCCTGGAAATACCAACAGCAGCTTTACCTGTGTTTCTCTTGTGCAAAGACTGCAGATGATAAGCCCTAACACTGATTCAATAGAAAAGCTCCCCACCTCTCAGTTTTTCTACTGCAAAAGTATTGCCTTTATCTTTTTATTTAAACTTACATCATACAAGGAACACCTCAAAGACATAAATTTCTTAGCCTTGGCCTGCCACATCCCAGAGACCAACACATCTTGCAGTAGGTTTGGGCTCCTCTGACTTTTTTCATTCAACAAAAGTTATTGAGTACCTCAGATGCAATGGTTAGGTTATAAGTGTGATTATATTCAACAGATTAAGACATAACCCAAGCTCCTGCTTCTATAGAGTTTCTGTGTTATGTTGAGATGTAAACAAACAGAAACAAGAATGGAAGCTTCATGAGGTAGAGCATTTTGTTTTGTTCTCCCATTTTACCCAGAGCCCAGAACAGAGCCAAGCATTCATGATTCCTCAATAAATATTTGTTATGTAAAATAAATATATGATATAATATGTAAAGTAGTAAGCATAATAAAATAAAATAGAGTTAGAGAATGGAATGTAAAATGTGCACAAGTTATTGTTCTTGCCTCTTTTCTACTTCTCATGAGTGTTGCGCTCAAGGTGTGAGTGGTCCATCCTGACTGATACTGAAGTCTTCAGTGCCCATAGTTCATCCCTTTGGCATAACTCTCTTAATTTTTGTTTCTCTCCCCAAAACCCAGTCTTTGTTTGCATTTAGGCCAACTATTTCCTTGCAGAATTGAGTACAGTTTTGTCTTAAGGTTTTATTTCCTTTCAAAGTATTTGCTGAATTTTTAACTTAACTCCAAACATACTCAGAGGTAAAAGATCAGACTTTATATTCTTTACTAGCTTCCAAAAAAGAGTGGATTGCAAAGCCTGCCATGACAGTTTTCACTGTCCACAGTGAAATGAAACTCATGAGAGGAAAAGAGTGAGTATTTTTAAAAGCAAAATTTATTGCTGTTAAGAGGCTCTGTTTAGAACTATGCTATCTCCTTTATTTTTAGATTATATGCTCTTTATGATAACATAATATTCATCTCAAAAAGTAGTACTGTTTTTCTAGTTATGTATTTAGCAAAAATAAAAGTGATCTTATGTCAGTAGCTAAATTTAGGAGTGGCATGAACTTTATTGGTTTCTAAAATCAACATCATAAAATTATTGTCATTGACAATTCGGTGGTAAAGAAGAGAAATGACTGTACACACACACACACACACACACACACACACACACACACACACTTATTTGTTATCTCCTTGGTAGTAGAGATGAACTCTGTATTTTATATTGGAATTCCAAGTACTCAATTCTTGAATATAATATGTACTCATTTAATGTTAATTTATTGAATAAATAATTCTAGGCTACCATTCACAGTAAACATAAAGAAGGAATATGAAGTAAGGCAACATGCTTGTTTAAAAAAATGCTGAAATCCTATGGTGGTGCTAACCAAACTAGTTGGGACAGAAAATAAAGAGCAATTTGAAATTCAGATAATGGATCTTGTGGATAGCAAATTACAAATAAAAGAAGAAAGAGAAATTTTCTGTTTAGTTATTCCCTATTTATTCCACCCATCCCAAGACCAGTTACAAGAATAGCTTTGCTAAAATCCAATTCATACTTCACACATACTTTACTACATGGAAATGACAAGTTAAGCATCTATGTACAGTTGACACTTGAACAATATCGGCTTAAGCTATACAGGTCCACTAATACTTTTTTCCCAACAAAAACATATACAATACTGTATTTTCTTTTCCTTATGATTTTCTTAATAACATTTTCTTCTTTTTAGCTTAATTGTAAGAATACAATATATAATGCATGTAACATACAAATATGTGCTATATGTAACACTTCTGGTCAACAGTAAGCTATTAATAGTTAAGTTTTGGAGGAGCCAAAATTTATATGCAGATTTTCAACTGTGTGGGAAGGGGATGTGTGAATTGGCACCCTTAACTCCCAGGTTGTTCAGCTGCAACTTAGAGCCTTCAATAGGTTCGAATTGCAGTACAGAAAATCACTCAGGTGGGCTAGTTTCACCTTTGGTTTTATCACTCACTAGCCATATTAGAGCTTGTGTTGTGTTTGCTTACTATGTATTTCTCTTAATATCCTAAGTTCTTGTGGTCATATACTGTCCAAATTATTCTTTCTATGATTAAGTCCCTAATACAGAATTTGAAGAAATACAAATATGTGAGTGAATGCACTTTGCTAGAATTTTAGACAGAGAGAGAGAGAGAGAGAGAGAGAGAGAGAGATTGGGATATAAACTCTTGTCTACTTTTCAAGTAAATTTTTGAAATTATAAACTCTTGTCTACTTTTCAAGTAAATTTTTGAAATTACTGTCTTTGAGGCTACTTCTACTTAGCAGTCAGCTATACCGTTCATCAGCCACTTTAACACAATAAATTTGAAAAGTAAGATAAAGAACCAGAAGAGAGAGATAAAGCTGAAGAGGCACATAGGCACTAGTGTGCACAAAATGAAGACAGGGAAAAAATCACCCTCACTTAAAAGCATGGTTCAGAATGCAAGTGAGATAATGATATGCTATTTCATATAAATATCTAATGGCTCTAACATGAGAAGCAAAGTGTAATGAATGGTCTTATTAAAATATAAAAATCATGGAGGGAGCATACAGGAGCAATCTAATCTCCGCAACACCACTTTATGGGCAGCTCTTGGTTTGAAGATCAGTGAAGGTGTCAGGGCTTCTTAATTTATGCTAAATCCAATAATTTAAAGTTCTCTGCAACTTTTCCCCCTAACAAAGCAGAACTCAGGTTTTGAAATGAAATCAAAGTAGCACGATATTATTTTAAGATTTTTGTACTGAAATTTAATTAAAACATCAAATTTCATGTACCACTAAAGACTAATTATAAATAAAGCTTCTAGACACATATAAATTAGATTTAAATAGCAGATAGTAGTTGAGACTTCATGCTTTAGCTTGAAGCAGTGTTTGTTTAAAGATAATTGAGGGAAACCTGATATTTACACTTTTTACACTTCATATTGATATCACTGTGCATATCTTATAACAACAACAACAACAATAATAATAATAATAATAATAATAATAACTTTTCAGTCCAGGATTGACAGATTTAGCAAATAAAAATATAGGATGCTCATTAACATTTGATTTTCAGATAAACAATGATTATGTTTTTCATATAAGTTTGGTCTATGCAATTTTGGAAATCTTTTACTAAAAATTACTTATTGTTCATATGAAATTCAAATTTAACTGGACACCCCGTATTTTATCTAGCAAACCTAAGTTCAGACCAATGTCAGTAAAGATATATTGTATGCATGGTTGTTTTAATGAATAAATTAAAGAAAATAAGCTGATTTATATAGTATTTTACCCTTAGGTAAAACAATGATTTGAAATAGATGGAAATTGAAAAAGAAAATGCTACAGCTTAGCAATATTTGCTTTATTTCTTCCTCCAGGAAATACCAATGGGCATCATTATGCAACTCCCTTGAAGTTAGGTAAAGCCATGTGACTGAGTTCTAAGTGATTGTGGTCAGAAATGATGTTCACCTCTTTCGCTCCTCTCTCTTTCTTTTTCCTTGTCTGCCAGTTGGAGCTAACCTCAATAACGGAAACGCTGAGCCTTTCATGACGCTAGAGCTACAATTTAGAAAAGGCCTGGCTGCTGATTGACCCGTGATGTAAAAGACTGACCCTTCATTCCCTTTCAGCACCAATGCCTATTAAATGGTGATGTGAATGAGAAAGAAACAAGCTTCTGAGATTCTGGGGTTGTTTGTTTTAACAGTTAGTGTGACTTAGCCCATCTAATACAGATATTACTACCTTATATCAGATTGGTTTTGCAACTGAAACTTTAAATATGTGATAACTGGCTTAGCAGGCTGGATGTGGGTAGTAAGGGAACAGATACAATAGGTTGGATGGCTACATAACTGTATCAGTTAGTGTCAAACATTTGATAAAACAGTAGAAGGAAAATCATGTGTCTACTAGGCTCTACCTTCAAAAAAAGAAGTTGGTAAAAAGAACTTATTGGTATGTGTTAAATATAGTTATTGATTATTCCGGGCAATGTACTACCCAAGACATAAGCATAGTAAAGAGTAAGCCTATTGGCAACATTAAATAAAAGCAAATAGAAAAAAAAAAATCCAGAAATTTGTTTTCTTAAGGTTGGAAAGTCCAGTTTTCTAGACACTCTCTCCACCTCAATTTTTTTAAAGGAATTTAAAAAGTCTTTGAGTTACAAAACCACAGTGAGATTTCTGGGTTAAACAAAGGAACTTAGTACTGGAACAGGCCTAAGTCCAAGGATATGGCTGTCACATCTATTGTTTTTAGATAGTCACTAAATTGAGGAGGAGAAACTTGGGAGTGAGGAAGCTAAGAAATAAGTATGTCTAAGAGAGAATTTTGAATACACTTACTGTTGAGTCACATGGGCACTAAATAGATTAGGGGTTTGCTGATACATTAGAAAATTTTTTTGCCTTTCATTCTTCAATGACAGCACAACCTATGGAACTCTAAGCTTGCTTCTTTAAGAAGCAGGCTGCAAAATTTATCAGGATCACTAGCCCCACTAAAGACAAAGAGAGTTAAAGACGAAAGGAAGAAACAGGGGTGAGATAAGGACCAAGGAAAATAAACAATATTATATATTCCCTGGAGATCTTGGACTTTGATGCATTAACTAGATGTGACTTTGTAATGACTCCCTTGGAGAGATGTTTTGGGTATTTCATGAATAGGAGTAATTGGAATAAAAGGATATTTGGCAACCAGAAGAACAGGAATCCACCTTTTTCCTCTTTTAAAAAACTAGACTAATTTTCCACTGTCTTTGCAATAAAGTGAGGTCATGTAACTAAGTTCTGACCATTAGAAAGCAGGCAGAGGAATCTATGACACTTCTTGAAATGGCAGCATGTAATACTTCTCCAACATCCTCCACACATCCTCTATCCTTTTATTCACAGCTGGAAGCAGGGGATCTAAGAGAGGACAGAAGCCCATGATAGAGAAGCCATGAGATGGAAAGAATGGGGTCTGAATGACAGCAGGGAAAAACACAACACTTTCTTCCCTTCCCATCCCATATCCCCTAGATTCTCCCTGAATAAAGTTATATTTTGGTAAGCCATTGAGGTTTTAGAATTAGCAATTGACCAATGCTGATGTTGTATTTTGGTAAGCCAGTGAGGTTTTAGAATTAGCAATTGACTAATGTTGATGAACACAATAATGCAACACATACAATCTTACAATACTGTATAGTAATTTTGCATAAGATTGAAAAATCAATTTCAAAACATTTGAGAGATACATCTTAGGTGTAGTGATTTAAGACATACCAGCCAACAGAGTGTTTCATTTCTCAGTGAAAATACGCAAACTGTAAGGTTTACCTTTGATTTTGAAATATACCTTTTATTAATATTTTCCTTATATTGCAAGTGGATCATTTTTATTTATTTTTGTGAGTAATAAGTTTGAAAGTTAAGGTCAGAAAGTTAGCTCTTGAAACACGATAAATTAATCTCATTGATTATTTTAAAATTCTTCAAGTTTTATAACATGTGAGACCTAGAATCATATTTACTATATTCTGAAAGAGAAGTTTATGTAACAAGACAAAATCATAACCGAATAAGCCAGTCAACATACTGTTACTGACTGATTTTATATATAAAAGAGAAAGGGATTAGAGGAGAATATGAATGGAGTTTTGCATTGACAATATGCAACAGCCTCTAAGTGCTATGTGTAAACCTACAAAATTGACAAAATACAATGGATTATCAAGAACTTAAAATTAAAGTGAACTTTTAATCCATCTCATTTATTTCATCATAATCCTTATCAGCATCCTTGTTCATTAGTCACTTAGCTTATAACTTCGTACCTAAAAAAAGGTGGGTGTCAGTATATCCAAATACAGATTATTCTATTTGATGTTTAGAAGTGCAATCGTTTTTCTTGATGTCAAGTTAAATGCCTTTTAGCTCAGTGGTTTCCATACTTCAGTTCATATTTAATCCACCTGAGGTTTTAAAAAAATATATCAATGCCTCACATCCATCTCGAGACATTCTAATTTAATTGGTATTCAGTACAAATGGGCTGTTGGGAGTTTTTAAAGTTCCTCATGTTAGGATATTTAGGATAGTTAGGATATTTCTAACTCAGTATAGTTAGGATATTTCTGTTTTAGCTATATGTCTAGTCTTTAGATTCACCAGATTTAACTTAGAGGAAATAATTTTATGAATGATTTGTTAATGTTTTCTATAAAGATGATTGAGAAACAATGTTTGAGAAAGCACTATAATTTTAGTCTATCTAAATCACATTAATAATTACAGTCAATCTGAAGAAAAGTCATAACTTCTTTAGTTACATAATACAATGAGGTCCAATATGATCAGTAAATGTTAAAAAAATTTACTAATGTTGGTCATCTCTTTTGTGTTTTTATGTGGACAAGCTTTTCTTTAAAAGGGACTATATAAAACATTGATTATAATGCTTTTGTTTTATGATGGAGGATAGTAATTAATCAAAGCAGAATCAATAAACATTGTTTTTACTAAAAGTTTCTAAAATACTAGATTAAAGCCTTTAGTTGAAGGAAAGTTCCTTAAAATAAAACTTCTATATTATAATGGCCAAGATAATTCTCTTCCTTTAGGAGCAATAACATATAATCTATAACTTCTTTCTATGATTTTCAATTTTCAAAATATTGGAAAACTTTTCTCATGTAAATCTAAACATCCTAGCTGTACCATAATTTTAACAAATAAATTTTAATAAAATTAAACCAACATGGTTATAAATTTGCTAGATACCCATTTGTCCTGGCAAATTTCTATTTTGGATGAAACTTTTAATGACATGTTGCAAATTTGTTTTCTTTTGCTTTTTTTTTTTCCTTTTATAACAACTTTGTAGTTATTTCTCCATCTGACCTTCTTTCACAAGAGGCAGTTATAGTATATCAATCATATTTTCTAGTTGTGCTTGAGTGAAGATCATGTTTCATTTCAGAAATAATTTCCTGGTGCTGTATTTAAGTAGCCCATTTTATGTCAATAGAAAAAGCTGTGTGAAAGAATGGGAATGGGCCTGATATAAGAGAAAACAAAAATGATCTGGTTTGTGAGTTTCATATACTATATATTACCCTTATTACTATTATCTAGAAAAGATTCACAGTGCTTTCTCTATGCTTATGTTTATTTTGAATGTTTTCTTCATGATAATATCCAAATATATTAAAGACATTAAGTCACTTAACTAATAATATGTATCATGTATTAATATATATTATTGATATGATAGATAAAGTTACTCATATTTTCACCACAAAGACTACACAAGTGAACTGTGAACTGAGAAATTACAGAAGCACTGAATCTATTAGAAATTGAAAATCAAATTTGATAATTTGTAGCAGTGATACTCCTGCACAGGGTTTCCACTGAACATTTTCTTTCAAAATTAGTTAACTTTCTATACTTTATGACTATTGATAAAAAAAATAATTATAAAAGTTAAGATCCACTTACTATTTATTTTATTTTATTTTAGAAAATTCTACTATTATTTTTACTTATAATGTGTACTAATCTTGGGGGGAAATAGAAAGTGGAAAAAAACATTCTCTAGCAGAGTATTCATACATTTTCTGGTTGATTTTGAAATAGCAATTTATTAGTTCAATGACTTTCTTTTCCTAAAAAAGGCCACATACTTATATGAGGGTCAAAACGTTCAAGTTTATGTTTAAAGCCTGTACATTAACCAGAAGATAGCTGATTCACACTCACATGAGAAATTTACTGTCTGCTATTATTAAAAATAAACTCAAATAATATTTTAAGTTAGAGAGTGTTATGAATATTCAGAGCTACCCAAGATGGCCTTCATATTCTCTTCTGCTTGACTAAACTTTAGACAGGTTTCTTCCTTACTCTAGGTCTCTGACCTCTCTTTTCTTAGATCATTCACTTTAGAACACGTAACAATTAGAAATTGTTTCTGTGCTCCTTTGAGATGTAAATTATCTCCCAGACTCTTGTCAATTTTGCAACAGGGGAATGTCTTTTTCTAAGACCTGGGTTTCATTCCTTTGAAATATGATCATCAAGAAAAATAAGGCCTCTGCATTACCCCCAAAGTCTTCTAGTACTTTCCCACAAGTTCTCTCCAGTGCTTAAAACTCTCTTACTTTTTATTTCAAGGGAGCTGATTTCAAGCTCTCTCCCCTATTCCCAAGTCTTAAAGACTTTTTGTCTTCTTTAACTTTTTACTCAATTTAATGCAATTTTTCTTTGACAGCATCAATGTTGTCTCTCTGTCAGTATCATGGGTTATGTGCATTTTTATGTTTTATTAATGCTAAATAATCTTTATTTATTTTTTAATCACAAAATTTTAAAGGATTTGATATGTTAATTTAAATGACTGAAATTAACAAGTAGAAATTTACATTTATATATTGAAAATAAAATTTGTATAAATGTATATATATAGAGAAAAATATACTAAATATCTGAATATTTCAAGTAGAGTTAAAGAACAAAGACACTAAATTATTCAGATGCTTGCTTCATTTCTCCATTCCACTTTTCATTAAATACAACCATACTACCTTTCCACAAAATGATTTTTAATCCGTTTAGACTGGTAATGGGAAGTAAGTGTACTAATTTATGTAAAATGCTCCAATTGCTGAGATAACTGACTCCTTTTAACATTTTGTCATTAATTATAATAGATTTTTAATTACCATTGGAAGGTTTTGTAATTAGTAACATCTAGCTGTATAATCAGTGACCCTAAGCTCTCTAATTGACATAACACATAAAAATTACTCAAAGCATGTTGTAATGTTGCTTCATGTCAAGAAATTGAATCTGAATTACACTTGTTTTGAAGAGGACGGACTTGTGAAATCCATCAAGGATGTACTGTGGCTCAGTGCTTTTTGGCACACCTACAATTGTCCTTGAAAAGGCTAGGAAAGGAAATTCACAAAGAAGAGTTTGGCTAAAACAGAGTTATCCATACTGTGGACCCATTATTAGCTAGGAAGGACTAAATACTTTCGTTTATTAAGCTGTCTTCATAGAGCATTATAAACCATCAAATCATAACAACATGCCTTTTAATGATACAAATAATAAATTTTAAGGAAGATTGAATTTAATAATTTAAAATTTCAGGGAATTTGTTAACAAGATTGATTTGTCTCCAATTCTTGTAGCTTTTAATATAACAGTGACAAATCATAGTCTAAGAAACAAGAATTAGTGAAAATCTAGAAACATTTTGATAAACCTAGTTGCCATATGCAAGGTTTAAATCCCATCTACATTTAAGCATAGGATAATTATAATTATGTTTGAGCTCAAAGATAAAAGACAACATATTTTAAGTACATTAGAGATAGAGGCTACTTTAATATACTCAGTTCTTCTTGTGATTATTTTTTACAATATGTCATACTGAATTTAATTGATAAAATGATTTTATACATTAGGCAGCACTTATATTTTATGGTTTACATTTTACCAGGCAATTTCTAAGATAATGTTTAAATATCACTAATGGGTATTGTTAACAAAATAAAATGCTCTATGAAAGGGTAAATTTTAACAAGTATCTCTGTCACAAAATTTCACCAAAGGTGTATCAATATACACAGAATATGTTCTTAAAATTATTTTGGTACTTAAAACTTTGTGTTTTTTTCTAAGTACATAAAATTCAACTGAGTAAATGTTACCTTTGAAGAGAAAGATAAGTTACATTGGTCCAAATTTTCTCAACATCAAGATTACTTTTTAGAAGAAAAGCATTGGCAAATATCTTGTGAAATCATTTATATGTTGATTTTTATGTATAGTTTTATAAACTATTAGCTACAAATCTCCAGTCCTGGCATGTTAAATTTTTGGAAATATTTTCTCTAATTAGCATTCTATTTTTTTATACCTTTTTATAATTTTCTGTATTACCTTAGTATCATCCTCCCAGCCCCCACTTTGGTTGGCTTAATAAGATCATGGCTTTTAAATATCAAAATATGGTTTATGAAAATCTCAGGTAGTACAAGCATTGCTAAATAAAATTTAAACATAATCATGAAGACATTATCATGTAAAAACTGTTACATGCTTTTTCTACAATAATATTGAAAGAATACACAAATGCTATGTGAAAATCAGTATGATTTATGCATTGTATAAAAGCAGTGATTATTCAGAAGTGTTTATATGATCATTTGATTGGGACAAAGAAGGTCACAGAATGTTCCTCTCATAGAGTTGAATTTTCTTAAAGTTAAAATATTTCTAACAATTGACTCTCCTAATTCTAATTAAAAGTATACATAGTATTCTTTTTTTGTGGATACAAACAGAGATAACATACCATATTTTCTCAAAGTTTATAAATGGTTTACTAGCTGATATTCTGTTTGAACTTTGTCCATTGGGATTCTTCCCCATTAAAATTTCAGTTGTCAGAGTTCAGAAAACCTAAGTGTTTTTCTAATATTAAAAAAAATAGCTAATAATGTTCAGTGATTCTTTTTTAGTTGAAAAAACATTGAATTGCAATTACTTAAAAATTAGTTCTTTATATCTAATATTTGATACCAATATTAAAGTTCTTTTAAAAATTTCTTCCCAAGACCTTACAGAAAGTCAGTGGTAAGTCATCTTAAAAATGTCTGAGTGATGGTGACCATATTAGATGTCATTTATTTAGGAAAATTTTAGCTTCATAATTGAGTACTTATTTATGTATTTATTTATCTCTGTAAACATAGGTTAATATAGATATATGAAGGATAAAATTGTTACACATAATATTGAATACACTCTTGTTAAATAGGTAATTGTTCTTAAATCATTCAATTATACAGCACTAAACATTTAAATCTCATTAAAACCCAAAATATCAAACAGATTTTCTACAGAATCTATCTTTTGTACCCTAACTCCTCAATCTGTTTTGATTTATCTCCTGGAGAAAGTTTCAAATAAAATAGTGTCATGCACATGCCAAAAAAAATAAGATGTTTAAGTTACTAAACTGGTGGTAATTTCTACCATCAGCTCTAGTTTGCTTTAAGTTAACAATTAATGTCCAGTGTCCAATTACTGTTCAGCACTAACTTCTTGGCTAAACTTTTTAACCTAATGAACTGTGGAAAAGACTTTATTTTATATAACTTAAATATATATTTTCATAGGAAATCCTCCAAGCCCAGGTTAAAAGCAAGTGATAAAAGTACCTTTTAAAAATCTATACATCATATCTGAATTATATAATGGAACACTTGTAAATCTGACGAAATGCCAGGACATAGTATTTGCCTTTTTGCTAGTATGGTCAAACATGTATGATTGACTGCTACTTACACAACTTTTCATTGTACAGTTTGGAAAACAAAATAATAATTACTTCATTCTGCAATGACCATTCTTGTTTCAAACTTATCTGTTTAGATAGCTTCCAAATGATGTCCAATGTTAAAACACTTTATATTTTCTGTCATCTTTTATTTCATTTTGAAATCTAGGATATGAGATACAAATGACTGATGCTAAGTTGGATAATAGTGTGCATCTCTAGACCAAGTGTATTTGTGCTGCTAGGGGTAGATTCTTAAAAATAAATATTTATTGTAAATTTTTCTGACTTATGATTATTATAAAGAGTTTTTGATTTTTATTCCAGACACTTTTATTTAATTAATCATTTTTAATTATTTAATGTTACCACATATTTAATCTCTTTTACCCCATTAATCATTATTTAATCATTATAAATTAATCATGATTAATCATTAATCACATGAATTATTTAATCATTAACTATCAATATAAAATTTGCAGCATTGTAATAAAATTCAGACTTAGAATATTTTTAAATGTTAAAAAACTCTTAAAAATTATTTAAAGTTAGATGATATATTTATGTCTCTCTTTTTAATAGATGTCCTTAAAGATAAAACTGAAGATAAACTTTTTTATCTAAAACATCCTCTAAAATTTAGAGATGACTTAAGTGTAATTTATGTTCTGGAGCTAATAAATGATGCTTTATATCTGTTTCCCAAGGGGCCTGAGCCAAACAGAGACATAGCTACTCTTATTCTATTACTATGAGAAAGATTGAGGATACTCAATGAGTTTTTGTATAATTAAGAAAAAAGAAAGAAAGGAAGGAAGGAAGGAAGGAAGGAAGGAAGGAAGGAAGGAAGGAAGGAAGGGAGGGAGGGAGGGAGGGAGGGAGGGAGGGAGGGAGGAAGGAAGGAAGGAAGGAAGGAAGGAAGGAAGGAAGGAAAGAAGAAAAAGAAAAATAGTCTTAAGAAAAGGCGATGAATTTTCATAGGGCCATTTTAAGTTAGTCTTATGTAGCTTTGTCTACGGAGAAAAAAATGTGGGGAGTGTTGCTACACAAAGTACAAAACACTAAGATATTTTAGAACAATTAAATGTTACTGCTTTTCTTTGTTTAATTCTCTAAATTTCTCCTGAAAAGGAAACAGTAGTATTTTCCTGTTGTAAAGATAGTACTTTTCAAAATTAACATCATGTTTTTGTGTTTATCTTAATGTATGGGGTAGCAGTAGGGAAAAGAAGGAAAAGAAAATCACAATCATACCAGGACCATTAGCAAGACAAGCACAAAAATAAACCTGTTCCCACGCTTTAAAACTGTTATGTTAGATTTGGGTAGAAAAAGTTGTGAAGAATAATTATAACAAATATTAATGATTATCCAGAAAATATTTACTACATACCAGACTCTGAGCTATGCTTTTTTTAAAGCATTTTTTACCTAATTTATTCCTATCATTTCAGTAATATAGGTTATATAATAACCTCACAATACAGATAATATAACTAAAACTGAGAAGTTTGAATCAAGTTCACACAAAAGAAAGTGGCAGAGCCAGAATTCAAACCCCTGCTGAGTTATGCTACTCCCAGTTTTGCTAGGCTCATTAGTGTTAACACTATAAAAAGAATAAATGGTCCTAAACCAGAAATATATGCTAGACATTTTTAAAAGATTCAAGAGTAAACGTGTCCACCTCTTACAAGACTCTATCTGCCTAAGCATAGTGCCAATTCCACTCCTCATTGCCTTCTCTGATAGAGTAAAAGTTAGAACTTCTCATTTATTTTTTTTCAATTTTTCTTTTCATTTTGAGAAGTTTTATTTAAAATGTTATGAAAGTTCAAAAACTAAAAAAATAAACACCTGCATAGCCACCTTGGGTAAAAAAAACTGTAAACACCATTATATTTACTTTAAGTATTATTTTATAAAAATAATTATGAAAAAAATTAAAGTACCTGAAATTTTGTACCTGAATCCCAGTTTCATTACTTACTGACAACTATACACAGAAGCAGCTGCTATGATGAATATAATTTCTATCTCAGTTATGTTCATTTCAACAATCTTTTTTCTACTTTCTCCTTTCTTTTACATGTCCAGGGACTCGAGCTTATTGTTAAATTGGAGGGGTGGGGCACTCAGCTTTGGCATAAGCTTACTTTGACATGATATAGCCGCTTTGTATAGGATAAAGGCAGCATCTCACATCAATGGGGGAAAGATGGGCTCTTCAATAAGTGAGAATAGAACATTGGGTGCAATTATGGAAAAAGAAAAATTGGAGTCATATTTCAAATGAAGTTCGAGAAAAATACAAAATGAATCCAAGCTGCACATTTAAAAAGGAAATATGAGCATTCTTAGAAGGAGATATTAGTAAATTTCTTTACCTCCTTCATGTTAGGAAGGCTTTCTTAACTTACAAAATCCAGACCCGATTTACTGAAAGTTATTCTCATACCCTACTCATGACACCTAGAAACTAGAAAAATGAAGTATGTTGCAATAGAAAATTAGTAATACATGAATTAAAAAAAAATCCAAATGTCCCCTAAAGATATAAAAAGATACTCAGACTCAAACATAAGAATAAGATAAAATAAAACCCACTGAAATACTATTTTGCATATATATGATTTAAAAAATAAGTTTATCAGTATTGACTACTTTCAGAGCCATTGCAATAATTGCTTTTTCGCTTTCTTTGATTTTTAATAAACTTAGTCTGGCTAATTTTTTTTCCATTCCTAATTTTCAAAGACTTTGTATGATAACTGAGAGTGAAATTTTAAACAAATATTTCTCTGTACATATTAAAAGAATCATATTTTCTGTGTGTTAATGTTGGCAATTACATTGATGAATTTTCTGATGGTAAACTATCCTTATACTCCTCTGACACTTGATAAAGAGGTATTATATATATTTTATATCTAACTAATTTTGTTTGTGGTATTTTTCTTGCGATGTCTGGTTTTGGAATCAAGATTATATAGGACTATTAAAATGAGTTTGGGTAACTTTTCTTATCTCTGTTTTCTTTGTATAGAATAATTATTATTGTTTCTTTGAACATACTTCATCTTTTGCCTGTACAAACATATGATCCATCACTTTTCTGTATTTTTTAAAGAGAATAATTTTATTTGCAAATTATTTTTTTTACAACTGTTCTCCAGATCCAGTCTCTACTTTTTCTCTATTCTGTACTCTGTCTTTTTGCTCAGTATATTTCCAACTCTATCCTTTCCGCAGCTCTAATTCTCGCTGGGTTCTGGCTAAACAGCTCCTTCCCGTTCACTTAGAGGTGCTCACAGTTTCTTTCTGTAGCAGCTAACTGTGGGTATTTCCATTGGGATTGGTTACATTATGTCTCCATAAAGAGACTCTTCGGGAAATTCTCTTCCCTTAACCCTTCGTATGTTACCTGTTTCTGTCAGAATCCTGAGTAGTACAGACCATTGAGAATTTTCTATTCCTTTTCTGGAGTCAGTTTAAAAATTTATAATTTTATGCAACGATGTGACCTCATCATCTAACATTTCAAATGGCACAGAGTACAAGTATTAGTATTATTAATTTAGCATTCTTATGTTTTATACCTCTGGGATTTTTTATTTCTTAAAAGCTTATTTTGCATTTTTTCTTTTTCTTCTTTTTTTCTTTAAACCTACATCTGAGTTTCTAATAAAATAACGTAGTTAAAAAGAGAATTATCTGTGGAACTAGGATATCTGTTTGAATTGTAGTTTCACAATATATTAGATACATGATTCTTTATGCCTTAATTTCTTAATTTCATCGTTACCTATAAAATAGAGATATGACTAGTACCAGCCTCACAGATTGTGTGTGTGTGTGTGTGTGTGTGTGTGTGTGTGT
>CM053514.1:20545798-20649032 GCA_028627145.1 Eidolon dupreanum | reverse complement strand
AGGAGGCCAATAATGGCTTGACCTACTTGAAGCTATACATCTAGTTAAGACAATGTGAGTTCTGGTTTTACCTCCAGTTTGTTTTTCTACACTAGGCTAAGTATTAGTAATAGTAATAGTGGTCATAGTCGTCGTGATGATGGTGGTGGTGCTGGTAGTAGTTATATTAATTGTGGCAATGGTAGCCGTCCCAGTAGTAGGAGCAGTGGTAGAAATAATACCAGTAACAGCACCTGTGGAGGCAGCAGCAGTAGCAACAGTGAAATAGTGGTGGTAGTAATGGCAGTGGTAAAGCAGTTAATTTTTATTGATCTCTTCTTACGTTACATGCACAATTTTAAGATCTTAACATCCTTTACTTATTCAACCTTTACATAATATCCACAAGGTAAGAATCCATTTTTAACTCCACATGACAAAATTAAGAATCAGAAGCTATATAGCTAATAGGTAGTGAATCTGGGACTTTAACTCTAATTCATAGCTCAAACATTTTGCTATGATGGTAATAAAAAAAATATTTAATAATAATAGAATAGTGTAATACTTAACATTTATAAATATTATTTTATTTTAATTAATATTTGTTATTTACTATGTCATCTATAAAATAATGACTTTTCAATTAAAAAGAGACTTTAATTTACTTGAATATATTATACATACTTTGACAATATATGTGCAGAAATGGTCGATTTTCATATATAATGTAACTATTTAATTAAATAAATGTTTTATCTTGTAATATTTAAATTTATATGAAGAACACTACAAAACTCTGAAGAAATATATCGAAAGACCTAAATAAATGGATAGTCCATCCCATTTATGGATAGGAAGATTCAATATTGTTGGAATGTTAGTTATTCCCCAAACTGATCTGTAGATTCAACACAGTCCCAATAAAAATCCCAGCCAGTTATTTTGTGGATATCAATAAACTGATTCTAAAGTTTACATGAAGAGGCAAAAAAACCCACAATAGCCAACTCAATATCGAAGAAGAACATAGTCTGAGACAGACATTACTTAGCTTCAAGACTTACTGTAAAAGCTACAGCAATCAAGTCAGTGTGGTATTGTCAAAAGAATAGACCAATGGAAATATAAATATTTTAATATTTTGCATAAATATAGACAACCGATCACTGACAAAGATGCAAAGGAAATACAATGGAGAAAATATTGTCCTTTCAAAATGGACTTAGAACCACTGAACATTCAGATATTTTCCAAAAAAAAAAAAAGGATTATATAAAATGACATAAAACACTTCACAAAAATTAACTCAAATCATAGACCTTAATGTAAAACACAAAACTATAACACTCCTAGAAAATAACATAGGAGAAAAACTAGATGACCTTGGATATGGTGATGACCTTTTAGATACAACTCCAAATGCACACCCATGAAAGAAAAACACTGATAAAATAAAAAACATGTTCTGCAAATAATGATGTCAAGAAAATAAAGACAAGTCACAGACTGGGAGAAAATACTTGAAAAGACACATCTAATAAAAGATTGTTATGTGAAATATACAAAGAAATCTTAAAACTGAACAATAAGAAAACAAACAACCCAATTAAAAATGAACAAAGACCCAAAAAGATACCTTGCAAAAGAAGATATACAGATGGCAAATAAGCATATAAAAAGATGCTCCACATCATGTGTCATTAGGGAATTGCAAATTAAACAATGAGATGCCACTGCACAACTATTAGAATGGCCCAAATCCAAAACTCTGACCACACTAAATGTTGATGAAGATGTGTAATGAATGAGAGCAGTAGGAACTCTCGTTCAATGTGGTTGGGAACGCAAAGACACCGCCACACTGGAAGACATGTCAGCGGTTTCTGACAGAACTAAACACACTCTTACCATATGATCCAGAATTGTGCTTCCTGGTATTTACTCAAATTAACTAAAAACTTATGTCTACACAGAAACCTGTACATGGAATTTATAGAAGTTTTACTCAAAATCACCCACACTTGGAAGCAACCAAATTGTCCTTCAGTAGGTGAATGGATAAACTGCAGTGCATCCAGACAATGGAATATTATTCAGCAATGGAAAGAAATAACTTCTCAAGCCATGAAATAGCATGGAGGAAACTTAAGTGCATATTACTAAGTGAAAGAAACCATTTGAAAAGGCTACACATTATATGATTCCAACTATATGACATTCTGGAAAAAAAAAAAAGAACTTTAGAGACATTGAAAAGGTCTATGATTGCCAGGGATTAGGGCAAAGAGAGGGATGAATAGGCAGAACACAGACGATGTTTAGGGCACTTAAATTTTCTGTGTAATACTACAATGGTTAAAACATGTTATTAGAAATTTGCCAAATCTATAAAATGTACGATACCAAGAATAAGTTCTAATGTAAACTATGGACTTTGGGTGATAATGATGTGTCAGTGTAGGTTTGTAAAATGTACCACTGTGATGTGGGAGGTTGTGCATCTATCGGGACAGGGGGAATATGGGAACACTTTGTACTTTCCATTTAGTTTTTATGAACCTAAAATTGCTTTTTAAAATAAAATTATTAATTTGAAAATTATGGTTAAATGTAATATTTATATAGATTATTCCCATAGAAAAGGTACTTACTTAAAGTTCATAGAAATATATTACAACCGTAGCAGTGCAACCAGTGACCACAATACACATGTATGCATAAAGATTTGCTATTGAATGACTGCCAAGAATTTTTGCTCTTCGAGAAATATCGAAGAGGTAACTGGGTAATTGTTCAATAGCAAGTGCCAAGATTTGCACACTGAACTCCTGACTGACTCTTCTCCTATAGCTTACTATCAGCATTTTATTTCACATAAAGTGGTAACCTAAAAATAGCATTTTTTTTTTCACTTCTCATCCTGCAGTCCTCTCAAATATTAGCTCCTGTCAGGCTTTTCAGAACTTTCTGTGACTCTCAGAAGAGGCTCTTAATTCTTGGCTAATCTTGCCTCTATGTCTCGCAGGTGCTGTAGCTTCATTTATCTTCTTTCTCACTGAAGTTGTACAACCAAGAACTGTCATGCCCACCAATAAATCTAGCCATAATTGTGTTAAGAGCTGGAACTCAGCTTCAACTTCCCACAAAGTCCATTTTATTCTTACTGTCGCTTGGGGGTAAGTTGGAGAGGAATGTAGTTAGGAATTTACTGAACCAGAAGCATGTCAATTTCCCCTCCAAAGCCATAATATATGAAATGCAGTTTTCAAACCCCTTATGCCTATGATTAGAATTAGAGATTAATAAGGAGTGACAGTGAAATTTTGCAAAGGATCTATAATTATATCTGAACAAATGAACAGGAGGAAAAAATTTAAAAGGGCCAATTGACTATGATGCCAGTCAGACCTTCCTTAAAATTATACAGAAATGTTTCCCATTTTCCAAAGTTAATTTAGAAAAAAAAGTGTTCTGTTGGAAAGAAATCGAATGACAGTACATAGCAGGTTTCCAACCAACTGTTTGTATTGTGACACCCACACACACTCCACTCTGATCATGTTTTTAGACTTGTGAGTGGAACGAACTGTTATTAAAAGTGAAAAGACTAAAATGCATGAATAATAGCTATTAATTATCACAATTTATTAAATGAGTTAAGGCAGCTGAGACCTCAGTTTGTTCCTGACACTACATTATGAAGCTATAGATAACAGTACTCACAAAAAGGTTATTTCTAGTTGTCACAGTGCTTCGCTTAAATCTCAAGCTTTTCTTTATAGATATATTGTGATTGTTTTTATCAGAATCATCCATCCCCAGAAATATTGCCAATGACACATATACAAACAAATACACAAAGCTCAGCCAGTCTTCTGTTGCTGCTATTCCCTACCTGAACCCCTGACTCAGGAGGACTTCTATATTTGGAATGGCACTGTGAGAAAAGTTGGACAGAGAAACAAAAAGTTATGCAAATGAATTATCACTTTGACTTTTTAAAGAGCAGTAATGAGTAAATATTTGAAGCATCAAAGTATGAAAGATAGTGGCTGAAATAGTGCAGAAACAAAAAATGTTTCATTCTCTTATATTAACTCTGATATCTTTACCTTTACAGCAATGCTCTCTGGTGACTTCACAGTACTTTTGTTGGGTAGACCAGTACTTTGTTATTTCCCTTCAGTTCCTAATTCTGTCTATAAGTAAAAGTAGTGAACCTCTGATTTGTATCGTAATTCATCTCATACGATTATAATGAGTGAAAAACAATTTTATGTGCATGGTTGACTTCTTCCTAGATAGTCTTGTCTGGATTGTCTAAGTTGACTTTGGAATGCTTTTGTTCTGAAAATCTCCTACTACCACTTATGTAGATGTTGCCTGAAATTAATTTTCACTCCTGACTTCCATGATACCATTCAATCATGTACTGACCAGTCCATCAACTCTCAAGTCATGTCATGGAAACTGCTTTCCTTATCTTTTCCTTTAAATTGTGGTGTTACTTGAGTCCTCCCATCTCTGCATTTTTAAAAATTTTCCTTATCACCTTTCTTCTCATTTGTTTCCTTCTCTCTTTTCTCTCTTATTAAATATATAATGGAAAATTCAGAAGAAAAGGAAGTAGTTATCAAGGGAAATTGCTGAATTCAGTTTCACGCATTGAATTTGAGTATCAATTAGGTTTTTTAAGGTCAAATACTAAGTACTTGATAAGAAATAAAAGATTAGAAACTTTGGGAGGGGAGTGTCTTACTTGGCATCAATTGGGAGTGAATAGTACATGGCTGACAGCTAAAATTGTGGGATGCTTGTGACTTTTGAGACAGAGATTTGAGGCACATCCTCACTAAAGTGAATAAAAAAAGGAAGATCACCAAATTAAGGACCAGGATTAGGAGCATCCTTTCTATGACTTTATAAATTATATTCTCATTTACCAGGCTGCGTCATTATGACCAATGGTGAAGGATTTAGTTTAGTTTTAGGTGAAAGTTTAACATTCAGAATTATTGTAACTATCAAACAAGAGAGATGGACATGGTATGGCCAGAGACTACAAACCTTGGCAACTGTTATATAATACTGCTAATGTAATAAGGGGAGTATAGCTACAAACAATCCTATAATGGCAACTGACATTAAATTAAGTGAAAAATATGATTTCAAGTGCAAAAAATGAAGGAGAATTTGATTGTACCCAAATTTGAGGCTCATAGCTAAGGAGAGAAACCAGAAAAGGGATGCTAATGGAGATGAGCATGAAATAGGGAGTGAGAATGTGGAAGAATATATAGAGAACTAGATCCTGAGTCAGTAGAAAGAAAAATGAAGTCTGAATTCACACTGACTATGTCTATAGAATCATCTGTTCAGGATACCAAACCCTGGCCCCCCAACAGCTTTAAAGAGATTGTGCCCATCTGGATTGGATAAAAATATAAGAGTGACATCCATTTGGTGAGCAGAAAAACTTTAGGCACAATATGTTTACTTTTCCTAGATATCAGGATGAAGCAGGAGTGACAATAAGAAAATGTTGCTGATAGATCCAGCATATGATATTTTCATTTGTTAGTTATGAAAGATAATGAGTTTGACTCATTTTATACATGTTTTTCTAACAGTGGGCAAAAAACGAACATATTGATTCAAACAATATCTTCAATTAATGCAAAAATACAATAATTTCATCATAGTTTTTTAATACAAAAATATTAAAATGAGAGATAAAGTAGTTACAATAAATGAAAATTCCAATTGGCATGCTGGCCTCCATAGGTATTTTATAATTATTCCTTGGACTGTGTAACAATGTCTGTGTTGGATAATATCCACGATCCACAAGTGCTGCTTGCAGCCACATATTAAAATGATATATGTGTGGAAAAGAAGCAGAGAGGATGAATGAGGAAATAAAATGACATCTAACTTGGCGGCAACATTTATATACATTCCAATGGAGACTCCAGTAGTACTTTAGGGAGCCGTCCGTGGTGAGTTGAAAGTATTCAATATAATCTTGGGATTTTTGAAATCGATGCCTCGGGAAATCCTAATCTTACAAGCATTTATTTATTTGTTCTGTAATTTTTTTTAAACTAGTTGACAATAACAAAGAGCTTTTCTACACTAAAGGCTAAAAGATAACGGAAAAAAATTTTTTCAACTATATATATATATATATATATATATATATATATATATATTTTTTGTCTTGAGTATTATGTACAGAGTTCACTGGAAACGTTGAAAAATTATAGCCATAAAAAATAAAACAAAACAAAACAAAAAAACGATGTAACTGTTTGAACTGGCTTTTAAAAGTATTAAGAATGTGATGACTCAAACACTACCAGCATAACATCCAGAAATTGCTTGACTCAGGTATCAGTGAGTGCTCTGTTCAACTGTAGAGTAACCTAGACATTACACAATGGAAGAAAAGTGGATGCATGCTCTGGAGCTTCAATGAGAAGAGGTACGTACATTTCTCTTTTTATTTATTTATTTATTTATTTATTTATTTATTTATTTATTTATTTATGTTGCCACGCATTGCTCTTGCTTGACTTTGATCATTAGTCACAACTTCCCTTTGTTAATTTAGGAGTTTGAAATCTGAGACAAACACCAAATTGACATGGATCATTTAAAAATAATTACATGTTAATATTATTTTACCATGTATATTTTTATATGTTTGTTTTCAATCTTTTCAGATTTTTTAAAACTCTGATGTTAGTGAGGGTGACTAATGAGAGACAGAAAATGGTACTATCACGTGTTGGGAAAACACGACACTGTCAGATACATATCTGATGAAACTTTTTTGAGAAATGCATATATCAGGTTCTTTACTCACAGGTACTGTTAATTCCTTTCCAATGTGTTTATCAGCGGCCTGATAGATGGATTCATAGACTAAAGTAAAAATGTCAAACAAATATGGGGAATGTCAGAAAGAATTTAAGAGATCCTGACTTTATCAGGGAGCTGGAGTATCTTTCACATTCAAAAGTAGCCAAAGTGAGTTCTAAAACACGTTGAATTTGTTTTCAGCCAGTACAAACCAAGCTGATTTTAGAATTATCAAGATATTTTGGGGATTGAGAAAAGGCTGCTTTCCTGAGCCCATCCACGACCCTCACCATGGGTGCCATTCTCCCCTTAGACTTCCTTGCTTTTCCCACACTAAAGTGAATGTGTCCAGCATGTGTGGGGTGGCCTTCACACTCTCACCAGTGTTAGGAATCGTGTCCATTGATGGTGATGCCTGTGTTTTAAAAGTTGTCATTTTCAATTTCTGCTCTTTTATTGGCTAATTACGGAATGGAGCAACTCAGACGTAGCTAAGTGATACTAAAAGTATGGTGTCAAATAGAAAAAAATACTGATTTTACTGAATTTTTCACTTTTTATCACTTTTTGATGGTCTTTCAGCAAGCGAATCCAAACAAGAGAATTTGGATGG
This sequence comes from Eidolon dupreanum, assembly GCA_028627145.1. NCBI lineage: Eukaryota > Metazoa > Chordata > Mammalia > Chiroptera > Pteropodidae > Eidolon > Eidolon dupreanum. Next base: position 20,641,573 of record CM053514.1, on the reverse strand, counting down.
TTTGCATCATTGTTTATATCTGACACATAGCATATGATGAAGAAGTATTCAAAATTACTAACTACTATCATTCTTATTGCACTGAAAAAAAAAAACTTCTTTAAACAAAAGCAAACCTTTGTCAGTATCATTACAAAAACTGTCAATTCTACTATTCAACAGCAGAAGTAAATCTAAGTGCTCATTGACTCCTGGAAGAAGACAGCATCTGTCACCAATCGAACTGGGCCTCAAGAATGAGAGACTTTTGAGCATAGTGCCACATAGTTCTTGAGACTCGAGGCAGAATTCAGAGGCAGATGGTAGGCAAATCACAATCCTAATTTCCATGAAAAGACAGTGTGACTACAGGGACATCTTTTCATGCAGCAGGTGAGATTATTCTTTTTGTGCTATTTCATCACTTATGTGTTAAAAGTTACAATCTTAAGTTTATTAATTATGTATAAATTTGGAACTTATGCAAATATGCTTGAAGGCATTGTTAATAAAGAATATGACAAATCTACCATGAGATGCCATTTTTTAAAAAACAGATTGAAGGAGATCAAAAGAGGTATATAATGTACTATGCGATTAAGAGTGTGGGGCATTCTTATGTATTGTAGGCTTATAAATTGATGTTAAAACATTAAATAAATAAATATACTTTCATTGACACTTAAATTTCACTTTTAGAAATCTATCCCACTCACCTGTTCACAATGAAAGCAAGTACACATGTACAGGTCAAATCATTACAGTTTTTTGTTAGTAACAGCAAAAACTTAGAAAAGATAAAAGTGTGTATTAACAGAAAATAATCTATGAAAAATTTGCATAAAAGAATATAAAGCATAAATAAATGTCACTTTGTATATACTGCTATACAAATATCTCAAAATAATATTGCAAGTGAATAAAGCAAGTTATTAAAGAATTTGTAGGGTATGCTAATATTTGATAAAGAAAAACTATACATTCTCATAGATATATGTGTTTATATATATGTGTGTATTTATATATACATATACATTTTACGCACACGTGCGCACACACACACACACACACACACACATGCACTAAATATATATGAAGCCACTAATAGTAGTTACCTTTTGGTGTAGGAAACTAAATGGCTAAGAAACAAGAGGAGAAATATTTAATTTAATTTTTTTTTAATTTTGTACAAGGTACTATGGCTACTTATTTAAAATAATGTTTAAAATAAAAACAAATTATTTATTAACTGTTATTGCTATAGAACCTAGAGCTAGGGATTATAGAAAGCAATTTCATATACTTTGCCCCCTGTCTTCCTCTTGGCCTTAACTATTAGTATGCCCCAGATCAGTGGAAAGTGAGGACTTGTGCCCAGCATTTCATATGCACTAAGATCTCTAGAGTTCTTCAATGTAAAATATGTCTTTCAATTTGATTTAGGGCTTTAAAATGCTAAACTTAACAATGAATTCTACATTTTCTTTGAACATTTTCTGCAAATACTACACTAAAATCTGAGTGAAGCTTGAATAATCAATGCTTCTGGAGATCCTATGTCCTACTCTCATTTTTCTGAAGGAAGTTGCCAGAAGCTTGCAAAAACTGTTTGCTGTTTTGTTTAATATTGTGCTGGTGTTTGTTTTTACATTATATCTCTCTCTATATTTTTAAATGACATTGCAGAATTTGGCAGTGAAGTGATTTACTTCTGTATAAAAACAACATTTAATATTTTATTGAAAGGCTTTTTACTGCTACATGTATTGGTTTTTAAAAACACAAAATAAGCTTTAAGCAACTCATGCTTGACATAGAAGCAGCAAAATGAATTTAAACAAGTATGGTGAAAAATAAGGTAGCAATGTTAAAGAAAAAATTATTTGTGACATTTGTTGAAAACGGTAAAGCAGAGTTTGTTCAAGGGAGGTAGGTGTAGGAACCACTGCATGGGATCTGGTCATGGGGAAGAGAGATTGGACTCGATTTCAATTACAAGATGGCTAAGTGGCAATTTATAGTCAAGGAGCAGGGTGTGAAACAGTGGATATAAAATTACTAAGAGGAAAGATCAAGGGTATGGGGAAATACTGAATAAACTGATTAAACAAGAATGTTGCTGAAGACAGGCCAGTGTAATCAGACATCATTTGGGAATTATGAAGAATAAGGAAGCTGATCAGTTATCAAGGAGGATCAGATATAGACAGTGAGTTCCTTGCTAAAATGACTTAGCAGAGTTCTTGCTAGAACTGGATTTTATAAGGCAGTACGTAGAAAGGCCTAGGAGAAGGTGCAGGAGCCTCACTTGATCAAGTCAAGATCTTTGTCAGCAATTTCATTTTTGCCAGATAGTATAATACTAAGGTCTTTTTGATATTAAGGAAGCTAATTAATCCCTACATATAAATATCACTCTGCAGTCAGAGATAGATTACCTAAGATATTGAAGTATCCAGTACTATTTTGGGGGGAAGCAAGGTAAGGAATGACTTCTTTCATTTATTTTTTAAATATAAAGAGTTTATGTAACTTCTGTAGATGAGGATGGAATTAATGGAGATTCTCACAGTGAAGGTTCAAAGGTCTGAAGGCAGGGGAATGAGTGAAAGGACAGGCTAAACTTTATAGGATCATTTGTGAATAAGCTGTAAAAAGTAATATTAGCAACCAATTCTCAACGTTTTATAAATATGAAAATAATCTTTAGTTTTCCTCAACTATTCAGTATATTCAGATATAACTGTGGTAATAAAGGTGAACCTCAGATTACAAAAAAAGGATTTGTACTTTAATATTATATAGAGATTTAGCATTTCATTACTTATCTTGAATTAAATAGCATACGAGAGCAAATAAGTACTGAACAAAATAGATAAATATAAATTGATGTATTTAAAAATAAATACTTTGTGACTGAACTACCTACATATTTGAGGCAAAAAAATATTTACTTTCTTTATTTATTTCTATATTTATTAAGCATTTCACATCTCTCAGTTCCTCAACCACTTTATTTTGGAATGCTTCTTTCTAACGATCTGTACATTATGCTAAATGGATGCAGAAATTTTCCTTTAAACCTTTTTGAATTACAATAAAGTGAGTACCCACAAGGACATTTACAAAGAACAAATTTTTTACTTGATGTGTTGGACCTATCACTAGACACAAAAATATTATTATGACTATTTTGTTCATATATGTATTCACACAGACGGGAGTAGAGAACTAAAAAAACCATTTAGATTCATACTATGTCAGAATAACACTTTCATCCCAAGTCTCTTGTTTTTTGTTTTTTTTTTCAGATGAAAAACTTGGTTTGATTTAGTTTGATTCATCAAGATCATTAAATTACTTTGTTTATTCTCTTGAGTATTTAAGGGAGAAAAAACAAATAGAAAAACCCTGACACACTCCAACACTGATGATGCAGTGGTTGTAAGATAATTGATATATAATACCATGAAAATGACATGGTGATGATGATCTACATTAATAAAAAAAAATTCACCAAAGAGCGGCAACCAGACTTTGACTGCATATATTACTTTTTAAACTTTGCAAATGTTTGCAATGTTAAATATTAGCAAACAAAAAAAATATGACATGCAACTTGGTTATTACTAATTAATTTGTAATTATCAGATAGTTAGGATATCACTTTTATTCTGAAGAGTTTGTATTTATGACTCTCTATGGCTCAAAACTGAGACTCTTGGTAATAGATTTTGCTAATGGAACTGTACATGATTGTCATTGTCTTCTACTCAAATGCAACTTTTACTGACATCTGTGGAAATAAAAGAGTTAAAGTATTTCCTAAAGAAACAACACTGCCTATGCTGGCAAAGTCAATGGCCCTGAGTCACGTAGGTAAGGATAGAGGGGCCATTTTAAAGGTAAATAGAGGGAAAATCTATTTGTGTTTCTTAGGAGAACAGTCCTTTACCACTTTTGGAAAGATTTTCCCAATAAACACTCCTACTAAAAATACAGGATTATCTGCAAGCCTCAGATTCTTATCTTTTCATGATGTTCAGAGGTAATAAATTTCTGGTCAGCAGCTGCATAGAACATAACAGTTACCCTTAAATCAAGTGGCCAGTGAGCCAAAATGGTCATGGGTACTCTTAGACGATAAAGATCTTACAGCCATAAGGGCCATTTGCATCAGGCAGGAGCCTGAAAACAGCAAGAGAGGCAGGGCACACAAAGCAGAGGATCCCCAAAAGCTGCATTTATGGGCAAGTAACATTTTGAAACTCGAAAAATGATATAAAGTTTACATTTTATTTTGTCACCTAAAGGAATTAAAACAAATAATAAAATTTTAGGATTAGTTCATGAAAGATAGAGTAATAAAGAGAGCTGTTGAGACCGTTGCAGCATTTGCCCCCAGTTTTGCTAGCTTCTTCATCCTTCTTTATTTGGTGTCTTCAAACTCTTTTTATTGTAAATTATTTTCCCACTCAGTGGTGCTTGTAGAGCTGTCAATCATGTCTCCATATTCCTCCAATTACAGAACATAGCACATAAAGCAAATAAGGCCAACTTGAATTTTTCTTCAAAACTTTCCAAATTATAAATAAAATAGGAGAGAATTTCTTTCCACATTGTGGATTACAAATTCAGAGGGTTTGGACCTGAGTTTGTCAATACCTCTGTTTCTCACTACATTTAAATATAAAGAATCAATAATTAGGAAGATTCAGAGATACACTACTGGTGGCAATAGAATACTCTTTCAGGCCTTAATACCCTAATTTCCTTATTTCTTTCATTCTGTAAGGATTCTTCCCAACTAAATATTCCAGTAAATATTTTTTTTAGCTCAAGGTGGATTGAAGGGTTTGTTTAATTTTCAACACAAAGAATTCTGACTTATACACATAGGAAGGACAATGTGTCAAAATAATAAAGAAAAATTTTCCATAAAAAAAGTACTTTTCAAATTTATATATACTTTATTACATATGAGAATAGAAGTTAGCCATACAAAGAATATAGAGAAACAAAATAAATATGTTGTCATGAAACCATGCATTCATTTAATTTAAAATAATTCAATATTTAATTACACATAATTGTTTTATTGCAAATTACTTAAGTAGCACACATTCACAATCACAACTACTGAAGTGACATTGCTACATGAAAATCGGAGTAGAATATGGTTACATTTATTTCAGTGATCTAGGTGTGGATAACTTATGTGTGAAACACAATTACTGTAAGTTTTAGAAATTAAATTCTAAAAAACTATAGAATTTAATACTGCTGATACAAATATGTCCCCTCATGTAATGTGGAATTGATTATCTAAACAAACCATATCAAACTAAATTAATAAGAAGACAACAAACAGTAGGGTATAATAAATAAAAAAAGAACAAAATAAATATATGATTCAAGTTTCTGAACTGTCATTTCTGAAATTGAGACTAACGACACTCACAAGGAATATGAATCATGCCAAGAATTATAGATTGTAGAGCAACCCAATTTTTTAGTAAGATATAGAAATAGAGTTCTTAACAAAATTTTATCATTTGCTACATCTAGTTTACAAATAATTTATTATGATTTTTAAATAACTTACTGGATAAATATGTTACCTGGTAAAGGACTTAAAAATAAAAGCCTACAAGCCATTTAGTTATACAAACAAAAGGAAGTGCTTATATTTTATAGCCAATTGTCAACTTATTGGGTTGACATCAATCATGATGGAGCTGAAAAAATAATTTTAAAATATTGTATTAAAAGATTAAGAGCCTCAGACAACCCCTAAAGAGGGTAGATGACCAGACATCGACTCGACCCAGAGCCAAAATCTTCCAGAGAGATCTTAACATTCTGATTCTGCTTTGAAAAATGTCAGCCTATTCCTTGTTCTAAGAACTGACTCATCTAATCTTTTGCCAACCTGAGATGAGTTCCTCAGAATCACAGTGAAACAGACATGAAATGAAACCTTCAGAAATGCCTTTATTTACCAAACCCTGCCTGGACACTTTCATTGAGAAGCCTGGAAGCTAATTATTCTTCAGATCTATGTCACTCTTGGTTCCCATCCAATATATAAACCCATAGAAGATAAACCAATTTATCTCCCACTCTAGTTTTTTTTTTAATGAAAACACCACTATAGCTCTGACTGGAACACTTTCCTTAGTCTTCCTTTCTTACTTTAATTTTGTTATATGTCAGATTTGCAACAATCTCATCCCATTTTCTCTCCTTTTTCTCTCACACTCTCATCCTTGAACTTCACTTATCTAGATCTAATTTGCCCTTGGATAATTAAATTTTACATCAACTCATCCTTTCACTGGCACGATACTCTTTTCACAACTCTCTTAACAGCCTGTCTATCATATTCTACTTACCATACTTGTTGTAATTGTCTATGAGGCTAATAACTATAATACCACATTCATCATAGAATTCCTATTTTTAACATAGTTTTTAATAGAGTGAGTTCAAAAATATTTGTTAAATGGGGGAAGGAAAGAAGGAAGAAAAAAGAAGGGAAAGGAAGAAAGAGAAAAGGAATAAAAGAGGGAGAGAAAGATGAAAAAAAGGAAATGAAATCTAGCAAAAGCAAAACAACGCACAAATATGTAAAAAAAAAAAAAGAAATGCAATATTATTATGGCATTTAATAGTAACACAGCCTCAGTACTAACTTCTTCTAAAAAAATGTGGAAAAATACACACACACACACACACACACACACACACACACACAAATAGAAAGAAATTGTCCAAATCGCTGTAGTCAATTACTGAGAACTTATGAGGGATGTGTATCTGAAAAGGAGAAGATTATTCAGAAAGAGGCTCAAACCATGATAAAAAAAAGGCAACAGTCTGCAGAAGGTGTCCTATGAGCTTTATAATTATTTAATTATGTTTCAAAGCCAAATTTAACTGAAAATAGGTTGAAATGTACCCTTTTCACAACACTGTTTGTGGTAGTTACATATACAGTCCTGAGTAAAAAAAAACATGTTTAGTCAAAGAGCACATTTCTATATTGTAAACTAGAAAAATCTAAAACAAAAAAATTGAAAATCTCTTTATAAAGCACTCTTAAGGGTGCTAAAATTTGTACTGTGATATAATTGACCCCCTTACAAAGGTAGTTAAAAAATAGCTCCAATTTGAGGATAATCTTTACCTTGAATATTCTAAGCAAGAATTGCCCATTTGTTCCAGAGACCGTTTCTGTGATATAATGTTATTTATTTAATGTAACTTTAACAATTTTGTTAAAAACTTTAAAAATGTTATTTATTTATTGTTAAATATTTATTTAACGTTTAATATATGTTAATATATGCAATTTTAATTTTCTTGATTCTAATTCTATTAGCTATATTTTTATGATGTGAATTTAAAAACACCACTTGTAAAACTGCTTTATTTATACATTTTTATTCTGTCTATTTTCCAAAATGTAAGCTGCTTTTCCCAGAGCATAATGGCAGCTCTTTTCAGTGGAAAAATTCTAGTTTTAAAATACCAGCCCATTTGAAACCATTGCAATATTTAGCTAGTGTTTAAAAGTTTACTGTTGGTCACCCAACCATTTACACTACTTACTATGCATTACTCAAGTTAATAATATAATAGTTTATAGTTAATAAAATATAGTTACTATTAAGAGGCAAATTATTGCCAGAGCAAAGTAATTTATCTTTCAGACAGTAAATATAAAAAGATGGTTGTAATATAAGGCACAAGGAAAGGTTATTGCCTTATAAATACCTTCTTTTTCAATACACTGTCTTTGCCTAGGATAGTATACACTATCCTTTTGATCAATTGCTATTTATCTTTTTAAAAAAGATTTATCCTTTTATCAATTGCTATGAATCTTGCTTCAATAGCAGAACACACATATCCCTAGAAGAACAAATGTATCAGTGTATAAATATATATTCTTAAGTATTTAATTCATACCAATTCTATTTTCTTCTAATATAGTTGTTTTCTTAAAGTGTCGGTTTGTTCATAAATAAGAGACTGTAGATTCAGCTTAATTTCCCCCAAATAAGAACATTTAACTCAAACTATGTTAAAACTACTTTAAACATTCCTAAATAACAATGATAGCTAACAACTTACATATCAAATAAGATCATTGGCCCCAGGGTTAGGATATGGGAGAATCTGTAAGAAAGCACACAATATGAATAAAAAAAAAACAAAAACAAAAACTCATACGTAAGTGGACTGGCTTAAGGTAGGTAATATTTATTCATCCTTCTTAATATCCTAATGTATTATTTTTCGATCACTTCTGTATATATTCATGTCCACTTTTGTACATAAAACTGAAGCCATGATTTAAAATAAGATCATTTTTTCCACTGGACGATAATAACAAAAATAGGAGAGTTTTCAGTTTTCATCTCTACCAGTTCTACCTTCGTGCCATTTTTTGCATTTTCCTACATTACTAGACAAAAGATATATTCTTGTGGTAATCAGGTATGATTCTTCGCTCTTCTAAGTGCATATGACAGCAAGACCACTTTTTCCTGCTTTACTTATTAATGGATTTACATTTCCAAAAACAAAATTTCTGAACCCTTTACTTGACTTGGTCACAAGTCAATCTTTTTAAAGTGAAGAAACATTTGTTCCCCAAAAATAGGATCACATTTTCACAATTATGGTAGATGCAGAGAGAGAGGCTCTCAGAATGTGAGATCCTCAAATGGCACCTATGGCTATGAAGATTTCTATCTTCTGAGTTGGAGATTCTCCTAGCTACTACCACCAAGGTTTAACAGAGAAAGCAGCAGCAGAGACATTACTACAAAACTGAAACATAATTGAGAAAAATCTAGCCTATAGTTTTTCAGGAAATGAAAGGGAGAGAGGAATTCAAGATAAGTAAGAGAAGCCATAAAATCAATTTAAAATTTTATTTCAGTATCATAATAGGGCATCTAATTCATAGTGAGCAAAGGTCTGATCCCAAGAGCTAAGGAACTTGGCTGCATAATGAGGTTTGGGTTTTTTTCCATTGGATTAGAATTATTAGTCTTTTATTAGTTAGTTGAAGATAAATGAATTAAAGATATATGAAGTCCCCCCAAACAGTTTTTAAAATAAAAGAATGAATTTGACAAGCCAGAAACATGTATAACCTTTTGATATGAAAGTGTTAAGGAAGTTTTTTTTTTCTTTTTTTTTTTTTTTATGTCTGACTTCATCAAGAGTAACTTAGACTCTGAAATTATCTGGCTCATTAAAAAATTAAGTCTTTTTAATGAAAGCCCAAGACTAACCAAATACTCTTTTTTGGTGTGTGTCTTCATTTATCTGGCATGAAATTCTGAACAAAAGGAATTTCTTTGATTAATGACCTCTGCTAATCATTTCAGTAGAACACATGAAGATATTTTAAAATTTTTATTTCACTAACAAATTAAGTTTGTGTTAATCATAAATGTCACTCATATGCAAATTATGCATAAATATTCAGAGTGATCTATATTTTATCAGTAGTAACAGAAAGCTTTGGCAAAGCAGTGTGGGTTTAAACAAGTAATTAGTGCATAAGTTATTAAACATTTTAAACAAATGGACTGCATCAAACTCAAATTAAGAGAGTTCAAAGAAATTTCACAGCATCTTGATTGCACAGGTGTCTGAACTAAGAATCCCTGCATTCATTAAAGATAAAATATATTCATTTTTACATATGCTATAATCTTCTTTTCCACTCTAGTCTCTTCATAATCATTTTTGAAAACTATTATCGTAACCTAAGTTTTTGCTGTTGTCTCTTTTCTGATGTTTATAGCTTCTGGGGAATTCAGGTAAATAAGGAAAGTCCAAGGGGATCAACTTCTGAACTAGAAGTTACGAAGCAGGATTCTTGAGACCTACCAATTAAACTAGGGTTACTTCTGTCAGCTGAACCTGTAAGATTCAAGAGAGATGGGTTTGTTGACTGATCACACTATGTCAAATCTCATAACTTGAGGTTTTACTTCCTTATAGCTTTAAAAAAAAAAAAAAGAAAGCTTAATTCAAGGCAAACTTCTTGTAATTCCTTGGTAATAAGACAAAACAGTAAAAGTTGGTGACTCAAGCTGAAAAAATAGCTATGTCAATTCCTCCAACAGCTAGAATGATTATATAATTTATTACTCCAAAATGGGAATTTTAAGAATAAAAAGGGTATGAAAAAATTTTAAAATATTTATCGACTGTAAATAATTATTTATTGACCAACAGATATATTTAACTTATTAGGGGAACTATAAAATGTGTTTATTTAAAATTAAGTTGTTTCTAAATAAGAATGATATATATCTCTTTACCTTCATGCCAAAAAATATATGAACCTGTTATCTGAGCATAAAAATCAATAAATAAAATTAAGTATTTATGTACTGTAAGCAGTTTATTTGTCTTTAATGTGATATTGTTTTTTTCTGAAAGAAAATTTTTAAATACTTTTAATTTTTTAATAAAATTATCTATAATTCTTTTCAGAGTCACATGTTTTGGTTAACACATTTAAAATTATTGACACCTTTAATTTACTTTGTTCTGTAGCTGACTATATTTTTAAATGAGAAAATAGTCTCTCTGGAGTACTCAGTTCTCTTGTATGCTCGAAGCAATTCTGGGAGATATTGTCAATCCTAATTTCTATTAGAAAAGTGTAAATAATTTATCTCAAATATTTTCTTAAGTAAATATTTTATTTATAATATTTATTTAATTTAAATATTTCTATTTAAAGCATTTATTTGTATTAAAAATATTTATATGTAATATAATTTTTTCCTGGTAAGATCATTTTTGCTAAAACTCAAAGTATCATCCTCGATATATGTTTTTTATAAAAACAAGTTCAAAATAAGTTGTCTTTATTTATGATTATTTTGAATGTTTTGCCATATTTAGGTGCTACAAAATAAGAACTATTACATTTTATTTCATTTTAGTACATAATATGACTTTAACAATTAAAATGTGATCTCAATCAAAAATAAATAGTAGAAGCAGAATACTCTTTAAAATTTCTTATCTTTTTCAATATTTGACACACTATATATGCGTTTGCATTCTTATAACATATAAAATTAACAACATTACCACATCCTTTCTAACAGTGATAAAATTGAGAAGAGGTGCAAATATAACCTAATTATCAAAACTCTCTGCTATATCTAGGTAAGATTATCATTTAATTCAGAAAAAAGTAATGGATTTTATATTTTATGAAATGAATATTTGCATTCATAATATCAGATGTGATTGGACATAGAGGAGTTAATAAAATTTAATATAAAAAAGAGAGGCCAGTAATATACACTAAAACACAGATGACCAGATATCAGATGTGTCTATATCTAGGTAGAATTTACATATTGCAATACATTTTATTTTATTTTAAATACTTGTCTATTTTTAAATTACACTTAAGGTGTTGAATTGATTGGATTTTTAAAAATTATATATGAGTAGTTTATATGATTATATAAGAATTTCATTTCAGGGTAATAAATGGGAGATTGCAAAAAAATTGCAATATTTTGTAATCAGTGCTTTGAATCTGATATGGTCAAAATCCATAGCTCTAGTAAAATTCAATTTTTTACTAATTTTTATTTATCCCTTGATAGTTTCTGCCTCTGTAACTTTCCATACTTATTTTTTTTTTCTGCCTATGATAGTCTTTTCTATTTGTCCCTGACACTTTTGTTTAAGTTTCATGTTCTACTGCTTCTTTCAATTTCAAATTAAATTTCTTTATGAAATACCCCCTAAATTATTATTCAGCTTCTGGACTCTAAAAATTCTTTATCTATGTCTTTATGAAAAATGCATACTTATCATTTTCTACCATATGTTCTAGTATTAATGTATGTTTTATTCCTTTTTAGTTTTGTAAGTTCTTTGATGGGTGGATAAAAGTCACATTTTTCTTTAAATCATACATCACATCTTTTTTTTTTCTTTCTTTCTTTTTTGATCTGATAGATACTCAATAATACTGGTCAAAGGAATAGACAAAGTAAACATTTCTGCTACTTGTCAATTTTGAACTGTGAAGAAAGCATGATTTGTTGAAGAAAGAGAACAGAGTACACAACAAAGAAAGATCACCAAAAGTAAAAGCAGAACTACAAACATGAAGAATTTCTGAGCATTAGAGAGAAAACTTTAGTTTATAAATAACAGAAGACAAGATAGAAATGTGGATTTGAACTAGATTATATAGGGCCTTGCATGACAACTTCTACATGTATATTAACTCTATAAGCAAGAGAAGTCTTTGGAGGTTAAATTTAAGAGTATGGAATGTATCAAAACGATAGAAAGTAGAAAATAACGTGACCAGTTAGTAGGCAATAATATTATTGATTCAAGTGAAAAATGATGACCTCAGTCAAGGAGATTGGCACGAAAATAAAAAGGAGACAACAAATGTGAGAGATAGTCTAGAAAAAATATATAATTTCAACAAAAGTTTATGAAAAAACACGTTATGAGGTTTATTGTTTCATAATACTATGACACTGTAAGAAAAAAAAAGATACTTTAGGGAGAAGAGCTCTTTTATTTTGAAGATAAAATTTCATAATGAGTTTAAGGAAATACCTAGATAGAGATGTCTAGCAGAGCCCAAAGGTTATGAAATAGGTTCTTCCACATAGAAATTATAATTAAAATGTGAGTGTGAAGAGGATAACAAGGAATATAGCAAATTGAACAATAACTTCTTAAGAGGTCCATAATCAAATTCCAAGAACCTGGGAATATGTTGCCTTGCATCGCAAAAGAAATTTAAAGTAGCAGATGAAAATAAATTTGCTAATCAGTTAACTGTAACACAGGAGAATATCCTGGATTATCCCAGAGAGCACACTGCAATCACAAAATTGCTTAAAATGGAAAAGGAAGGCAGAATAGTAGGTCAAGGTGATGTGGCGTGAGAAGGACTTATCTGGTTTGTCTGATCCCAACACTTGTGTTCTTCTACTGCGATTCTTAAACTTGGTAGAAATAAAGTCACAAAGCTTTAGAGAGAGAGATGATAAAGATGTGGGTGGAATCTTTGTGAGTTGTTTCCATGTCCAAAAAAGTCTGAAATATCCATTTTTTTTCCTTGATAATGGCCCAACATTCTTAGTCCTCTTATGACCCTTAGGCTTTGTCTTAGTATTTAGAATTTTTAAACTGTTCTTTCCTTCTTCCAGTTTACCAATAGAATTCCCAACTTAGCCATTTTAAAGTAAAGAGAAGAAAGAATTAGATATTTCTGAGAATTGAAAACAGGTGTTTAAAGATAGAATACTCCAATCAAGTTTGAGAAAGAAAACTGGCCTTGGATGTTTGAAAAGCTAAGACAGCCTAGTCAAATTGTGATTCGACTTCATTTTTATCAGTAGAAAAATGTACTTTCAAAAACTCTGAGGGTTTTACCTGATTTTAATATTTTATTGAGCAAGAAACAAACTATTCACTAATAAGACTTCAAAATGAAAGAGGTTAAAAGCTCAGCTCTCAGCAGTTACAGATCAGTATAAAGCATGAATGAGAAAGTACATTTTTGTTGTTGTTTGTTTGCTTTCTCTTATTGTGATTGACTGCTAGAAACTCACTTTCTTTTTCATTGCATAAGCTTACTTGTTTGTAGCAGATTTTCTAAGAAGCTGTAAGGTCACTCATGCATAAAAAAGTTCATTTTATTTAAGGTCAGAGGCGGCATTTTGGGGAAATTGGAACAGCTTAAGTTTTGGTTAAATGACTACAGGTATTTGGTCTAAGGGAATGCTCAAACAGTGGCCTCTATTTTGATTTCTCTTTAATAGCACTATGTAAAATTACTCATTTTTAACCATATTATATTATTTCTTTATTTCTTCTAATTTTCCTTAGCATCACTGAAACATTATTTTGGAAAAATCTCTAACCTATATGGATTGTAGTCGTAAAGGAAAAAGACCGTTGGCGTATGTCTCAACAACGTATCGAGGAGCTGGAAACTGGGGCCTCCCAGAGGTCCAAGGTGGTGAGATAATTTAGTGAGGCTCAGCCGGAGTAGGGAATAAGAACAAGATATCAAAGACCAAACTCATAGTGTGCACATCTTCATGGTAGCACAGACCAGAGCTCATTTCTACTTGAAGGAGGTGGCCAGGGATGTTATACTGCTTGTATTTTTGTAGTTTATGTGGATTTGCATTACTTAATTTAGGAAGAGAAATGTAACATTATAAAACTTTTATTCTTGAAAAAGAAATTTAAAACTATTCTTTGCTAAACCTGAGGTTTGAGAAATTACAAACAGAAGTCCAAGAACTCACTGCAGTGCATGTATTAGCATTGACAGCAGGATGAAATCAAGACAACACGCACTAGAAGCAAACAAAGAATTCAAATCAAAAACAAAAATGATGAAAGTGAAAAGGGTCTAGGGGGAGGACCAAGAAGCTGCACTTGTCAGTATTGGCCTATTGTTTTAATACTATCCTGGTGAACAAAAACTCATGAAAAGCAAAGCACATTGCAGCTATGGCTATATATGATATGAAATTTGCTCCATTATATTAATAATCACTATCATTTATTATGCATATATTTACACTTTATATTTTTCTCACTTCACCGTCAAAACCACCCTACTTCAGAGTTTGCAGAGTTTAAGTAAGTTTCCCAGAGTCATATGTAGATGTCCATCCAATCGTTAGGTCTACACTGTTATTTTCTGTAACAGCTGTCTCTTGGTATCTGCATGGTTTCGATTCCAGGATCCTCTAGATATACCAATTTACAGATATTCAAATCCCTTATATAAGATGGCATAATATTTGCATATAACATACGTATATTATCTCATACACTTTAAGTCATTAAATTACTTATAATACCTGATACAATGTAAATGCTACATAAATAATTGTTATGCTGTACTGTTTAGGAAATAATAATAGGAAAAAGAAAGGCAACCATTGTAGGCCAAACCACATAGTGCACATCAGCAACAATGTAACATTTTTGTAGGATAATTTTGATTCTCAGTTGGTTCCATACAAGGATGCAGAAACCATAGATATGGAGGGTACCTGTATTTGTTTCTAATCTTATTGTTATCTTTATCAAATCCTGAGTTGAAAGCTTTCCTATAGATAATAATCAGGAGAAGCACCAAAACAAAGTAAAAGAACCCTTCATTTTCATCATTTGCATAGTCACCAAATGAGGTCAAGCAAATTATATGTATATATATATACATATGTATATAAAATAGATTTTTGATTCTCTTTATATATTTATATATAATTTAAAATTATATATAAATATATATTTACATACATATATAAATAAATACATTGTATATATTATATATATATGCATAGAAACTAATTAATGAGCAGAAAGTATGCCATATAAGAACATAGGTAAGAAATACCCAATACGTCAGCAAACATCAAATAAATACTCTAGAGATATCTTTGAAAAGTGGAAATTACTAAAAAAAATTGAAAAAATATTGAGGAAGAACAAAAAAAAACAATATATCTTAGCATGGCATATAGCTAAAATTATACAGAAGAGAAAATAGGCAACATGTTTTAGAGTTTTAGTATGAGAAAAAATAATTGATAAATAGTTTAATTTGGGCTTGGTCTACCCCCCCCCACACACACTATAATTCTGTCCTTCACAAAGAATTTATATAAAATCACTTAGTCCCATTTTTTTTTTATTCTAATAGATGGGGGTAGTTCGATTATCACAAGATTATTGTGAAAATAATATTAAATAAATACAATAAAATTTAAAATAGATGCCTGACATACAATAGGTGCTTACTATTTAATAATTTGTTATATCTTAATTCAGAATTGCAAGAGATACATGTTGGAAATGCAATTGATTTCCACCAAGCCATATCTTCCTGGAGAATCTAGCTTGTCTAAAGTCCTAGAGAAAGAGCTCTGAATATTTACCCTGACTTCATGCTCAGCCAGGGCTAACCAAATGCACAACTGACCCAAAATGAGTAATGAAGTTACCTTTTCAAAGTTTGGGGCAGGACCTGAAAACAAATCAGTTTGTGGGAAGACATTGAACTGAAAATCATTTAATCTTGGGGACTCAGAGCCTCTTTGGATTAGCTGTGATAATGTGTCTACAAGCAGGTGAAAGAGAAGAAGAAGCCTAAATGTGAAAGCAAAAGAGCTGAGGAAAATAGAGGAGCAGAGATGTTGGAAGAAAAGAGAGGAGAGAGGAAGGCAGGGAGAGGGAGAGGAAGAAGAAGAAGGAAATGGAGGGAGGGAGTGGGGGAGAGAGGGAGGGAGGAAAAGAGGGAGAAAGAAACCAGTTTTCTAATATCCAGTTGCTAAAAAAAGCAAAAGCTAAGTATATTTACTTCATTTGGATTCCTTAAGACTCTCCTATATTGATTTAGATAATAATCCCCTTCCCCTTTTTATTTACCTTCTCTCAGTGGGTTTCAGCTCTTTTCAACCAAATTATCCTTGACTAAGGTTAGGGCCTTAAAATCAAACTACTTAGGCTAGTAATAAGGTTCCAGCTGTTACTATTATTCTTTACTAAGAAATGAGCAATGTCTTTACTGCTAATGGATAAATATTTTGTGAGGGTGCCCAGCCTTGATATATAGGATAAAAAAACAGAGTTACCTAGCAGTGAATAAAATTATTTCAACTTGGATAAGAAAAGGACTGGTAAGGGAGAAATTGATCCTAAGCCTTTATGTAAGTAACCCAAATGTCTGAGTGGTCTTTACTTGCAAAGGAGGACACTGATGATCATATTTCAAATTCTGACTCATAAGTTTTAAATTACTGGAGGGCGGAGGTCATCTTATTGTTTACACAGGTATCCAATGTGAAGAGTTCCTATTTGTTTAAATTATAACTTAGAAAACCAAAGTTTGTCTTTTTTGGATGTGTGAAAATAGAAGACAATACAATCACTAATGATTATAGTATGTATTGAGGTAGAAGAGAAAGATACAAAGTGTATAACCGTATCAATTGACATATCTATAGTAGCTGAAAGATTCTGTGAGAAAATGCCCAGATATCAGTTTATTTCCAACTGTGACCCCTGTGTTTTGAATTACCACAATAGATTCCCTGGTATTGTGTACCCATAGGCTGTTTTGTAACTCCATTATGCAATTTTATACTTGTATACCACCCAATGAAATAATTTTCCCTCTCAAAGACCCAGCTTCGACTATCTTAGAAATAGAAAATTTTGTTGAAGTCAGTACATGCTATTATAAAAAAAAAATTACCTTTCATGAGCAAGATTGTTTTAGTTGCCATCCAAATTATATCATGTTATAAATCAAAGTATGCAATTTAGATAGTTCCGAACAAAGTGATTCCATTTTCTAAATCTAGTGACCATGACTACTGTCCCTACATGACCCATAATTTTATAGAGAACTCTCACCACCTGTGGTGAATAAGTGACCTTGAATGACCTGACCTGCTCCTCATCATGGTTAATAGATAGCTAGCCAAGGATGGTTTCCTGATCTGAGTTTTGTCCACTATATTTTTTCCTTGTAGGAATCAGGAATTAGAACAGAGACTTCAAATTATCAGTACTGGAGGTCAGCAAAGAAAATGGCCATTAAAAAGAGAATAGAAATTTGAATTAGATCTGGAAAAAAAGGAGGTCAACAAATCTTAAAGTCTTAGAAAAGAAAAACATTTGTATTTATTCTGATGTTTACAATCTCTGGTTCTAATCTCTTTTAAGGCTAATGGGTACTTCCCGAATTTGAGACTCTTAGTGTATTTTCTTATTTAAAACTAATGAAAATGGGATTTTATTTTTTTTCCATCCAAACAAATTCCCAGTTTAGGTAGTGGGAAATATGTAGTCTTATGTTTTCGTATTTTCAGTCATGTTCACTGGTATCCTTAACATAATCTAAGTCATAAAAGGAATTAAATACATATTAATTAATTGATATTTGCTTTTCCAACATCTTCTCAAGATTTCATTTAAAGCCACTTTTCTTAAAAAAAAAAAAAAAAAGGACTACATCAACTAAATTATAATTACTTCTCTTTTGTCCATTTTCCATGTATCTCCATTAAGGCACTGATAGCAACCATTGCTTTGACATTTACATTTCTCAAAGGCAAAGTAGAGTGCCTTGTGCCATAATCTCATAGAGAAGACACTGTGTGGCTATCTGTTTAATTTAAAAGCCAAAGGAGAAAAGCAATGAGAATACATTTATTTAGAATAATAATACGACAACAAAAAACAGCTTATGAAGGTAATATACTTCACTCTTATGAAGTATATTAAAAACTTGTGCCACCATTTAGTGTAATGCCAGCATCATTCTCAGCCCAACCCTATATTAAATCTAAGAATAACAACAGGCCTACCAATCGAAAAAAAATAATTTGGTAAATTCTCAAATAGGCAGGAGCTAGTTTTATTCTAAGAAATATAGTTTTTGTTATCACTTAAACTGTTTGCATTAGAGATTTAAAGGATCTCTAGAATTAAGTAAAAACAAAGACAATGAATAAAATTAATTCTCTATCAGCAAAAATGGCACATACTTTGAGACCAACACTATCTCATACTGGCTGTATGATGTGTGGCTAAATTTTTCTTAATATATATAACACTTACCACATAAAATTCTTCTGAGGAGTTGCTTAGTATACCGTCTAATAGAAATCATAACTCCAAAAATAAATGTTATCTCTCTTCAAATTTTTCTTATAAAATTATTATCCCTAAATAAATTTAAACAGATTGCTTTATTATCATTCTTCTTCCACACCAAAAAAATAATATGTAATTTGTTCTTTGTATTTTCTTCAGTTTAATATATTATTCAGAGGATAGAATTCTAAGGTTGTTTGAGAATTTCTTGCTCATGTACTTACTCATAACTATATTGTGACCATTATGACCAATAAAAGTACCTACCATGTTACTTCTCTCTTTCTCCTTTCTCTCTCTGTCTCTACTGCCTGTCTGTCTCTTTCTCTCACACAAACATTCTCAGAAAATTGCAGTACGAATAATTTTAATGAACTATCTGGCTTCATACAAAATATTGGTTGTAGTGGAGGCCCTACTGAGTAAGTTTTGAGAAAGATGCATTCAATAACACTGAATGCATCATTTTGGAAATTTACACTGTCTACTCATGGTCACTGTACAAGGGGAATCCGGCTTAACAATTTCTTCTAGGTCAACGTGGCATCTTACACATAATAGTGTTTGATCAAATTAATACATATTTTTGAATAATCATATGATTGAATTTTTGGATAAGTGAATAGATTTCTGAATAAATTAATGACTACATTTATGACAAGATTATCTCAAGTATCCACTTTATGCCAAAATCTGCATTCTTTAAGAGTACCTGTCTCAGAGTGCACATAGCTCATGTTTAGGAATGTACATGGGTGGTCATTAGCAAGAAAATTCTAAAGAGAGTAAATTTAGTTCATTGGTTTGAGCAAAATAAGTGAAACATTACAAAAAGAAATGTATGAGAGAGTAAATATTTCAGTGGAAAAATCAAAATTAGAGTATACTAAAATAATTTAGACCACAAAATGGATTCTCTGAAAGAGTTTTTCTAGGTTGTTATTAAGGGAATGTAGTTTACTGAATTTGTTTTCCCTATATTAAATATGTAGCATTTTCATATTCTCAGACTTTTAAGAATATTGGCAGGCTTATTTCTAGTTATTAAGTGTCAGAAAAGTGTCCATGACCAACATGAGAAAACAGGCTCTTCAGCTTTTCAATGCTCAAAACATATTCAAATGTAAAAATCCAATAATTTAATTGCAATAACAAACTCAGTGATGTGTGTTTATCTTGCTTTTACACACAGGGATTTACTAGAAATCACCTGATGGAAAAGTAGTTCTATGTGCTAAAGCCCAAATTCAATGGAGCACTACACATAAAAGTTATTAAAATCAAATGGTTCTTTTAAACTTTAAATTTAAACCCAAGAGCTAGATAATCCAAAAGGAAATTAAGAGAAATGTCTTTCTGGGAAATAGTCAAACTACTGCATTTGGGGAAAAAAATAAGTGATAGGATACCTCCTCCAAACAAAGGAAATTTCACATTTCAGTAGAAGGAATTATATTTATTCATGTGCATTGGAACTGCACATATAAATATATTTTAAAAATTAATTTAAAAGGTCTTTATAATGTACTTTACTAAAAGGAGATATTTATTTCCCTTATATTCCATATTTGTACCATTTCTAATGTCTACTTTTAGCAGAAAACAATTCTTAATGTTAACAATTTCTAAATGTGTTCCAGTTTCTTACAATATTAATAGGAAATTATAAAATGCTTCTTTCACACTGAATGAGTTTGCAAGAGGTTTGCAGCCCTTAATTTATAGTTTCCATAATTTATTACTGCAAGCTTATCACTTTAACAATTAACAGTGAATAGCGCATAAAAATATGTTATTTCTTTATATATTAAAATTATATTTTTGCATATCTATTTACCTATGTGTATTTATACATACACATATACAGAGCATTCAATATTTGAAGCAGGCTTGAAATAATTTAAAAAGATGAGAAGATACTATGCTACTAAGGAAACCACCATCAATTCTTAAAAAGAAGCCATTCCCAAAATACAAAGTATTAGTATTAGAAATTAATAAGAGAATAAAACAAAATCACACCAGCTGAATGTTAAAAGAAAATTTCAAGTAACTACAGTGTCAAAGAGAAAGTCATAGTGTCCAGAAATATATTAAAACCCTTGGATATGTACCAAACACAAAGTATCAGAAGCTTTGATAGTTATACAAATGATACTCAAAGGTAACTCCTGGGTCCTTTTTCAACTTAATAAATTAAATTATTGTGAATGAAATTTTGAGAAAAATGTTAATTTAAATATAAAATATGTAAATAGCATTTAATTTATAAGTGAAATATGTATCTTTATACAAACTAAGCGTATCTTTATATAAACTATTTGTAAATTGATTATGAATAAATTATTAAATATTAAAATTAATTATGAGACAAATGTAGTAGAGTAACTCATGGTAATTAGATAGAAGCATAAACCAATTATTTTTAAAAAATCTAATAATTTTGAAGCCTTCATAAAGGTAAATAATTTAAATGAGAGTACAGTTTAAGAGTCAAAGATAAAATTGAGAATAAAGTGCTCATGAATAATTTTAGAAAGTACTATATAAAACTATCATCATCAGAATCAGTAGAATGTTACTGCTGGGTAGTTCTGGAACTCTAGGCAACCTATATGATCTCCACTGGCACCACAGAGTGAGGGCTTCTTATCACTCGGAGGGAATGAATCCCCTGGCTTCCTACTAGGCTTTCTTATACCACACCAGTAAGAGTATTGGGGTGCCTCATGTAGTCTGGCTAGGGTAGAGTTCAGCTTTTGAAATTTTAAATAGAGTGGTTATTGTTTACAAATTTCAGTCTTGCTAGAGTGCTTTATTCCTAGTCCTCAGGCTAGAGAGAGCAGGACTCTGTTGTTTTGCGTGTTTGTGTGTTTTAGGTTTTTGTGCATTCCAGGTAGTCAGTGTCTTTAATTCCAAGTCTGAGATACATTAGGCAAAAAGAAAATCCAGAAACTCACCACTATGTCATTTTGGGGGGGGGTTCTGAGGTCTCTAGCCAATATATTTCTTTTCTCCACTTCTCAGATTTTTCCTGTTTTATATATATATATATATATATATATATATATATATATATATATATATATATATATATAAATATATAAATTTTCAGATATACTTAGTAGGATGCATAGAGAAAAATATAGCTATTCCATCTTCTTGGAAGTAGAAATCAACAGATTTAAATCATTTCTTTGACATAGTAAAACTAAGGAATTCCCAAAATGAATAATGGTTAACTAAATTTAAAAAGTGTTTACAGACATAGGATGGAATAAATCAAATTATTAAATTTTATTTTTAAAGTTTTTAATAACATGAAAACATATTCTTTATTAAGTTAAATGAAAAAGACACATTATGGCAATGTGGATCTCTATATGGTGCATATAACTAACTATATTCTAATTATGCGATTAAAATGTATTGGCCCATGACAAAGTAAATGCTTGGGCTAAAGCTGACCCATATGTTGTTGGTAGGACTGCAAATAGGTACAGCCGGTATGGAAAACAGTGTAGAGGTCTCTCAAAAAATTAAAAATGGATCTACCTTTTGACACAGAAATCGCACTTTTGGGTATTTATCCAAAGAAAACCAAAACAATAATTTGTAAACATCTGTGCACTCCAATATTCATTGCAGCACAATTTACAATAGCCAAGATATGAAAGCAACCTAAATGCCCATCAACAGATGATTCGATAAAGAAATTATGGTTCATATATACAGTGGAACATTATTCAGCCATTAAAAAAAAATGAAATTCTACCATTTACAATGACATAGATGGACCTAGAGGTTATTATACTGAGTGAAATAAGTCAGACAGAGACAGATAAATACCATATGTTTTCATTTATATACAGAATCTAAGAAACAAAAAGAACAAACTAATCAAATACCAACTCAGAAATATAGTGGACAGTTTGGTGACGGACAGAAGGGCGGGGGGTTGGGAGGCTGGGAGAATGAGATGAAGGGTTAAAGAAGTACAAATTAGTAGTTGATAATTGGTCACGGGGATAAGAAGCATGGCATAGGGAACGCAGTTAGCATTAATACGTTGGTTGGGTGGAGGGCCAGGGGAGGGAGGGAGTATTGGGGGGATCGTTTTATGAACTATATAGCTGTCTAACCAATGTACTGTATACTTGAAACTAATTTAAATAAATAAATGAAAAAATATATATTGATCCAGAATCATTGATAATCAAGGAGGTGCCCATTAAAATAACAGTGAGGTACATTTCACACACATTAGATTGAAATAAGCTTAAACCACTTTTAATACCAGATACTGCCCAGGTTGTAGGGGAATAAGATGTTTTACATTGCTGTGAGTGTGTTTATCAGTGCAACTAGTTTCAGAGAGCAATTTGTCAATAACTAGTCAAGTTAATGTTGTGTTATTTCCTAAAACCTAGCAACTCTACATTTGAGAACATATCATAGAAGAAGGGAAATGTACAAAGATGCTTATTGTAATATTCAAAAATTTTTAAATGTTTAAAAAATGCAAACTAATCATTCATAAATAGGCAAATGGTTTGTTCTCACAATTGAATATAATATACTAGTTAAAACAAATGAACTAGGTTTATATGTAACAACATGGAGATAGTGTAAAAACATAATTTGTTATTTTGAGTGAAAGTTGCAAATTTAAAAAGCTACCCATAATATTTATGTAATTTTAAGATTCAAAAAATACATACTTACATTTATGTATGTGTATAACATTTAACTATAGATGTGTGAGAATGATTTAATGATACTTGTTACCTCTGAGATAGAAATGGGGAGCAGATATGAGGAGGAAGCAGAAGCTTAACAATAGCAATAACATTTTTTACCTTAAAAATAAAGACAATAAAAACATCTGAAGAAAACACCAACATATGAATTATAGTAACCCCCTTATCAAAGAAGCATAGAACACTCCCAGTGGATGCCTGAAACTGTGGATAGTACCGAATCCTATATACGCTATTTTTTTTTTTTTACTGTATGTACATAACTATGATTGTTTAATTTATAAATTAGGCTAACAATAACTAATAATAATAATACAGAACAATTATAACAATATACTGTAATAAAATTTCTGTGAGTGACTTTGGGGTCATTAGTGAGTAAAATGAGTATTGTGATACCATGACAGTTGATATGATAACCAAGAAAGTTACTAAGTGACAAACCGGCAGGGAGAGTATGCAGTGTGGATCTGCTGGACAAAGGGATGATTCAGGTCCTGGGAGAGCCGGCTCAAGATTTCATCATACTTCACAGACAAAACAGCCCACAATTTAAACTTTAGGAACCGTTTACTTATGAAATTTTTCATATAATATTTTTGATATCATATAATATTACATATTATATATTTGATATATAATATAGATTTCATATGATATAGATCATTCTCATACATCTATAGTTAAATTTTATACACATACATACATATATTTATGTAGTATTTTTCAAATCTTAAAATTACATAAATATTATATGTAGCTTTTTAAATTGGTAACTTTCACTCAAAATAACAAATTATGTTTTTACACTATCTCCATGTTGTTACATATAAACCTAGTTCATTTGTTTTAACTAGTATATTATATTCGATTGTGAGAACAAACCATTTACCTATTTATGAATGATTAGTTTGCATTTTTTAAACATTTAAAATAATTTGAATTACAATAAGGATCTTTGTGCATTTCTCTTCTTCTATGATATATTCTCATATGTAGATTTACTAGGTTTCATATAATATTTTTTATAATATCTATACCTATGGCTGACCACATGTGACAAACCTCAGAAACTGAAAACATGGATAAGATGGGACTGCTACACAGATAAGTTTCTTTATCTGGTGTTAAAGCAATATTAGGCCATTTTTTAAAGAAAAGTTCATTTTAGTGGCACACAGGATGCAACTCCACAACAACATTGCTCTATGGCCAGCCACAGCCACAGGACACCTGCCTTTTGTTGTACTCAGCATGCTTTTCAAAATGTGTTACTATGACACTGATGATTTGGAACATACTAAGATTTATTCCAAATACCATTTTGTTAAAAATATTTCGTTGTGTTTTAGAGATACACACATAGGATATTCCTTAGTAAACAATGACTAAAACATTGTAATGAAAGAAAAGTATATTACATACAATTCTGATATTGAAAACCAGGACATATTCTACTGAGAAAACATTAGCTGGAAAGATGTATGCCTTTAGTCCCCTATTTTTGGACACTTAGATTGTCCCTATTAATTTATGATTGTCGATAATAGATCAATAGATATACTGAGGGCAGCTCTTCCTGTATTTTGGATTATTTGTTTAGTATTTCTTAAGGAGCAATTATTGTGCTTGTGTATAAAAAATGTTCTTAGGCTTTTTAAAAAAGTCTAAATTTCTTTCCTGAAGCTTGTATAATGAGACATCCTGTGGTGCCTGGCAGGAAAAACTGCCAATTTCAAAGTCATAAGCAATTTCTACCATCTGAAAAACAAGATTGGAATTTACCTTTCAAGCTAACAGCTTCTTTACACCGGGAGAATTACTTTATCAGGTCATTTAATCAAGCAGACTTGAAGTAAATAACCTCTATTGTCCTTGGAAAGAATTAAGTGGTTTGAAAAGTCAACCAAATGAAGAGTGTGTAAATGATTATGTTAAGAGTTCTGCTTGGTAATGAAAATAGATGAAAATTTATCAGATAATTAAGACTTCATATTTTATATAAAACAAATATTTTGTGGTGTTGTTAATCTGGATTCGAGCTGTTCTATGGCTGAAAAATTTTGCTTATTTTTAAAAAGTGAAATATGTGCTGACAGAAGATTGTGATGGGACTATATTACTGTAAACAGGATGGGGGTCAAGCTAATCTTGTCCTCTCACAGAGAAGAAATAACAGCCAATGATATGGGGCCATGATTGTGGGTGAACATGAGATGAGATTTAATACTGTATACTTATACTCGAGAATTGTACACTCTAGAATACAGTTGTACTCTCCAATTGTCCACAGTGGGTCAAAAGGTAAGATATTCTTTTCTGAGTTGAAAAGATAGATATGATTTTTGTCCACCAGCTTATGGCAGAAATTACTGAGTCTTGGATTGGGCAAAGAAGGAGTGTTTTGTTTTGTTTTGTTTTGTTTTGTTTTATTTCATTTTGGAGGAGGGACAAAGATAAAAAAAATCTTTCTTTGGGACCAGATGGACTTTTTTTTTAAGATTCAAGGCAATGGGAAGCTTTACGACAGTGATTAATAAACTTAAGAGTGCATCAATCTCATCAGAGATGAAAAATCTCTAACATTCATAGGAATTTACAAGGCAAAAGTGAGAGGCAACAAGTGTTTATTTGAGATAAACAATAATTGCACTTCTCGGAAGCACTGATTCAGGCAGAAACCCAAATAGTATTCTTATTAGAGGGTGAAGGCAAGGGGTATTTATGAGAAAGGGAAGGAGAATAATTACATAAATAGAAGGAAGGCATTTTATTGGTGTTAATAAGATAAGGATGAAATCTCCACAGGTGCAAATAAGCTAAGTTATTCTTTAGCTATATGTGGTGGTGCTAACTCTAAAGAATGTCTTTAATTTTAGTGTAGTTATCAAGATCTCTACTTTCCTGTTAGTTTTACAAAGAGTTGTTTGATTTTTGAGGTTTCTTTGGCCCAGTTTATTTTGCTCAGTTAAAACACTACAAAGTTTGAGCAGTGAGACATATAAGTCTATTCCTCTGGGCTGGCAGCTCTGACTTCATTTTGAAGTGGTTCCATTTATTTTCCCATTATAGAGCAAGGCTTTCATATAAGGTTATGATGGTACCATTTACATTAATATTAAAAGCGTATTAGGGGGCTCGTTTGGGTTGCCAGATTGCTTCTTTTTTATTAAAAAAAAATAAACAAAAACAAAAAACAAAAAAGTAACCCTGTCTATTCAATTTTAGAGTCCAGACTATTACCTATGAATTAGTATGAGAAAAATGATACACTATTTCTCAAAAATAGAAAATCAATAGTGCAGAATAATACTTGATTATGATTAAATATTAGAAGACTGACAAACTATGGCTCTCAAACTATATATAATTTAAATTTAATCCATAGATCTCTGAAAGCTAATTTTTAAGTTATAGTGTTTTAAACACTCTGCAGTTCACACAGGAGTCATATGGCCTTGGTTAATAGTGATTGTAGATGTGTCTCCAGAGTCACATTATTCCAGTATTGCTACTTTAGAATATGCAAAATGATGATTAATATTGATGGTGAAAAATATCTCTATATTATACAGTCTTATACATTAACATTAAGAGATGTAGAAAATTAATATTCAACAAAAGTCCAAAATATCATGTTAGTGCATTTCTTGATGAAGAAAGAGAGTAATTTTCCCTCAAAAACATGATATATTTCATGTGAATTTTAGGAAAAAATAGCTGGAGTGGAAGTCTTGTAACAAGATATTTAATGATGGATTAAAACTTAGCTAAAGACAGTAAGTGTATTTTTAAATGAACCCCTCTCCAAATAGAGCATTCCATGCACTAACTGGAAGTGTTCCTGGATTCCATTCTACACAGTGCCATCTTTGGGGTAATATATCATCTAAGCACCTTCTTCTGATGATGTATTACTCAAATGCATCATCAGCCAGATTGGTCTTTCTAATGATTTATAAGTCCACTAAATCATTAGAGTGAGGCACAGTAATGATAAAGTATTCAAAGATGATTCCAGATGGACAAGAAGAATTTGGGAGCAAATTTCAGAGATCTGCAATGCAAAAGTAGACAAAACAGGAAAAGAACAGTATGGTCAATATCAGTTCCTTCGTTTATAAGGAAATACATATTATTTTTAATTGTTTAGTCAGTAGTAACTAATATATTCTTTGGTTCCATCATTATTTTGTCTGAATCAGTAGATACAGAATAATACTTTATGGGCTGATGATTTGAAATGATAAAAAACAAATCTCAATGATTGGTGCTTAAAAGCTACAATTAAACATAAGAGAAACAGAGCCTACAATTTCCAATGCTTCTAGACGTAGAGGATATCCATTAAAGGACATTTTAGATTTTAAATATTTTGTAGTATTACTACAGCATTGCTTATACATTGTGGAGAAAATAATTGGCTGTGTATTTTAAGATACTAGTTTTAAACTAGTTAGATGTATTAACTTTTGAAAATACAGTTATTCTACTTTTAAAGAAACTTATACAATCAATATATGTTAATGGTAAAACAAAATTCAAAGAATACAGAAATACACAGAGTATAAGTAAAACTTCCCTCTCAACTCTCAGTCTCATTTATGTGCTTAAAGTAATCCTCGCAAACATTTTGGTGTGTACCTTTATGGATTGATGTATATTATGTATATTTTTACATATACATAGCATTATGCTACACATATTTTTATATGATATGTATTAAATGTGAAATATTTCTTTGTGAGAGGACATGATAACTGACACGTAAGATATCATGGATTAACTTTATGAAACCAAACATACTGCATATTTTTATAAAATGTTATTATGAAAAAAATAAAGTATTTTATACCAAATATATAATAATTTTTAAAAATTAAGCTTATTGAGGTAATGATAAACTTAAAATTATACGATTATATAATTTTCAGGTGTGCATTATTCTTTGACATCTCTATATTCTATATACATTTTCCTTCAGCTGCCAATATTTGATCCCCTTTACCCACTTCACCCTCCCCCTAAACCCTATATTTGACACCCTTTACCGATCTACCAACCTCCTCCTCCCCCACTCCACTAGTAACCACTAGTCTATAGTCCTCTGGTAGCCACTAGCCTATAGTCCATGTCCATGAGTCTCTGTTTGTTTGTCCTGTTCATTTGTTGCTTTTAGGTTTATATCTCACATATAAGTGATATCATGTAATTTTCAACTTTTTCTGTCTGGCTTATTTCGCTTAGCATGATTATCTGTAGGTCCATCCATGTTGTCGCAAATGGCAGTATTTCATCTCTTCTCATGGCTGAGTAATATTCCATTGTATATATTGCCACAGCTTCTTCAGCCAATCATCTATCGTAGGACACTCTGGTTGCTTCCATGTCCTGGCCACTGTGAATAATGCTGCTATGAACATCGGTGTGTGAATATCTTTTTGGCTATGGGTTTTCAAGTCTTTGGGATAAATACACAAAAGAGAGATTGCTGGATCCTATGGTAGATCAATTCTTAGTTTTATGAGGAACCTCCATTCTGTTTTCCATAGTGGCTGTACCAATTTGCAGTCCCACCAGCAGTGTATAAGGGTTTCTTTTTCTCCTCATCCTCTCCAACATTTGTTATTACTTGTCCTGTTGATTATAGCTATTCTAACAGGTGTGAGATAGGATCTCATTGTGATTTTGATTTGCATTTCCCTGATAGCTAGTGATGTTGAGCGTCTTTTCATATGTTCATTTACCATTTGTATGTCCTCTAGAGAGATGTGTCTGTTCAGGTCCTTTGCTCATTTTTTGAATGGATCATTTGTTTTTTTGTTGTTATTGAGTTGTATGAGTTCTTTGTATATTTTGGATATTAGGCCCTTATTGCTTGCAAATATATTTTTCCATTCAGATGGTTGTCTCTTTATCTTGTTGACAGTTTCATTGAGCAGAAGCTTTTTAGTCTGATGTAGTCTTATTCATTTATTTTAGCTTTTACTTCCCTTGCTTTTGAGGTCAAATTCATAAAATCCCCTTTAAGTCCAAGGTCCTTGAGTTTAGTTCCTATGTTTTCTTCTATGCATTTTATTGTTTCATGTCTTATATTTAGGTCCTTAATCCATTTTGCATTAATTTTGGTATGTGGTGATAGACAAAGTCTAGTTTCATTCTTTTGCAGGTGGCTTTTCAGTTTTGCCAGCACCATTTATTGAAGAGGCTTTCCTTTCTTCATTGTATGTTTTTGACTTCTTTGTCGAAAATTATTTGTCCATATAAATATGGGTTTACTTCTGGACTCTCGATTCTGTTCCACTGGTCCATGTGTCTGTTTTGCTGCCAATGCCATGCTGTTTCGATTACTGTCACTTTGTAGTATAATTTGAAGTCAGGCAGAGTGATGCCTGCACTCTCATTCCTTTTTCTTAGGAAGGCATTAGTAATTCGAGGTCTTTTGCACTTCCATGCAAATCTGATGATTTTTTTGTTCTATTTCTTTAAAAAATGCCGATGAGATTTTCATGGGGATTGCATTAGATCTGTAAAATGCTTTAGGTAATATGGTCATTTTAACTATTGATTCTTCCAATTCAAGAACACAGAATACCTTTCCATTTCTTTGTATCTTCTTCAATTTCTTTTAATAGGGTCTTATAGTTTTCATTACATATATCCTTCACTTGTTTCATTAAATTTATTCCTAGGCATTTTATTCTTTTTTGTGCAATTGCAAGAGGCATTATTTTTTCCACTTCTTTTTCTGACACTTTATTATTAGAGTATAGGAACACTGGATTTTTGAATGTTGTTTTTGTATCCAGAGACTTTACTGTATTTGCTTATTGTTTTTAGTAGTGTTCTTGTGGAGTCTTTAGGGTTTTCTATATAGAGAATCATGTCATACACAAATAGTGAGTTTGACTTCTTTCTTTCCTATTTGAATGCCTTTTATACCTTTCTCTTGTCTGATAGCACTCGCTAGGACTTCCAATGTTATATTTAATAACAGTGACGATAGTGGACAGCCTTGCCTGATTCCTGATCTTAGAAGGAAGAGTTTTAGTTTTTCACCATTAAGTATAATGTTGGCTGAGGGTTTGTCATGGATGGCCTTTATTATGTTAAGGTACTTTCCTTCTATCTTTATTTATTTATTTTTTTAGGTGAGGCAACCTTTGGTTGACCTTACAGGTTGCAACAACCTTGTCAACTTACAATCCTTTATTTTTTATTTTTTTTATGCCTACAGCACCTGGTCTTCTTAAATGGTCTCTCATTTAAGTACTAACCAGGTCTTACCCTGCTTAGCTTCTGAGATCAGACAGGATCAGGCTCGTTTTGGGTGGCATGGCCATAGACCATGGACTGGCTCCACGGGGGCATGAACCCAGGACCTTCTGCATGTAAAGCAGACGAGCTAACCACTATACTATGGAACCACATCTTATAAAGCCCTGTTCTTAGTAAGGGTTTCACTCCTCTGCTTCTATTTGCCTGATAGTCACTTTATGCCTAAATATGTTCTGTTTTGTTTTGTTTTGTTTTGTTTTGTTTTGTTTTGTTTTGTTTTTGTCATTTTGTTTTAGGTGAACTGACCCCTTTCAGTATTTCCTGTAATGCAGGTCTCATAGTGGAGAATTCCCTCAATTTTTGTATGTCTGGAAAAGTCTTAATTTCTCCTTAATATCTAAAGGAGAGCTTAGATACATTTTTCTGGGCTGGTAGTTCTTTTCACTTAATAGTTTAAATATTTGATTCCATTCCTTTCTGGCTTGTAAGGTATGTGCTGAGAAGTCTGAGGATAATCTAATGGGTTTACCTTTATAAGTTGCCGTTTTTTTCTCCCTGGCTGCCTTGAGAATTCTCTTTGTCATTGTTTTTTGGTAATTTTAATACACTGAATCTTGATGAAGGCCTTTTTGGATTGAGATAATTGGGTGTTCTGTTGACTTCTTGAATTCCAAGCTCCAGCTCATTCCTTAAATCTGGGAAATTCTCATCAACTATTGTCTGAAAATGCTTTCTGATCCCTGTTCCTTTTCCTTGCCTTTGATAATGCCCATTATTCTTATGTTTCTTCTCCTGATGGTATCAGCTAGTTCTTGAATTTCTCTTTTATTATTTTTCATTCTTCGGTTTCTCTCTTCTTCCTTATGATTTGTTTCTAGATTTCTGTCTTCAGTATCACTATCTTTTCCTCCATTTGTTCGACTATTTCCCAAGCTTGCTATTTCATTTTTCAACTCTTGCAGTGTGTTTTTCATCTTTAGAAGTTGTTTTTGAGGGTTTCAATCACCTTGCTCTGCTCATCTAGTTATTTTTTTTTAATTCCTGAAATTGTTGATTTGAGTTGTTTTGGATCTCACTGAGCATTTTCAGAAGTACCATCCTGAATTTTCTGTCATTTAAATTGCATATTTCTATGTCTGTAAGCTTATTTTCTAGAGATTTTTCTCTTTCTTTCTGAGATGTCTTGTCACCTTGGTTGTTCATGGTGTTTAATGGACTATTTCTCTGCCTGGACATTAATGGAAGTACATTCTGTTGTTTTTCTAGAAAGAAAATTTATTATATAAAAAGATCTCTCTTTAGCCTGTTGCAAAGAAGGCATTTTTCTTTTGGTTTCCAGTAGGTGGCGTCTAAGCTTCTTGAATCCCTGCTTTATATAAAGTCTTAATATCGCTTTTTAAATTTTCTTGTAGATATTTAATCACGCTTGCTACCCTTAGTTTCAGTCCTTGTCAGTGTCAGCGACAGTCTCAGCAGTGTTTGCTCAGATTCCCCTGGGCCTCAGCAGTGATCGGTCTCAGAGGATATGAGATGAGGGCCCTCTGGGTTGGCGGTCAGTATCGGTTTTGCAACCAGGGCGGTAAAAATCAACTGTTGTTCCTCTGCGGTCCAGTCCAGCTTCTCTGCTTTATGCCCTGATGTTTGGGCCCTGCAGCCAGCCAGTCACAGGGAGCTCACAGCTTTCCTAGGCAGGGCTGTTCAGGTATTCTCCTTAGGAACTTGCCATTCCTTCTCCCCTCTCCCTCCTCCTGCAGGGAGCTCCAGAGGCTATGAGAGGCAGTTTCTTTATTTCTCCCAGTCCACTGCCGGGCACGCACCGGGGTTCTGACCTGTGGTAGCTCTTATGCGCAGATCCCATGCTCAGACATGCTGGTGTACAGTTTGGGCTTTTTTGTTGTTGTTGAGTTTTAGATGTTCCGCTTATTTTTGGGTCAAGGAGAGAGATCTGGGGACATGTCTCATTTCGCCATGTTTCCAAAGATCTGTAAAAATATCACACTTTAGATCCTACATAAATTAGTTTTTAATAAGCTCATTTTCCTTCATTCTTCCTCTGTTTTTCTTTCTCTGTTACCTAAAATCTCAGAACGTCATATACTAAAAATATGTTAGAGCTAGAAAACTTCTCCCACCTAATTTACAACAAATGTTAAAGTTAGCTCCTCAGGCAGAAAAATACCAGAGAGAAAAATGGAATCTATACAAATACGTGAACAGTACTGAAAATCTAATAAAGTTAAAATAAGTCATTCATTTTTATTTCCTCTCATTTTTAACCGCTCTAAAAGTGAAGTGACTGTCTGAGGCAAAATTGGTATTGACATATTATGTTATAGCTGATGTAAAAGCAAAATATATGAAAAAATAAAGCAATAGATAGGAGGAAAGAATTGAGAATATAGTATCATTAGGTTTCTTTATTACAATGGAAATGGAAAATATTACTCGAAAGACATCAATTAATTAAAATATATATTGAAAACCCTAGGGCATTATTTATCAAAATTGGAAACAACCTACATGTCTTTCAACAAATGAATGGATAAATTTTGGCACATACTTAGGATGGAGTACTATCAGCAATGAAAAGGAATTAACTATTGATTCACTCAATGACATAAGTGAATTTTAAATACCATTTCTAATTGGAAGAAGCCAGACCTGAAAACCCACATATTAATCATTTAATTTACAGTACATTCTGAAAAAGGCAAAATTACAGAGAAGAAAAACAAATGCATGGTTCTCAGTCATAGGAGGTAGGACATGGAAATAACTATGAATGAATTAGATGAGGAAATGAGTCTATGGGACTGTTATGTTTCATATCTATGTTGGAAGCTACATGATCCTATCCATTTATCAAAACCCATGGAATGGTACACTATACATAACAAATTTAACTGTATGCAAATGTAGTAAAATGCCAACCAAGTTTGAAGGGGATGGAAGCTAAAATAAACAATATGTAAATGATAGCAAATAATTTTACTGAATAACAATATGGAAATTAATACTATAACCAACTGAATAAGGTGAAAAATAAAATAATTAATTTATTTTGGAAAACAGTATTTTAACTGGAGGTTAATAAGCTAAATACACAATGCACTATACATAAATGCCATACTCTAGTTATTGAATGTGTTTCTTACAGAAATATCAGTTAGAAATTCTGAAATTAATTTATATGTATACTAAGGTTGAACATATAAATAAATATGTTGTAGATAACAATAGATAGTTTCTTGCTGTTGGAGATAGAAATTATAAATAAGGACAGGAGGAAGCAAGAATAAACCCTCTGTTGTTGGATTGGAATTGGGGGCATCAGTATGGACTCATGGTTTTTAAATATTGATGTAAATAGTGTACTGATATCCCATTACTATTGTAACAAATAAAAACAAACTTAGTAGTTTAAATTAACAGAGATTTATTATTTTACAGTTCTGGAGGTCATTAGTCCAAAAAGGGATGTACTGAACTAAAATCATGGTGTTGGCAGGATTGTATTCTCTGTGGAAGGAAATCACTTTCATCGCCTTTTCCATTTTCTAGAGGCTGTCCACATTTCTAGACTTGTGGCTTCCTTTCCCTATCTTCAAAGCCAGAAGCATAACATCCTCAAATTTCTCTCTGATTCTGATCTTCTTTGAATCCCTCTTTCACTTCTGAAAAAACCCTTGTGATTACATTGGACTCACCCAGATAACCTCTCTGTCTCAAGATCCTTAAGATCCTTAATTTAATTACACCTGCAAAGTTCTTTTTGCCATCTAATGTATATTCAGAGTTTCTGAATATTATGATATGGAAGTCTTTAAGGAGCAATTGTTCCGCCTACTACAGATAGGTCAGAAATATATCTAGACATATGTCTATGCATGAGTCAATTTACTGACCCATATTTCCAAGCTCTGGTAGCTGAGGTCCTTGAAGCAATAACACTCTGATAGTAATAAATACAATTTCAGCCCTGATTTTGGTTTCTAAATGCCATTTTTCACTAAAAAGAATTAGGGCTCTGAAAATATAACCTAAGCTGATGCCAGAAAGTAATAAAAGTACCAAAAAACAAAAACAAAAACAAAACCAAACAAAAACAGAGCATGCTGAAAGGGTGCAGAGCCTATATGAAAGAACTCTCAATGGTCAAACCTGGAACAACTTGAGCAACAAAATTAATACAGATAGTATTGGCTTATGACCCATAGAATAAGATATATACTTATGTGGCTATACCAAATAGAGTTGACAGATAAAATACAAGACACACAATTAAATTTTAATTTAAGATAAACAATGAATAATTTTTATATAAGCATGTTTAAGATATTCATAGAACATGCTTATATACAAAATTATCCATTGCTTAGCTGAAATTAAAATTCAATCGAGTGTCCTGACTTTCTTTGTAAAATATGGCAACCACAATACTGATTGATTGATAGAGTTTTTTTCTTACAAAAGGATTCTATTAATGAGTGTAGAAAGAATGAGAGAAATAGAAAATCAATATTAGAACACTATAGTAATATTTGTCTCAGGCAAGATCAATGGATGGCTGATAAAATTAGTCTGTGAAAGTTTGTGGAGAAATAAGATACATTCATGTGCCACATAACATTTCAGTCAACAACAGACTTTATATATGACAGTGGTCCGATAAGATTATACTGGAGTTGAAAAATTCCAATACCTAGTGACACTGTAGCCATGATAATGTCATAGTGCAAGGCATTAGTTCTATTCGTGATACTACTAGTGTAAACAAACCAATTCTACTGCTTGTCATATGAAAGTATAGCACATACAATTATAGTAGTAGGTGATGCCAGTTAGATTTGTGTACATTGATTCTGTGATGTTTGCACAAGGAAAGAATCACCCAATGACGTATTTCTCAGACTGTATGCCTGTCATTAAGCAGCGCATGACTGTTACATAGTCTCAAAGTAACTCTCAAGATATTTGTTGATCATAAATGAAAAAATAATAACCATACTATAAGCTGACATTTGTCTCCCCTTAAAATATGCCCAAGTACTCACCTCAGGTATCTTTGAATATTGCCTTATTTCAAAAGAGGGCTTTACAGACTGAAATAAATATCTTGAAATGAGATCATCTTGGTTTTAGGGTGGACCCTAAATTAAATTACTGGTATCTTTAAAATGAAGCAGAAATAAAGGCATAAACAGAGGAAGTCCATATGAAGATAGATGTGGAGACAGGAGTGATGCATCTACAAGCCAGGGAACACCAAGGATTGATGGCTATTGCCAGAAGATAGAAAAGGCATGAACATATTCTCCTTCAGAGCCTCCAAGATGAATGAACATAGCTAACATCTTGATTTTGGATTTCTGGGCCCCAGAAATGTGAGAGAACACATTGCTATTGTCTTAAGTCACCAAGTTTGTGATAATTTATGGCAGTCCTAGAAACCTAATATACCAAGTGGCAAAGGTTAACATTACAGTAACAAAACATATTAATATCATGTACTCCTGTTATGATACAAAAGCAAGTTTCACCCGTGGAATTCTTTCCATAATTCATGACCTCAGTTTAATGATGAGAAAACAAGAGATAAACTCAATCTGAGGGACATTTTATGAATTAACCCATCTGAAATAGTAAAAAACATTAGGGACATCAAGGACAAGGAAAGATTGATGTACTGTCACAAACTGGAGGAGACTAAGGAAACATGGTGAATAAATGCAATGTGATATCTTGGTTTACATACTAAAACAGAAATAGATATTAGTGGAAAAACTTGGAATGTAAATAAAATTTTCAAATTAGTTAATAGTATTACAACAATGTTAAATTCTTTGTTTAGTACTTATACTACAGATATGAAAGATGTCAACCATAGGAAAGTTGGGTAAGAGGTATAAGAAAACCCTCTGTACTATTTTTACCACTTTCCTGTGTTAAACTATTTCAAAATAAAAAGTATTAAATAAAAATCTTATCAATGAGGCCCAAATAAGCAGTTTCATTGAGTGTTACAGGTGGGAACAAGAATACTGTTTGCTTTCAACTAGGATGTGGAGAAGAGGAGTTAGATTGCTATAGGGTAAAATAGTACCTCCAAAATTCATATTTTGAGGCTGTAACCTGAGCACTTCAGAATATGACTATATTTGGACATAAAGCCCTTAAAAAGGTTACTAAGTTAACATGAGGTTGTTACGGTGTGTCTTAATTTATTCTGACCAGTGATGTAGGAAGAGGAGATTAAGTGTGACACAGGAGACAATCAAGGATGTCTGTGCACAAAGAAAAGGCCATGTGAGAACGGAGCAAGAAAGTGGCCATGTACAAGCCAGAGAGATTGGCCTCAGGAGAAACTAAACCTCCCAACACTTTGATCTTGAATTTCTAGACTCCAAAAGTGTGAGGCAAGAAATTTCTGGTTGTTTAATCTCTTACTGTATAGTATTTTATTATGGCAGCCTTTGTAAACTAACACCCAGAGAGGATCAACTGTTGCCCATGGTGGTTGCAGTATAAATTATGCAGGCTTTGGGTTAGTTAGCATCTCCAAATTTCCAATTCTTTATCTAAATATGAATAATAATGCTTATTCTTTAGGCCATCAGGACTTACAGAAAGGGCTGAACATTTGGAATCGATGTTACGGGAAGTGGGACATCAAAGTATAAAAGTGAAGTAAAGGATAATCTCAATGAACTTCATGACTAAATGACATCCCTAAATAGTTAATTTGCTTGTATTGGAACCTAATTTTAAATGCCCTGTCATTTGTAATTCAAGTTTCTTTTTGTCCTTTTATGACATTGAAATCAATTATGCAATATAGTATTTATGATAACTTGGCCTCTAAAAGTTAGACAATCAACTCTTCAGATATTTAACAATGAGTTATCTAGTGTCAGTAGAAATTCAAATATATACAATTTACACTAGATAATATCTGTTAAGAGATAATTTTCAAAAAAAATGCAACATTATAACCTTCATGTATATAAAATACACGTTTAAGATTGTATTTAACTCATGTGAGAACCAGGCAGATATTATAATTTGTTTAAGAGAATCCAAAAAATGGAAACATTTATAGATCAGGAATATTGATGTAATATATAAATAGAGAGAAAACTAGTTTTTCCACAGGGGGTAAGAAAGACAATTGAGTCTATGCCAGACACAATAGAATATTTATGTCTATCAATTATATACATACAAAGAATTATAAATTTTAAAAGACAATGAAAGGCTAGAATCAGATAACCTGAATCAGTGTTCTCCAGAGGGAGCATACACATTTTTTTTAACAGTTTTTTTCTAAATATAGAAGTAGAGTTCCAAATATGTTTCTTTTTTTGATGAAATGTTGGTACTTTGGTATCCAGATATTTTAGTGTATCCATATGACAAAGAAATTGAAAATAGTTCCTTTCAGTGTTGTTTATTCACATGACTTTCCAAGAACCTTCACTTATAGGTTCTAATCCTATAAGAATCAATGTCATTCTTCTTCCTATAAAATGCATGATATCACTTTGGATATTGGTCATGCAACTTTATCAAGCCCTGTTGTTAATTTTATTAATACCTATAAAAATAGGCCTAAAATGGAAACATCTAAGCATAAAACTGTATATCAAAATGTTAATTGTTCATCTAGAGAGTCAACATGTATTCTTGCTCTATGAGTAATATTCTACAGAAGTAAAAAAAGATGCCTTGGAAAATAGAACCTAATGGAAAGGTTAAAATAATTACATATTTTTTAGGTGGAGAAAAACAATAAACAAAATAAGCCTCTGAAGAATATTAATAAGAACATTATAATAAATTATTTTCCATGGCTATTAAGAGCAGAAAAAAATCAGTTTATTTTCCTTATAAAAATGTACATTAGACTACATAGATGTGTTAGCGTTTATTTTTAACATACTGACTGAAAGAAGTTATTGATATCCTCTTCCTGCTGTAAAGAGAATAGGTTCTCATCCAAGGTGGCCTAAAAGTAAACAGAAAGTGGGCTGGAAAATTAGAATCGCTTAGGAAATATTATAAATATTGCAAAGACCCATATCAGAATACTCAGACTTTATAGCTCAGTACTGAAGCCTAGAAAAATGATTTTTTACAACATTTTTCAGATGATTTTAATACATGTCTAGGTGTGGAATGTATTTCACAAGATATCCTCATCCCCCTTCTTTCTTTTTTTTCTGACTTCTTATCTATTAATTTCTTGTATCATTTCATTTAAATAATCCTATGCAATATAGTTTTACGTCGACAGTGAAGTGTAAAAGGCAAAATGTGTTAACAATTCCTGGATTTTCAAGTTTCAGAAACCCATTACTACCAAAAATGCAATATTTATCTCCTTAGGATAGAAGGTAAGAGCGTCTTTCATTAGGTGCTTTCTTCCATTGGGGTATTTGTTATCAAAAAGATCTATCCATAGTCCCTGGAGACCTTGGAAATTGCCTTGGAATATTTTCAATCTGGTACTGTCTTACTGTATTCTATTTTTACAATGTTCTTATTCTATTCATTAGCTGTAGCAGGTCACAATAATTTGTTTTGCTATTCATAGCCCCTCAGGATTCATTCACCTACTTTGCTGAAATAAAGTGCTTTGTTTCTGTTTTACCAATAGCTATCAGCCTCCTGCATTTGAAACGTTTGTCAACATTCTCCCTTACTGTTTTCTTTTTCTCCAAAGTGATTTTTTAAAGGACATATGTCCGCTATTATAGTTACCATTTGATGAAGAAGTCATTATGATAGATAAGATTTTTCTACCTCTGGTTTTACTTAGATAATATCTTGTTTTAAAATATAACAAGTGGATTGTTGACCTGAGAAAGTCAATGCTTAACTGTAGATTTTGCCTTATTATATGTATTTAGGACAAGAAAATTATTAAAGGAAACAAATTTTTTTTATCAGTGAATTTGGAAGTTTTTCTTCCTGTCCTATTTGTCAGGTGCCCTCTTAAGGTGAAAAATAAAATAGGGCTAGAAAGACAGTGAAATTGAAAAGGGAATGAGCAGTTCTGGCAGTAATAATAGATAAGTGTTTTTATAAAAATAGATTATGTTTATTATTAATATTAAAACCGCAGTTCAAAATAAATGGGCACGATACAATAATTATTTACCACAATTACGTATATATGGAAACTGTGACCATTTCCAATAATCTCAGACTAGAGAATTTGAAGTCAACATTAAAATGAGGACAAATTTCAATATAGGGCCACACTGCAATTGTGAATAACCTGGACTCAAATGAACTTTAATAGAGTGGTTGTTACTTCTTCTTGAGCAGTGGCTTCAACTCAAATCCTTTCTGAAAATGTAAGAATTTTCTGGTGAAAATTGAAGTCTTAACATAGAAAGGCAAAATCATTGTATTCTGAATGGCTTTCCTGACCCTGAATTGAGTACTTTTCCTAGACTTGGAAATAAAACAGATCCCAAAGAGGATAAGGGCAGATGTGAGTTTGAATACTGACTCTAAAAGTAAGCTAGGTTCTTAATTTAACTAAATCTCAGATTTCTCATATGTAAAACAGTATTATTAATATCTAGCTCAGAGGATATTAGAAGAAAGAAATATGCTAATTTACATAAAGTAGCCCAATGCCTGGATTATAATAAGCAATCATTTTATAGTAGCTATCATTAATATTTGTTAATATTATCCTCTTTTTTCTTTGCTGAAAGTTTTCCCGAATAAACACACACACACACACACACACACACACACACACACACACAAACATAAAAGTAACTTGAAGGTTTAACTAAGCTACTCCATGGTCTCACTGCCTCAGCATCAATTTCATTTGGCCAGGTGGCCTGTGGAGACCTTAAACTGACACTACTCTCCTCTTACAAGTGCATTCCCTAGATAATAACTCACAGAGTCACATGCAAATGTAAGTTGCTGATATGACTTTTTTAACAGCTCGTATGATAAATAGTTGCTCCCACTTTCCAAGGCCTTCCCTTTTGGCAGCCCTTAGATAAAACTCACACAGAACTTTTAAAAACACCACTCTGTTTTGAATTGACAAATCCAGGCTTAACTTGGGAACCCCAACACATTCCATTTATGAGTCCTAATAAAAGCATATGCTTCTCTCTGCCTGTACCTTGCTTTGACCTCCCTGTGTAGCCCCTTGACCATACCATGTACTTCCTCCAGAATCTGTGAGTGAAAACTTCTCTATCTCAGTATCTCTTGTCTTTAGATGAGCTGCAGCAGCTCACCATCTTGCACCCCTGGACTCTACTTAACAATGTTAATTTAAAGAATCATAACACTAACATACAAACAAAATTTAAAAAACCACTTTACTGGATGAACCCTCTGAGAAGCCCTACCAGTGGAATTATACTGACCATGTGCCCATTTTGCATCTCCAGAAAGGTCCAGACCATTTACATTAGGTTTATGTATTTTATATGCAAAAATTAGTACTGTCCAAAAATATAAGATTTTGATTGAAAATATACTTTTAAATTGTATGCAAAAGAGTGTATGGACAATGATTGGAAAGAATTAATTTAGATATGGAAAAGAAAATAGTTCTATTATGAGAGCAAATGCATAGATGATTAAATCTTATTTTGGTTTTTCTTTGTGTTAAATTTCATGATGTATTTCTTTTCTATGCTGCCTTATCGAATTATAACAAATGAGCTTAAAACTACACACTTATTATTTTACAATTCTGAAAGTCAAAAATATGGTCGGTGTGGGTTTTACTGGACTAAAAGCAAGGTATCGGCTGAGTTGTGTGCCTTTTGGAGGCTCTGAGAGCACTCCCCTTTACTGATGCTTTGTGTTGGCAGAATTTAATTAGTTACAACTGTAGGACTGAGGCTACTGTTTACTTGATACCTGTAAATTTAAGGCTGTTCCTAATTTCTAAAAACTGCTTGCATTTCTAGATTTGTAGACCCCTCTTCCACCTTCAAAGCCAACATCTCTCTAAAAAACTTTTTTGTCTTCCTCTTCCACTTTCAAGGACTCATGTGTTTACACTGGTCCCATCTTGATAATCCAGGATAAGGACAATCTGCTTATTTTAAAGTCAGCTGATTGGCATTCTGGAGAATCAGGATATGGACATTTTTAAGGAGCATTCCACTACCTACTACAACAAGTTTTCAAAGAAAGAGAATCCAAATTTGTCATATCCAATATTGATTCAAATTTTACTCATTCATCTTTTCCACAGTTCTATAGTGAGTAATAAATATTAACTTTTTATTATCCCTTGAGCTCATTCTACACTCTTAATCTCATGGTTACTGCTTTAGTAAAAACTCATATTCTGAACATTCTTACTACAAATTCTACACAATAACCAGTATACTCAATCTAAAATGTTATTGTCATAATATAATTTCCCTTGTTAAAAGCTTTCATTGATTTACCATTCCCCTATGAAAATGCCATGATTTCATCCCCGCTTAACCGCCCACTTTCCCTTCTATTCTTCACATGGCTTTTTCCTAATCATTATCTAAGACTGATGCTTCTATCATTTCATTGAGTAGGAGTCCTCATTGTTCTACTCTGAGTGAGATGTTTCTCTTTATCCTTTCATATTTACCTCTCACAATATTCGTCACACTATTATCATTATTAATTTCTCCCAATAGGTTGTAAACTCTTGAGAAACAAAGATTATGCTTTTTATCTGAGCCTTTGAGTTCAATTTTACAGCATGATGCCTAGTACATGTTCAATAAATATGTGGTAAATGAATGATTAATAGTGATGAAAATTATTTCTGCCCTGTCCTGTGTCACTGATTTCTTAAGGTTCCAAAGAGACAAGGCATAAAGAAGTTATTTGTAAAGTGTGTACTATACACAATTATAGTTTTGTAATAGTTTAATTTATAAAATAAAATATCTATAATGAGTAAAATGTTAGCAATCAATTTGACTGACTTCCTTTTTGGCATATTTATACTTCACTGAAAATTAAAGATTTTAGAAGCTACTTTTAGAAACTCCATACTGGCCATTCAAGTACACTATATAATGGTATTAAATTTCAAAAAAGGCAGGAAGGTTTGCCATGGCTAACCTACTTTCACATCTATCCAGAATCACAAGTCTCCTCCAATACTAAAGCATAGACCATGTAGTGGGAATTCTGACATGCTGACAACTCATTCCTATTAATTTAATAGTTGAATGAACAACAGTTTAGAAATCGATGGATACTTCCTCCACTGTATTTTAAACAACTGCTCCTTTGTAAGTGTTGGACATGAAGTTAAACTAGAATCTGAGCAGCAATATAAATAGTATTAGGGACATATCTTCTTATTTAAGCCTTGGTCACGGCTGGGCAGAAAGTTTTGTTGCTTGTAATCTGACAAATCTGAGCACTCAGTAGGCAGCAGAAAATTACTATTTGAGCTTATGCCTGGATTTTGTGAGTGTTTCAACAAATTCCTACTCAGATTAAAGGAAAGTGCTCTTGAGGACAATCCAAATGTAATGTAGTTGTTTACAAAATAAATATTCCAAAAAAATAATCTTTCAATATACTCTTAGAAAATAAATTTTCATCTTTGCTATCAATGAACATGTACATTTCCTAAAAGTAAACTTGAGAAAGTTTTAATACTTTTTAAAAAGTCATCCAATTCTATCTGTATAAATAGAAAGATATACCATGCTGATAGATGAAGACTTTTAAAATTGTTTGAATTCCAATTATTTCTGAATTGATTTATAATTTTCACCCCTGATTTTATCACTGAACTCATTTACCTTATTATCAAACTATCAAAATAATTTGTTGGCATTACAAAATAAGTTAAATTCCATTTTTAAAGGCAAATAAGCAATGGTAGGCAATAAAATAGTAAAAATAATAACAATGAGAGAATTCTAGTCCAGACAGAGGAGTAGATAAACATTGTGCTCACCTCCTCCTACAACCACATCAAAATTAAACTCCAGAACAACCATCATCGAAGTCTAGCTGAACAGAGTTCTATAATTAAGGATATATAAAAGAAGCAATGACAAGACCGGTAGGAGGGGCAGAAACGTGGAGTGAGCTGTTCCCACACTCACACGCGGCATTTAAAAATAGGGAGGGATTTCTCAGTTGCAGAGATCTCCCCTAAGGAGTGAAGGATTCCAGCCCCAGACCAGCCTCCCCAGCTCAGGGTTTCAGTTCCAGGAAGAGGAGTTCCCATAACTTCTGATTTTGAAAACCAGAGGAGAGTGTGGCTGAGTGAGACAGAAGGTGGCTGGAGTTCCAAGCATCCCTCTAAAAGGGCCCATACATGAACTTACTCACTGAATTCACTCACTCTGAGCTCTAGTTCTGAGACAGCAGCTTGAAAGGTGGTATGAATATATGATGAGGGAATGAATTATATGACTTCATGGAGAGGGCAAGAGGGGCAGCTTTCTCCCAGAGGCCATAACTTTTGTTGAGCCATCTCCCAACCCAGGGTACAGATTCAGGCAGTAGTCGACTCACCCTGGTGATTCCCTGAGACTCCACCCCACCCAACTTTGAACCCATCTTAGCCTCTTCCAGAGACTTTTCTATACAAATGGCCCATCTTGGCTCTAGCTGTGGAC
The DNA here is from genome assembly GCA_028627145.1 of Eidolon dupreanum. Taxonomy (NCBI): domain Eukaryota; kingdom Metazoa; phylum Chordata; class Mammalia; order Chiroptera; family Pteropodidae; genus Eidolon; species Eidolon dupreanum. The sequence continues at coordinate 20,597,196 of CM053514.1, read as the reverse complement.
TTTTCTAAAATCTTTCAAAGGTTCACAAACCCAAAACAAGGAAAATTTGGCCTTGGTGTGCCTGCATACATTTTGTTAAGCAGCCACAAGCCCAACAGGAGTGGCTACTAATTTCAGTCCACAGCTTGCCTCTCCCAGGCACCTTCAAGCCCAGCACAAGTGGCATCTATCTGCAGATCATTTTATAGCTCATATCAAGTGGCCCCAGGCAGGGCACAGGCAGTAGCTGACCTTGGCCTATGACAGAACCCTCTGAAGAGGCCCCAGAACAAACACATCCAGTGGGCAGCTTTAGACCACACACACCAAATCACCCAATAACCTCCACAAACGACACACTCAAAACACATTTGGCAGGTATCAGAGCCCTGCTAAAGTGAATCCTGCCATAGGGTCAGTTCCTGCACAACAGATCCTCCACTGTATTCATAGCCAGTTCTCACAACCAATCAGCCTGAGGGACAGTCACTTCCATTGACTTGCCAACAGCAATCAAGGCTCAACTACAATAGGAGGGCACACACAACAAACACAAGGAAAACACCTGGAGCTTCCAGCTCAAGTGACCAGGAAGACTATACCCACTGGACTCTACAGAGTACCTACTACATAAGGCCACTCTACGAAGATCAGGAGACATAGCAGCTATACCTGATACATAGAAATAAGCATAGGAAGGCAGCAAAAATAAGGAGACAAAGAAGGAACAAATGTCCCAAATGAAGGAACGAAACAAAGTTGCAGAAAAAGAACCAAACAAAATGGTAACAAACAATCTACCAGATGCAGAGCTCAAAAACAGTGGTTATAAAGATATTTAGTGATCTCAGTGAGAACTTCAACAAAGAGATAGAAAACATAAAAAAAATTCCAGTCAGAAATTATATGTGTGTGTGTATACATATATATATATATATGTATACACACACACTGAAATGAAGAATATATTAGAGGGAATCAATAATAGATTAGATAAAACAGAAGATCCAATTATTGATTTGGAAAATAAGGTAGCAGAAAATATTCAATCAGAACAGCAAGAAGAAAAGAGAATCCAAAAAAATGAGCATATTTTAAGGGGCCTCTGAGACAAGGTCAAATGTACCAATACTCACATCATAGGGGTACCAGAAGGAGAAGAGAGAGAGAGCAAGGAATTAAAAACTTATCTGAAGAAATAATGGTGGAAAACTTCCCTAACCTGGCAAAGAAAATAGACATATAAACCCAGGAACCACAGAGAATCCTAAACAAGATGAACCTAAAGAGGTTCACACCAAGATACATAATTAAAATGCCAAATGTTAAAGACAAAGAGAGAATCTTGAAAATGACAAGAGAAAAGCAGTTAGTTACCTACAGGGGTGCTCCCATAAGACTATCACCTGAGTTCTCAACAGAAACTTTGCAGGCCAGAAGGGACTGGCAAGAAATATTCAAAGTAATGAAAAGCAAGGATCCACAACCTAAAGATTACTGTTGTCCAGCAAAGCTACCATTTAGAATTGAAGGAGAGATAAAGAGCTTTCCAGACAAGAAAAAAACTAAGGGAGTTCATCACCACCGAACTACTATTATAAGAAATATTAAAGAGACTTCTTTGAGAAGAAGGAAAAAATTAAAAATATGAATAATAAAGTGGCAATAATAATAAATATCTATGAATAATTACTTTAAATGTGAATTGATTAAATGATCCAATCAAAAGACACAGGGCAGCTAAATGGATAAAAAAACAAGACCATTACATATGCTTTCTATAAGAGACTCACTTCAGATCAAAAGACACACAGACTGAAAGTAAAGGTATGAAAAAGGATATTTATGAAAGTGGAAGATAAAGAAAACTAAGGTAGCAATACTTATACCAGACAAAATAGACTTCAAAACAAAAGCTAAAATAATAGACAAAGAAGGACTCAGTAATTTCATTTCTGGGTATCCAAAGAAACCCAAAACACTAATTTGATAAGACATATGTGTTCATATGTTCATTGCAGCACTATTTACAATAACCAATATGGAAGCAATCTAAATGTCCATCAATAGATGAATGGATAAAGAAGTGGTACATACAATAGCATATTACTCAGCTATAAAAGAATAAAACCTTGCCATTGCAATGACATAGATTGACATAGAGGGTATTATACTAAGTGAAATAAGTTAGAGAGAGAAAGACAAATACCATATGATTTCACATATATATGGAATCTAAGAAACAAAACAAACAAACAAAATCAGAAACAAATTCATAGATACGGAGAACATTTTGATGATAGATGAGACCGGTGTTGGAAAGATGGGTGAAAAAAGGGAAGGAATTAAAAAATACAAATTGGTAATTACAAAATATTTATGGAGATATAAAATATAGCATAGGAAATATAGCCAATAAGGTAATAATTATGTATGGTGTCAGATGGGTACTGGCTTTATCCAGGTGATCCAATCACTTTGCAAGTTATATCAATATCTAATCACTATGTTGTACACTTGAAACAAATATAATATCGTATGTCAACTATAAGTAAAAAAATTCAAAAATTTATTTAAAAATAACAATGAGAATGTGGCTGCACTATATGACATTAAACTATAATTCAATTTTCCAAAAATTAAAATCAGAAAAGAAATAATACTTAATAGAATTCAATATAAAATTCTCAAACCAACATTATTATAAAAAAGTTAGTACATTATTAAGATATAATTTCAAAGCACTGGGAGAATAGAATGATTTAATAAATGGTGTTAGAAAATAGGGCAGGTGAGTAAGTTTGGAGCCTTATTTTGTGACATTGATAAAGCCTAGAAAAGAATGGTAGGAGCAGGAAGAAAGGAAGGAACAAAGGAAGGAAGGGAGAATGGAAGGAAGGAAGGAAGGAAGGAAGGAAGGAAGGAAGGAAGGAAGGAAGGAAGGAAGGAAGGAAGGAAAGAAGGAAGGAAGGCAGCAAAGGCACATGAATATGCAAATAATACAAAGAGCAGGGAAGGTAAATCTTTGGCAAATTGAAGGAAAATAAATTCATATTTCTATGAAAAGTCAAACTACTATGATACTTATCCTCTATCATGTAATAACAGAAAGTTTATTCTTCTATAATTTTTATCAATTGTATGATTTTTTTTCACAAGAATACAAGTGCTTGCTTAGTCCAAAGAAATCAATAGAGTTACATATCTGGAGCTAAAAATACAAGAGATGAGTCTGAAATATCTTGCCATATGAAAAAGCAGCAGAGCTCTCAAAGACTACCAGCACCAAGTATCAAGTCAAAAGAATGCAGAAGCCAATTTGAAATTATTCCTAATGGCGAAAGATAAGATCGGTTGAGCATGAGCATCAATAAGAATTATAATGGTGATAAATTGCAATAAAGCATATATATTTTAATCAATTTTATATCATTATAACACTAAAGAAAACAAATGAAGCCCCTCCCGCCCCCCTCCCCCCCCGCCGCGACTTTGGTCAGTAATAGAGAATGCCAGGGAAGCAACTCATTATTTTGAAAACTGGTATATAATAATTAACATTCATTCTACATTTTCTATACAAATTCTACTGCAGGATAACCAAACAGCTGTTCAATTTTCTCTATATAGAAGTAGTCCAACAAAAAAAGAGAAAGAAATGACTGAATTAGACTATTACTAGTTTGCAGTGCATATTGAATTAGTGAATCATAACAGCTATTACCAATGACATTCCCAAAAAAGGTGTGCTTTCTGATAAACATGAAAACTATAGCATGAGGATGCAGTTAGCAAAATTTTAATTCTGAAATTCTGTAATTTTGTTGTTTTTGTATCAAATGACCTGGTTTCTCCAAAAAATAAATTTCAATAAAAAATAAAAGAATTGGAAAAGGAACTTGTAAATTAAAATAGTATTGTGAGTGTAATATATAAAGTTTATTTGGATACCGAATTGAACAAATAATGTAAAACATGAGATAATCAGAGATATTCAAATACTCACTGGATATTTGATTATATGGATTACTTCTTAATTTTTAGGTGTAATATTTTAGAAATACATATTGAATATAACATACAAATAAAATAATAAAAATCTGGATTTTGACTTTAAGTAATCTGAGTAGTCTGGGAAGTGGATGGAGGTAATAATGAATCAAATTTGGCCAATTATTGTTGTTTCACTGTATTTCAGGGCCAATTCATGACTTTTTAAAATTGCAAATGGAAATTTTATTTTTTATGCATTCATTTACTCAATTATATATTTCTTCACAATGGGAAATCTTACCCCTAGACATGTGTATATGTATATACATATGTGTATGTGTATATATATCTATATATCTATATCTATCTCTGTATCTCTATCTACCTATATCTATATCATCTATATCTATATCATCTATATCTATATCTATATCTATATCTATATCCATTTTCTCCCCAATTTAAGAATATAAAAGACAGGTTTATCCATATTAGATTTGCTTTTTTATTTTTCATTAGATAGATTATAGTTACAGTGGTCACATATATCAGACTTAAGGTTATAAGTTTCATTAAATCTGCTCTGGTATTTGAAAAGGCAAACAAAAAAAATGTTTGAAGAGGCAACATATGCTGACAGACATATGTTAATATGTCTGTCAAGTAATAGAAAATACTTTCTTGTATCATAACTTTAGTTCACTTTGAACATATTTAAAAGGTGTAGTGTGTAAAGTACAGTGCAGTAGGAAAACAACACACTTCTTTTAAAGATATTATCTTAACATTATTTCTATGTAACTCCAATATCATTACTTTATAAATAACAGAAACTGTTTGAGAAGTATATTACTAAATGGATTATGTAAGTCTAAAATAAAGACAATTTTTGAAAGAATACTTCCTTAAAATCAAATAGATGGAACTAGCCTTAAGTTCAGATAAGAGCTAGAATGTAATTGAAACAGCAGAAATTATTTTTTGTTGTTTTTATATCAAAAAGGATGACATCTTCTCTACCAAAGTTTTTCTCTTAATCTTTTTTTATGTTTTTTAAACTTTATGACACATTCTTTTGAACCATAGTACATACTCCACTTCTACAATTTTATTGTCTGAAACTTAAATTTTTGTATTTTTTAATGCTGTTAGAAAAAATATGCTGTCAAATCTTGACTAGAATTCTAATATTTAACTTAATTATAGAATGTTAATTAAATAATAATTATTAAAGAAATAATGATAGGGATCTTTGTTTTAATATGATCAATATATTTTAAGAACACAGATATTTAAGAAATATTCTTCAATAAAATGGGAGACTAAGAGACTTATTTTTAAACATTGCATTTTCTAGTGTTCTCAGTTACAGTTGCCTTATATACCAATAAGGAGTAAAATTAAGCAAATCCTGTGCCTTTAAATCTTATTTGTTTCCAGAAATTAATTTAATTATTGGGTTGTTAATTTTTAATTCAGAACGCATATTACAGTGAGTCATTTACTGTGTATTTAAGAAAGAAATCTAATCAGTTGGTATAGACTCTATCATTATATCTAAACAAAAATTATCTTTATCAAATAATTGTATAAAAAAGGAAAAGCAGATAAAAAATAAAGAATTTTAAAGCCATTCTAATTAAATCAGCATGTAGTTACAAATCTCCAACTGCAGATAAGTGACTAATTAAACAGTTAAGATTAATAAAAAATTCTCTTGTGTGAGATTAATTATAAAGAATGAGTGACTATTGAAGATGATTTAAGCTATTATAATTTTTAATATCTCTGAATCTAGTTACAACCAACAGAAAATTATTCAAACCATTCATAATCTATTTTACATTTTCAGATTTTTATATTTATGAAGGTGTTCTTCAAAGTAAGAAAGAATTATCTATTTTACTCATTCTGGAATTGTCACGGATCAGTTAAGACAAAAGACGAATGTAGCTTTCGTCGAGAAAAAATAAGTTAATGATTACTAATGATAATATTTATATAGAACTGAAAACTAAGATATGAATCAAACATCCAACACATACATAGAGTTCAACTCATTTAATAATTGCATAAAATAATTGCTTGGTTGCCAGGCTTAAGTACACTATCATTTGGAAATTCATTCAGCGGCTCCCTACAGAAACCAGGAGAAACAGTGGCTCAAAAAGATGCGAGCCTAAATTTCTTTCTTTTAAAATGAATTCTGAGGAAAGCACTCTAGGGTAGGTCTGACACTTTCATTGTGTCATCAGAACCCAAAGTCATTTTTTATCGTTCTGCTTTACTCTCCTTAGCATTTGTTTTCTACCTTCGAGTTAGCTTCATGCTCCAAAATATCTGGAGTTCTGGGCATTACACCCGGACTCAAGCAAAGAAGCAGAAGGAAAAATTTAAACAGTTAAAGAGGGCTTTAAACTAAGTGTGTTTCCCAGTGTGGAAAGGAAGTCATGGGAGTTTCTCTCTGCACCTTCTTCTGATATCTATCTCATTGGCTACCTGTACCTACAAAATAGTTTATGCAGTATTTGCATGAAGTATCTTACTGTTTTGTTTTGCTTTTGTTTTTGTTTTTGTAATTGAGGAAAAAGAAGGTAATAGCTACAAAGTAGGCATCTAGCTATATGTTTCTTTATTCTGAAAAACATATCAGTATTAGATGTACCTCATATAATCCTCTCTTTCTCAAAAAGTTCAAGTACCAATACACGGTCTCTAAAATTTTACTTTTGGTCATTATTATTTGGTACACAATATCCATATATTTGTGTGCAAGTACTTAGGTAAAGCTGTTAACATGATAAAAATGGCCCTAGGAACACCACTTTTTATGCTCCTTTTTACCATTAAGAGAAAGGTGCACAGCATAGTAGATTGCATTAAAGTACATTTTTATATTTTTCTTTGATTTTTTTAAAAGTTGTTATAAGGGTCATGGAGAACTTTTTAGGCTGATTATATACAGCCTGTAAAATAAATCAGTTGGACTTAGGCTAAGCATTCTTGCTAATAAATGTGTCTGCAATTAAATTTGGCCATGCATTAGGAAAATTTCTCCAGAGAACTGTCCCTTGGGAAAGCAATCATCCTATTGCCAAGAATGGATTCTATATATAAGGAAAGTCGAAAGGAGTAATTAAATAGGAGGAAATTATACGGAGTTAGTGTGCCACCTTTATCAGTCCCAACCGATGCCAGGGGTTCAGTCCTTTGGTAAAGCCCAATCCAGCTGTACCCTCAAGTCTCTTAGAACAACTAACTCTCTTCTTCTTCTCATGATCCATTTCCTTCACAATTTTTACATCTAAAATGGTGGCTTGCTTTTCTATAGCTTATTTACTCCTAATAACTGTTATGTGAAGTAGAGACTTAATTACTTTTGATTCAGCTGCTACCTTCTCCTTAGGGGACTGTTAGGAGTCAAAACAGTCTTGGGATAAGATTTGGATGGCTAGCACAAAGTGAGTATAATAAATTGTATTCTCCAGAAGAAGATACTGAGACTGGTACTGTGATACAAGATGTTTACCATATATCAGTCCCTGTGAAGTGAAGGCATTGGGATTGAGAAAAGAAGCGATAGGGACCCAACATAGCCTTGGAAAACCTACATACTTTAGGACAAAAATTGTTCATCAGGCCAAAATGGATGTACCTTTATGTATCTGCTTCACTCAGTCACTGGTTTTAGGGTTCCCAGGAAAAGTTCTCAGTAAGGAAGCTCTCTTCAGCTCAGGCAGACTTTCAAAGAGCTGAGAAATGGAAGCTGCCTCTGACTACACAATCCAAAGCTGGGCAGAAAACCATCTTGAAAGGGAATCAGGGCAGTGTGCCTCCATGTCTACCAAAACCTATCCCAAAGCAGATCCTCCAGGATTCTGGTGAGCTTCTTTCCTTCAGAAGAAAACTAGGGGAAATAAAAGCTAGTGAGAGAAACTATAACCATTGCCACTGTAGTCATTATCGGGCTGCAATTAATACCATCTCTCTCCTCAACTATTCATTCTGTAGTCTCCTCACTCTCAAATACCATCTTTGCTGGACTCAATAGCTTTCCTCAATGATGTGCCAGAGCCTTATCCTTGAGTAACCTGAACCCCGAGTTACCAATTTTACTTTACCTGCACATTCAGTCACCATAGAGCAAGAGAGTACAAGAAGCATCAAAGTGCCTCAACTGGGTTCCTCATATAATCCTCTCTTCCTATTATGTAATAACATCTCTACCCCAGTCGTCATCTGGACTGAGACACATCATGATATTTCAGCTTTTCCAGTGGGAAAAGTTATGATCATCTTAGCCCAGATCCATTAAGGGGGAACTATCCCATATCCTTTACGAGCAGAATTTAATTTAAAAAGGGAGGACAGAAGGATGAAGGAGAATGGGAGAGAGGAAGATATTCATCTTTACAGATTTAAACATCATCAGAATGGGAATACAAAAAGAAGTAATGCTTAATAATAGGGCAGATATGACTAGGATATTAAATAGTTATATTTAGCAGCAAAGCAGAGGTACCATTCAAAAGTGCTTACATAAAATAGGAAGTTGATGCTGGGAAGAAACATGCCATTAGATTGAGAGGAATAGTGTTAAGGTTTATTCACCTTGAATCTCAGAAAATTTCATGTACAGATCATTTTTTTTTTTTCAGATGACAGTTTGCATGTATTTTAACTTCAGTTTTCAGATTGTAGTCCTCAGTGCATCTGATCTAGCCATATTGCTTATCAATATCTGTTTCTTGAATTGAATAGGAATAAACAAGAGGCATTCTTAAAAGAGAATTTTATTATTGAAATTTTATTAGAATTGTCTTAGAGTACAGATAATATATTTCCATCTACAGATGTCAACAAGTGGATATTTCTGAGTAGAGATTTTCAGAATAGAACAAGCTAGACCAGACCCCAAATTGTAATCCATGCTGTTAGAGAACCCCACTTCTCTCCCAATGACATTGGGTTGAAACTCATTTTGGTAGCTTATTCAGGCAAAATCCAGATGGGTAAACATTCTTGCTCTAAGAAACTTGGACAATATTCTATATTTCCCAAAAGTTACCTTGGATTCATTTTTTTTCTAATATGCACAACCCGAAAAGTAATTCATCTTGCCCTGAACTGTTGTTGTACCTGTACACCTGAGCCTAATCCACTTCTGCTCCTTTCTCCCAAATACTTCTTCTCACATTTATCTTTAGCTACAATCCTCTGAATCTCAGTCATAGCCTGGGCAGTCAGCCTAATCATTTCTCCTTGGATTAGGCACTACTGAGTCATGTCCACTCAAGAGACTGCTGGTAATTCTCAGCTTGCTTCTCTCAGCATCATTGAGCAAAGCTGTTCTTACAGGTTGGACTAACTTATCCACTATGAGGCTTTGGGTGATAGGATAATCACATTTCTTCTTCTTTTGAGCTTATCACCTGATCTTTGGCAGCCCTCAGCTTTATTCCAATTTCAGATTTAAAACCTTAACTGTTACTGCACCATAACTATTGTGTATACTCTACCATTGGTGACTCTATCTCTGTTTTTAAACCTCAGATTAGGTATTAAACTCTTTTAAAGGAAACTTGTGCAAAGTGAAAATTTAGTAAGCACAAGTTACATAATGATAAAGACAGAGAGGTTAATCTAATAATTTTTAACTTAGATATATAAAGATAAATCTATAAAGTTCAGTCTTTTATTTTCTCTGTTAAGATAGTCCTCAAACTAACTCAATTGTTTTTTGGAAAAGTAATTTAAATAGCCATCTCGTAGTATAAGACCATTGATTTTTTTCACATGAATGCTAACACGAAGTAGAGGATTTCCACCAAGAAAGAAATAGGGTAACGATAATTTGGCAAAAATTTGTGTTGATGGAAAGAATATTTGTCTCTAAACTAAGTTAGAATTCTAGTCCCAAGTCTGACTTTAACTAGATGTGGCACATTATTTAATATTTCTGGACTCCAGGTTTCTTCTCTTTTAAATGAGAGAACTTTAAAAAATTATTTCAAAATTCCTTTCTGAAGCTAAAATTATAGACCCTATTCTATGGAACAGTCTTGTATCAGATCATTAATACTATATAATAATTCTTATTGGACAAAGATTCCTGCTAAGTAACTATTTGCATATCAGCAGGAGGGTGAGGATTCTTTGAAATCAGAATTAATTTTTTTCCCACAATGCAAAGGCAATTGCTTTTATAATTGGATGGCTTTTATGTTGTTGCAAATAAAAGCCATAAAAACACTAATTTTGAACTGTACTATATTCTTTTTATATGGTAAGTAAATTAAATATGAAGCTTTTAAAACTTATCTGCAGATTTCTTTCAAACTTGCTTCAATCTACTCTATATTCACTCATAAGGCTAGTAAATATATCTGGATAGGCAAACAATATACACAGGAGAATACTCACACATGATGGCTGCTCTGGAGACAAATTTAAAATGATAAGGTAGATTTGAACAACACATCACCACCAATTAAAAAATATAAAAAGTTCGTGTACCTCTCTTCTATACAGATCTGATAAAAGATGCTCAGCCTCAACATTGTTCATAATGTAACTTAAACTAATTAAATATTATGTGAAGAAAGTACACTGTCATTTGATCTACTTGGGACATAAGACAATTTTAAAATGATCATTGAAAACTACTATCTTAGGATATGAGTTTTCCAAGGAAGCAGTTGTAGTTCCAATATATAAGTCTAGAAATTAAAATCTTTTTGTTATTTCATAACAACTTTTCCATACTGATACTTATTTTATGCCTAGCATTGTTAGTTGTATGGAAGTCTGAAATCTTATTAGAAATTATACTTTCATGACTCTTTTTACAATTTAAAAGATAACAGTCTTTATATTATACATTTTAATATTGTGTTCTGATAAACTATACTTTTGAGAACCTATTTATATTTTTATATTATATTTTCTATTTATCTGATAAAATCAACAAGGGAAAGCAATATGGCTTTATATTTATAAAAATATCTTGAGTATGCACTATTGACTATGCAATATTGCAAAGTAAGGATTTAGCTAACTTTTTCCATTTGTTAATGTATTTTGTTACCTATTCAATAGGAAAAGTTTTATTTAAAGCCAGAGTCAAGGGCTTTAGTGAACTGCTCCATTTTAACCTGCTGAGTTTGTCACATCTTGGAAGATGACATTTTATAATGGTGATGAAACTAGGCGTGATGTGTTATACTGATAGTGCATAAAGCTTATGATCACTAAAAATAAATGGTTTACTAAAAATGCATGTAAGAAAATGCTTCTTAAAATTAATATTGCTTTTCTTCCATTTAAACCAGCCATCCATGTTTATAACTATGTTAGCAAGGAAAACCCAAGGACTGATAAACTATAAGGTATTTTTCACCTTAGCCCTACATTTTTGACACTGATAAATAGCTTTATTAAAATACATACATGTGTGCACACATACGCATTTTGTGTTTTTTAAAATACTTCTATATTTTTATGTTTTTATTAATACACTTTTGATTAAATCAAAATAGAGTTCTCTCAAATATACTCTAATGTAAAGAATACTTTTCAAGTCTTCCCAATAAAACATAGTTCAGAGATAAATTAACATTAGAAAAGAAAAAATGAAGCTGCAGCTTAACCAGATTATTGATATAAGATTTCACAGGTCTTAAGAATTTAGAAATAATTTTTAGCTATTATTACACAGAATAATTCTATAAAACAGGTCAATATTATCATCTTCTGCCAAGGAAAATACTAGGAACAGATCTCCTAAAGCCCTCTTAGTGAATGTCTTGAAAAGTTAATGTGATATAAACCTCACTTTGTACAAAGTAATTGATCCTTTTAAAAATAGAAATATAATGGTGAACTATATATGTATATATATATTCACTCTCAATTCTTCTTGTAAAGCTTGTAATGCCATAGTTTCTTAAGATTAACAGTAAAAAAAATGTTTAACTTGGCTGTCCAAAGTATATAGGAATGACATCTTAGAAAATAGCTGTTTAAAGCTGTCAACAACTTTTACACTTAGCAACTTCTCTGTCAATTTCAACAGCTACAATTTGTTATTAGGGGTTTCGACTGAAATAATGGAAGATAAATTTGTGTGCTTAACAAATGTTCATACTTTTCAAATATGTTAATTTATATTTATTTATATTTCAAACTTACTCCGTAACAAGTTGGTTAAATAAAAAACCATTGTATGGAGCTTCTCTCTGTTATACATGCTTGAGTTTCAATAAAAAATTCAATTGGCTAATTTAAATCTTCTAATTTCAACTGCATAAAAAGCACTATACCAGGTACTAGAGTAAGAAGAATGAAAAAAAAAAGTTGAAAAAATAGAAAACTTATTTCCTTACCATAGCCTTTAAAACACACATTTAATAGTATTTGGGTGAAACAAATAAAAAGAGACAATTTCAAAGTAACAGTCTAATAAACAGAATTTAATGTTATTTAAACACAATTTCTTCTTGGTACTGAGGGATTACCAATAGAGGAATAAACTGAACCAAATTATTTAATAATAAAGTGCTTCCTCAGTGAGTTGTTTGATTATTTAAATTAATATGAATGAGAAACAAATTCTCAACTTCTATGTTTTGTGTGATCCACTGCCATATTTTTAGCACCTATTAGAAGAGAACTATTTCAAATTACTGTGCCAACATACACTCAATTTAGTTCAATATATCTGCCCCTCTGGATCACAAAGGAATGTTGTTTCTGCCCATGGTCCTATCCAAGCTATCATGTTTAACTTTCAGAAACAAGTCATTATTTCCTATCATTGATTGCTTTTATTTTCCTGTTATTTTCAAATACCTATACTATTTCATATCTTAACCAATCCTTGATCTCTTCTCTCGTCTTCCCCAAGTCTTATTTGTTCTGCAATTATTGAATACAAATTAAATCAGTTATATTTTTTTACAACTCTGCATTTAGGAATTTTCATGCTACGAACAATTAACTGTATTTCCCAGGTGATTTTACTTAAGCAGGGGGATGAGAAGAATTATGCAAGCATCTGGGATTCTGCCACACCTGACAAATTTTATTAATGATTAAGATCCTCATCTCAGTTTATTAAAGAGTAATCACTTATCTGCAGCCACACAGCAACCACTGGTGAAGCTAATAGAATTGAAACACCCGTAATACATCTTCATTCTCTCCACTTAACACAAAAAAAATATTTTAAATGAGAATTATGTCTACTTTTAAGATCCAAGAAAAGAGAGATTGGCAAGTGAATAGTGTACATTTCAGAAATCCCCTTGTGAGTTGGAATTAGAATTTTTAAAAACATTTTCTTCTATGAATTAGAGCTGATATGTGTGTGTGTGTGTGTGTGTGTGTGTGTCAGTTCCAATATATACACATACATATATATACACATATATATGTATATATATACACATATATATATTTCAAATATATATATATTTATATATACATATATATATTTTAAATATATATATATATATATATATATATATATATATATTTCAAAAGCCTACACATTTAAAGAGTGACAACTACCATAGGCTTGGAAGAAGTCTATAAACACGATTCAGAAAACAAGATGGCGAGATATAAGAGAATATTGATTTACTCCTTTTCTCTTTGCATGCAGAGATGGCTAACTAATCCTACATTAATATCTCTTTAGTGATGCAAAATAAATAGAGTAACTGTGTGCACCTATGCCGTCCACCTTCACCAAACTGATCCCACCACTATGCTTTGTTTTATTCTCTTCCTCATAGAAATATGTCCATTAGTATAATGATTGCACCTTCAAAATAAATAAATAAACAAACAAGTAAGTAAGTAAATGGGGTATATCAGTTAAGGTACAATCAAATTTGAGTTTAAAAAATACTCAAAAATATCTTAAGCAATACATTCATTTTCCCACATTCCAAGAAGCCCAAAGTTAGGTAGTTCCTGAGTTGCAGTAGGTGATTTTAACATGAATCCAGGTCTTTCTTTATCTCTCTGCTTTGCAATCCTCAGTGCATTAAAAGTATCTCCTGTCATGGCCACAGCATGTCTGTCTCAATTCTGAAAATCACGTTCTCATATACCAACAACCAAAGAAAAGAAGAGAGTGAGAGTGATTATTTCTCCTACTTGACGTTTTAGCAGAAAGAAAAATCTTCCTCAGTAGTCACCCAGAAGATTTGCCTTTATTCTCATTGACAAAATTTGGGCATTTGCCCCACCCTGAAACCAATCTCTGGCAAAGGTGGATAGGTCAACCGGGTACATTAGATATTGATATCAGCAATATCGATGGTATGGTGAAAAGAAAATCTTATTTATGAATATATAATATATAATACATATATACCCATTTTGAATACTTGCCTGGATAGGTAATTGAATAGAAATTAGATTACTGTTTTATTCTCTTGATATTGATAATATTTGTATCATTGTAGCTAAGTTAGATATCTAAAAGAAGAAAGCTTTTCCAAGCTTCATTTGACCTGACCTTCTGATAAACATAAATTTAATCAACTGTATTATTTTCTTCTGTCAGACTCAAGTGGGACAGACAAGGTTAGAGATATGATTTGATTGTAAATAACAGTTTGTCACTGATATGTTCCTGTGACCATTGGCACTGTAAATATTGTACATGAGTACACTGAGGAGTTACAGAATCACATCTTTGATGGCCATACTGAATGATTGTGTGCACTCTTCCTGGCAACTTAATCAAAAGGCAGCTTCAAGAAGGGCTAGGCTATTGTGGAAAACAAATAGCATTTTCTTACTCTGAGACCAAAAGTATCTACAACTATTTGAAGGTTTGTAGAGAAGAGATTAAATACTGCTTCAAAAATCTAAGGCCCTGTTCCAAACTGAATGTCTTATAAAGTGTGTGAGAGCAGAGATTACCTCAAAACCAGGAAATAATATTAGATTTTCTTTTTTCTCTTTCCAAAAATAAAGACAAATTCTAAGTTAAATAAATCATTTTCATTTGGCACTATACTAACAAGGACAATGATTAACTTATTGTGTTATTGAATAAAACTAATAACTGGAAAAGAGTTGTCGAAGAATCTTCCTTTCTCCAATTGATTTGGTCAGTAAATGATAAAACAGATAGATGTACAAGAGATCATTTCCCAAGATGTTAGTGCAAAACCAGACCTTTAAAATAGCAAATACCACTTAGCTTAATTGTAGTAATATATTCCATAGCAAAACACATTAAAATGTATGGATTATTTAAGTTGAAATGTCTTCAGTTTTAATTTTGTCTGAGGCTCAGTGACAATAGGCATCATCTATTCCCATATCCCCAAAAGGTATGCCAGACCCTCTAGGGTGGACTTCCAAGGGAGGTGACTGAAAACTGATGTAATCTTTAGATGACTACTTAGTTTCAACCCTTAAATGAGATTGGAGACACCAAGAAAAGGGTTATGTAATTTTTTTGTAAAACTGTGATAATTATTTTGAATTTGTTTAAAATGTAAGGTTCTGGCTAAAGCAACATAAGCTAGCAGATTAGAGAGTCAGTTAAGCATCACATATGGAAAAGAAACTATGCTGTTGTTTTATGTTTCCAAAGAAGGCTATCTGTGGGAGAGAGGATAACTCAGTAGACAAATTCTGTGGAGGTTTCCTCATTATTGATTGTCCAGAGGCTACTGGAGTCTGGTCTACCAGGAAGGGAATAGCACGTGAGGAAACTACAGAGTCCCCTCACCACCAAAAATGAGAGTGTCTTTAGTCACATACCCTATAAGTAGTTGCCAAATCTAGTTTACAACCAGAAAGTTAAATGAGAATTCTCTGGTCCATTAACTCTTATTCCTCCCCCCATGTTTGATGCTGGTTATGTCAGAACTACAGTTAGCAAGCTAGGAAGAAAGGTATGAGTAGATTTCAAGACAGAGAATAATCTGATCACTTTTCCCTTTCCCGTGAAGTCTTTTTTTTCTCTTTTTTTAAAAATTAATTAATGACATTTTTTATAAGTTTCAGCTGTACACTTTAACAGTATATATTTACACTGTGTTCATCTCCCATAGTTAGGTTTCTTTCTGCCACCACATATTTGACTCCCTTTACCCCGTCTACCTTCTCTTTCTCCCCTCCCCTCTACCTTCTGGTAACCACTAGTCTATTGTCCCTGTCTAATTTGTTTGTTTGTCCTGTTCATTTGTTGCTTTTAGGTTTATATTTCACATGTAAGTGATGTCATGTGGTTTTCAACTTTTTCTGTCTGGCTTCTTTCGCTTAGCATGACTATCTCAAGGTCCACCCATGTTGTTGCAAATGCCAGTATTTCTTCTCTTTTTATGGCAAGTAATATTCCACTGTATATATGTACTACAGCTTCTTTATTCAATCATCTATCATAGGACACTTTGGTTGCTTCCATGTCCTGGCCACTGAATAATGCTGCTATGAACATTGATGTGCATCCCAGACAGTCCTGTTGTCTCCAGTTGGCTCAAACTGGGCAGGGGATTAAAATTAAAATAAAAATTAGAGTGTTGATAATTACACTGAGCTGGACATTATTATTGAACAGACTGAGATTTGATTAAAGAGACTGAAGAACTTTTTATTATCTGAGGGTAAATTATGCTCTCCATACAAAGATTATATCCAGAGCCAGAAAAAGAATTAGCCATACAGAGTGGTCCTATTGGTCAATGAATATCTGGGCACTAGGTGTGCTCATTACTACTGAAATTATATTGCTATTGAACTCTTTTATTGAGTAGATTGAAGAAATTTATACGAATTAATACTGACATTTCCAATTCCGTGTTCCAAAATAAGGACAGTATTTTTTCATGTCTTCCAGAGTTTATAATTGCATTTTTTTTAAACTGAAAGATGATGGCTCTAGTAACATAAATATATCAGTCTATTTGATTTTTTATAGAATTTACATAAAATAATTTTAAATAAAAATACCACAATTCCCACAAATAGTAAAAGTCTTGAAAATGCAGTTATTTTTAAACCTAAACTATTACTTGTTTTTTGTATAGATATATATGTTTCCATTTTTTTCTTAATTTTGAGGCTTTACTTCTTTATTTTTAATGTTATGTGATGTTATTTTTTAACATATAGAAATGTACATATTTCAAAGTCAAAATTATATAAACAGCTATAATAGCTTCTCTATCCTATTTTAGTTGTTTATTCTGAACTATTGATTTTTTGATATAAGGTGTTATTTCACATACACGATTGAAGGTAAGTTTTATTCACGTTGTATCGTGTTCAAATTTCATTACTTTCTTCTTTGCTTTCTCTGTTGAAAAGTTTGATTTTCATTTATTTTATAGAATAGCCACACTCATTAAGTTTGTTTTAAAGGTTGTTCCAATGTTGTCTTAGATATGTCGTTGTCAAGATAACAGATAACAAATTTATTTTTTCCTTTATAAATGACTTTTTTGTCCTTTATCTTAACATCTAGTATTATTCTGGGTCAATTTTCCCAGCAAGACCCCCAGTGGAATTTTTTAAGAATCAGGTCCACAGTAATATCATAAAAGTTTTCTCAAATTATATTTGTAAATTTTATTTGTGATTCACATTGTTTTTTTTTTCTTTTTAGACATTTATAACTATTTTGAATCTTCTTTGCCTGTCTTCTATATATATCACTTTTTCTCTGATTTTTTCTACTTTGTTTTTATTCTTTGTTCTTTTAATTTCTATTCAATATTTAAAATCAGAACTAAGACTAAAAGCAAGATTAGAGTATGGTTAGAAAAATAGAGGAAATAATGTGTGGCCTTAAATATATACATTAATAAAAATTATATTATTAAAATAATAAATAAGCAACTACCTTGAAAAGGTTAAAAAAAAAGTAGAAAGAAGACTAAAGATTAAAAGCAGAAAATAATAACAGAAAAGAGAAATATAGACCTAATAATTAAATAAATAATCTAATTCTTAAGAATAATAACAAATAAACCACCCGGTAATTTCATTTGAAAAATCGAAAGCACAGATATATAAAATAAAAAATAAAAACTGGAAAACAAACATTGAAATAAAAAACCTTATGATAATGACATTGTGCAAATCTATGTAAATAAAATTGAAAATTCAGATGAATTGGATACATCTTCAGAATACATAATATCCCAATGGAGATCTAATGTCTAAGAAGAAAATATTCATAAAAGAAATAGAGAAAGTTTTTAAAGACCACCCTCCTACACACCCTAAATGACCAATCTCTGGTGGATTCTGGGAATTCTTTAAAATATCCAAAAACTTAAATAGTATCTCTGCTACTTAACTAGTTCAGTGAAGTGCAGCATAGGAAAAATTTATGGAGCAATCTGATAACAGTGGAACAAAAGGAAGAAAAATACTACTATGAATAGTGATGTAAAGTATTAAATAAGTTATTTGAAAATCAAATGATATTATAATGATAGCAAGTGAGGTTTACTTCAGAATGCAGAGCAGGAATTAATTTTTATCAAGAAAATCAATTAATAATTACATTAGCAGATTTAAGAGAAAAATCATAAGATTACTTCTTTAGATTTCAGAAAATTCCCAACAAATGTTTTTTAAAACACTCAATAAAATGGGTACCAATGGAAATATCCTTAATCTGAATATATACTGATATATAAAAGCACATTTACAAAGCACACAGACACATACAGACAAAAAGCTACTAGTATCTTACTTAATGGGGAAATATCACATTCCTAAATAAAATCTGAAGTTATTATTATGACTCTTTTTTTAAAATATAATGTCTCGATTAACAAAAGCAGTTAAAGCAAGAGAAAGCAATTGGATTTGGGGGGAAAGGCAAAAAATATTGGAAAGAAAAAGTTTTAAATATATCTATTTGCATCTGATAAGAAGGCATATCCAGAAAATCCAAGATCTTCAACTTTTTACAAACCTACTGCAAAAGTACAAGAACTTACTAAAGTATCAGGATATTAAATCAATCACATTTATGAGAGTTCACAAAAAGTTAAAAAATCTAGGGATAACTTTAACCAAAAAATGTACAAAACTAGTATGAGAATAAGTGTAAAACAAGTGGAAATTTAGTTCTTAAAACTACCTTTTTTTAAAATAACAACCAAATTGCTAATTTATGCTATACTCTAGAGTAGGACAACAGGACTTAAAAATACTAAATACTGCTTAGACTAAGTGCCACAGCTGAAACCAGGCAGAATGAGTTTTAAACCAAGACGAACAAATGTCTGATGAGAATATCAAGGTTGAGAATTTACTTTTCTCTTAAATTATTTTATTTGCTTGTTGTTATATTTTAAATGCTTTGTGTTATTCTAGAAAATCTTCACAAATATAAAAATAAAAGTAACATTATAAATTAATATGAATCATGAGAAATTTGTGTAAATAAAATACTAGTATATAATAATAATTATCATCATTATTTTATATATGGACCAAAGAAAAAGTAAGTTGTTAAACTGTGGTAAGTCTTTGATTGAAATTCTTACCTCAGTTTATATTGACCCCTAATTTCTCAAGTATTCATTTCAGAAATAATTTGAACATAAAATATGCATTTATAATGCAATTTATGTGATTTCCTAGGGAAAATGGAACAGTTCTAAGGAAACTGAGAATTTTGATTAATGTGTGATTAGATATTTTACAAAAATTAAAATTTGAAACAATGAAAAGTAATAGCTCCAGAGGAACCTCCTCAGGCACACTAACGCAAATATGCATTTTTAAAGTATCAGTTTGTATCTATCGTACTCTGGTGAGATCAATGTAAATTCCTCATGTCTAAACAAATTTAAAGTCTCTGGTAGATATTTACATAATATGAGTGTACATAAATATAAACAAGGATAACACTAAATTGAAATATTGTCATTCCAAAAATATAGTTATACTTGCTACTCCTCAGATTCATTTCAAGAACAAATTTTTCCAGTTTTAATGTGCAGGTATCAAGTTCCAGTTGAAAAACAGCAACCACTACTCATGGATACACATGTACATATATGTATCTGAAATTCTTATATAGCAAATAAACTAAGATTTGTATGGGATAATAAAATAAAATCAATTATATAATGGAAAATTGGACAGATCGAACATGATAATACACATATGGCCCTTAGTCACAGAGAGAGAAGATAGGTTAGATATTAATGTATCCAAAATCTTTATCAGTCCATTCCCACAATCACAATTACTTCTGAATCCCAGTCCTTCACAGCTAAACTCCAGCCTTCTTTAGTTTTTGTTGCATTTCTAGTCGCCACAGTATTTCTGAAGAGGTGGTGTCTACATCACTTGTGACTCGGGAGATGATCTTAGGTTTAGGCTGAGCTGCGAGTTCTCTACAGACATGTGGTTATAGTTCATTGATGGCTTTAATTCTGTTATGGCCTTGTAAGGCAGGTCTGTAGGGCAACAATGAGTGCTCTTTGTTATACTTAGCTCTGACCACCATGCTCTTCCCTGACTTGGGGCTGCAGTAGGCATAGGCAGCACAAAGGCAGCTCATGCTTCAAGTTCTTGCCTTATCCCCAGGGCTAGTCTCTGACTCTGGTAGACACTGAAGGCTCTGGGAAGTGGAAGAAAAGAAAGTGGAGTGGCTTTCAAAAATGTGTTAGAAAAAACCCACACGAATCCTGTGTTTCTCCTTTACTTTCACACTGCTATCACACTCAGAGCATTTCCGACACCAGATGTGTAAGGTTTTTCCCACACTGAGCAATTCTGCTGGGTGTCCTACAATATAATTCAATTCTGACACTAACTACTTGGAAATAGCATCAGACCCCACAGATCAAGGGCTCAGTCCTAGATGACTATCCCTCCATTTCAGATGCCAGTTCCAAGTAGTAGGTCTCCAGGTTATCCACTTCTGCCAGTTTGGCTACAAATTGGAGGTTCGGCTACAACTCGGAGGTTCCCATGACTTCCTCCCCATTGGATTTGATTATTTGCTGGAACAGCTCACAGAGCTCAGGAAAATACTTACTTATGTTTACCAGTTTACTAAAGAATGTGATACAGATAAACAGCCAGATGAAGAGATACGTCGGGAGAGGTCTGGGAGGGTCCCGCATGGGGGAACTTCTATCCCTGAGGAGTTTGTGTGTGCCATCTTTCCCATTCATGCATGTGTTCACCAACTTGGAGGTTCTCCAAACCCCAAACTATTGGAATGTTATGGAGGCTTCATCATGTAGACATGATTAATTATTAACTCCATTTTCAGCCCCTCTCCCCTGTAGAGAATGGGAGATGGGCTGAAAATTTCAAGCTTCTAGTCATGGCTTTGTTTTTCCAGTGACCAACTCCTATCCAGCAGTCCACCCAGAGTCACCTCATTAGAAAAAAATACTCTCCTAACTCCCAGGAAATTCTAAGGGATTTAGGAGATTCATGCCTGGAACTGGGGTCAAAGATTAAATGTTAGAAAAAAAAAATTCTCATAGCACTCCTATTTACAAGGGTTTAAGAAGCCCTGTGTCCGGAACTATAGGAAGAGACCAAAATATATTTCTTATTATTTCACAATAAGTTTCTTGAAATCTCTTTTCTTGGAAAGAGGATGAAGGCAGTCACCAGGTTGCATCCTACCTCCTTCCTTACTGCTCGAAGAACTCTGATCCTTAGTAAAAAATTAAGTTATAGTCTGGATAATCATGTCGGTCTTTCTCACGATGAAAACATGAATATATTTTCACAATGTTAGTGAATTTCAGAACTAAATATTGAAATTGTTATATGAATATAGAATCTCATCTTCACTTTAAACACAGACTAAGCAAAATAACACTTTTTAA
The DNA here is from genome assembly GCA_028627145.1 of Eidolon dupreanum. NCBI lineage: Eukaryota > Metazoa > Chordata > Mammalia > Chiroptera > Pteropodidae > Eidolon > Eidolon dupreanum. The sequence goes on along the minus strand of CM053514.1, from coordinate 20,575,372 downwards.
AGAGCTTTATTCTTTAGGAAAAAGATTTTCAGGCACGAAAATCTTTTTTGATAAATTATTAGAATAATAAATTATGTGTACATTTAGTTGAAAATTTTGAATATGTTTTGGTGTATTGCCTTATTTTAATGTTGACTTCCTAGAGGACAATTGATGACACTTGTTTTCATTAATGACACAGCTACTAGATCTTATTTTTAAACTAAATGTATGTGGACAAAAATGTGGATCAATTTAAAAATGAGCATTAAGCAACTTATAATACAGATAATAAGATTTGATGAAAATTGTGAAGATAATAGTCAAATGACTGAACTGTGAAAAATATTATTTGAATATATACTCGTAACTGGACCACATTTTCAACTGAAATCACTCAATTCCCAAGTTTGTTCTTGTTACTCTATTTCCTAATTTGCTTACTGACATTACTATCTATCCAGTTTAATGACAATTCTTCTCTGCCCTTTTCCATTATTATTTTCCATTCATTGTGCTAATAAGTCTTAATTTTATCTCTTTCTTTATCTATATTATATTTGATCTCTATCTGTATTTATACATTTATAATATCACTAAAAAATACAAACATTTTATATATTCACTACCATGTTTATTTCTGTTCTTCAGTTCACCCCCACTAGTTTGTTTAAAATAATTATTAAATACTTTATGTCTCATTGTTTAATAAACTCATGTTGTGCTTCTAAGCAACACTCACACTGTCTCCAGAGTTATCATTTTAAAACACAATTCTGACCACATAACTTTCTAGATTTAAATGTCTTTATCAATTTTTCATTGTACATAAAGCAGAACTCAAACTCTTAGTATGGCAAATGATTTATTTTATATTCTAGCCCCAAACTAAATGTCCAACATCATCACTCTCTCCACACAAGTCCTGGTTTGGCATTCAGACACACCAGGCTTTGTAGTAATAATTTATCTTTGAAAAAATTTGTACTTCTGACAGAACTGCTTTTCTCCTCTACTTTATCTGTTAAATTCCTGCTTCCCTTTTAAGATGTAACTCCCTTATCATCCCTTCTATAAAATCTCTCCAAATTTCTGAAAGCACATTTCATTATTCATTCCTCTATAATACCAGTTAATTCTTTGTCCTATTATAGAACATCCTGCATTGTATTATGTGATTCATGTATACTTTCTCTTTTATTATTGTAGATCAGGTCTTATTCATGAGAGGCAATGCAATATATAGTTTTAGAACTAATGTTTCTGTGGTCAAGTGGACTTGGGATAAAGTCCTAGAATAAGTGGCTTTCTGGTAAATGTCAGATGAATGAATGAATGAATGAATGAATTAAATGAACTGAGAATCATTCCATGTATCAATCTAATCTTTATCTCAAGAAATTCCTCTCCTTTCATAGGACCAGTGCATTCTTTGAAGGTCCTATTCCCTTTTATTTTTTAAAAAAACTAATTTTACTTAGTGTATAGAAATGAAAAATGAATTTAGGAACATGATACACAAATGTCCATTTCATACTCTGATAAAATATTGTTGTTAAATGAGTTGGTTGAATTAGACAATATATGGTCCCTTCCACTTCCCATAGTCTATGATCTCAAGGGGCACATCCCTGTTGTGTGGTAGGCTTATGTTTAGCCATTTCTTATAAAGATTTTATGACATCATTAAAATTATAATTGTACATCATCTAATTATGTCGTTAACACATAAAAATTATGTGATTATAGCTATTTACATTAAACATGTAATTAGATCAAATTATGCTAATATGCAAATGCAAAATAATTAACTAAAATTAATTTTAAAAGCAGAGAAATTAACTCCAATAAACCATATTCAGATATCATTACATATTTAGAAATAAGCAAGTAAATGTTCCTGTTTTATCGGTTCTCATTTAGGCTCTAATCAACATGTCTTCCTGTCTTCTTCTTTCTCTAATCCAAACTCCATGTACAGTAGAGTTACCAGTATAAAATACAGATCCAGCATGTTACTTCTCAGCTTAAAAATCTTCAGTGGCACCGTTTTCTTGTTAAAAACAATCCGTACTTCTACCCCTGAAGAGTAGAATTGGCCTTAACTTGCAGTAAGTTCTCTGCGTCTTTCTAGTGAATTATTGAACCTGAGGGTGGTTTGAGGAAACCCCTGAACTTGTAGTTGGTGTTAGAAGTGAGGATGAACTTACGTGGACTCTTCCTTCTAACTTTGCAATTAGACCTTAACTCTTTGCAGTTGGAGTCAAAAGTCTTGGGCAGACTTGGCCTTAACTTTGCGTTTGGCTAACTCTGGGTAGCAGCTTTTGTTCAAATATTGGCAATAATTTTAATGGCAACTTTGGCTTCTTCCTGTAGATTTTAATATTTAAAACTACCATTGTAATTCTGTTGAAGGTAGTTTATAGTTTCTATTTGATTTCTCATCCAAGAATTATTTTAAGTGTTCTTTATAATATCCAGGTTAGAAATTTTTGAACTTCCTTTTTTTTTTTTTTTTTTTTTTTTCAACACCTACAGCACCTGGTATTCCTAGGTGGTCTCCTATCCTAATACTAACCAGACCTGACCCTGCTTAGTTTCCGAGATGAGACGAGATCGAGCACTTTCAGGGTGGCATGGCCATAGACCTGAACTTCCATTTGTTAATTTCACATTTTGTTAAACTTTAGTCAGTGAATTAGGCCTGTATCAATGTCTTTTGTCTTTATAAGTAGTTCGATTATGTTGTGTTTGGACATAGATTTCTTTGAGTTTATACTGTTAAGGATTTCCTCAGCTTCTTAAATCTGTAAGTATGTGTCTTTTGCCAAACCTCAGAAGTTTTCAGCAATTTTAATATTTTTTTAGCTTCTTACTCCTTCTTCTTTCCCTCTGGGATTTTGAAGAAACAAATATTAGACCTTTTATTATGAAGCAGGTCCTGAAGCTCTGTTCATTTTTCAATATTTTTTCTTCTGCTCTTTAGATCAAATAATTTTTATTGATCTATCTTCAAGCTCACTGAATCTTTCCTTTGTCACCTCCATTTTACTCCTGAGTTTATTCAATAAGTTTTTATTTGCCTTTTCTAAAGTTTTCATTTTATTTCCCTTTTAGTTCTTTGCAGATACTTTCTTTTTTAATTTGTTGAATGCTTATGATTGTTCATTTGTCATTTTTATAATTACTGCTTTAAAAATACCATCAGATAGTTCAGACATTTATGTCATCTTATTTTGGGGAACTGTTAATTTTCTTTTTCATTAAATATTGAGATTTTCATAATTTTTTTTTTTATTCCTAGTAATTTTGGATTGTATCCTGGCCATTCTGAACATTACATTATAAGCCTCTGGGCCTTATATAAGTTCTATGGATAATATTGATAATTTTTTTGTCTGTCGGTGGGCAATCAACCTGTAGGACAGAATGTTTTGATAGACAAGTTACAAATTCTAAGCCACCTGCTCTGTGCTCTGATCAGTTCAGTTTTCATAGATTTTACACTCCTATTCTGATTTGTCCCATATGTGCACCACTCACTGATTCATCTGAAATCTGCATAAAGTCTGTGCATTAGCTCAGTATTAAAGTCTTTGGTATATAAAATAGGTACAATAATGTATAAATTGAGAAATCCCAGGAGTTTATTAACAACTTTAGGGGTCATTCTCCTGAGCTTCTTGCTTTATGCAATCATTCTGATAATTTCTAGTTCCTTGAAATTCTTTTTTTTTTTTTTTCTTTAAATTCCTCTGACTAGAAAAACTTTCACGTTCATAGCTGTGTCATGCCCAGGGCCAAGTGGCAAAAGAACAGAGAATAACAAACAAACAAACAAACAAACAAACAAACAAATAAAAAGCAGTGAGATTCTGCCCTGCTGTCTTATAACTACATCTTCAACACACAGACAAGGAGGTTACACACCCTCAGAGTTTGGTGTTCTGCAGGATCATAATGGTTCTACTCTTAAACTGCTGTCATTGCTGTCACCATAAAATTTCTTTGGGGCTGGGGAGCAAGACAATAGAGGAAAAAGAATGAAAGAATGATAAAACAGGATTTTACTTTCTCTGAGCTGAGGAGTTCTCTCCTTTTTCCGCTCCTAGAATCAGAACTTAAGGGTTTCTCCTGAGTTTTCTCTGCCTCTTCCACATATACATCTTAGTATGTTAAATTCAGTCCAGGGTCATTGGAAGAAAAACATTGTAAGTCAACACCGGTTCAGTGGCACATCAAATTTTTGTGTCCTTCCTCAATCTATGGGTTTCTGATTATTTTTCAGAGTCTTCAAATAGCTATGAATTAATTAATCCATCAATGAATTAGCAGGTTTTCAATGGCATCGAAACTAGAGACCATAGTGATTGAGAAATCCTAATGGAATCATGATTAACAGTACGTAAATAAATTATTCTAAGACAATTTTATGGGAAATAAGCTTCCAAGATTGACGAAAGTATAAATACAATATACACAGTTATCTATAACTTCTTAAGAATTTTAATCAATAGTTTTTTTTTTAAATCCACCCTAGAAAGCACAAGAATTTAAAGATTTATAAGTATTACCAAAACTTCAACAAACAATCCAGAATCTTGCTTATCTTATTTTAATACCAAAATAGGACAAGGCAAGAATGCAAAATGACAAATGTAGCCCAATTCACCAGTGTCATACTTGTAGAAATCTCAAGTAAATATTAGCAAATCAAATTCAAGATACATACATAAAAACATTATTGCCAAGTAAGGTTTAATCCTTGAATTTCAAAGATTATTTAGACTTAGAAAATTTAATAATATAACTCATGCTTTTAATAGGTTGAAGGAGAAAATACATTTAATTATTTTAAAGAATGTAGAAAATCACTAATCACTAATAAATATCTTCAGAAAATTAAGAATAAAAAAGAACTTCTTTAGCTTGATAATTAGCATCTACTCAAAACCTATTGCAAATATCATGATTTGGTGTAATATGCTTGAAACATTTAACATCAAGAAAAAAATGTACATTAGCCATATTGTATTATACACAACTCATTGGTTTATTACTAGTTTATGTAAAAAATATTTTGTGTATATAAAGAAACTTTTTAAAATTCATTTAACATAAGAAGTTTTCTATCCTGCTTTTAGCTGTCAAATTTTCTAGTTTCTATACAGAAATTTCTCTTTGCTTGATCTAAGGAATAAGTTTTTATAATACTGTCCATGTGATTTTTTAATACTGCATGGGACTCTATGTTATTTAATGAGGCATTTCTCTTCATCAATCTAAAAAGCTCTGAAATGTTTTCATGCTATGCAAAAAGATGATAATTTATAGAATATGCCTGACTATAAAATTTCTATATTTTCATTTATATATATATATATAAATCAATAGATTTGAGAAGTTGATGATCTACTTAGTGTTTAGCTCACATCTTGCTCTCAAGGATTTAGATTAGCTATTGAAAAACATTCACATACTATTAAGCTTGAAAAATTATTCTAATTACATAAATTTCCTTTTTCTTCACCATCCAAAAAAAGAAAAACAAACAACTTGACTATTATGAGTTAAGTTTGAATTCTACACAGATTTTAGTGCTTTGATTTTAAATATCTTCTCAATGGATTTTATCTACATAATGGAAAACATGTTAGCAGGAAAATAGGAGGCAGTGTAGCTATAGATTTCATTGTCTTAGATTACGAAAAAGAAAAAGACACCCAGGTCTGACTGATATACAGTTTTAGACTGTATACAATACAACTAAATCAGCTGTAAGAATGACAAGCATATTTATTACCTTTGCTTCACTTCATTTTTTTACTTGCTGAATATACTTTATTTTACTATATCTTTAATTTATCTAGTTTCTTATTGTCAAGTAATAAAGGATAAGACAGACAAAGCACCATCATTTCAATTGTCGGCCCTTTTATATCTGATTCAAATGATTTCATGAAGCATCTCTTTTAAGAGTTGAGTAGGGATGCAATTGGGGGCTGGTGTCTGTAGATCACCATGCTACATTTCTTTATTTCTCTAAAGCAGGAGAAGTAAAATAAAGTTAGACTTTTTTATGCGTAACTGAAGTCTATTCCTTATGAAACAATCAAAACACAAAGGCAAAGTATATTTTGGATGTGCAAAAACAGCAGACAGTGAAGTTTTAAATAGTACCCATTTTGTTAAATTTCTACACTGTTTCTTAAACTGAGGCAATGAGGTTACAAGCCTAGATAGTCAGTTAAGCCAAGAATGCTAGTTATGGTCAAATGATTCACTCATCATCATTACAGTGCATATGCAGGGAATTTGGTCATTGTGTTCCCAGCTGGCAGCTTTTACTAACATCTGGGTTATTAACATCAAAATCAGCAATCTAGAGAATTGTTCCTTCTAACACATCCTGCTAATCCTGGACCCAAATTAGTTCTCTTCCAAACCCACCTGCAGTAAAATCTAACAGTCGAGTGGATTATCCTTGCATAGAATTGTTTGAACTAAATGTAAGCATATAGTAGCATTAAATATTCCAGAAGAATTCAGGCCTGGCTTTGTATCTGTAGACAACTTTCAATATCGCATTCTTGGAAAGCAAAATCAAGATATAAGCGTTCACTTATCAGTGAGAAATTTTAATGAAGATACAGATTCTAACTGCTACTTAACCAAAGCTATTTCAGAGAAGGAAGGTTTTCTTCCCATTTGAGACAAATTAACAACAAGGCAGCTTATCATAAATATTTGGACAGTTTTGGAAATTTGTTTACATGGAATACACTCATAGCAGTTTAAAAGGTAGCTCTGCTGTTGTTTGAGCTTCTTGGTCAAGAAGATGGTTACTGTCTGTTCTTTATCCAGTTTAAGAAAATTTTTACAATGTAATCCAAAGGTACTTTATACCAATTCTCTTATTGTATTTACAAACCATTAAGATAGTTTAATTCCAAAACATTTAAAATTAGATTTCTCAAATGAGAACTTAAGATTTAGCTAACTGGCCCTGCTAAATGCCCTGAGGGAAGAAATTGACAATCTGCACATAATTGGTATTCTTGGTGATTCCATCATAAACCAGTGTGAATTTTGTTTCTAAAGCCTTATAAAATGAATTACATCATTGCTATTTTTTCTGATCGTGTATTTTCTACACAGAAACTTGAATGTTCTCCCACTGAACACTGGTTTGGGTTCAAACACAACCCAACTTTGCCTATTTATTGTTGACCAAACACAATTATGCACTATTTCTATTAGCCTCTCTTTCATGCATCTTGTGTCTTAATCAAAAGTTTTTCACACTTTCCCATACTTTCTTCCCCTATTCTTTTCCTCATCCTGTTTCTTTTATTAAGAAATACCTATTTCCTTTTCAACTCTCACATCATAGTGGGAGTTCCCACTCCTGAGTTCCCACTTTGTATTTTGTTTGTTTGTTGTTATTGTTTTCTAGTGTGTTGATTTTTCCCTTTGTTTGTAAATGCCAGCTCTCTCCAGCATACTGCACAATTCCTCAGGGAAGGATCCTTACATTAAGAGTTATTCAGGGAAAAGGTAATTATTTCTTGGTTAAACACTTTATTATTCATTTTCACTCCCGTGTTTGACCCCTGCACAAATTTTTGAGTCTCAGCTTGACTTAAGTCACAATTCAGGTGTTTTTCTGCTGTATATTATTGACTTCATAGCTGTACATCTTTTTAAGGTTATTGGTTAAAAAATCACTTGAGAAATACTCTGTTTTTGTAATTATTAATGCAGATACAGGGGCCCAATCTACAGAATCAACAGCCCTAGCAATAAAGCCCTGGAATCTGTATTTTAGCAACTCCCTCTCCTTTTAACCTCTACTGCGAGACATGTAGTCAGGCTCTGATCAGCAGGCACCTAAAAACCTCCGAAATATATATCTTCTTGAAGAAGAGTAAAGCCCCTATCAGTAAGCCCACGTTAAACTTATTAGGCACAAACATATAAACATTTGTGAATGAGACGTTTTTTGACCTGTGTTTCAAAGAGTATATTGTATTCAACATTCTTTTATGTAGAATCTGATGCTATCAATTGGTGTTAAATGAAAAATAAAAATTTCCCTAATCAAATAAGTTTGGTAAATACATCTACCAATAGTCCTCTCTAGATGCGTAAAACATAATGTCCATCTTCAGAGCACAAAGTTTCAGGAAAAAAAAAAATCTAATGAAGAATCCATATGTCCTTAATATGTTTGATACAGAATCTTTCTATAGTATAACACCAACTCTTAGACTTTTAATATACAAAAAAAGTACCTTACAAATCAATAAGAATATAGACTGCACTACAAATAGAATAATGATATATATGGCAACTTGCAAAGAAAGAAAAGCAAATAGCTTTAATAATAATAATTTAAAAAATAAAAATTAAAGCAAAGTTAGATTTTTTTCTGTTAAAAAAAAGGTTTTATGAAAGAACAAAAATGAACATAGTGGGCATCTCTTGCTAATACTACAATAAGACCCTGAAATTGGTCTGCTTACCTCCAGGCACTTTCTCTTCAAATTTATTATCCACAAAGGCAACTAAGTGATTTATTTAAGACACAAATTTTACCTTTTTATCTCTGAGCTTAAAACTCTAAAGTGTTCCCTTATCATCTTCAAGATGTAGTCCAAACTCAAGGGAACTATGACCAGGGACTCTCACTTGCTCCTCAGCTTTGTGCATCTTCACATCTTGCTGCTCACTTTAGTGTTCCAATGCTTAACTACTTCCATTCCCCCATATAATCCATGTTGTTTCTTGGCCTTATATCTCTTTGTTCATGCTGTACCTTCTTCCTAAAATAGTCTTACTTCTGTGCCCCACCTTGCTATCTTCTATTCATTTTTTAAGATTCAACTTCTTCTTCCTGGAAGCTTTTTCTGAATGTTTCCCCCTCTCCTTACCTTTCCAGTTCTCCAAAAATACCTTGTGCATCTCTATCTCTACATTTTGCTTTAAAATGATCTGATTTTGTTTATCTTATCAAATAGCTACTTAATGGTAGGAACTATATTTCATTTCTTTGCATTATCAGTGCTTAACATGATGCTTGTAGTAAACTAGTGACAAGAGAAAAAAATCTAAGATGTCCTAAATTCAGTTACAGCAGGCCCAAGCGTGGAAGGAAGAAATAAGAGAAGTTAATCAGTTAACAATTGTGGGCCAAAACCAACAATAGACTTCTTACATTCCTTAATATATTTTTAAGCTTTCAATTAATTTCCAGATGACTATTGCCTTAATTATCTGGAGAATAACTGAATAGTCAAATACCAGGTGCCACCGCATCTCGCTTACACATAAGCTGTCTGGACAGTTGCCCATAACCAATCAAAAAGAGAGAACATTTCTTCCTTATGGACTCTGTACTTTCCTAGAACTAGCTCCACTTCACCTTATTCCACCCTCTTTATCTATAGCCAACATAAATTCTTTCAAAACAATTTACATGTTTCTTCTTCAAACCTAATGTATATAAAAGTGCACATTATCTCCAAGACAGTGGACATGTCTTCTCCATCTAGCTCTGCTGCTGGTCGCTTAACTTGCATGCCCCAGGACCTGGCCTTCTTTTTGGGTAGCATGTAACTCAATAGACTTTCTTTCAGAAAAGCTTTCCACCATGAAGTTTCTTGTTTAACCCTAGAAACTCAATAAACGTTATTTTAATGAGTTAGTGAATAAAGATTTTTAAATTAGTATTTAAATTCTTTTTGAAAGAATATAGTGGTAGACTTGTTAGCTAGTTGTGAGGTTGAAAATTGGTTTATGTTTCTGAAGAGCTATTTGACAATACTTAACACCTGTATTGAAAATACTATTTTATTTGGTAAGTCTTCTTCAAGAAATTTATTTTAGGAAAAATAAACAATATTCCTAAATTTTTTTCTATAAGATTGCTCATTAAAATAGGAGAAATGAAAAGCATCTAAATGTTCCACAAAATAAAGTGAGTTAAATAAAATACATTGAAGTATATTTGTATCATGGGATTCTAGTCATTTGCTAGAAAATCACTTCAAGTATATATTTGTTTTTATGGAAATATGATCAAGAAAAATTCTTAAGCAAGACTGAAAAGTATTAAACAGAGCATAATTGTGTGTGTTCCCATGACTGTGTTATATGAAATGTATATTTTTGCATACCTTTGTGGGTTATATATGTTTATATGTATACACATTTTATTGCTAAAAAAAGATATTCACCAACATGTGGGCAATAATTGTCCTTGAGTGGTAGAATCATGGATGTTTTATTCAATCTTTCAGCTAATTTCATTTTCAAAATTTTCTCTAGTGGAATTAATTACTAATATCAAAATAGATAAAGTCATTTAATTTTTCTTAAAGCTCCTCCATTCTATAAGTTTTTTGTCCTTCTTTTGGGCAGAGTGAAATGCCCTTTCATCCATCCTCCAAAGGCACTTTATTCACTTATATCAGTTCCTTGACTGATTCCACCACTAAGTTTTGAGTGTCTAAAGAGTAAAGTCTGTGATAAAATTGTCTCTGTATTCTCTGGTATTAGCACAGTGCTTGACTCATAATGGCACTAATCATAGTTTTTAGAATAAATGAATGAATAAATCATCAAGCAAAATTTTAACAAATGCATAAAAAGATAACAAAAATTGTTCTGATTAAGTCTGATTATAAAAAACTGTTTCAAGTTAAGCTAAATGCCAGAGGTATTTAATGCCTTTCTACCTTTTAAATTAAAATAGCTCGTCCAGAACCATACACACTGTGAGCCTTCAATTAGTATTGATTGAGATAATTCTATGAAAGGCATGAGCCAGGACAGTAAATGACAGAGATATACTTAATTTAGATTATGTTTCTAAATGATAACTAAAGCTTCAAGTGAATCTGTTAGGTGGCAATTCTATTTAGAGAGGAGAATTGGGGCTAAGCTTTTAAGTTATTTATTTTTTGCATACTAGCCTAAATTAAGAAAATCTTAGCACATTATAATTTGAAATATGTTTATGTTTTATTCTAACATAACACCAACCATAGAACATTTGTTCATGTTTAGAATAATGATAATAATAATATTTGCTACATTATATCTTCTAATTATAGTTATTTATATGTCAATAGTTGAAAATAGAACAAAACATTTTTTTCCATCATTTATAAAGCCTAATTCTGCCAAATATAATATTAATAGCAAATATTTACTCTATCAATTTGTTTGACTAGGAATATGCTAATTTACATATCTTTGTGATCATCTTAACAACTATATGAGTAATTATTATAATTCTGTATATTTTACAGATAAGAAAAGTACTATATAAGAAATATAATTCTTCCAGGGTCATAACAACTGGTATTTTATGGAACCAACACTATCTGATGTCAGAATCTGCACTTTTAAATGCAATACCAAAATGAGAAAAATTATTGTGACCAGAAAAAAAAAAACTCCACTTGATGGAAAATATTGTCTTGTGTATTACATGTTAACTAGTAATATTTACCTAGTTATGAATTAATTATCTATATTTTAAAAATTATATGTTAAAATGACATATCTAGACTACTAGAAGATAATAAGGATAATGTCTGAAAAAGCAAGATATAAAATGTGGAATGTATTATATTAAAATACTTATTTCAAGATACAACCTGTAAGTAAATGTTTGAGTATATGTTTTTTCTGAATATCAAAGATAATGCATATTCTAAATAAAATTAAATATATAGTCTTATATATTTATTTTAAATACTACATATATATGTATATAAACATACACACTCACACACACACACACAGAAAATATGTAGTATTTCAGAATTTTTTACAATCCTCATACTATTATACACAGAGAATTTTGGTCTACCATAGGTCTCTGAAAGAGAATAGCAACTATCACCATTGGTTTATAAAATGGGATGAAATTCACCTTGAGAAACTACCCTAAGATACAAAGCTAACATCGAAAATGCTATTATTACTTTACTAAAAAAGCAAAACAACCTGCAACCAAAAACCTTTCATATCTTAAAAGAAAGGTGAAAAAAACATCTCAGGAACTAGAAATGGAACTATATTCACCAGTATCCAATGACAGAAACTTGGTACTGTTCATACTCAGCATCGAAGAATAAATGTTTAAACAATTCTACCTGTTCTCTTCATTAGATTATGAGAAATGTAATAGCAGTTCTTGTTTGAAATCTTGAAAAAAAAGCCATGTATTTGTTAATAGTATTTTAAATGCCTCTGGATATCGTGGGTTTCCAGGTGAATCTCAGAGTTGATAATTACCTTGCTTGTTTGAGTGAGTGAGTGCGAGTCCGAATATTAGATAGGAAAGGAGATTATGATAATTGGTGGAGTCTATTAGAATTTATTTCTGAAAGGGCTGTAAGCCAAGTCAAATTTAATTTCATGTACTGCAATATACAACAGCACCTGTAATCTGGTGAATATTTCCAGAAATCCAAAAACAGCTCCCTTTCACAAATGAAAAGATTTTAGATATTTTAAGAAAATTATTGTTTGCAACCTTAAGCGTTTTTATATTTAAATACATTCACTAGAGCCTTATTAAAATAATAAATATAAGAAATGAGCTAAAGATCCTTAAATTAGTGGAATTGTTGAATTAAATATGGTACATACATATATTAAAACATTACACCTCCTATAAAACTCCATCTATAATAATTTTAATGCCATGACAAAAATGTTTCCAAAATAAATTCCAAATGAAATATTTTGTAATTCTTTAGATGTTTCCATTTTAATCGTCAGAACTAGTAGTTAGCCTTGCCACTATGATAGCCCATTATCTTCCTCAGTTATCTATAAACAACTTTTAAAATTCTTTAGATTATTAAGCACCCTTGAGAATAACAAAGAGGGACTGAGATGTGAATTTTAGACATTCGGTCAATTTACAAAATTTCTAAATCTTGCATATTTGCCTTCAAACAGGCTTGTTTAAATGTCTCCACTAAATTACAAAGTCTCATCAGTCATAACTCAATTTTGCTAATAAATGTGAAAAATTTATACTTATAAATGTCTTAACTATTAAATAAATGGAAAATGTCCCTCAAAATCTCCTAATCTAGAGGAAATTTTCTTTAATTTTCTCTTCTGTCTGCACAATTTCCAATGGGGAAAAAAATGTGTATACAGCAATACCATACTGGAAGAAGTTAACTAGCATCAGATAAATTTAGCATTATCAAAAGTCTTGCTTCCACAGTTTAGCAAGCCTGATAGTTGATTTTGCTAGTGTATGAGAGTGGATGCTGACTCATGTTCACAGAGTTTCTAAGAAACCAACGTTTAAAAGGAATATCAATAAATTTGTTACATAGAAGTAAAAGGGTCAGATAGACTGACCATTTGTGGTTAGTCTGACTAGTTGATTTTTTTTCTCTAAAGACAAATACTATTTATTATGAGGTAACTTGGTAAACTTAAAACTACATTCAGAACAAAAAAGTAGTTATTTGATTCGAATATATAATGACCCCAATTCAGCTGGCTCAGAGAGGGATGAAATTGTCTTCCTACTGTGTCTACTGCATCATTCGCTATGAGAGATGCAGTGGAGATAAAGATTTTGAGTTCAAGGCTTTGACTGAATAGCTTCTTCCAATGCTATTACTTAGCAGTATGGACATAGCCCAAATATTTTTTCTGGCTTCCTTTTTTTCCCAGTAGATTTCCTTACTAATCAATCACCTCCTAACTAATACTCAAACATTTTTTTGAAAACTTTCTTTAGTTATGTTAATATCATCAATCCACTTAATATATTTCTGTTTAGCTCCATTAAGTTGTTTTTTATTTTAATTCAATTCTTAGAAGACAAGTTCTTGGTCTGTTCACCATTACACTAGTATTCTGTATTTTGTGAATTTTTATCAGAAAGATAATATTACATTTATAATCAGAAAAAAACATATTTTAGAAAGAAATATTGTCAAAGAAAATCTGACCTAATCAAAAATTAAAAACAATAACATGTAGTTTCTGAAATTGAAAAAGTTACTTTATATAAGTTAAGTTTTCACCTACTTGACATTTGGGGTTATCCCTCCATTGCTGTGAATATAATGCTTACCTTAATACAACTCAAATTTTATGTTATTTTTGTTCCTATATGTCTTGCTCTTTCACTTATTCTCATTTATGAAATATTCTTCAAGTCTTCATAGTTTTCTTTATTATTTCTGATTAATCTACCACTACTCTCAAATCTGTTTATCATTTTTAGTTCTCCTTTTAAAAATGAATTCTGTGTCAAGACAATGGGATTTTTAGCTGAGAACAGAACCACAATTAGGCGCTGATAAATTGCACTATGTTCAAAATGATAACTAGAAGCCATTTGAGCCCCACTCACCCTGAAGGCTGGTTCTCAATTCTGTTGTGCCAATGGTACTCCCTTTGCTTACTGCCAGAGTCTGTTGTCACCTAGTATTTTAGACAGTTTACAGCTCAGATAAAGGGAGAACTGTGTAACAATTATATTACAATTGGACCACAGAGATATCTGTAATTAGATATCTTTTCATCAGAGAATTTCAAAGCAACCGACTAACTGGGGGTAATAAAGCCTCAGAGTTCCCCAGGAAGACTTGAGCTTGGACTGTCTTCCTTGAAATGCTTATTGATGGGTAAGAATCAGGATTCACTTTATCTCTTTCACCTCGTCTAGCATTGCATCAAGTCAGCCCTGCAGTAGTATTTAAGAAAATAAATTACTAAATCCTTTCTGAATACAACCAAAGAGAACTGGTCGTAAGTACTTGGGATCAGGTACAAAACTACTAAAATACTGTCAGACTAAATTTGACATCCTTTTCAACAAGAAATCGTCTTCCTATTATGTCCACTGCCACTTTGAGAAGATGAGACATGATATCAAGTATCAAAAAAAGGCCATTGTTTTTTTCCAGTCTAACTCATTTATTAAATGATCCGTTATAAAATCGCCTTTTATTCTCTTGCAGCAGGTGTTTCAGACTCAAATAATAAGCCTTATGGTGCAGGCATTGCATCTTTAATTCCAGTTGAAAGCTGGACTCCCATCCAGTTGGGCAGAAGGGTAAACATAGCAATTAACTAGTGACTCAGATGGGAAGAGGGGCATTGGTGAGTCATCCATGATTTGACACTGACCTATTTTAACAATTTTAAGAAAAGAGTCAGTGAAAGTGTTCTCCTGCTGCTGGAGAAATGGCAATTCAATTAGTAAAATAAAGACTTTGACTATTTGTGTACAGTTCCAAAATATCTAAATGAAAAGGGAAACGATCAGCCATTCTTAACTTTTGGTCTTTATGGAAAAGCATCCAGATAACAAAACTGGCTTGACTCTTTGTCTGAGTGTCCTGGCATTCTAGGGCACTTCTTTTCTAAGAGGCCCTGTGTAATCTTATTGGGCTGGGATGTTGAAACTGTATAAGAAAAATTGCCTTTAAATATATAAATATTTGATTTTTTTTAGAAACAGTTCATTACAAGGAGTGATTTTGTTGATTTAAAAATTCCACAATATAATGGCCAGAAAACTCATCTGACCTGCCTCAACATATTTTTTGGATAATCTATATGTTAAGATGAAGATGCATAAACACTTTACAGCCAAAAAGATAGTGGTTAAGGGGGAAGACAAGAAGGCAAGACAGAGGAAGAAATAAGAGTGAAGAACTATGTTTTCATATTTCCTCAAAGAAAATTATTATTTGTTCTTATCCTTAAACCCCCAAATATTTCAGTGTTTTTATTGAGTTCTGATTTCTTTTTTTCCTCAGAGGAGACACAAGCTTAAAAAGAATACTAGTAAATAACTCCTTTGTCCCAAGGAATTTGGAAATTCTTAAGGACAGGTTTGTGTCTCTAGTAAAAAAGGTAGACTGACATATTTATAAAATCCCTAAGACAGTGTAACACATATAAGGCTTATAGAGTGAAAAACATTAAAAGTTTAAAAATGTAGATAGTATATCATTCTGATAACAGAGACTCAACTTAATTTAAATAAAGGAGATTTCTGATGAAAGTTCTAAAGAGAATTTCAAGTTTCTATTAATATAAACATGTTCTGCTTTGGAAAATTTAAGGATTGGTTGTATAAATATATACTTTTGAACTTTCGCCACTCCACAATACTTCAAATAAAATTACCTGAGTTGTAATTGTAAAACATTGTATTCCGTGGGTATTTTAGTATGGAAGCACTGTGACTGTTATTATTGATGTTGTTTTAAATAATAGTTTTGTTATCAGAAAACTGAATATTTATTGAGGGCTAGATTTCAGATAAAAACCAATTATCATTTAAGAGATGCTTATTTTAATATAGAGAGCATGGCTCACTTTACTTCTTTTTATGCAATAAATCCATATTTAAACTTTGATTCTTCCAGAAAAATCCATAAAAATCTTTATGATGGAAGTTGCAAATAATCATTGTGTTGCACCAGGGCCACAAGAGTAAAAGTCAAACAGCAACAAATTTTATGCAAAAATAATAGAGACTTTTTAAAATTTCTATTACTTTAGAAAAAGTGATTTTTACCAGTTAATATTTTGACTTATCTGAGGCTAAAAAAAAAGTATGATACTCACAATTTTTGTGTCATCCTACGTATTTGTTTGAAAGCAAGTAAGCTTCTTTTTTTTTTTTTTTGTATTCTATGCTTGCCACATTGATTTATAATATTTTCTGAATGAATTAATTATTCCAAATCATTTTATGTATTTTTCCTAATTGTAGAGCTTTTTTGGAACTACCGCACAATTGCTTCAGCTTTTTTGTATCTGAATGTTGTTGATGGGAATAATTTTAATTAATCGTCCATTTTAACAGGACACTGCACTGGTCAAATAACATCCATATAAGGATGGTAACATGCTTAATCGCCCTAGTTACATTCTTTCTACCCATCTCTTCTTGATTACTCCTAAATAGCTTTGAGGGTGAAGGAGGGAAAAATTAACATTTACTGAGTATAAGATCTCTGGTGGGCAGTTGACCTAAAACATAAATATTATTATCCTCATTTCATAGGTGAGGAAACAGAGGCTCAGAGAACTCTAATTATTGGCTTTTGGTTAGATTTTAAGTTTGGATCATTAGGAAATTGCATAGGTTGAGAATTTAACTTTAAAACCCATGCTCTTTCTTTTCAAATGCACTGCATCTAACACATTTTCTAATCTAGAATTGGCTTTATTAACATATATTGCATAATCTTGTGGCACACTACATTTTCCAATTTTAAATAAAATAATGATGAGAAGGGGTGGAGGAAGATGACAACAGCTAGTATGCGTTAAGCTCTTACTTGTCTGTGGGCCCTGGAATCAGAATGTCTGAGTCTATTTTTGATGATGCTATTGACTAGGCAGGTGACCATGAGAAAATTCTTAATTTTTTTCTGTGCTTCAAATTTTTGATCTGTAACATGGTTGGTAATGTAACCATTTAGCTCTCAGGTTGTTTTGAGAAATAAATGAGTTTCTGTGAAGAACAAATGGACATTTAGAATAATGCCAATCATAGAGTAAACTCTCATTAAAGGTTAGTTGTTGTTACTAATGTTTTTGTTAAATGTTAACACATTCAGAACCAGATCTGTCTCTTGTAAAGATCCACCAGTGCAGCCTTCTTCAGACACTATAATTAACCGAGGAATACCTATAGGTCTTTGGACTTTCTTCTTTTTTGAATACATTAAAATTCAATTTTGAAATTTTAATCATGAAAGATAGCACAAGGGGCCTCTAAAGTTGCCTTCAATGCAATCCCTTAGCAAGTGTGATTAACTTGGGCTGCTTTCTTGAATGAGTTGCTCCCACAATCTTCAAGGACTTTCTCCTGAAACTTCCTCTGCCTCATCACCCTACACCCACCTTACTCCCAATAACCAAACACTAGTGGAGTGGTGGCAGTGGGAGAGGAAAAAGGTGGGTGGGTTTAAGAGGTTGATGGAAAGTAAAATTGATAGTACTCAGTGAATGATATGGCTGCTCTAGCTATGTGGAATACAACCATCACCTTTTTTTTTTTTTTTGCCTCCTTTCATTGTCTCTGCATAAAAATAACTTTAGGGAATTCTTTCCTGGGCTTCGGAGCTGATCATGTGCCCCAGCTGTGTCTGTAATTCTCCTTTGTAAGTATACCATTTAATGTATGTCTTCCCAGTGGATTCATGAGGAGGGTGGATAAATCCTGCCTTATGAACCACTGTACCCCAATACCTGGCACAAAACCTAGCACATATTTGGCATGAAATAGAAGTTGGTTGGGTGATAATTTACTAATCCTTAGAATCTAAGTATTTCCCTTCCTGTCAAATTGATTTAACACATTTTAAATTTATTTTTCTGCAATAATTATGAAGTATTCCTAATTTATCTTCAAAAAAAAAAAACATTTCTTTCTGTGTCCTCTGCTTATTCTCAACATTCATTCATTACTTGTTTTATTTGTCTTTCTTTTTTCTTTCTTTAGAGAGAGTTTGTATATTGTTACCATGCCTACATCAAAACTGGCTCTTCTGAATATTTCTTATACACCACTTTGATCCTCTTGCATTTTGTGTAGCCACCACAAAGTGACCATTTCTGTAAGGGCAAAGCCCAGTCTTATGTGCAGCAACCTGACAGAATCTAAGTTCAACATGTACCTTCCAACTGTAAACTTCTCTGGTGAGAAGTGGGCTCAGGACTCTGAGGGAACCATTTGCTGGAATGCCTAATGGAAGAAGGGAACTATAGGATAAATACATCTTTTCTCTCCCAGGGTGATGGTCTGGAGAGAGCTTCCACAAGGCTTCTCAGACGGCTCCACAGTGTAGAGAAGCCAGGTGCCCATAGTGATGGCCAACTCTACACGTCATTATTGACTTGGCCTCCCTCTTTTCCTGATGTGCTCATCCCTCTCCAGTAATGGAGTCACGTGTATGCCTCTGCTTCAGGTTCTGCTTTCTAGGGATGCCAGGCCACAGCAGTGTCTTACTTGGTACAATCTGCTAAAAGGGCACATGGAAGATAAGCAGAAAAATTCCATAACAATAACAGCGTTCTTGTTTTAATGAGTCCCATTAACAAAGCCTTGCAGTTTAAATTTTCTCTTTCTTGCATTGCAGTGAAATCCATAATCTTGTTTTGTTGTGTATAAGATTTATTTACCTTATAAAAATTGATTGCAGTGGGTAGTGACAGTCTACTTATGAAATAAAAACATCATGCAGATTTTATTTTTGTTGTCTTCAGATGCAATCAATAAAAGTGCATTAAGAAAAGAATAATCTGAACATAAGTTAGCATGGAATCTCCTCTCCTCATAGCTCCAATACTAAATGTGTGACTTTAAGGGGAAACAATTGTCCTTTTCTTTTTCAAGGAAGAAGGAGTGGCATAAATAACAATAATGGGCATGCCAACTTTAGACAGGTGTTTTTTTTTTAAGTTTTAAGAAGATTATATTTGTGACAGCAGCTAAGTTAACATTTCTCTCCTTTCACTATTTCCTTGAAAGCTCAAACAAATTAAACATGCAAAAGATAATTTAAAACTGTCTCAAACTAAAAGAGATTGTGAAGGTGTTTTCTGATTATAACATTTTAGGAAATAGTAAATTTGGTAATATGCTTATTATCCCTGATATAAAATTCACAATCTTAGGAAATTAAACATTTAATTATATTCTCCATTTTTTTCAAAATTTTCTGTGAAATATATAAAAGTGAAATAAAAGAAACATCTAAAGAAATGACACAATTTGAAATAAATTGTATGTTCACAATTGCATATTTGTAATTCAGAAAATCTATCTCTATTTTAATAAGGTGAATCATTTTAAAAAAATTCTTCTCAGTGTTATAAATATTTCTGGCATTTAAAGGGAAAAAATCTGAAATTTTATTTGCAATCTCATTTGTTTTAATGCAGTTTTTGCATCTCTAGATCTTGATTTGATTGCAACTCGTGCCACTTCATGGGCAATTTGCCTGGATAATGCCAGCCTGCCGCTACTTCCTCTCACATTAGCCAAGGGGGTGACTTGGATTTGGACACTCAGAAGTTATTTCTCAGTGGGTGCAAGTTCCTTATGTCACTCTGGCCGCCTCCCTGCTACCACATACTTTTGGTTAGTTTCACACTGAGCACATTTCTTTCACGTTAATACTCAATTATTTTTCAAGTAGTTTGCAGAACAGATGTGTTTTATGTGAGACCCCATCTTTCTTCTTTCTCCTGACATATTTTTCAGAAAATACTCCCTTGCTATTTCTTATGTAGTCCAGAAAGGGGAAGGATGGGGGAAAGACAAGAAAGACTCATTCTGAGTATCTTAAAAAATTGTTCTGTAGATATCTTTCTGTATAGTAATTGGTCTTCGCCTATTTCTCTTGATACATACCTTTGTTGAAAATAAATTTTCTTCCTGATTTATCTATTCCTGTATATAATTTTCTCCTGAAAATTAATATAGCTTCATTTTAATATTTTGTTTCTAGAGAGATTTTACACAGCACTTGTCAACCTATATATATTGCTCTTATTCTAATTTTCATTCAGACCTAAGGTAATGTTCATGAGTTAATTTTAAAGATAATTAGCTTCCCATATTCCTTTCTAACCTTCTTCCGTTGGTCTAGATATAAAGTTGAAATGTCATATGTCCCATCCTTACTCTTTGTCACTTGTCTGAGGTGAATTGTGTTCTATCTGCAAGTTTAATTAATTAAAAATACTCTTACATTTTCCTATCCCTGAAATTCATTAATTGGTGGAGAGATACTACAACCTTTGAGAGAAAACAAAAAGTGTTTCTCTTACTTCTTCAAGAGTAAGACTAAAGCTTTTGCACCCAGAGATCCAGAAACAATTGAACCTCTGGCTTTCTCTCTGCTAATCTCCTTTGCAAAGTTGTGCAGTGTATGATGAAGTATATGAATGTTGATCCTCCCAAATATTATAGCTGGGGTCAGTCTCAATTTTTCAAGACTAAAAGCATTTAAAGTCAATCTTTAAAAAAACTGTTTTTGCTGAGGATCCGTTTATATCAAACATTTTGTTATCAGTTCATCCAATAGGTACAAATCCTTATTTTAGTAAGAGTTCTTGAATCCAACTTGTTCCGTATGCCCTTGACATACACTCTCGATAAAGAATTTACAGGTTGCAAACTGGGTTGGTGGAGAAGCTTGAGTGTTGAATCAGAGACCATTAAATTTAATGAGTATGATTCAGTATATTGATCAATTTCTCTCTTTCTCTTTTTTCTATCAGCATAGAGGATTGATAAATGGAGTCTAAAAGGCTCCTGAATAGTTGTTCTGCATTCGTAGATTGTAAATTTCAATTATTTCTTCTCAAAACTTTTTTAAGAGAAGTGGAAAATTTCCCCAACTATAATTCAAAATTCCTCTCACAAAGGTATTTAAACAGTTTTTTATTAATAATAGTAATTTGGAATCCTAGAGTTTCCTGACACTTTAAAAATGCCAATTTCTATTTTAAAAAAGATGAAAAAAATTCCCAATCTTCTATAGCCCAGCATTAAAGCCATCAGCTACCTCTTCCTGAGAAGGAGGGTGTCACGCTGTTAATGCATAGCTGTCACTCGCACAAGTTGGCTGTTAGGCAACGGAGGGAAGGAAAGAAACCATTAGTCTATAATTCTTAAAATTTACAACCCCTGTAATTTTCAGTGAAGGCTTTGCTTTTTTTGGCATCTAAAATAGACTGAACCACAACTTCAGCCTCCAGTTCGTGGCATTTTCCTAGAGTGAAGACAGACAGCCCAGTTAGCTATTTCAAGTACAAAAAAGAGAGGCGATTTTGTTTTCCATCTCAAGTTCCCTGTAATGTTCAAATAACAGAAATTTGTTTATCCCATCTGCCTTCTTTAATAATCATGAACAGTGACAGATCCCAGAGAGAATGTACAATACTTTCTGCTTTCTGAAGCCCAATGTTATTCTCTGTCGGGAAAAATTTACAAGTTGGCTTTTGTGTTTGTAAAGTTCAATTCCCAGAATAGTAGGTTATAAATAGTAATTACCATAAAATACACTACATTTAGACATTGTTCTAAGGAAAAAGACCTGATATTTTGAAATTGATTTTCTTGCTAACTTATTTCTGGAAATACAGAAAAGTGATGGAGTTGCTCCTCATTCAATTTTTTATTTCAGGGAGTTCATAACTATGCATGTTATTTTACTTAAGAAATGGAAGAAAACAAAGCATTGGCTGAGTTATCACGTAACAATTATGAAACCAAGCAGCCTCTTGAGAACCAGTTCTCCCCTCACCCTGACACGTAAAAACACAGCACTAAAGGCCTGGAGAAATAAATTTGATTTCAAGGAAACAGGTTTCTAAATTTTAGCTCTGACCAGGGACCCATGATAGGTTGCACAGTTCCCCTGAGTCTAAATTTCCTCATTTCTTAAATGAGAGCATTAGACTCAATAATGTCTGAGTGTAAATACTAATAAGCTTGGACACATCTGAAGCCAATAAGGAAGACGCTGGAGGTGGCAGAATGCCAGTTTTCATTTTGGCATTCTTCCAAGTCCTCAGTTCTATTCTGAATAGTTCAGAACCACTGGAAAAGTTACTTGGGTTCATGAAGCCTTGGTGTCCTCATTTTTCAAACACAGGGAACAACTCTGTCCTCCTGTCCATGTTGGCATAAAAATCCACTCAAAAGAGTGCAGAGGTATGCCAAATACCTGGTAAGGTTTCTATATACGGTGACTACTGTTGTTATTTTAGCAAATCAGTAATACCACCCAAAACCACTAGTTTTGCTTTTTTTATTTTAGCAATCACTTTCTAGTAGAAGAGCTCTTCCCTTACTCTAGTGTAATAGCTTAAAGTATATAACTGGTTACTGTACAGCTAGCTGGACCTATATGAAAAATGTACAGCAAACTCAGAAACATTCATTATTGATGAAACGAGAGTCACAAGCATTAATATAACAATAAAAAGAAAAGGGAAGTATAGTCAGTTCTGCTAGCATGTAGCATGTTTTTGTTCCTAAAACTGTGCTAAGCAAAATCATGCATTAAAAAGACCATAGGGTTTATGGGGAAATGAGGTTAGGAGAACAATACTTAAAAAACTTCATCAGTGACACATGAAAAGACAAATAGTGATCTAATAGAAACACTGACACAGTTAAATGATCAAGAACTATGTGAATACAATAAATATGACACTTTACCTTGACAACAACATTAGATTGCAGTTAGAAGGGGGTTGCAGTGAGTTAGTGTGGGCTTGGAGGGTTATCTGAAATCAGAAGGAGAGTTGTAACACCAGATGTGGATGGGTGTGGCTCATAACATGTGCAATGACTAAAGTAGCTGGCAGATATTTGAGGTGTGTGCGTGTTGTGTATTCTTATGGGGCTCCATTCAGCTGAGTGCAGCTTTCTGCTTTCACTTAGTGCTTCTTGCTGACAAAAATAAAGATAATCAAATTTTAAATTTGCATTGTTCCTAAATTGTTTCTTAACATATCAATTGCTTTGGAACAGATTCGCATTTTCAATACAAGTGTTGTAAAAGAAATGCCTACGCGCGCGTGCACACACGCGCACACACAGACACAGATACACACACACACACACACACACACACATTCCTGGCAGTATTAATCCTCAAATCTATTCCTTATACAGATTATGCATATACCTGTGTGTGCATGTATATATAAGTAACATTGAAGATGAGAAAATTAGTAGAATTCAGTGAATTATGATTTTTCTTATTTACATTCATAGTAAAATTATTCATGGTGGAGTATTTTTACACAGTGCTGCATTTTTCCACCTCACCAAAGAACAATATTTGTTTTAAAAAATTCCAAATATCAGAAAAAAATAGGTCTTACAAAATACTTATAAGCGCTTCTTTGCTTTGAATCTTTTTTCAAGTTCCATATGTGTCTCAATTTCCAGCTTCAGTGAAAACAAGAGAGAAGGTGGTGAGGCAGGAGAGATACAGAGAAGAGAATAGGGTAATGGAAATGCAGTTTAAAATGCAGACAAATCTGCCATTTCTGCTTGATAGCCTGTAACATTTCCATGTAGTGCACTTTGCATGGCAGAATAGCTACTAGTAATAGAATTCTCTCACAGTGGAGGTTAATTACTTTTCAGCTACAGCAAAATAAATTTCCTGTCAAGCCCATAGACAAGAATATGCCAGTGTCCCTGTTTTTACCTGCAGATTTAATTCAGCCTTAATATCTGACACTTGCTTGCATTTAGTGGGCTGTTCCTCTGAACAGTAGGCCCCCCAAAGGAATATTGAGAGGTTGTCAATTATGTAGTATCAAAATGTGTGCTAAAAAAAAAAAGTGTCTCCCCTCTCCCAAAATGCACTGTAAAGAAGATTAACTGAGCTGCCTCTAACTTTAGAAAATAGAGTCGACCCACTTGGTAATATGGAAAGGTGCAGGTTAACACAAGATCTCTTACCCAGTGCACAGTGGAGTGGACCCTGGCTTTCAATTGCATCTCATACTGACTGCAGGGAAGCTTTAAGAGTCATTCATTTCAGTCTATGCTCCATTTTTATATGGACAAGCCCACTGCAAAATGCACTGAACTTTATAGTAGAATGTATCAACAGCTTCCCTTAATTATCCAGTTTAGGAGTTCATTTTTCCCCCCAAATGTAATCTTTGGTCTATGATCATGGTCATGTCCTATTATCAAGACAGACACTGTCACAGTCACTTAATTAACCAACACCAACTTTGCCAGTCCTAACGGGTGGACAGACTACAGAAACGAGCCTGCATAACTTCACACTCCACAGTCAGCAGCGCAGGGGACAGAATAAAGAAACAGGGTTTTACTCCCTTAAAAAGATTAGACTTCATAGTCAAAATATTTAAGATTGTCAGTTAGAAAAGAATTGATACGAGAAGATATTTTCACACGTATTCTTTCGATAACACAGCTTCTCAATATTAAAATTCCTCATCTTGAATTCTCTTCTCATCAAAACCTTTAATTCTATATATCTGAGCAGTCCATCCAATCATAAAATTCTTCCTGATTCAGCTAATCCTATGTAGTCTCACTTTCCTGTGAAACACTTAGAATTCTGTTATATTCTTCCCCGTGAGTATACTGTCTCATATAATAACTTTAATTTAATTTTTAACCACTCTCTTTTCTAATTAGATTACAAGTACTTTCTGACTTAATGTTTTATTTTGCTTTTAATTTACTGCATCCCTTAGCATGATGCCTTGATCAATGAATCCTCAATGAGTATTTATTTGTCAAATTGACTTTTCCTAAGGTTTAATTCTCTTCTGATACAGAGAAAATTAAAGGAGGGGATACTCAGTGCATTAGAAACTCAACTTTTTTCATTGACATATTGTAATGAATTCATTTATAATTCAAAATTCCAGTAGAAGATAATACTTAAGTATAGATTTCTGAGTGTAAAAATATTATGATGATAAATCAAGTATTCACATATATTTTATTGGAGATTGGGAAATAACCAATACTCACCTTTTCCTTTCCTGAAGCTGAATCAAACTGAAAATGAGATACATGAGACAGACTGATGGAAATCAATGTATCACTTTACTAAGCCTAAATGTAACTGTATGCACTGGACAATAATTATTCGAAGAGATAAAAAGCTCCAGGAAGCCACAGAAAAATGAAACATCCCCCTGAGTGTTGTCTTACCTTGAGATTTTGTGAAAATTATCCAATCATTTGTTTAACAGTTCAGAGAAACTGCTCATCTGAAGCAGGGAAAAGGAGACATGAACAACTTTTGAATAAGTTTCAAATGCCCTTGAAGTAAAACGGGCTGTTATAAATAAATTAGGGATTACAAACTTTTTCTGTAAATTGTCAGATAGTAATTATTTTAGACTTTCTGGGTCAAATGATTTCTGTTTTAATCGCTTAATTCTGCTATTAGTAGTGTGAAAACAACCATAAACACATGTGAATAAATAAGCATGATTGTGTTCCAATAAGACTTTTTTTTTTGTGATACTGATATTTGAACTTCTTATAAGTTTAATGTGCCACAAAATATTATTCTTCTTTTAATTTTCAAAAATATTTTTGGCTCCCAAGTCATACATTGGCCAGATTTGGTCTGTGGACCATGGTAACATTCACCAAAATTCTAACTCAATACATCAGTCCCATACCCTCACTAAACATAGAAAAAAGAACTATTATTTAGCATTTGCTTATTCTCTAATCTCCTATAGCTTAATTTCTGAACTTAAATTTTTCCTCAACTACTATCGAAGAAGATTTGCAAAAGCTACCATCTATGAGGTTTTATAAAAATCTATAAAAGAGAGGACGTTGATTGTGTATTGTGACTATTGGCAAACCAACATTTCATTGCATGTTCGGACAGACCTTAATGCTAATGGATTTACAACATTAGCAGAAAAGGTCAGAGGAAGAAGTCTGTTCAGTTGCAAAGACTTTAAGGATCAGTCTAATTTAGGGGCACAGGACATGACTGAGAAGCTCTATGAGGGGTACCCAATTACACAGGAAAATGTTAAGCAAAGGCAAACTGGTGACATTTACCTTCTTGCTTATTTCGTGAAAGGGCAAAGAAATACACTTTTACTAGACAGCGTCACTGTTTTCTGTGGAAATAAAGCTGAAAGTTTCAGTGAGTAGAATACTAGTCAAGCTAAATTTATCCGACAGCTCCCCATGGCCACCACCTGAACAGTGTTGGCAGGACAGGCACCTGCGCAGAAGCGCTACATACCCACTTCCGGCTTTCCTTCCATGTGGCAAAGCTACATTAACTGCCCTAGCCTTGATTCTTTTCTCTTTTCCTTTTCCTCATTTTCACCATGTAATAAATATAAAAATTTTAAATAAGGAGTAACATTTAATTTTCCTTCTCTCCATTCTCCTTCCTATGGAACAAAAGCTTCTCACAATTTGTTCTGTACACCAATATAAATTTTAAATATAAATCTAAATATGTGAAAGTAGTAAGTAGTAAGTGACACAGAGTTATTTTTATTTTTTGGCAGTAAAAGCCTTCTGCTATTTTTTTTTTCCTGCAACTTATAGTAGTTGTCATTTGTGAATCTATCATGGACAGCTTTCCAAATTCAGTACACATTTTTTTCTTCCTTTTTTTTCTGCATAGATTTTCATGGCTTGGATCAAGCATTATGCATATAGGATGCCTCTAGTGGGAGAGCTGAGAAAAGATTTCCACTTTTTCTCTTTTCCTTTTTTTGTTTAAATAGATACATATATTGGGAAGTTTGGACTATGTGACCGATATAGTTCTTTTCAATTAAACATTTCTATGATTCTCTAAATGCATTTCCTATTGTATTTTTCCAGATGCTCTATCAAGTATAGAGTGAGCCTTTTACTATAAATCAGTTAAAAATGTAGATAAGAAAGGAAAAAGGAAGAATGTACTTATAAATGTGTATCAGTTATAATAAAATAATTATCTGTAAACATGTTTTATAATAAAATTATTTTTTATATTCTGGTTATTAGAAAATCTAAATAATTATTAAAGTAATAAATTAGCCCAAAGTCAACAATATAAATTTCATGTTTTTCAAACATATCAATGCTTTTTAAAGAAAAATCATTATTTTAAACATTTACAAGAAATTTTCAGTCTATCCCTAATTCCTTCCATTCAGAAGTTTTTTGTAAGAGCAAGAGAAGGAAAGGTAGCAAAATATCGACACATTTAAATAACTTCTAAACTCAATTTCTCACCAATATATGTAGACTAAAGTTTACAGTACATATGTGAGCCTCCAAATAGCCCAGATTCCTTCTCTGGGCAGAAGGTCCCCTAGGATAAAACCAAAGCAGTTTCTGCTGAAGAAGAATGTTGTAGTTTATGCATTGTTACTTTGCTCATAATTTATCCAGAGTCTGTGTAATTTACAGAGGGTCTGTTGTTCACCTCATTCATCATGGAGAGACACTAAGGAGAGGAAAGCTGTACACACAAAAATTAAAAATCTATTTGTTGCCCTTGGCATGCTTTCATTTCTTGTTCAACTCAGTTTGTTGTGTTTAACTCTTATTGGTTTATTCTAGGTTCCACAAAAGAAAAATGAGCCTGCTTTGTTGATCTCCTATAGAAACTGCCTCCCGGGGAATCTCTAGTTTTCCTTGTCATTTTGAGTCCTTACTAACAATACTAAAAAGTCAGATTGTTGTGGGCTGAAAAAAAAAATCACAATTCTTCCTCTATATATCTTATTTTGCATTTGTATTTAAAGTAATTGCTTCTGTTTTAGAAACTTTTTGAAATAAATATAGGAACTAAATTTTCTCTCTTCCTCTTTTCAGTAATTTGCTGAGAGAGGCAGTATGATGTAGTGTTCAAAAGCTTATAACTCCTTTAATCTGAGTGACATTATGCAAATTATTTAGACTTCTCAGACCTCAGTTTCCTTATTTATAAATGAGGATAATAATAATATTACCACTACCTCCTAGAGGAATCAAGAGGATTAGGGGAGTTTTTACTTATAAAGCACTTACTAGAGTTTCTAAAACACCATACAAAAGTGATAACAATTATTACACATGCTCTGGACACATTTGGTTATTCCATTTGTTAGGGACTGGCTATTTGTATCCCCCCAAAATTCATACGTTAATTCCCTAACCCCTAGGGTGATGATATTTGGAGATAAGGCCACTAAGGAAGTAATGAAGGTTAAAAAGGTTTTAAGAGTGGGCTCTAATCCCACAGGATTACTGTCCTTTTAAAAAGAAACAACAGAAGTTTGCTTTCTTTCTCCATCCATAACTGAGGAAAGGCCATGTGAGCACGTATTGGGAAGACAGCCATCTGCAACCCAAGGGTTCTGAGAACTCTCATGAGACATCGACCCTGCTAGCACCTTGATCTTGGACTTTCAGTCTCCAGAACCGTGAGAAAATAAATTTCTCTGGTTTAAGCCACCCAATCTATGGTATTTTGCATGGTAGTCTGAGCAGACTAATACACTGTCTACTCTCTAACATAATTTGTAAAATTAGCTGAAA
Source organism: Eidolon dupreanum (assembly GCA_028627145.1). Taxonomy (NCBI): domain Eukaryota; kingdom Metazoa; phylum Chordata; class Mammalia; order Chiroptera; family Pteropodidae; genus Eidolon; species Eidolon dupreanum. Next base: position 20,546,286 of record CM053514.1, on the reverse strand, counting down.
ACATCTAGTTTTATTCATTGAGATTTTTATTTCAGGTTTTTATCATCTTTTTTCAGGATTTTGTAGATATTGAAAAGCTTATTCTAAAATTTATATGGAAAAGCATGTGCTCTCTAATAGCCAAAACAATCTTGAAAAGCAAAATAAAGTGGGAAGAATCAGTCTACCCCTTATTAAAGTTTACTTATAGGTAGTTAGTTACCAAGATACCATGATATTGGTGGAGAGGTAGACACAAAGATTAATGGAATAGAATAAAGAACTCAGAAATAAACCCACATAAATATACCCAGCTGATTTTTGACAAAGTTACAAAAGCAAATAAATGGAGGAAATATAAACCTTTTCAATAAGTGGTACCAGAGCACCTACACATTTATAGCCATAAAAGTAAACTTTGACCTAAATCTCACACCTTATAAAAAAATAATAATTAAAAAGTCTCATGGTCTTAAATGTAAAACTATAGAACTTTTAAGGAAAAAATA
>CM053514.1:20484362-20545698 GCA_028627145.1 Eidolon dupreanum | reverse complement strand
GGGGGGGGGGGGGCGAGGGAATTGCAAATCATGTATCTGAGAAAGGACTCTAAAACTACAACTCTAAAACTCAACAATGAAAAAAAAACATAGGCAATTAGAAAACAAGAGAAAAAAAAATGATTAGAAATTTCACAGAAGAATATATGCAGGTGGCAAATAAACACATGAATAGATGTTTGATATTATTTGCTTTTAGGGAAATGCAAATTTAAATTTCAATGAGATATTATTGTATACCTATCAGAATAAAAATTTTAAAAATAAGATAAAAAAATAAGTGACAATACCAAATGCTAAGAAAATGTGGAGAAACTGAATCACTCATACACTGCAAATAGGAATGGAAATGATAAAACTACTTTGGAAAATTTGGCAGATCCTTTGCAAAAATGTGTAAACCTAAAAAAAAAAAGAAAAAAAACCCACCTAAATGTGTAATTACTGTATGTCCCAGCAATTATACTACTCTTGGACATTTATCTCAAACAAATAAAAAATTATGTTCAAACAACAACCTGTACACACATGTTCACACATGTAATATCCTAAAACTAGAAACTGTCCAAATGTCCTTCATTGAGTAAATTGTTAAACAAACTGGTTCATTCATATTATGGAATACTATTCAGCAAGGAATAAACCATTAAGAAGGAATAAACCATTGCTACCTGTGGAAAATTATGCAGAGAAAAACCTATCACAGAAGGTTACCTACAGTATGATTCCATTTACATAACACTTCTGAAATGACTGAATTATACAGATTAGCAGTTATCAGGGGTTCAAAATGAGAGTGGTTGGAAGGAAGTAAATGAAGTAATGAAGGGGCTGCATAAGAGATCCTTATGATGATGGAACTGTTCTTTATCTTGACTCTAGTGGTGATTATACAAACGAGTACGTGTAAACTAGTGAGATCTGCATAAAGCCAAGGCATTTATCGATGTCATTATACTGTACTACAGCTATGTAAGATTTTACTATTGGAGAGAACCAGGTGAAGAGTATACAGGATCCCTCTGTATTATTTCTTAATTGCATGTGAATCTACAATTTTCTCAAACATAATATAAGAAGTAAATGGGATCAAAATAAAAATAAAATAAGAGCGATAGTATTAATCTATTTCTTAAATTTTTAATTTTACTATCATCAGAAGATCCAGGCATTATGAATACATGATTTAGGGTTCTATACAGTATGAAGTATAGAATGCGTACAGTTCATATATGTAGTTTTTCTTCTAATTTGTTCTCTTAATAATGTTAGAGCTTTCTGGTCCTTGAAAACTCCAATTTGTAATTGAACTTGGTAGAATAATTAAGACTACAAGAATTACCATGCAGAGCATTAGTCTCAAGTCCTCCAGTTAAAGAAAAGTTGAACTTTTGACATGGATATAAAGCATGCCCAGAAGACTGCTGTTCAGCATAGTTTGATTCTTGGATTTAATTTCTGAGCACTTTGAAGTCATTTCATGCCACTTGACTCAAATCATTCATCTCTGTGAAAATTTGTTAGTTAAATGTCAGCTCCTTGGTGTTAGTCTATAGACTTCACAGAGAGAACCAAGGCTGTCTAACAATTTTTAAAAAGACACTTCTAGACCAGGCAGCATGCCTAAGGAACAGAGGAAGCCTTCTGTAGAAGATTCTGGCCGTAGGATAGGTTTACAATCAGTAAATATACCAAAAAGAAATAAATAACACATTTAAAACACTAAATTAATTGTAGAGTAATTCCTGCTGAGAAGGAAATCCTCCTGGTTTTTTAAATATTTTAACATGCTTTTTCCCAATTTCTGCTAATATAGAAATTCAGAAGTAGCTACTATTATAATTTGGAAAATACATAATGGGGATTTGTTGCTTCGAGTAGCTTCCTGCCTGTCCACTTTGATGATACCATCTTCTCTCTGGTTTCAAAGACAGCCTCTATGGTAAGTGAAGAATTCAGCCTAACAACATCTAGGCAGTTTTAATTACAGATAAGTCTAAAGAAATAAAATGTTTTGTTTTCAGACTTAAGTTACTTCCAGTTATCAAACAAAGACAACAGAAATCATAGTCATAAATTAGTGTATTAGAGGATGTTGATACTATTTTTAAAGAATCAATAATCCACATGCTCTTTTAAAGACAAAAAAAATCTTTTTCCTTTAAAAAATATAGCAAGCAAATTTATATTTAGTCTTGTCATGCGATCATGTGTAATTACCAAGATGACATTACTTTCAATCAAAATAATTGCTAGACATCAACATAACCTGTGATGAAACAAGATATTTTTATCACACTATCACTTAGCAGCAAGACAATTATCAGGTGTCATTATTTTAATTTTACTGCCTCAAAGTTTTAATTATTATAATAAATATATATTGTCTCCATAAGCAAATTCTAAAAAAGTAGTAAATTCTTTGATAGGCAACTGAAAATACAGGTACATGACAGCTTATTTTTGGACAAGTGGAAATAAACTTTTACATTTCTGAGAAAACAATGGGCATTAACTTTTACATTTCTGGGAAAAAAAATGAGACCAAGATTTAAAAAATTAAATGTAGCTTAGACAGTATCTTTCAAAACTAATAATAACTCCTTTGCCATTCTCTGCATGTTCAGATTCCTTTCATAGAGTGTACAATTATTAAGAACTCTATCTTCTAATCTTGGCTGCTTTAAAAACATTAGCAGGGGCCATTTATCATAATATTTCTTATTAAAGCTTGGAAGGAACACCACACAGCAGTGTATCTTGGAAGTTGGAACTGTGAAGTAAATCACTCTCTATTATTTTCTCACTGATTATGGCTAATGTTAAAAATACTTACTATTACAAGATTTGCCTGTACTTTAATTGCCAATTTTCACAGTTCCATTGATTCCATTGATTCCATTCCTATCTTGTAGAATCTTTCATGTTTGCCATTTTTTTTCCCTTTGTTTGGATGCCTTAGAATTACTCAGGGTAGTGTTTTGAGTTTTCCTTCTCGGCTGTCCCAACCAAATCAGTTCTTTAACGAAGATGCATAAACAGCCATTGGGCACCGCAACAATATGTGTAAAACAAAAACGAAAATAAAAACAAAAAAATCCTGTTTGATTTCCCGAGGTTGACAATACAGTAAAAAATTGGATGTGTTCCACTTAAGAACTCCTTAGAAATATTTGACTTTACCATATTTTGCTGTTACAGAATACTCTTTAGCAAATAATTGATCGTTGCTCTCATTCATAAAGAGCTTACATTGGTGTCAGTTCTAAACATTTGGTACACCTGAAATCAAACATCTTGCTTCATTGCTCTGAATCTTTCCAGAGCCATAAAAACTCAAATAATAAGAATATAGATGCTTCTTTTCCCCTTTTCCAATATCCAGGTTAGCAAATTATAAACCACTGATCAGCATTTTACATTTTTTGCTTAGTAATGTATCCTGGAGATAGTTATTTAGTAACACATAGAAAGCATCTCCATTCATTTACAGCCATGTGTGTATGTAGATTACCAATCTTCAATGAACATTATGATTGTTCACTTTTTTTTCCATACCATGCTTTATTAAAAAACCCTGCATTTATTCTTTTATTGAATTTGTTTGCAAATGGAGGAAAATTTCTGGATATGAAGGCTATACTGTATAATATTTAAGTGATATTATAAATTTGCAATCTGGGGCAAGGTTTCTCAAAACAATATTGACCTTTTGAGCTGGATAATTCTTTGTTGCGGAACTCTCTTGTGCATCGTAAGATGTTGAACAGTGTCCCTGGCCTCTATGCACTAGATACAAGTAGCACTTAACCCCACTCCGTTTGTGATAACCAAAAATGTCTCCAGATATTGCTAATTGTTCCCCTAATAGGGGAAAACTCCCCCAGCTCAAGACAACTGCTCTAGGTGGTTGAATCACTTACAGCACCACTAGCTTTATGAAACTGTTTTCCTTACCGATAGTGTGATATCAAACTTCAAAATTTGTAGCAATTGATGGGGAAGTGAATGGAATTTCAGTATCATTTCAATTTGTATTTCTCTTATTATGAGGAGAGTATCTTTATTTTTTTTTTTTTTTGCCTATTCTCTGAATTTCCTATTTATATTCTTCACATTTTATATCTGATAGTCTACTTTCATTTTATAATTATTTATCTTTTCTTATAAATTTCTAGAGAATTTAAGTATTAGAGAGATTACTTCTTTGTAATGTGAATTGAAATGTTTTTAGAGTTTGTCATTTGTTTTCCAACATTTGTTATGATACTTTAATGATGCAGGTAGTTTTAATTGTTTTGTGTAGTTGAATTTATCGATCTTTGCTTTTATGACTTTTGAACTTTGAGTCATAATTATAAAGGCTCCCCATTCCATGCTTTTCATGAAAAATATAGCAGTTCACCTATATTTTTGTCTGGTACATTTATGGCTTTATTTTTAATGTATTTTATGGTACTTAAAATTTATCCAATATTCAGTGTATTAATCTTGTTTCTGTAGGTTTCTTTGTGTGAATTTTTAAATTAGAATGTTATTTTATTATTCTTTCCTTTTAGCTAGCTAAAATCATTGATCGAGAAACCACTGGCAGTTACAGACTAAAACTATTTTGTATCTCATGTGAATTTTTAGATTCTTTTTATACTCTATGAAAGGAGTCTGTTTAGTAGAACAGCATTGTAATTTTAAATATAAAGTTTTGTAATGTTTACTTTTTTAATAGTAAAATTATATTTTTTCGTATTTGTATGTTTTTTTTTTTTTTCAAGAGATAAACATTAAAAAATCTCAGATTTCTTTTAAGAACAACTTTATTATAATAATTTTTGAAACATATGAGATGATATATTTGAAATTTCTTTGGGACCTTATTGGCTTTTAATATGAGAAGTATAAAATATATCTTGTACGAATGTGCCTGTGCTCTTAAAAGAGATTCTTTTATAATAAGCATCAGTGCATATAGACAAAAACTTTCTTCTCAGCCAGGTTTATTTTTAGGTAAAACCACAGAATCTAATCAGGTTTCCTGTTATAATGTAAAGTGGAAATATAAAGATGCCTGATTATTTTGTGTTAGGACCAACCGTTTCATTCTATCATCTGTCTTTTTCTATCACCTCAAGTGTGACATCCTGGAATGGGGCTCCTGACACATAATGAAAGCTGCAGAGGAAACATTAATATGTTCCTTAGTTCAAGTTGTCCATGTTATCACAGAAGCAAATGAAAAGACTCCCAACCTTTTCATTTACTTCTACGACAACATGCTCTGAGAGGAAAGATTTTTGCCAGCTGTTTTAGTTTTAAATTACAGTGCCATGATTGGATTCATTTCTAGGTCATCCATAGTAACCGTTTTATGCAGTCATAAGATGAGCAATGGATGCATGTGAAATTCTCAAGAATTTAAGCTCAGATGCTCTAATTTATTATCAAGAAAATTTTATTAGTTTAGGTCTGGTGGGATAGGAGAAATTTACATCATTTGTTCATTAGTTTCACTTTTTGGGGGGAGGGAGTCTTTTAAAAATCCATGTCCTTTGAAAACTACTAGTTCTTTATGCCTTCCCAACAGTAGAAACATGATTCACATAGTTTTGAAGTGTGTTCCACTGGCCTCCAAACAGTCTTCCTGAAGAGAGAAAGAAAAGTAGAGTAAAAATCAAGATTTTACACCTGCTCCCACCTCCATTCTTTGGAACCTTGTATTGGAAGTGACAGGTTTTAATTCATGCTGGAATTGCTACTTTTCTCTAGACTTTTTTCTTACTTGTTATTTGCTTAGTTATTCTTTTTCTTCTTCTAACATGTTCCTTCCTAGCTCTTCTCAGGAGCCTAGAAACTCTAATGAATATAGACTGTTGGCTTCCTACAACTCGGCACTCCTCAAATGAGTCTGCACATCTGGCTTCACAATGAAACTTGATAGTGTTTTGGAGTACCTTTCTAATCTTTATGGTCTCTTACTTTTCTACTATTCGGTGATACTATAAAATACATTTTGATAATGATTTAAGCCAGGGGTTGGCAAATTTATTTATTAAGTGGCAGATAGCAAATGTATTAGGCTTTGTGAGCCACATAGTCCCTGTTACAACTACCCAATGTTGCCATTGTAATGTGCAAGCAGCCTTAGACAATATATGAGCAAATTGAATATGGCTGTTCTAATAGAACTTTATTAAAGGCTAAAACTTTAATTTAATATAATTTGGAAGAGTCATAAAATGTTATTCTTTTTTTTTGACATTTCCTAATTATTAAAATGATGTAAAAATCATTCTTAGCTTGAAGGCAGAGAGAAAACCAGGAGGGTGGCCAGATTTAGCCCATTAGCTATAATTCACCAACACTTTCACTAAGCGATGATTTTCAAACTTGAGTGTGCATGAGAATCACTTAGAAAAGTAGTTATAACAGACTGCTTAGGCTTACCCCCAAATTTTCTGATTCAGTAGTTCTGGCTGGGGCCTGAGATTTTCCATTTCTAAGAAATTTACAGGTGATGCTAATGTTGCTAGTAGGGGCCTACACTTTGAGAACCACAAATCTCTGTCAAGGGTTGGTAAACTATTTCTGTAAAGGGCCAGATAATAAATATTTTCAGATTTGCAAGCTATATAATATCTGTTGCAACCATAGTAAGTCCTCACTTAAACGTTGTCTATAGGTTCTTTGACTTCAAGCAAAACAACGAATAACAAGACCCATTTTTCCATTTGTTGATTCTTATGGCATCTCATCAACATTATAACAAAATGACATTGAATGGAACAATGTTGAGGAGCTGTTGTACTAAACTCTACTATTGTAGCACAAAAGCAGCAATAAACAATGCATAAATCAATGAAGGTGCTGTGTTCTAATAAAACTTTATTTATAAAAACAGGTAGTGGGCTGGATTTGGTTTATGGATAAGGTTTGCTTACCCATGATCTAGAAGATTTCCTCTTAAACTATTCATATTGCTTTGATGAATAAATTTTAAAAGTCTTTGCATTATTTTCTAAGTATATAGTGACAAAAATAATTTCAAAAAGTGTTTTTTAAATAAATAGTTTATTAACATTCAATTAGATATATCTGTGTCAGACTTCACTGCTAATACTGAGAAATAATCAATAGTAGAAAAAAATTTGAGCTAACTGATAAAATGTGCATGCAAAAAAAAAAAAAAAACCCTTTCTTTTTGTTCTTCTTCTATTGTTCTGCTAGCTGCTAAGAAGTAGGTTTAATTGTTTCCACTAATGGCCATTTTTTTGATATTTATCAAATTAGCCTGAAAGCTGGCATCACAAAACAACATCCTCTAAATAATAATTTCCCCTCAAAATTTCTGACTCTGTTGGTACTATATAGTCTAAGACATTATCTTCACTTTATCTTCCAAACATTTTACTGAGTTTTACATCATATGAATTTTGTAGATGCATCATATTATCAAATGTCTCAGAGAATCCCAGAGGACATGTGTCTGCGTGTGTGAACATTTGTACATGTACACATGTGGAAAACTATTCTCTTTCCTAAACTATTTCAATTTTCTATGGATCATTTTTCCTGTGTGGTAGGCTAGGCTAATTTTTTTTCTTTTATACATTTCTCAAATACCTGATAATCTTGTTTTTCCACTCTTAATTTAAAATGAGAGGATATGAATATTGATAGAGATCTATAGGTTTGTGGGTGATAATTTTACATTAGAATAAGTAGATGAGTGGCCACATATTCTGCGAGTCCTCTAAATAGCAGCATTAGAGGGCTTTACTTTGAAGTTCAACACTAACGACCCTAATTCTTCCAAGTATGTCCAAGTCCCACTCTGCTCTAGTTCTTTTGAAGAGAATCCTCCGGTATTCTGCCTGGTATAAATGCTTGGTTGTGTATACAATCGCCATTCAAAAAATTTAAATAAGCACTCTTGTATTTAGAGCGACCCTCTGCTCTTCTTTGTCTCCATCTGACTAGCTTTCTTTGAGTCTGAATACTTTAGAACTGGTGTATGACATCGTATTATTTCTGTAAATATACAACATCCTCAAATTAATTTGCAGGAAACTCAGTGACAATAAAAATAATACAAACTGGAAAGTAAATAAATAAAGGGGTCAAAAATTTCAAAGCATTAACTGAAGTTAAGTTTATATCAAAGAAACAATCTCTTAAAATTAGCTTATTAGTAAATACTGCCACCTTTAGTAGATGAACTTTACAACTGAGTGACTAAACACGATTATATATTTCTATTATTTTTTTGCAGATACAAATTATTTGACTTGTAGAAATCCAGGTTATCTTTCACCAATCCCATCTAAGCCATCAGGCTTTACTTTTTCTTCTTGTCTCACATGGGAGCCACAATATTTTCTCAAGACCTTTTAAACTGTGCTTGTTATTTTATCATGTTACAGGGACAGTAGAATACCTTTCAGTAGTAGAAACTTTAACCGCATTATTTTAAAAAGTTCTTGAATTTCCTTAAAATCTGCTGGTAAGTTTTCCATCCAAGCTCCAAGAAGATTACAACTGCTGCAAAATGCTTTTGGTTTGATAGGGTGCACATGTCAAAGTCAATTGCCATCGAATCTAATTGATTACTTTATTGAAAAGTTGGACATGTTGAAGTTCAGCTTAATTGAAATTGCTCATTACAAGCTATCTTCCCTGAATGGAAATATAAAGTGAATGCCACTTTAAGTACAGGAGGAAAATGTTTCAGCAATAATGTAAAAATAGCATCTGATGAGCAGATAAGAATCCTATGAAAGGCACACTATTATCAGCAGCCACAACTGTTCCTACTATAGCAGTTCTGTAGCACAAGCTCTGCAAAGGAAGCCAAAGCAATCATAAGCATTTTTACGACAAGGCTGTTCATGCTTTTATAGTATTCATTGTGTCAGCACTTTAATTATAAATTCTCTTTTTCATAAGCTTACACCAAAGCTATAAACCCCCTAAAATTATTTTTAAAAACTCAATTGCTTTTAAAATACAAAAATGTTTTTAAAATGTCCATCGGAGTTGTCCATGTATTAAATAGCAAAGGTATCAATTAGTCTGTGCAACAAAAAGGCTCTTGAATGAGTAGATGGCCAATAAAAGCAAAATTGAGTAATTTAGAAATGTTTAGAAATATACAGAACTCAAAATAAAAAATTATTAAAAATTAATATAAATTAAAAATTATTATAAAATATAAAATATTTTGCATCAAAATTTTTAAATAGGTTAGAGGCACATTATAGACTTCACAGTATCCTATACTTTGATCTCTAGCACTTATAAAAATTGTAATTAATTAAATACTATTTGCATAGAAACTTTACCATTAGAATCTATTTTAAAAATCACATTAAAAATTTCAATTTAACCAAGGAGGTAAAAGATCTATACACTAAAACTGTAAGACTATAAATACTATCATCACTTTAATCACTCATTTTATTCTGTCATTTCAGTTTCTGAGATATGTTTTATTTTACATTAGTGAATATGGATCTCTTTACATCACTTAAATAATTTTCCTATATTTATTCTGTTATTTTTTTCTGTAAGTCTACAGAAAAGCAAATCTAATCTTGAAGATGAATTATGTACTGCATCCAGATATGAGTCTAGTTATTAAGAGAAACATTCAGCTCCAGATTTTGAAAACTTTATTTTTTTTTAGCTCTGTGGAGGTATAAATGACAAAATTCTAAGATATTTAAAGTGAACAATGTGATGATTTGATATCTGTATACAATGTGAACGTATTCCATCCATCTAATTAATTAACACATCCATCAGCTCATATATTTTTTAATGTGTGTGAAAACATTTAAGTTCTACTAGTTTAGTAAATTTCAATTATATAGTGTTATCAACTACAATCCCCATGTTATACATTATATTCTCAGATCTTATTCATTTCTTAACGGAAGGTTTGTAATCTTTTACCAACCACTGCTTTTCAACCACCTCAACCCCCCAGACCATGGTAACCACTTTTATAATCTGTTTTATAATCTGTTTCTACTTATCTTCTCTTTCCCTTTTTTTTTCCTTTTTAAATATTCCACATATAAGTAATACCATGCAATATTGTCTTTCTTTGACTTATTTTACCTAGCATAATGCTCTCCAGGTTTATCTATATTGTCACGAATGACAGGATTTTTTTTTTTTTTAAGGCTAAGTAATTTATTTTTATGCCATAGAGTTGTGTGAGCTCTTTGTATATGTTGGATATTAACTCATTATATATGTGGCTTGCAAATATTTACTCCCATTCCATAAGTTGCCTTTTTCTTTTGTTGATGATTTCCTTTTCTGTGAAAGTTTTTAAAATTTGATATAGTTTCACTTGTTTATTTGCACATTTGTTGCCTTTTTTTTTTTCAGTGTCAAATCCAAAAAAAGCATTTCCAAGAACAATGTTAAAGAGCTTACTATTTTTTTTTTCCTTTCAGGAGTTTTACATTTTCGTGTCTTTTGTATAAGTCTTTAATCCATTTTGAATTGATTTTTGTGTATGGTGTAAGGGATTTAGTTTCAGTCTTTTGCATGTGGCTATCTAGTTTTCCCATCCCATTTATTGAAGAAACTATTCTTTCCCCTTTGTATATTCTTGTGTTCTTTGTTGACAATTGATTGACCATACACGCATGAGTTTATTTCTTTCTCTATATTCTGCTCTATTGATCTATGTGTCTATTTTTATGTCAATAGCATACAGTTTTAATAACTATAGTTTTGCAGTAGAATTTGAAATCAGGAATTGTGATCCCTCTAGTTTTTTTTTTTCTTTATCAAGATTATTTTGCCTTCCCATGATCTTTTGTAGTTCTATACAAATTTTAGGATAGTTTTTCTTATTTCTGTGAAAAATGTCATCCAAATTTTGATGAATTTCATTAAATATGTAGATCATTTTAAGTCGTATGGACATTTTAACAATATTAATTCTTCAATCCATGAATGTGGAATATTTTTCCACTTATTTATATCTTTTTCAATTTCTTTCATCAATGTCATAGTTTTAGTGTATAGATCTTTTACATAATTCATTAAATTGAAAAATTTAATGAGATCCTTACTTTAAAATAGATTCTAATGGTGCAGTTTCTATACGACAACATCCTAATCCTCACCATTCTAGCTAGATCAGCACATGAAGTATTCTATCTGACAAAGAGTTGATAATATCACATAGGGCTGCCTCTCATTATTACACAGGAGGTAATAATGTTGGGAGGTGGGGGACAGGTAAAGAAGAGTGTTTTAATTGTTATTGGTGCTACTATTATACAGAATTTTATTATGATTAATGTAGTTTAGTTTAATTCTCTACTTAAGTAATTGTCCTTAAAAGGCACACAAATAATAGCAATATTGAAAATGTTAAAAGCATGTTTACCTAAACTGAGGAACAGAACTTGTAAATGTATGTTGTCATTTACATGGAGTCATGATGAAATTATGCCAATATACAAAATAAAACAATCTTTTAAAATATCCAGGACATGTATATACCCACGATGTATAATGTGAATTTTAAAACCTAGAAGTTCATATTAGACCTGGCATAGCTTAGTTCACTTGTACAACATTATTTTTGTTCACCTCAGCAGACCATGAGTTGAGAATGATGCTGGCTTCAGTTTGAGACCCAATGGCTATTGTTTGATTTCATCACAACTTTAAAATTACTTAACTACGAACTGCTTTTTATAGTAATTTTTAAATAACATTACATATGAACACATATTTGTAGTTTGCTTAACAGGGCATCTTAAAGATGAATGGTTGCTCAGAATAGTTAAAGAAAGTGAAAGAAGTTTATGCAAAAGAGCCAATCAAGAACTGTAAAGCTGGTGAATCTCAAATAGCACAGTCTACTAAATCAGCTCTACTATCCTGAAATAACACACAGATCTTGTCTATAGTGAACTTGTGATATTGTAATTGGTAATATGAAAGAGCACTAAACATATAGGATTCAATAAACAAATGCACACACATTTTTATGTGGAGAAATATACTGAAGATAGCATGAGATATAACAGTGTAATTATAGACTCTATATGTTCAATTGTCCTATTCCTATGACCGCTACCACTTCGTTTTCTATTTTTCTTCAGAAAGTTTATATTTAGGCATCAATTATTGTTTAAACATTGTTTTCTCTATCTATTTCAAGGTGTCATTACCGCTGATAATTATTTTCTATATGTGGAAATGTGTATAAGACTGTTAATTTTGAGCTGTGTGCCCCTAAACATCCCTTTTTACTTTATAGTCATTATCAAAGAAACTAAAAGAGAATTGGATGGGCTAAACATTATTTCTGATTTTTATTTTCCAGAATTATTAAAGACAATGTAGGAGCAGTAAAGTTGCAACTTCTTGGAATGTCTGAGGAAAAGTAATCCCTTTGCATAGTTTGGACAGATATTTCTGCTTTCGTAGAGATATACAGACTTTGACACTGCTTCTTAGGATTTTTCTTTCTACTAATTATGACTTCTTTATATCAGGTTGGCCATTGTTACTATTAGTTATTGGAAAAACATAAGGTATTATTTATAATAATGCTACAGTAATTTAAATCATGCACCTTTCTCTGTTTAAATGCCACCTACATTGGTAGGTTTGCAATGATGATGGACAAGACAAAAAAATATTGCAGGAGTCCACTACATTAATGTTGAATATTATATTATTCTCTCGGAAGTATAGCATAAACGTATGTATTAGTCGCTGTCATTTTAGATTCAGACATTTGGAATATTTTCTCTCTTTTTTTCCAGGCATATAGATGACTTTTGACAATTGCTATATGAGAAAGTCATCTGTCTCATAGTTATCATAAGGCTAAGTCATCCAATTAGTCAAAGACATTTAAAGTCATAGGCCACAGTATGCTTGAAATATTTTTTCTTGGGAAGAAAAAGCTGCATGGGTAGTAGAAGTTAATGAACTACTTGATTAATCTAGCAATCTTTTCTTTGAAAAAAGAGTTGTATCTTTCTCTGAGAGTAAATTTTTATTTATCTCCTTTTTAAATAACATCAAACAGATTAAGAACAAATTGGTTGAAACATGCTAAATTTAGGCTAAGGACACAGACACCAATCAAGACCATAGAGAAGATATAAGTCATTTATAATTTGAAGGTTTAATAAGGAAATTGAGGATCCCTTATCACTCTATTTCAAGGAATTAAGGATTTGGATCTATATAGAACCATCTTACTCTTTAGCCTCTGTTATTAATTTCACCTATAGTCTTAAGAGTCACAGTTTCCATATAATCCTGTTTGTCAATCTGATCTGATTTTTACTTACAGATTGTTAAAGACTGTTGACATTCAGGTCACTACAGACAGCTATCTGGTTCTAGATCTGTTTTTCTACAGATCACCCATTGCCATCTCTTAATTTCTCTCTTCCAACTTTGTACTCCCAGTATCGCTGTGTCCCTACTACAGACTCAGACTCATAGTTTATAAAAGTAAAACATATCTAAGACCAGGCTATAATGTTTAACACAAGTTCAGTATACCTTTGATGCTCTAATCAATTAATACCACAGAGCATTAAAAAAAAAAGTTAAGAAACAAATCAATACAAACCCTAAACTTGATATGAATATCTCTGGAACAATAAGTCGTCATCCTCCACAAAGTCAGTGGTATATTCTTCGGCAACTGCAAGCTGTCCAAGCTAAAAATATACTTTCCTTATCTCCCTTTCATTATCTGAGTCACCATAAAGTAAAATATCTCTTACATTTTGTCCTTTTTACTCTATTCAAATAACATTATTTGTGTTGAGAATGTATTTACCAATTTAAGTCTCTTTCCATTTTTTTTTTTTTAATTTGTGATAGTGGGAGACAGCAAAAATAAATTGCATTAAATATACAAGTTCTAAACTTAGACTGTTTAAATTCATACTGACTGGTTGGTAATCTTTGTCAGGCAACTTAATTTCTCTAAGACACATCTACTCACTACGAAAAGTATAATAATTATAATGCCTACTCTAATGTTTGTAAATATTAAACAAATTATATTATATATGTATATAGGTAAAATACTTTTTAAAAATGTCGATCGCAAATAAGTAATAACAAAGGTAATTATTATTATTTCCAAGATTCAGCTCTAATATCTCTTACCTAGTTAAGATTTAAGTATCTCTGAATAGATTTCAAAATCTATCTTTATCTTTACTCTTGTCTTGTGATGTTCTTTTGCAATCAAATCACTATTATAGTAATTATCTTATTGCACCATTATTATTTATTTCTGTCTCCCCCCAAAAAATATCTTTGAGGGAGAAGTCTGTGGCATTAATCATTTACCCTCAGCAACTAGCATCATGCCTCACATCAAGAATGTATTTTTAATGGCCAGAGACCTTAGCTTCCAAGATACGTCTGTCATGACTTAGTGACAACAAATGTATTTGTGGAAGCAAAATAATTCAAAAAGCACATGCTTAATTTCAAATTAAATAATAAAGGACAAAAACTTCCATTATTTCTTATAATAGTCAATTTCATATGTTTATATCCACAATTGTTACTTTAAAAAATATATAGTCAACAAAAATAAAATCATATTAGATATATGAGTCCTTTACTTAAAAAAATATATAGAAATTTTCTCCTAATGTATAAACAAATTTTAGCAATGTTTATTTTAAGATACAGTAAACTTTTTAAAAATCTGATCATAAATTCTAAGAGCAAATAGTAAAGAAACATGAACAGTTTGGTGATGATAACATTAAAATTACGAAATTTAAAATACAGATAGTTTTTCTAAAGAACAACTTATGTGACTTGGAGATTTTCCAAAGAAAAACTGTATATGGTAGTTAACCAATGATACTACACCTGCTTTCCCTAAAGATACCTAAGCAAATATTGGTGAAGGTTATTATGGTAATTGAATCAGCAACTACTTTAAATTCTTTTTTTAAATTATAAAAAATGATATTTAAATTTCTCTGGAAAATAGATTTCTGAAATAGATGAAATTAAGAAAATTTAAAAATTCTATCTAGATTTTAAAGTGATTTCATAGTAATATTAGTAATAAGGCTTAACTTTAGAAAGAAAAACAAGAAAACTATACAGAAAATCTCTACAATATAGTATATTATGACAAATGAGAATTACTATCAACTGCAAATAAACAACTTAAATAGTGAAACTATATATATAATATCTAAATGTAGTCTACTTAAATGTTCTTAATGGAATTGTACTAGTCATTACTTCATTTCTCCTCTTTTGTTATAAAAATTCTTTTTTTAAAATTCACTATGTGAAAGAGGCTTTACAGTAAAAGGGTTTGATAATGATATTAAAAGTAAAATTGAAACATGGGTCATAACTGACACAAGCATTTGAAAAAAGAATGCATTGAATTAGTCATTTAACTGATGATCAAAAAAGGAAGAAGAAAAGTTCTGACAATTTTTCCATATTTACAGTGACATATATCCCACATTAAATACTTACATAGTAGAATGAAATAAAAATGGTGTAATTGCTAAAGCATCTATAACTTAATAAGTCTGGACCCAAGATTGATTGTTGCCTTAAAATATTCTCAAAGTGTTAAGATCATTTAGAAACTGAATTATTTCTTCTTTATATAAATACTTTTCCTAATTCAAAATCAATAAAGATTTATGATTTTAGTAATTGCAGATTAGTTAACTCAGACTAACTCTCCTTTTCTAACAAAATTAGAAAACTGGAGGAAAAATTTCTGAAATTCTTCCTAAAAGTCTAAGATAGCTAAGAAATAAACAATTATCAGGCCAAGATCTAGGAGAAGAAAGAAATCCAGAGACAAGGAATCATTATTTGGAACTTTTTCAACCTTTGGGTGTTTGCTAATTCTAAGAGATTCTGACTATGTCAATTGATAGCCTCCTTATGCTAAAAGCAAAGATGGGAGAACATGGCCCCTTAAGTGAGGGGTTGGCATGGAAGTGGCTGGGAAGTTGAATTTGTTTGAGAACCACTAGAGCTATGCTGTTAGAAAAAAAAAAATGGCAAAAAATAAGAAGTAAACTGGCTCTCAAGAACTGTAGCCCAACTCTGAATTATCTTAATGCCTGAAATTGTATGAAGTTGTTCTCAGATTGTTAGTGCTCCAGATACATGAGAGAAGTAAACATAAAAGTTTTGTGTATGAAGATGACATCCTGAACCATGTTATTTCAAATTTTAAAACTATAATACGCAGCACAAAATTATAAATCATCAGTGACATAGAAAGGCAAAATTACATGGATGAAGGCAACAACAAACAAAAGACATCCACAGGTTGTCCATATATTGGAGTCATTAGACACAGGTTAACACAATATAAAATAATTTATCTAAAGATTTCAGGATTAAAAAAAGGTCTTTGGTAGCAGAAATATAGTATACTTGGAAAAGAATGAAATAGAAAATCTAGAATTAAGAGTAACAGTAATTAAAATTAGGAACTCAGTGGATAGTCTGACACACAGCTCAAAAGAAGAATATACTCAGACTGAAATGTAGAGAGACAAACATAGAATATAAAGAAAAGAAAGCAAATGACATAGGAATAAAGAAGTGAAAATATATAACACACATGCTAGACTCCCCAAAGGAGAGAAAGGTGAGAATGGGGCAGCCTCAACATTAAAAAGATGGTAACTGAGAACTTTTCAAAAGTGGTGAGTAAAATTAGCCACAAATTCAGAAAGTCCTAAAAAAGCCAAGTTTTTTTTTTTTTTTAAAGAGGAATGTAGTTCAAATCATATTATAGTGCCACCTTTGAA
This sequence comes from Eidolon dupreanum, assembly GCA_028627145.1. NCBI lineage: Eukaryota > Metazoa > Chordata > Mammalia > Chiroptera > Pteropodidae > Eidolon > Eidolon dupreanum. Next base: position 20,528,869 of record CM053514.1, on the reverse strand, counting down.
AACCAAAGAACTAAAGCAGAATATCTTATAGGCAGCCACAGAATCAAAGACTGATTGCCTTTAAAAGGAAAACACTGAGAGTTTATTCATCAATTCTATAGAGACTAGAAGATAACAAAATGACATCTTTAAAGTGCTGAAGTAAAATACTTGTTAAATTCGAATGCTATGTCCAGTACAAATATTCATTAAGTATAAAGGTGAAACAAATGTATTTTCAGACATGAAAACAGAAAATACATCTCTAGAAAATCTACAGTAATGGAAAAACCTAAAGGGAATTCTACAAAAATAGTAAAAAATGAATACAAATAGCACTTTGCAAGAAGAGCAAGAAAATGGAAAATATAGTATCATCCAGTGGCATTTATGTATATTAACAAACATAACTGTAGCAGATAAATAACAAGGCAATAAACATGAATCAAAGGTCTTTTCAAGGAGAGGATCCAATTAGCATTGGACTATGATAAGGCAAGATTTACATGATAATTTATAGGTTAAATACACAATTTTTAAAGTAGAAAATGAGTGAACAAAGAAATCTATAACAAGGATTAAAAATAGACCTTAGTACAATAAATTTAATTCTATTATATTGGTAATTATATTAAAGATAAATGGATAAAACTCTAATTAAAAACAAAGGGTGTTATACTTGATTTAAAATATCACAATTTTGTTTACTGTTTACAACACATTAAGATATAGGAAAGATAAAAGTAAAAAATGAAAAAGTTATGCCATTTAAAACCAATTAAAATAAAACTGATATAACAATAATAATTTGAGACATTAGGGCTAAAAGCATTCTTAGAGAAAAAAGGGGTATTTCATAATGATGAAAGATTTAGCAAAATATATAACAATTATAATTTTGCTTGCAACACAAAAAGATTGGCTTATCACATGTGAAAGCAAAAGATTACAGAACTAAAAATAGGAGTAGACAACTCTAATTCTATTAAGTTTTAATAAAAATTTCTCTTTAATTCTAACTGATAAAACAAGAAGCCATAAATCAGTAATAATTGATTAGAAGACCTAAACAACATGTTTAGGAAACTTGGTGGTTTTACAGTGTGTGCATGTGTTGTGAGCGTGTTCACTAATATCATGTTATTGCAAACAAGAACTGTGGAATATTTTTGACTTGCAACCATAAGGAATTCAGAATTGAATTGACAGTGTGTTCTTTGATCACAATGTAATTGAGCTATTAACTAGGAAAATATAAAATAGTTGAAAATTAAGATATGTATCAGTCAACAGATAAAAAATGTGATATATATATAATGTAATATAATTTATCCATAGAAAAGAAGGAAATTCTACCACTTGTCACAACATGAATGAACCTTAGTGAAAAACCAGTCTAAAAGACATCCTTAATTTAACAATGCCTGAACTCGAACCTCTTATTCTTCTCTATTTCATACACAAAACTGCACCATTCAGTCTTCCTCATTTCAGTTTTTGCAAGTCCACCCTTCCAGTTGCTCAATTAAGAACTTTTGGGGGATTGGGTGAAAAAGGTGGAGGGATTAAGAAGGACAAATTTACCATTAAAAAATAGTCACCGGGATGTGAAATGTATCATAGGGAATATAGTCAATAGTATTGTAATAACTATGTACAGTACATGTGGTTACTAAACTAATATTACAACAGTATTGTAATAACTATGTGTAGTACAGATAGTTACTAAACTAATCAGAGTAAGATCACGTCATGAATTGTATAAATGTTTAACCACTATGCTGTACACCTGAAACTAATATAAAGTAATATTGAATGTCAACTCTAACTGAAAAATAAAAATTGAAAGAAAAATCTTTGAGATAGTTTTGATGCTTTTTTCCCCCGTATTCTTTATTCAATCTATCAAGAAATCTTATTGGTCCAATTGTCCTGTTTTCACTCTTGTCTCTACAAAATATGTTGTTAGCAGAACACTGAGAATGATTCTTTAAAATTATTACCCAGATAAAATTATTCCTTTTCATACAATTGTACTACAGCTTTCCATTTTGTTCACAGCTAAAGCCAAATTCCTAACAATGAACGGCACAGCCCAATTTTGTTTATTATACTCTTCCAAACATTCTGTCCTATTGCCAACTCCTATCTCGTGCATATACTGTGATCAATAAATATTTGCTGAATGAGTTAAATTAAATATGTAAAAATAAAATTAATTAATACTGGTTTCAGAAAATAAAATTAGAATATTTGTCTAACATTAAAACAAGACTTTTCATAAATAAGACTAGAGGCATAAGCCACAAATGAAAATATAGATATTACTGACAACTTCAATTTTTAAAATTTTATTAAAAAAAATATTTAAACAAAGTTAAAATATCTATTCTATATGCTAAATATGTATAATATTTACACATTCATAAAACACAAACAATCCCAGTAGAAAAACAGGTGAAAGGTATAAACAAGCATTATTCAATTAAGAAATTTTAAAAAGGTAATGAAATATTTGAAAGTTTTCTCAGCATTAAATTGAAGCATAATGAGACACCCATTTCTGCTATAACATTGACAAAATATGAAATGATGATTGTTTACAATAATAGTAAGAATATAGAACCAGAACATGGCTAGTGGGATGTGATAGCTTTAGTCCTTTTGAAAATTAATTAACTAATTTGAAAATACTTTCCAAAAATTAACATACAAGTATTGTTTGAAAAATCAATTTCACTTTGGAAATTTATTATCTAGAAATAAATATATGAGTACATAAAGATACAAATAGAAATATATATAAATACATTGCTTATAATGACAAAACTAAATATGATATACATACCCATAGTTAAGGGAATGGACTAAAAATCTGTGATATACATTCTTACAAAGGAAAATTGTACAGCTGTTACCAAAGGTGGATTTGTCTAACAGAGATGGACTTGGTTTATGTCTATTGAGCAATGGAGATCAAATCTGAATCCTTCTTTATCTAATACCAAAATGTATACCATTTTACTCTATTAAATTTTCTTTTAATTTTACATATCAAATTTTATGCATTCTCAATGTAGCAAGTGAAAAAATATTTCTATGTAATAAAAAAATAAAGTTAAAAATTTGTCACTACCATTCTAGCCCCAATAGTTTGTTTTTATCCTTTTTAACTTTCCCTGATGGTTATGTTAACCATTTCAATGTATTTCACGCTAATTGTTCTTTAAAAATTTTACCTAAATCATGCCATGTATATGTATTACTCTACAAGTTATTTTCCTTATCTTGCGAAAAAACACATTATATTGTACTTCATTATAATATAAAGTGATGTAAGAATTATTCTGAAAAATTATTGTCCATTGTATTTTAAAGATTACGTACCATCCAAAGCCTAAAATATAGACAATAATATTAATTCTTTGGATCTTAAGAAACATTTTATTCCCAAGAGATAGCAATAATTACCATGACTAAATTAAATTAATAAAATGTTTTAACATATAGGAATTTTTAGTAAATGAATACATATATGAAATCACAAGATACATTATTTCAATCTCATCTTTCTGAAGCAAATTCCTTGGGATTGGAAGGGAAAAATTATTGAAAATAAAAAATCTACCTTTTCAGTAGAAGATACAGAAATCTATTTTGATATAAAGCAAAAATTTTTTAATGCATTAATGCTTTTACATTTTTACTTCTTTTTCTTAATAATAGTTAAAAGTACCAAGAGGTATTTAAAATTAACACTATTTGCAACAGCATGGGCTTTATAGTTTAAGAGCTTCCACCTAGCAAAATTGTACTGCAAATATATATTTGTGAACTTGTTATTTTAGTTAATTATATACTCAGTTAGAATCCATGGTAGAACTGGCAGTTATTATGACTACAAATAAATGTTTATTTTTGTAATTCTATATTTTACAACATAATAACTAAACAAGAGCTATAGAAATTGAACCATTAGCCTTTGTGAGTCAGCTAATGCTATATCTTTTAATAGCACTCCTTGTTTGACAGGTTTAATAAACATGTGATTCAAGAAGGTGAAAAATTCATTACCAGATTCTAATAAATAAATACTTAGAATTTTATTTATAAAAGTAATGTTGTAGAATTTTTCATTTATATATTACAAATACAATAAGCTTTTTCCCTTAAAAATAAAATTCCTTTTATAAAAATAGTATAAAAATAATTCTCAGAACTATCAATAATTTGAAAGAATGTGAAATATATTTCCCTCTATTTATAGCTGAATAACAAAATAACCACAAAATGAATATTCATTACATAATTAAATGTGATATAACAGTACTAATATTAGGAAAAAAGAGTATGTATAATGAAAGCTTGAGAGTCAACATGATTACATTTCTTAAATGTCCAGCATACTTCCTTCATGTAGTATGTAATCAAATTTTTTTTTACTTTCCATGCTTTGTATATCTTCTTTTAAATTACTATTATTTAACAAAAGAGAAAGAGAACAAAATAATCTTTAACAAACAAATTACAGTATTACATGTAATAGAGCTTAGCAAAGTCATTCTCTTTCTCCATACCACTATACAAAGAGAGTGATTTAATTCTGCTATTCTTCCATAGTGCAATTATGAAGAAGAGGGACCTGAGTGAACTCTTATCCCAAATAATATAAGAGCAGTACTTACTCAGAAATTATTCTGGGAACATAAGCTAAAAATATTGCCATTATAAGAATTGTATTTTTATGAGGCATTTTAAAGGAAGTTCTTTAGACTTGAATTAAATACTCATAGAAACTTGGTCTACATAGAAAATAAAGAACACTGGAAATAGCTAATGTGATTTGTAATAATATGTTTGCTTTTATTAACTTTGTTAAAGGACAATTGAACACTTAAGCAATAGTAATAATGCATTGTGGAGTTTACAAATATACAGAGGTAAATATATAATAAAAATAGCATACAAGATGGAAAGTAATAAATAGAATTATGCTGTTGTAAAATTATTACATTATATATTGGTTTGACTTTCTTTCAAGGTCGAGAGTGATGTTAAAGATACATATTGTAATCCCCAGGAAAATGTTAAAATAAAAATTCCCTAGGAAAATATTAAAATAAAAATGAATTAATTGTCATAACCAAAACTATTAGAGGATAAATAAAACACCAAAAATATTCATTAAGTCCAAAAATCATGAAAGGAAAAAAATGGAACAAAAAATAAACAACTAGCAAGATGTTAGACCCAACATATCAATAATTACAACAAACGTAAACTAAATAGTTCAAATAAAAGAAAGGAAATTTGTACTAGATTTTAAAAGAAGTCAAATAGTGTTTACAAGAGACAAATTTTAAATTATTTCTAATTCAAAAAGTATTATTAAAGATATTTTATAATGATAAGTTGATCAATCCAATCGAAAGCTATAACAATCCTAAATGCATATGTAACTACATAGAGAGCTTCAAAATACATTAAACAAAACTATATGAGAAAATATTCAGCGATAATGATTAAATGTCTATAATTTTTTCTCTTAAATTGATAGAATAGACAAAAGTAATCGGTCAAGTAAAACTACGTTATTTAAAAAAATCATTAATCAATTTTACTTAACATGTAAAGAACATCATATTCAAGAATTACAATGTATAAGTTATTTCAAGTGTATATAATATGCTTCAATAATTTCAAGATTTTATATTATATAGATTATGTGCTATGACCATAATAAATACAAGTGAATTAGAAATGAATTTAGAAGTTCGTGGAAAATTCTCCAAGTATTTTAAAATTAACCAGTATTTTACTAAGTAAGCTCAAGGTCAAAGACCTCACAAAAAAAATTAGATGCTCATTCAAATTAAACAAAAATAAAAACAGAATATATCAAAATTTGTGTGATGCATTTAAAATAATGCTTAAAAACAAATCATAGCTTTGAATGCTTATATAATTGAAAAAATTTAAATAATGATCTAAGCTTTCATTTTAAGAAATTACTAAAGAAGACTAAGTCCAGCGAATAGTATACAGGAGGAAGAAATTATAACTATTAAAGTAGAAAAAAATGAAATAAAAACATATCAATGAAAGAGAAAAAAACCACAAAACTAAATGTTATTTATTTTCAGAGAATTAATATAGTTGATTAATTTCTGGTTGGGCTGAACAAAAAAAAACTTTGCCAAAAAATATATGCAAAATGAAAGATATTACTATGGTTTACAGACCTGTAACCTATTTTTTGTTAGTAAATTCAACAACTTCGAGGAAGTGAACTTATTTATACATGTAAGAACACTACCAAAATGGACACAAGAAACAAAAAGGAAAACTCCATATCCAAGAAATTGAATTCACAACAGAAACTTCAGACTTCTCTAGCGAATTCTCTCAAATAGTTAAGGAAGAAAAAATACCAATATTAGAAAAAATTTTACAGAAATTAGAAGAAGAAGAAATACTCTTGACTCGTTTTATAAAGGCAATAAAATCACAAATGTAAAAACAAATAAGACCCTTGCAACAAAAGATAATTTCATGTCAGTAATGATCACTTATAGGAATACAAAAATCCTTATCAAAATATTATCAAACCAAATCCAGAAATGCAAGATTGAACATTGGAACATTAATGTAATTCAAATTAACAAAATAAAGGGAAAATGACACAACCATTTCATTAGGTAGAGATTTTAAAATTTAAAATTCTAATAAATTCTTGTTCTGTTTATAAAATTCATCATTCATTCAAAATAAAATGTTAAAAACTCTTAGAAAACTAGGAAGAAAACATCCAGAAAAACCTACAGTAGACATCAGACATAATACTGAATAACTGAATGTTTTTCAATTAAGATAGGAAACAAGGCAAGAATGCCCACTAACATTATATATATTCAATCTGTACTGTAGAGCCTAGTTACAGTAATAAGGGAAAAAAATATTAAAGACATAGGAAAGGTAAAACATGAACTAATAGAAAGGAACACACACACACAACACAGCACACACACACACACACACACACACACAGTCTCTCACACTTTCCATGTAACAAAAAGACAATAAGATACAAAACTATGAGTAAGATGACTAACAACAGACAGAAGTAGGAAATTGCAACCCTTATTCGGAAATCATTTTAAAATAGATCATAGACCTAAATACAAATACTAAAATCAAAAAGCATCTGAAAAATACATTAAGAAAATACCTTTAAGACCATAGGTGGGTAAAAATTTGTTAGGACACAGAAAGATATACAACTATTAAGGATGAATTTTGACAAATTGTACTTCATTAAAACAAACAAAAAAACTTATGCAAACTAGAAACACTACTAACAGAATCAATATATAAACCTCATTTTTGAGAGAATATGTTTGCAATATCTACATCTGACAGGGAATATATATCCAGAGTGTATAAAGAACATTTATATATCAATGAAAAGACAAATTTCCAGTTGAAATTAAGTGAAATACAAGAATAACAATTTGCAAAAGAGGATATAAAAATGGCCAATAAACACCTGAGAAATGAAGGGTTATTATTAGTTGCAAATGGAAATTAAAATAATAATATGCTACCAAAATTGCATTAGAATGGCTAAAATTTTTAAATATTAATAACATCAAGTGTTGGCAGGTCTTTGGAGCCACTAGAGCAGATGTTTAATCCTGTGAGAGTGTAAAATGGTACAAATATGTTGAAAATCGTTTTTGGCAATTTCTTATAAATTTAAACCTATACCTACTCTGATATGCAACAGTTTTTCTCTTAAATATTTACCTGAGAGAAATAAAGAGGTATATTTATTTATCATCATCCTTTTTCTGCTTTTTAATCTTCTCTCTTTTGCTTGTGTTTCCAACAAATTTTATGTTATATTTTATCTACTGGGAAACTCATCTCTTCATTCAAAAACAATATGTAGGCTATTGTAATGTTATTTGTAAAAGCAACAGTAATAAATAGAAGCTAATACTCAGCTTTAGTAAACTATAGTGCAGATAAGTCAGAAATTAATTTTAACATTAAGAATTATGTTTTAAAAACATGAGGTAGAAAAATATAACTTGGTTTTTCAGCATTATTTGCCACAGCTTTAGTCTCATCTTGAAAACTTTCTTCAGTTGTCCTCTGGAAGACCACACACATCCTGTGGTTCTTTTCCTACATTACAATGTGCTCCTTCTTAGGGTTCACTGTTGGGTTCTTTCCCTCTAAATGCTGAAGAGCATCAGAACTTAGTCTTCATACCTCTTTATTTCTCTATCAAAACCCACTCTTTATTGACCTCATGTTTTTCATGGCTATAAATCTATCTATTCCTGAAAGATTGCCAAAATTATATCTCCATCCTGAACATGTCCCCTGCAATACAAGCATTTATTCAACTAACAACACCATCTTTACTTAGATGTTTATTAAGCATTTCAAACTTTTCGTGCCCAAAGCAAAAGTCAATTTATCTCCTTCCTAGTATTTTGCATTTCAGGAAATAGCTCCACCATTCATCCATTTGCTTAGGTTAATAATTCTCATTTCTCTTCTTTTATTTTATAACCCACATCCATTCCATTATCAAATCCTCTTGGATTTATCTTCAAAATATATCTTATTTAACCATTTATCTCCACTGTTGCTGCTATCATCCTAATTCAAGCCATATATTTTCTCTACTTTAACTTCTAATAGTCATGTAACTAATCTCCCTGCTTCTACTCTTGCCCCCTACATTCTACTCTGCAAACAGCAGCCAAAGTAAATTTATTTAACATGTTGTCCTGATATAATATGATCCAATGAAAAAAATCCAACTATGTCAACAGATCCTTCTAGACAGATTACCCTTAAACTGCCATTAGTATTTATTTTTAGAGTTGTATATTTTCTTCATTTTCTACCATAATCATAGAGTCATTTATTGTTCTGAAAGAGAAAGAATACCTTGAATTGGCTTAGCAAATCAAGGTGGTAAAAACAGTTAACAGTTATAAAAAGATAACATTTAGAGGAGACAAAAGAAATGAGAAACAGTTTGTTCCATTGTAATATTTTATTTTATTTCTAGAAGAGCAAAATTAATAAGATTGTACAGAAATAAAGTATCAGGTGAATATCTATTATCTTTTATTGTATATAAGTATAATTGCTATTAAATGGTTTATTTCATAATATCCATGAGCATATTAAATTGTTATATTTATATTCTTAACATTAAAAAGATAGAAGACATACATGGGAATATAACTATTGGGTTAGACCACATTGAAAATCTACATTGAAAATAAAGCTAAATTTACTATATCATTACACTGATCATATATAGGTAAAAATTAAGTCAGATAGTTAATATTTTTGTTTTTTTCATTTATTTTAAGTAATATAAATTATGGATAAAATTTTAAATTTACTATAGACTCATACAATATTAGAAATTTAATGAAATTTAGAGCACACGTAAGACAATTCCTTCAATGTCATTTAAGAAAACTGAGACCTGGAAAGCAGAAGCCAATTTTCTAAAGTTGCACTGCCAGGAATGAATGAAACAAATGCTTGAAGTTAGTATACTAAAACTTAATCTATTGTTTATCCTTGAATAATCCATGATGATAAATTTCCTTAAATTGTCATTGTCACCCACATTTTGAGTACTTATTACATAAACAAGAATCCTGAACTAGCCTTCTCACCCAAAGAGTATACAAGCTGTGAACACAAGAAGATGAACAAAAGCCATCAGTGTAGGGATGAGGATATGTCACTGATCATCACTTTCTTACTTTATGCTTACTTCCCATTTCACTCCCAGATTGGTAGTTGCCAAAAGCAGTACATTTTCTCAATAATCTCAGTGCTGTTAGAAGTTATAAGAGGGTGTGAAAAGAAATGAGAAATAGATGTGAGTACAGGGAAGGTCATCCATTTTTTTCCAGTCATATTCTGTAGAATCATGATAAAAATCAATCTTTGACTTTAATGCAATTGCACTGGATACATATGAATTTCTACAGCATGCTTGTCAAGTGTTTTTCTAGGTTACGATTGAACACATTTTTTGTGTGTGAATATAAAAGTTATCTCTTAAGAAAGCTCATTATATTGTTACAAAATTCTGATATGAATTTTAAAATTTTAAGTAATTTCAAACATGTCTTCCAATGAATTTCTCTATCAAAAACCACTCTTTATTGACTTCATGTTTTTCACGGCTAAAAATATATCTATTCATGAAAGATTGCCAAAATTATATCTCCACCTTGAACATGTTTCCAGCAATCCAAGCATTTGTTCAACTAACAACGCCATCTTAATCTATTGTATGTGATACATACGTTATCAGAGTTAGATAATCCCTCCCATTAAAATCTGAATAGGACAGAGTTCCAAATAATTATCACTTTAATAATAATAATAATATTATTATTATTATATCTAGGAATTAAGACAATATACTTTGTTCCAGACTTTGTATAAAGCGTTTTATACATTATTTCATTTGGCTACATTTACAGAATATTCTCACAAAAATACACTACCTACCACCTCTATACCTTTGAATATTTCTGCATAAAAAATAGGCTACCTTGAGGTATGTATAATTCTTTATTCCTTTGGACTTTCTACGTCTGTTGCTTTTATTGTTGTTACAGAGATAGTCTCACCAGTTGTGATCACCATATAAGAATTTCTCAAAAAAAAATACTGGAAAATGAACTTGAAATAATTTTTGTTCTTGGCTAAAGCATTAAAATATGTCTTTATTCCAGCACTGGTGACTTATAATTTGAGTATTCCTTTTGTAAAAGACTGAGCCTTCCCTAATTGCATGGTCCCTTGATTTTCAGTCATTATCTCATTTTTAACTCTGAAATCACAGTAAAAGGCCAACTACAAAAATTCATATTCTACCTAGTTGTAAGTTTTGAATTCCACACTACGTAATCAGTTTTTTAGATAAGTTTTATAATCTTGTTAAGAGAATTCATTTGGTATCTTGGCAATTTAGGTGGCTAGATTTCAGAACATGTGCATTTTCTTTGGGAATAACAATTATTCCCAAATGAATTTGTAGTTTTAAAAAGTAAGAAAAAACTTGTTCTAAAGAGTTTTTATATGTGTGATATTTGAAAGTTAAAGAGATCTAATTTTAATTGCATGTTATCTTTATAATTCCAACAAAGATATGCAAAGTAACATGTACTTTCAATTATTTTTATGTTTAATGGATACATGTAAAAGACATAGAAGAAATTACTTCCAATAGAAATATTCAAAAGTATGAACTTTGGGATAATTTGTATATGACTTTTTTTCAGCCAAATTATTTTCTTAACAAAAATATTGTGATGCATCTTCTGATATTGAAGGTAAAAATATTTGTCATCTATATTTCATGCAGACTCCTCAGGATGTCTTCTCTACTAGTCAAATATTCTCATCTGCAACAGAACTTAACTGTACATCACAAATTACTCAAATATGTTACTCCAATGTCATGTTTTCATTCTAGAACAAGTAGAATTCTCACACAGATTTTTAAAAATTCCAGTAAAAGTAATGTGTGTTTTTTTTCCACTCACCTATGATGGCAACTTTATTCTAATTGAAAAAACAATAATGCTATCATAAAACAAATCTTACAGTGGTTTAAATTCTCTTACATTAATTGATTACAAGAAAAGAATAAGGAATGCATCAATTAGATTTAAAACATATCCAGTTACTTGAAATTTTTTATTATACTTTTATACAGTATGACATTATACCTAAATGTCTCCTCCAGACATAAGAACCTCAACAAAAAGATAAATCATTTTAAATACTTACATATGCAAAATAATAACAAAATTTTCCCTGGACTTGCAAAAACAAAACAATACAAAACAAAAAAAAACACTCTAGTACGATTGACCCTCGATAAATACAGGGGTTAAGAGCAATGACTTCCACTAGGTCAGAAATCCGCCTATAATTTTTGACTCCTCAGAAACTTAAGTTGTCCCAAGGTATCTGCAGGGAATTGGTTCTGGAATCCCTGAGAACAACCAAATCTGCGGATGCTCAAGTCTCATATATAAAATGGTGCAGAGCAGTGAACACAGTCAGCCCTTAGCATTCACAGACTCCCAACCACAGATCAAAAACAGTACAAGTATTTATTTTTAAAAATCCTTATATAAGTAATCCTACACAGTCCAAACCCATCTTGTTCAAGGGTCAGCTGTACCTAAAACTTCTTCATTTTAATATCCAATTTCTGACTATGTTTTCAACTCTGTATTGTCAACAACTGTGTTTTTCAATACAATACAATTTGCAGTGCCATTAAGAACTGATGAGTATTTCTTAAAGGAATGGTCCACTATTGTCTCTCAGGTTTTCTTTTAAGCTGTTGACCCCTATGATGCAAGTTTTGTTGTCAATGCTTTCTCAATCTTTCCATGTTGTCAGACAATAAAAACTATATTTTCTTGTTTGGTCAATAGTGATTATGAAATAAATCAGCATTCAGACATTGAAATATTTCAAAAATACATCTTAGAATTAATGAAATAGAGTATATATGAATATGTTTATTTGTCAGCTACAATCATTCCTGCTAGAATGTAAAGAGCAATGACTTGTCTTTTGCATGGTTTAATTGTCAGTCTACCACAGTGCCTGGTACATAGTAAGTGCTGAATAAATAAATACACACACACACACACACACACACACACACACACATATCTCAAATGATTGAAAGAATACGTACATGTATACATAAAGTTAGTGAATACTATATACTAAATATGAACATTCTCTAGTTTATTATCTATATAAACTTTAAAATTTAATTGTCATAGTAAATTGTGTTTCTAAGTTGAAAGAGTATGATTAAAAATCATCAACATTACCTTAAGATTATTTAAAATAACTATTTTATTTGATACATTATTTACTATTTAACATTACTATTACTATCTGTTTTGCAGGAAATGAATGCTCTAGATCATAAAATCTTCAATAAAATTTCTTTTCAAAAAATACTAGAACTCTCTATTTGAACTTACCTTAATTTTTAGAATCTGGTATATTAGTCAATTTATACAAAATAAGTACTATACAATATATTATCCCATTTAAAAAATTTCAATTTTTAGGTGTTGTATATAGAGAGAACTTATATTTTAAAGTGTACTCCATTTTGCTTTCATACAATGCCAACTCATTCACTATTTTTACCTCTGTATAAGCTATATATTTTCTATGTCTATATTTTGAATACCTTATCAAAAACTAAGAACTCTCCCTGTGGCATATACTTTTCAGGAATCGTGCAGATTTCGCAGAGAAATGATATTTTTATCACCTTAATGATGACTGACTATGTACTCAGAAAACAAAGGCCAATTCCCAACAAATGATACCTACAAAAGGGCTTTCCTATGTAGAGCAACTGCAATTAATAATAGTTTTCCAGTTCCATAAAGCTCAAGTTAAGTATAACTAAAATGAACAGGTATCCCTAGAAAAGACAAGTAAGAGGTATATTGGTTGAGTGGAATGTTAATACATTAATGAAATTGATGACATTAGTGATTTATTTCATTGAAAGAATTTAGAATGAGATTCATTTATCATTATCCTCTAGTCATCCATCAGTGGCATATTGCCCCAAGTATTTAGCCTCCTATTAGCAATTTAAGTATTCTTTGTAGTAATTATATTGGAGAAAGAATACATTATGTTTGTGGCTCACTTGATTATAAATAAATTATAAACAAAATTAATATTTTATAAAAAATAATCTTTTATAGTCTTCAAATGATAATTCTATTACTTTGTTTTACATATTTTATATTGCTCTATCTTCTATCCTCCCCAAATTAATCCTGTTTGAAAAGACAATTAATTTTACTCTACAGTAATACTCTTCTCTCCAAAAAGAAGCATGATAATCAAGCCCCTAGTTAAAATAGATGAATTTTAGATAATGTCTACTTGATATGTAAGACGTCCAAGATTTAATCAAATAACATCAATAAATCTCCAACATCAAATAACATCAATAAATCCCCGACATGTGCGGGCACACATACACCTAAGAGATATCAGATTAGCTTGGAAACTTACTCTGCTTCTCCAAAGTTGAAGCCCCTAAAAGACCTATTTGGGGTTGGAAAGGTCCAATAAGACTGTCTCACAGCAGAAACAGATCAGAATGTAAGAATCCTAAGGAAGCAGCCTCTGGGCAACTGTCCAGAACTTATTACATTTAGATCAAGTCCTGAAAACATGGTGCCTGAAGACTCTACTTTGTACATTAAATTCTGTCCTCTTGTCTTTTTGTCTAATTTGTTCTACCTAGAAATAAAGATGACTTTTTCCTCTTTTTCAGTCAAGAAAATGTTGCTAAGAAGATTCCTAAGTTGTCTCTCAATGACTTATCTTGTTCTAAATCCTTTTCTAGCTGCTAGTAAATAACAAATAATAAACACAGGATAATGTACTGTAGCAGACATTTTTCAGTCAGTTTTTCTAGCTTAGTCATAACAAGATATTAAGCTTTGTTGAAATGAATGTAATTTATTTTATAAATGGAAAGGGGTTGAAATATAGATATGTATAATACGCTGAGGTATCCCACAATAAAGAGTTAAAATGGTGGAAAGGATGGGTCTATTGTGTTGCGAACAAATAGAAAATCCAGAAGTTGTCAGGAAACCATCATAGAAGAGGTGAATTTTAAGCTAGATTTTTTAAATGAGTAAAAGTGCATTAGATAGGAAAGGTTGGGTTGAGGATATTGTAGGCATATAGAATAAAACATGACAAGTTCTGAGACAACATGGAAAATAGTGAAAAGTTCAATTGATAGGCAATGTGGAATGCATGGATAGATGAGAATGTAATATAGAGTACATGTATGTAGTGAATATGAATGAATGAGTAAAGAATATTGAATGCATAATGGGGAATAATTGAGATTACACGGATGTATGGGAAGAGAATGTAGTATTCATGGAGGCAAACCTGTCAAGAGACACTGGGGCAAAAACATGAAGACCATGTGTATGTTCCTATAGAGTTTTGATTTATCCTTCAGGCAAAGGAAAAGCCACGAAATGGAAAGAAATGATCAAATGTGCACATTATGGAAAGCTCATTCTGACAGCTATATGAAAATTGGCCAGGAAACCAGAGGTGGTAAGGACATTAAAAAAGTCCAGATGAAACTTTTAGACTTCTCACACATTTCAAGACTCAAAGAGATAAATCCCTAATTATAGAATTCTAGGTATTACGACTTGGAAAGGCATTGTGTAACTAAGATTTTATTTAGTGCATTTTAGAGCACAATTTATAAACTCATTGCTAGATAGAATATTATAGAAAAAGAAGCAATAAGGTCAAACACACCTACTAACCCAAAGCTAAGGTATTAAGTTAAATGCAGATGCAGGAGTGAAAATGGAATGAAGATTATAAAGTAAGGATGAAAAAAAATAGGACTGCTGGAAGACATGAATTAACCTTTGTGGTTTTATTTTTAGTTCCTCGATAGTTTTATTGCTTTTCTTACCATTTTAAAACACATTAGTGTAGTGTGTAAGGAGAAATAAGTTTAGAACCCAAGCACCGATAATCTTAGTGACAAAAGGCCTCCTCCATGAGATGAAAATGAAAGGAATCAGAAAAAATTTTTGTGCTGATCTGCTTGACCTGAATGCTTTATGCCTTACTGACTGATTAAATCAGTTCCTGGTGCTACTGGAGTTTAAAATAATGGCTGAGAAAATTAGAATGAGCCTTAAATTTACTGATAATTTTTGGCAAATGTTGAAATCTGGTCCATGTGCAGCATAGCCCATTATGCTTCAGTGGTTTTTAATGTACAATGTACTTTTAAGATTTTTTTCCCCCAGATATAAATTGTCTGCCTTACCTTCGGCGAAATTGTATCCTCAATGAAAGATCAGATTAAATGGAATAAGTGCAAAGCTTATAAATTTGGATTAAAAGAACACAGCTGAAAGGATGCTTAAAATGTATCTTTAAACCTAAATGTAAAAATTTCCACATATACCTTGAAGTATGTATTGGGTATTAAATGTGCTCAGTAAGCTAAGCAACGTGTTAGATAATTAATAAACATTTAACAGCATTGATTTTTACAGCCTGTTTTATTAAACTTCTTATCAGTATTGAGCAGATGGGTCATAACTATGAAAAATTATATTTTTAACATGATTACTATATGTGGATTATATTTGAAAAATACTGTTCAGTGAAGCATTTACAAATGTAATTTAATGCACAGAGCAAGACCTCAAAGTTAAGGTATTTTTCCTGTATTAAATACAAAGGTACTTAACTGATTTATAAAAAAAATACTGTGGAGTTGTTTAAAAATAATTTTAAATTAAAAAAAAAAACTACCCCCTATGTGAAAGAATGAAGTAGTATGTACAATGTCAATTAGGAGCAAACAATTTGATTGTTTTTGTTTTTAGTACATAATAAATCCATTCTTATTACCCTTTGAAAACATCCTTAATAATTATTAAGAATCATTTTTGAAATTTTATGACTACTGTAGAAATTTGTATAACTAATTTTAAATAATAGACACTATTTAACGTCTTAAATTATAGTGAACACACACACACACTCACACAATGCATGCATGTACATCAAACATTAATTGAATCCAGTCACAAGAAAATGTGAAAAGATCTTATTTGTATTTTTCTCTAAATAAATGTATTTGTTAATAATATTTACATATTTTGGTTATTGATTTATTATGACACAAATATATTTAATATAAAGGAATAGTGTGAGGAACAGATCATGTGTTTTAGGTGGTACACTAAGACCAAAACAAGTTATAATTGAATCTACCACAATTTCTGAGAGGTAAGCAGCCTTCAGCATGTTCCCCTATGAGCTGTTCCTCCCAGTATTCAAACTTTTGTACAGATCTGATGTACTGTTATCCCCACCTACAATACCCACAATATATCAGAGTTGGTCAATACGACCAATAGCATATGGCAGAAGTGATAATATGTCAACTTTGAGATTTGATTATAAAAAGAATGTGGCTTCCCATTAGTATCTTCCCCCACCACCCCCCCCTCTCTCATTCTCTCTCTCCTTCATCATTCATTCTGAGAGAAGCCAGATTCCATGACAAGGAACTTCAGAAGAGGCTACTGTAGCAAGGCATTGAAGTCTTTGGCTAACAGCCAGAAAAGAAACTGAGGCCTGTCAATAACCATGAGAGGAGTTTGTAAGTGGATCCTTCCCTAGTCAAATCTTCAGATAAAATTGTAGCCAATCCTTGAGACCTGGAGTCAAACCCCTTAGCTATGCCTTTCTCAGATTTCTGATTCACAGAAACTGTAAGATAATAAATATTTATTCTCTTAAGCTGCTGACTTATGAGGCAGTTTGCTAGGTAGCAATTGATAAATACACAAAATGACATATTGAGCCACTAGTACTTGAGAGATGTAATGCTTGATAGTATGGGGTCTACATAAGAGAGTAGGAAAGCATCTGAGTGCTTATTGAATAAAGATCTACTTTAAAATAATAATAAACATACAAAAAACATGAGCCAATGCAGAAAAAGTGCACAAATGTGTACTTACTAAGATAATAATACAGGATATGATCTTGAAACATAGGCAAAAGATTCATTTTGGGGGGCCTACATAAACATTATAGAAAAGCTACAAATGTACTCATGTGAATGATGACATGATTTGGACAGGTTAAAGCATTCCACTCTGAAGACAAAATTTACACAAGAGCATAAAAGTGGGAAAGGCCAGAAACTATAGGAAATAACAAAGGACCTTGTTGGGCTAAGTATATAGTATTTACATACATGCATATGAAATTACACTACAAATGTAATGAATTAGAGAAATAGTACTTATCTTCGAGACAGAGAATGGGTTAATATTCAAAATCTTGCTTAAGTTATATAATTTAAAGACTCAAAATAACTCTGAGCTTTGGTTTATGCTTTTGTAAACTAAAAATAACATTATCATAAACCTTCTTTTTCTAACTTCAAGTATAATGTTCTTTATACCAAAACACATATGTATCTCTTGGTCTGACTTCAGACTTTAAATGGATTAGTAATAGATCAAATTTTTCTTCACTCCCATATCATACATTTCACATCTAGAGCTATCATTCATTGTACATTGATTCAGTATGCTTTT
Source organism: Eidolon dupreanum (assembly GCA_028627145.1). NCBI lineage: Eukaryota > Metazoa > Chordata > Mammalia > Chiroptera > Pteropodidae > Eidolon > Eidolon dupreanum. Next base: position 20,510,636 of record CM053514.1, on the reverse strand, counting down.
TTTCAAGATTACTCAATTATAAAATAAGCTTTATTCTTATGCTTTATTCTTATTTTCAGTACTTTCCCATAATGTTAGCCACTGTGATATATATATGGTTTTGCAAAAACATCTATATTGTAAGTAGTGATGACCTTGCAATGCTATATCACCGATGATCTAACAACAAGCAACTGAATGAATACATGCACACACACAAAAAGTAAAACATCTGAGAAAAAAGATAAAACTTACATAATCTGTGATATCAATGAGTTTATATTTTAACTTAGTTATGAATATTAGGTTATATCTAGCATTCCAACTCTAATAAATTGATAGTAACCACCTGGTAATCTGTTTTGAAAAGGAGTTTAGGACGGTATCTGGGTTTAGAGGGAAATAGTGCCATGGCCATTTTGGAATGTCTGCCCTGAGAACAAGAAGGGAAAAGGTGGCAGTGTATTATCTATTTATCATATCAATATCTGTAGAAGTGATTAAATGCATACACAGAAAAAGAAACTAGAAGTGATAATGTTATTTCAAACTGCAATACAGTTAATAACTTATTGGAAATATTTAAAAGATTTAAAATATTAAGATTTAATAATTAGGAAAGACTTTAGAGGAAGAAAGCTTAAATTTAGCTTTAGAGAATGGTGAATATTGCTAAATAAATCTTTAAAAATTAGATCTAAACTTCCAATTTAAATTATACTGTTACATCTTTCAACATTTATTTTCATTCAAATTGGGTTTACCATGTTATTTTGTTGGATTCTATGAGGATCATGGATCAACTTATTTGTAACACATTCAATAAAATCTAAAAACGTGACAAACTAAGAATATCAGTTAAGAATTCATTCCTCTTCAAGTAATAGATACCTGAATAACAGTAAGTTGAACAAAGTTGGTTTCTTTTTCTCATAATGAAGAAATTCAGAGATAGCAGTTGGTGACATTTTTTTGACTTCTCAGTGATGACAAAGTAGCCAAATCTATTTCTACCTCCCTAATCAACCAAAAGCATGTTGGCATCTCACCTCACCTTTATTGGCTTATTTTTGCAATGACTCCTATCTACCTCAGGACACCAAGTCTAAGATCAAGGTAGAAGAACAGTGGAAGAGAAAGGGACAGCCTAGACATATCTGTTTCCTTTGCAATAGGACATAAGATCTCATTGTAGGTTTCATTTGTCAAAAACTTGGTCCTTTCTAGTTGTAACAGAACCATCATCCAATACTTAGGTCTATGCACATTGTTACCCCCCCAAAAGTGAGCACACAGTAAAGAAAAAAGGAGAGAAGGAGTAATGTGTAAGCAATTAACATCTATTTCACTAAGTACAATATTACATAAAATGGTTGTAGTAAGCCTGCAGGATTTATTTTCAAGAAGCATTTAACCAATGATGTTATACATAATCATTATAAAGAGAATTATTGTCTTTTCAATACTCATTTATGCATTGCCTACTATGTGATATGCACTTTGTCAAGTTCTAGGATTACAGAAATTCTGAGGCTTATATTAGACAGTTATTTTTTCAAAATCCAAATATATTAGACTTGGCATGTTAATGAAATCTTAGAAAACAACATTGTTATGAGTCCCTCGTACTTATAATAATAATTAAAATGTCAATATGTAAAACCAATTACATTTTATACCCTATAAAAATGACATTTATGATAGGATCAAAACACCAAATACCCAGAAATAAATCTAACAAAAGTGACCCAAGATCTTTATGCTAAAAATAACAAAACATTTATGAGAGAAATTAAACCGGAGAGAGTACTTCTATGTTCACAAAATGTAAAGTTTATTATTTTAAAGATTTCACTTGCACTTGATTTCACATATAAGTTTAATTCAATTCCAGAGAAAAGTCCATCACATTTTTGTATATTTATTTACTAATATTAAAATTATATAAAAATATAAAGTGCCTAGAATGGTCAAGACAATGATGAATAAGAAAAAGTTCAATATTTACTCTACCTGATCTCAAGACTTACCATAAAGATATAAAAAGATAACAAAGCATGGGACTGGCACAAATTTATGCAGTTAGACTAAAGAAGAACAATAGAAAGTTCACAAAGACATGCCCACACTGATTATTTAATATGTGGCTATGATGTAATTAAATTTTAAAAAAGCAGATGCGAGGGATATATATTGTATGATTCCATTGTGTAAAGTCCAAAATTAGGCAAAACTAATAGGATAGTAATTAACCTAGTAGTTATTTGGGGAGAGGATTAGATAGCAACTGGAAGAAGATAGAAGAGGACTTTGGAGATTCTTGAAATGACCTATTTCTTGATTTGGGTGCTGTGGTGTTCACATTGTGGCAATTCAGTACATTTATAATTTGGGCATTTTATTTATGTTTGTTATATTCCAAAAAAGATTCTATAAAAATCAGTAGTTATTGACCAGCAATAACTGAATGCAAATATTATTTAAAAAATAGAACTGATTCACTTTACAACACAATAAAAATCTGATACCTAAGAACAAATTTAAGATAAGACATGCAATTGTTATAGGCTATCAAAAAGCTGCAACAGAGAAGACTTGAATAAATGAAATACGTACTCTACTCCTGAATAAGAAGACACAGTATCATAAATGTTGACTAAACCTAAGTTAATATGGAACAGAATTTCAATATCATTTTTCATGGATTTTCCAATTTGATTCCTATACACAATAAATTTCAAAATAGCCAAGCAAATTTTGAAAAATAAGACAAGAGAGTATATTTGGCTTAACATGTATTAATTAACTATAAAAGTCTTAAATTAGCTCAGAGGCAGACAAACAGATCAAAGAAACCTATACATATAAGGAAACCTTCTAATGTCAAATACAACATTAAAAGTGGTAAAAAAAAAAGGGGGGGGTAAACTACTCAGTACTTTATGTGGTGACTGACTTTGATAGATTGTTGAACTCCTATCTTGAAAACTATTTAAAAACTAAATTATAGATCTAGTTCGATTAGAACACCAATATAAAAATTAAACTTTATAACTATTTTAAGAAAATATAAAATAATGTCTTTATGACTTCTGTGAAGGAGAAATACTTTTTTAGATAAGTCCTTCAAAGCAGAAGTCATTAAAAGTAATAAATTTGAACATATTAAAATTAAATATTCTACATAATAAAAAAAAAACAAAGACAAGCAAAAAATGGGAAGAAAATAAATAACTGGGATAAAATAAGTATATAATACATAAAAAAAACTTTCATAAATTAATAATAAAAAATTGTGAATAAAAAATTGTGTCCATAGGATATGCTGATATGTTATAAGTAGAGTGACAAAAAGAAAACATCCAGGCTGATTTCAAAGTTCCTAGCCTAAGGAACTGGCAATATAAAGTTGCCTTTTCCTGAGATGGGGGAGCTTCAGGAGGAAAAGGTTTTGAGAGGAAACACAAAAAATTAAATTTGAGATGCATATGAAATACCCAAATAGAAATGTCTATTAGGCAGTTAATATATGAGTCTGAATTTCAGGAGAATATTTAGCATCAAGAAATATATAAATTTAAAAGTCTTCAGGTGTTTTGTACTGATATCAGCCTGTCAATAACCAAGGCTTTGGTTGGACTGGCCCTTGTAGTTCTTATTATGACTGTAACTTGCCTTTCAGGCATAACCATCAGAAAACTTTGAAGAGATACAAAGTTATTAGTTACAAGACCTAGAAATTACACAGCACATCTGGGGCTACACAGCGAGGGAGGTCTCTGGTAGAGAGAGAAAGTACACAAGCCTGAAGTTCTGCTTTAATTGGGGTGGAGAGTGGGGGCCTAAGGTTTTGTGAGCTCACTTTACTGGTGAATTTAAAATGTAAGAGTGGGAATTTAAAGCAGGGGAAGATAGAACAAACAAGTAGCCCAAATCCTCAGTTATTGAAAGTAAGCAAGCTCTCTAAAACAAAGAACACTCTGTGGGTGAAGTCAGTCTGGCTCCTTTATCTCATCATGTGGCCACAATATGTTTATTCCAGAGAGCAAGCTTTGAAGTGGGTACTTCTTTGAAACAGATGCCTCTGCAATCAAAACTTAGGTCAAACACTTGCATTACAACAATGAAAAAAAAAAAAAGTCAGGGCTTATTTCAGGTAATAAGTGATTAATTCCAAGAGAATCCTTAACATCACTGAGAATGACTACAGTAAACGGAAAGGACCAATAATGGAATCTTGATGCACTCTAAGTGTTAAAAGCTGGAGATAAGACAAGCTAAAGAGTCTTAGAGTGAAGAAGAGAAAAAGGAGGATAAATAAACAAAGCATTCCAGGAGGAAGGGTGGGATTGAGTGTATATCAAATAATGCCATTAGATCGAATAAAGCAAGGACTGAGAATTTGCTATTAAGAGGTACAAAAATAGGTCTTTAAAAACATCAAGAGGATGTTTAAGAAAGACAGGAGGAGATAAAATAAAGAGACCAATTATAGAAGATAGAAATTGTGTTAGAAATATGGTTATATCTGGAGAGAGAAATAGAATTAAAATGGTTTGTTGTTTGTTTGCATGTAGTTTTTGTTTTAGTTGATAGTAATGACAGCATGTGTATATGCTGATAGAAATTTTCCAGTAGAGCGGATGAACTGATTATCGGGATGGTGATGGTAGACAAGTGAGGAAGAAAAGAAAATATTTGTGAACTAAAATTGAATAAGTGATAATATCTTCAGTAAATTAGAAATTCTTGTTTCAATAAGAAAAAGATGAATGCTTTAGTAGAAAAACAAGCAAAGGAAACAAATAGCCAATTCATAAATGCAGAAATGCAAATATTAACTAAAATATGTTCATATTTTCACCTAGAAATTAAAATTCATGTTTACTTTAGAGATTAAAGTAATAATTAAAATATTTAAATATCTTTCACCTATCAAATTGATAAGGAATAAAATGAAAATAATAACAGCAATATTTAGTATAATTATTTGTCAGTATTATCAAGGGAAAATATACAGTCCAAAACCTATGAATTTACCCTAAGAGAAAGCTTGGAAAAATATGCAAGATTTGTATCTAGAGATGTTAACTTTTAATAATGTTAGACTAGTAACAATACTGAAAATCTGAGACAACCCAAATATCTATCAATAAAGGCTTGGTTATATAAATTATGGTACATCTTTACTATAGAATAAAAATCAGCCATTAAAAATTATTATGTTAATAGCCATATAGTAAAAATATTATCAACAACATATTAAGTACCTGAGAGTAGAACAGTATCCAATTTTTCTAAAATTTAATATGTATGCATATGAAAAAGTTAAAGGAGATACTCTAAATGCAATATTTTATTTTTGAATTAATGTGGTTATAGGTGCTTTTCATTATATACATATTTTATATCTGTATCCTGTTTGTTTTTAGATAAAAATTATTTTTTTAAATATTTTAAATATACTAAAAAATTTAAAAATCTCTAACAAATTTCCAATTTAAAAAAATTCTTTTCAATGTAAAATAAGACATACACTATCAGAGGCCTGACTTCCAATTTCAAAATGATGAAAATCATCAAAAAGAACTAGTCCTTGGTATTTACTTCAATTCTTTCACTGACAAGAACAATATCAACCACCTCCATCTCAGGGAATAACACCATTACTTTTCTTCAGAAGCCAGTCTATCCCAAGAAAAAATCCAATCTCTCTTCATTACTTACACCTAAACAAGATGTCTATTTAGTAAATTTTCCAGACCAAGAAAAACAAGAGTTTCATAGTTCATTCTAAGTCTCAAAAACCCCAAACGATTATGTCAAATACATAAGGTCTAAAATTGAGACTTTTTAAGAAGTAGCAAGAGCCATTTTGCCTTGAAGGTGCCTCTGCTTTTAGAACTAAATGATGCAAACTTCCATAAAACTCTTTGTCACTAGAGATTTGTGAGATTCAGTCTCCCTTGGGCCTGATGACTGTTCAATGTTTTTTTGTATCATGATGTCAGACTCGGTTGTTATTTATTTTTCAAATCATTATCTTCAGTGACTAAATTGGAGCTTTGAAAATTGAGCCATTCTATTTTCATTGCTTTAGGATAAGTAACAGTTAATGATTAGAGAAAGGCAAACTTTAGTAGACATTTCCACCTAAGAAGCCCTAAAAAGCCTGAGATGACAAGTGACCATTGATCTTCTTGCCTCATATGAATACTTTTGCCCTCCTTTTTGATCTTTACACAAAAGCCTTCTTAATTATTCCAAGAGTTTAAAAGATTCATGATTGTCCCTGAAGACCTTTTAAGGATCACTTTAAAGCAAAAACAATTTGTTGTGAATTTAATGCTTAAAATGTCTCCCATTGGCACAACCTTCACAAAATTATAAATTTCAGTTTGTTTTCAACTGCTCAAAGGATACATTATTTCAGTAATATTAATCTCCTTCACAGTATCAAATAGAATAACAACATATAAATTCATTGTAACTGATGTGTTTAAAAATTAAAATAACAAAGTGCTCTGCTTTTCTTTATATATACAGAAAAAAGTCACACTTGTTTTAACAAAATTGCAAAAGGAGTGAGAAATATGACTACTATTTATAGAAACCTCAAAAGATTAACCATTTTATATTTTATATATATAGTGAGCACATTGTATAGTGAGCACAAGAACCATGCATGAACTTGACTGATTCTTGCTGCCTAATCATCTAAGTATCCTTGCTTATTTTCTCAAATCTACTCTCTAAACCTCTTTTTGATTCTATAAGCATCCGTCAAAAAATTTTTAAGTAATGCTTTTTTAAAAATTAAACAGTTATTTTCTATTGTCTGCAACCAAAAATCCGGCTAATACACTAACAATCAAGGTAAAACCACATAATCCTATCAAAAACCTTAGTAAAACTGGCACATAGTGCATAGTCTAGCCATGGTAGTTGTTTTATTATATTTATTACTTTTTTTGTGATTTTTTTTTACAAAGGATTCATAAACTCTGAAATCAGTTAAACATATCTTTCACGTGTTTCTCAGGAAGAACATCCCTATGTGCAAATCGAATTGCGAAGCACATAGGATAAAATATATCTGTCTTGTTTAGTATTTTATCCCAAATTCTTAGCCATGTGCTTTATAACTAGGGGTGCTCAATAAATGTTTTTGTAATAAATTAATTAATAAATGCCTGGCTGAATAAATTAATAATTATAAAAGGATATCCTTATACTTCATGTACTCTGCTCTAGTCCTCCTGAGGATCATGTGAAGAGCATTGTCCTAAGTGCAAACAAAAACATAATGATGTAGATACTATTTGAGTTTCATTTTCAGATTACAAAATTGAGGCATATAGTGATTAAGAACGTTTCCTCAAATCACACAGTTAATAAATGATGGTATCTTCATTTGAACCCAGGTAGTCCTACTCCAATACCTTCTCTTATTACACACTGCATGTACTTTTCATACAGTATGGTATGCTATTATTTAACTGAAGAAAGGAACACAAAGAGAGGAAGAAAGAGATAAAATGGATGGAGGAAGAAATGACTACGTTGCTAATAGAACATTCTTAACAAAACCCTATCATTTTAACCCACTTGAAAAAATACCTTGCTTGGCCCACACATAAAATGTTATGTTGAAATAATTACAAATTTAAGCACAAATTTTACAAATTATAATTGTTTTGCCATCTTTCAATGCCCATCTAAAACTAAAAGCATGTCGCCCCAATAAATTTAATAAAAAATACTAAAAGCAGATTTCCACATTTATCACTATGTCTTGTTGTATTTTAAATTAAATACAGTGTCATAGTTTCTCTCTTGATTTAATAGAAAAACTTTTGATTTAATAGAAAAATGTTGTTGTTTGTTAATATTTCACTCACTCTCAAAGGAAAGAAACATCACTTTGCAATGATAGAAGATTATTATTTATAAAAACATGATTTAAATATTTTATCTTTTCAAGGTAGAATCTATAGTAATCCCAGTAAGCAAAAGTAGCAAGATAAAAGTGACTGATGATAATGGGATCAGCTGACTAACACTGAAACTTGATCATGACACATTTCACTGACAAGGCATCAGCAGTCTGACAGGCTATCTTTTTTGGTTGTGAGCTAAAGAGGGGCAAGCACAACTGGAAAAAGTGAAAAAATTACTTTAAGCCCCCATTTACTCATGCAGAGTAATGCTGCAGGAGAAAAAAAAATGAGCCCCAAGTTTAAATAATTTTGGGGAATGGAGTAAAACATATTCCACCATTGAGGATCCACACTATACATCAGCATACTGAAGATTCTATAAATCATATAATAAAGGAATTGATTCAATTTTGTTTGTTCAATGACTTTAAAATTGTATTTGGCCACAAACCTCACCATTCTTGTATAAAACGATTAAGCTTTCAACAGCTCTAGTGTTCCTAAAATACACAATGAAAAATAATCCTTTAAGAAATAACTGAAGAACAATGAGAATCTACATGCCATAGCACGCCAAGAGAAAAATGGTAGCAGTAGCAGTTGCATTTTTTAATTTCTACAAATATCCCAATAAAACATACCAAATAATTAAGCAAAACAGAACTAAAAGACAATGTTTACAAAAACAAACAAATAAACAAACAAATAAGGCAAGGCAAGAGGGTATCCCCATGAACCACAATAGATAAGTGGATGTGTTTCAAATCTTAGCAGCTGCAAGACATGATTGGTGTCATCATATGAACAGATAAAATGGAAAAAGTGTCTCAAAAAGTATGAGGCCATATACTGATCACTTCACAATAACAAAAGAGAATTTCTAGAGCACCAAACCTAAAAAGTAATGTTAATCTGCTCTGACTTCTAAAACTATAAGGAAACCCTTTTATCTAAATACAAGCACTAAAAAAATGAGTACAGTTAAATACTACAAAATTTTATTATAAGAAAAAGAAAAAAGAAAAAAGTTGCATCTCTACTCAAAAGAAAAGCAGACTAGAAAGAAATATTTAAGAAACTAATGAAAATTTTAATGTATATTTCAAAACTGATCAAAAGAAATTAAGAAAATGGAAAACTCTATGAAAGACGCACAGATATAACCATAAGAAAACTGAGGCAAATCTATAAAATATTTGAAAAGAGAGATTATGGATCTGAGGAAAAAATTAAAAATTAAAGAAAAGTTACTTCAAAAATGAAGTATAAATAAAATAAAGAAAAAAATAAATTCAATGGAGGAATTCCTTAGGAAAAGTAGAAGATGGAAATGATGATATTTTCAAACTTTAAAAGCAATAAATAAAAAGATTAGAAAGAAGAGAATTTCAGAATATAGGCAAAGAAGAACCAGTACACATATAACAGGAGTTTCTTAAGAACAATAAATTAATGGAACAGAACAAGCATGATTAAAGCAATTTTATCAAAGAACAGGAAATTTTATATATTGAAAGGACAAACTACATACCTGAAAAATTTAAAGCAGCATGGCAAAAACTAAGAAAACTTTAGTAAAATTAATGGACTTAATGTAAAAAAAAAAAAAAGACTTTAAATTTCCACCCAAAATAACCAAGTCATAAGTAGTAATTTAAAAAATTTTTTTTTGAGTTTTTTTAAAAGCAATACTTTATTTTGAAAACATTAAAATAATGTGCTTATATCATTCAAGGAACGAAAGAGTAAATAAAGTATTTCTATCCAGTTGAGACCTTTAAGTAAAAACTGAAGACACACTTCTATCAATATGGAAGAATACAAGGAATACTTTGTTAATCTATTTCTAAGGATTCTACTGAAGAATGAGCTTTCTACAGCCAAGGCTAGAGAAACATTGACTTATGAACTGCTGTTGATCATATGTATTTTTTATTGTAGAACTAAGATAAATGCTGAATAATAGGAAGTCAGTATAGACTATAATGTTTTTATGCTTTGATTATTTAATTTTGAAAAAATGGTACAAAATGGTGACAGTATAGAAAAACTAGTATAAGCTTAGTGATTCAACTATAATTAAAAGTATATTATTTAAAATGAGATGAAGAGGAAATAGAGAGTAGAGGAGAAGACATGGTTAGTAGCTAATTTCAATCTTATTCATAGAAATGAACCTTTTCTTACTAAGAGAAGAGGTGGGACTAAAGCTATAATATAACCATTAGAACAATCCCAAAAAAGTGAAGGTAAGAGGAATCATTATTTATTAAAATGTGCATGTAAGGTAAACAGATGAAATCTAGCAGAAGGGATAGAAATAGAAGTTAGACTTGTTAAAATGTTTTGATTTGCAAACTTGAGTTTGGTAACATGCATTTTACATAATTTAAAGTTTATTTCCTAAAATTGTAAAGAAATAAAACAAAGAAATTAATTATTTATTCAATTGATGGTGTAACTACACAAAGACCATTTACTTCAAATTAATATACTGTAACTTGATTGTACAACTCCAATAAGATACACCCTAGAAATAAAATTGTTTTAAATCTTGCTTTGTAAACTTCTTTCAGTAAATATTGTCATGCTTTCTACTTATTTTTATTCTGAGACTATTTTGTGAATATATGGAATAAAGCAAATGAAAATTTACATTAATGTTTTTTACAACTGGGCTCTTCAGCTTGTAAGATATAAGAGAGCCAAGATCTGTGACACTGGGATAGAACTCCACAGTATTGAATTTGATTTGGAAAAATCAGTATTAACTCATATTTTACTTTTTAAAAATACATATACACACTTGATATATCTATTTCTTAGGAAGGCCTAAAATTAGTGTACCAATTATCTCAGACATTTTCTATTCATTCATTCATTCATTCATTCATTCATTTTTAGGTAAGGCAACCCTCGGTTGACCTCACAGATTGCAAAAACTTGTCAGCTTACAATCCCTTATTTTTTATTTTTTACTCCTACAGCACCTGGTCTTCCTAAGTGGTCTCCCATCTAAGTACTAACTAGGCCCGACCTTGTTTAATTTCCAATATCAGATGGAATCAAACTTATTTAGGGTGGCATGGCCATAGACTTCAGACGTTTTTTGATGAGCGAAAGCAAAGAAAGCATTAGGAGAGTTAAGGTCCTGACAAAACCATTTAAGATCAGGAGCCAAACAAAATAGTCTCATAATATAGGCTGCACTAATTGAAACTATTTAAATATGTTTAATTCCATGAGTTTATAATGATTCTAAAAAGGGAAATTAAAAAAAAAATACTCATAGGTAATTTTAATGGTGCTGGGGAATCAACTCATTATTTTGGAGACTAGTAAATATAATTTATCTTTTCTATGTTAACTGTCCTTTAGATTTACTAATGAGTGTATAATAAAAAGAAATGTATAGAAGAATTCCAGCCAATAAATAAATACGAAATGAAAGAATATCATTTTGGATCCCATAATTAATTATTGGATTTAGGCGATCATCATCAAGAGATTTTATAATCATGAAAAAAAGATTAGATATTATATATCTCTTCAGGAAGTAGTCTCATCACAAATGTTTCTTTTTTCCTAAATTTGATTAACACTTAGATCTAATTACCAACTTACAGCAAATTCAGGGAAAAAAAGAAAATGTGTAAGAATAACATGTGGATAAAATTATCAAATTCCAAGGTGTAGGAAGCTTTATAAAAAATAATACCCCAATATATTTAACAGCAAATAAAGGGTATAGAAAAAAAAAAGTGATGGAGGGGTAATTACAAATTGAAGGGCTCTTAAAAAAAATAGCAATCTAATGATGTCTTAACTTTTTTATCCCAATTCATATAATCAAATTAAAAGTAAAAGGGAGAAGATGAGAGGGGGAAGGAGGGAGATTGTAATATAATTAGAAATATTTAAACATTGAGTAGAAATTCAATATTCGAAAATTATTATTTAGGTTCAATAATGATAACGTGATCATGTTAAAAACTTATGTTTTAGGCATAAGTTCAGACAATGAGATTTTTTTAAAAAATATTTTGATGAGTATAGCTATAGACTAAAAAGTAGTTATTGGTAGAGGGTTATAGATTAAATAAAATTTAGTAGTAGATTATTAATGAAATTAGGTGAGTGGTACATGAAGTTTTATCATATTATTAATGTTACTTTTGTATATGTTTGAATTTTTCCATAATAGTTAAAGGACAAATAAATATTTACACATATGAATATCTATAGTTTTTAATATTTAAGTTAGAAATATAATTTTTTAAGAAAACCTATTTACAAAATTTTAAAAAAGTGTATATGAAATGTTTAAATAAACTATATATATAGTTTCCTTTAAAATATTTTAATATGAACAGAGATGACATTTAGTTTTATATATATAATCAGTTAGCATATCTGATGGGTGGCAATCGACAGAAAAGATCTCTTCTGTCTATATAGATAAAACAACATTTTAAAGCAAAGTTTCAGGGTCATATAGGAAACTAGGAATTAGTATTACTGTAATAATGAGAACCTAAGTGCATATTTTTTATAGTCACTAATTAAAAGGCAAACATCTATGCATTCCTAGACTGAATGTGTAACCATACCTACATAATTTCTATTATGTTTATAATTTCTATTACAAATTAATCACTGAAAAAAATTAATAGTGCACATATGCATACATATTACTTCATAGTGATTTCTAAGTATCTTCTATGTGTCCTATGAGCATTCTGAGTATGAACTAACACACTGACTAATTAGCATTTTAAATAGCTCTAGGTGTGATGAACTAGACAGGAAAATGCATGGACTTTGGCGTCAGATAAATGGGTTAAATTTTGCTTCTGCCACATACCAGAAGTGCAAACTTGGAAAGGTTATTTAATTTCTCTGAATCTCAATTTCTTCCTCCTATATAATGAGAGAAATAATACTATACATGTTATATGTAAAAACTTGCATATAGTAAATACTCCCTAAGTAGATAGTAGTAGAGGTCATTATATAGGAATGAGTATATTTCTGAAATAACTCTTCAATTATCTAAAAAAAAATCTCAAAATGCTTTTACTGTTAAAACAATAATTTCTACTTGTAGTCATTTGAGTGCTTGTTATCTCAAAACCATTATATAGAGAAAATGAATTAATTCACTCAACATATGAATACAAATGTGCTTACATATTCGTTTTTCGCCTCTAGAAACTTCTGTTCAAATCCTTGTTTTGGTCTTGAGAGAAAATGGATTTAATGGTTGGCCTCATCAATAGCTCCATTATCACAAAGCTGCCATACAAGTCAGTATAATTTAGTACAATTGTCATTCTGTTGGTTTCTACTCAAAATTAAGCCAGGATCAAAAATAGCAAATTGTTTTACAATTCTTCCCAGCACATTGACAGAACTGTATCCATAAGTCATGCTGCCCATATTAGTTTAGCTCTAAGCAATGTCATAGATATTTTATTCATGACTTATATGCTCCAGAACTATGGTTTTCAAGATTATCTAAACATTTTAATCAACTGCAACCTTTTATTTAAGCCCAGACTTGAACCCAGAAATTCTGATTTGTTGGGTGGGAGTTAGGCGTTGGTCTTAAAAAAAATAAATAAATAAATAAATAAATGCCCAGGGGATGTTCTTTGGTGAGAAATCTTAGTTTCTTGATATTCAAAGTGGACCCATGGACTAGAAGCTTCGGCATCATCTAGGAATTTTCTAGAAATGCAAATTCACAGGTCCCACCACAGAACTACTGAACAGAACCTGTATTTGACAAGATTTCCAAGTGAATCACATGGATATTATAGTTCGCCAAGGACTATCCAATTTTGCCTAGAATTCAGTGAATTTCCATGTTAGCTATAAATGGAAAACTACATGAGGGTTACAAATTAAACTTTTTGGTTATATGAGCAGAAAAGTAGAACAAATTGATGTGAAGGTAGTATTCACAGAGTCATAAAATTTTTTAAGCCTGAAAGGAAGAACATTTGGGTGCTCTGAGAAAAGGAAGCTCATAGCATTTTCAAGCATCATCATCATCACCATCATCATCAATGAGTATTCTAACTTACCATTGGAATAAAAGAAATGTCATCTTCATCATACTCTAGCTTCATAATTGAGCATTTATACTAAGGGCAAGTAAAATTTCATAATTTTTTAACATTGAATTAAGTAGCTTATATTTAGTTTCTAATAGAATATGCATCTCTGTGTAGTGCCAGATGGGTACGAGAGTATTCGGGGGGATTACTTTATAAATTATATAAATGTCTAACCATTGTACTGTATACCTAAAACTAACATAAAATAAAATAATAAAAAAGAATATGCATATCAATATCTGTAAATAAATACATATGGTATTCATTTCACACTCATAAGAGGCTAAATAGAAATGATCATAAATCCATACACTTCAGAATCACTAACATCAGAAACAAAAAACTGGGCTCTAGATATGCTCATTGCTAGTAGAGTGATTTTGCTTTTAGGCCCTCTCAGCCAATGATGGAAGGGAATACATATGTTTATACTTACCTGTGTATATAGACATATCTATAAATATTTCTAAATGTAACAGCCTATATTACGCTAAACTTAAGGTTATTGTTATATTTCCAGCTCTAATCCATGACCACAGAGATCATTCTAATCTTCTACACTTGCTTATCTGTAACTTCTCACACCCATAATGAAAACCCTGGCTCAAAATATCCATTTAGTTGTTTGATTCCCATATACATGTATAGTGTATCAGAATTACTAACCCGTAACCCCATGGGAAATGACTTGATCAGCTAAAGAACATTGCTCATGTACAGTTTCTTTTGTCTTTAGTCTTACATATTTTATTTATTTCCAAAATTACTTAGGCCAGTACTTCCCCCTGCAACCTCTTAAGTGATACTGTTTTCTACAAAACAGTTAGATTGCTTTGTTACATTCTGCACTCTGTACTGGGAACCTCTAATCTCCTAAATTATTTTTCTAAATCTGCATTCATTCAAGTTCACTTTTTGTATGTAAAGTTCAGTGAGTTTTGACAAAAGCATGGTGTCATGTATCCAATATTAGAGTATTATAATAAATAGTTTCACCATTCCCTACTTAGGAAAGTAGTGAACCAAAAGCAAAACAAAATTTTGAATAATACAAAAAGCAGTACTTCATACCTGAGAGTTTGCAGAGACTGGTGTCACCATCACATGTGAAAGATGCAGAGATGGAGCTTCAACAGATCTAGCAGATCCAATAGTGCTTGAAGTGTCATTGGCAAATAGGGATGGTGTTTGCACTCTTTGGCAGGCTCCTACAGGGAAATTACTACATTGCAGACTCAGAATTTTAGAGCAAAGCCTTAAATGGCTCTCCTTTTTAAAAACAACTTTTGGCTTGCTCTTGGGCCTTAGTTGGGACTAAATGTTTAACCACGAACCATCAAGTTACTGTGTGACCTGAGCTGTCCATTACAAGCTGGGTGTTGTCTGATCTACTAAATCAAAAAGTTGGGCAGATGTGGCAGCAGTCTATCATCAGATACAAGTTACATACATGAGATCAGATTCAGTCAGGTCCTGAAGCCATAAATAAATAACGTGATAATGTGGCCTAAATGCCCAGAGTCCCCACTCCTGCTACATCATCTTCTTTTTCCCAGCCGGCACTTATAATCTCATGGGTAGTTCAGCTGACAGAGAAAGAGAAAACATGGGCCTGGTTTGCTGATGGCTCTATGTAGATAGGGACTGCATAGAAGTGGGCAAGGATAGCACTCCAGCCCCTCTCTGGGACATCCCTGAAGGACACTGATGAATGCAAATCCTCCCAGTGGGCAGAATTTGTGCAGTGCACCTGTATCTGAAAAGAAAAAAAAAATCATTTTTTAAAAAATCCTTAAATTTTACTTACTCAGTTATTAGATATGAGAATATTTTATACTACATTATTAGGTTGATTTTTATAAAAGAAAAGCAAAGTCAAAGGGTCAAAATGTAATTGTTCTCAAAAATCTTCAACAAGAAATTTGCTGTGAGCATAGTCAAAAGAATACCAATGTAGAATATATTTTTAAATCTTTTTTCCTAATAGCCTATTACATAGTCCTTAGGGGGCAAGTAATTTTTCATAATGATAGTAATTGCAGTAGAGTTTAAAGTGGCTAAAAGCCAAGACCATGTCAAACTTCATGTCAAAGAAATGGAAAGATAAAGAAGGAAGGAGGCAGAGGAAAAGGAAAACAGTGAAAAAAAAAAAAAGAAAATGTGTGTGGGCTCCAACATTATAGTCACAGAATGAGAATAAAGTATACCAAGCTTAAGATTGTTATGAAATGTATTCTAGCATTCATGTGTGTGTGTGTGTGTGTGTGTGTGTGTGTGAAGAATGCTTAAAAGCACATACTCTGGTATGTTGTGACAGAATGGAGAGAATATTTCATTGCTAATTATTCATTCTAATATTTCAAACACATTTTGACAGCAATGTGATGAGGAATTCAGTGATCTAGACTTATTTTTGCACTTTGCCAATGGTCAGTGTAATGTCTTAATCAACTATAAAGCAAAAGCTTGCACAGCCACAGAGAGAAAAGGAATTGCCTCCTTCCCAGAGATCCCAACAAAGTAACATCCTTCCCAATATCAAAATGTCTGCCTGTTATACAATATAGTATTATAACAATTGTATATTCCATAGTTTATAAAAATCTTCCACGTAAAACATTTCATTTACTTCTCATAACAACTCTTTAAAGGGACAATATTAACATATTAAATAATTTGCCCAATTCACAGATCATATGTAATGGGGCATTATTGATGACTTGAAAGAAACATCTTCTTGCCATTGCATCGTCAAGAAATTCTAATAAAAATAAACAAATTACCAAAAAGAAATGAAACCTGGAGGAAAAATTAAGAGACCAAAAAATAATAATAAAATAAAATAAAAATAAATTCTAAAAGTAAAGTACACCTGAAAATTAAAGATCTTTCCTTCTCTTTGATGTGACACAGAGGTGATGGGCCTAATCAGTTCAGCAGTCTCCCAGAGAGAACACTGACTATCTTCCATATTTTCTTATGTACATGGATCTTGCTCCTAGTCAAAGATAGATACATTTTTAAATATTATTTTCTAACAAAGTTGAGAGGTCATCTTGGATATACCTAGGAGTCATATATTTTTTTTTTTTTTTGCTAAACTTTGATACCTTAATATTGTTTTGATAATATTATATTTGTTGAATCCTGGAAAGAAACTACAAGCCATATGAAGGGTAGAAAGATATCATTTTTGATGATGAGTAAAGTTCTAAAACGGATGAATTAAAAACTTAAACTGTGTACAGGATTACTATAAGGTCCTTAGAGATATGGACTCTGCTTCATTCATTTAAGTTTGTGTCATATGGGAAATTAACATTTTCACTGGTGATTTCCAAATGGTGCTACCATGTAAATCACTGTGGAACATTACTGTCATGGAACAGAAAAGCTCTTAGACTGAACTAAATTATTCAAATCACAGACTATTAAATCAATTTACAAAGCAAGAATAAAACTTGGGTAACTTAAGTAGATGGGAGGATCGCAGTGACTGAATCTTGGGCACCCAATGTTCATTTATATCCTAGCTCTGGACCACATGAGCCATTCCCTCTAATGGCATAATGTTTTAATTACATGTATGATATATGTTATCTGTAAAATATGTATTTATGTGAAATACATGTATTATATATAACAAGATGTTTTTAGCTATAAGGACCAGAGTTGTGATTGAACAAATAAGCTCACAGATAGAAGATTCCCTTGCTCTATCAGAGAGACAGAGGGACAAAGTTGCCTGACCAGTAGCTGTAGCTTGCTAAACACTCATGAGTTTTATTTGTGTTTGGGAGTAGAGGATACATGAGTTAGACTAGGTATCACCAATAGGAAGTCAAATTAAGGTATTGTAGATATTTGAATACCTCAAATGTCATATATAATATACATGTGTATAGTTATATATATGTCACATATAAAAAAATTTATGAATATTAAATATCTCTGCTTCCTTCCATCCCTTTCTACCCATTTTTAACACACCATATGATATATTTATACTTAACATATCTGATAAGTTCCATATGTTTTTTTTCCTAAAGCAGAATTAAATATTCAGAAACAAAAAATTCATATTTCAATAGCCCTAGGCTTATCATTTTGGATAAGTCCGGTAATGAAGCATGTCCTCATGATACCATTCTCCATTTTGAATTTCCAAGGGTCCCCACCACAGTGGAAATGAATTAGCCTTAGTCAACAAAAGAAAAATTTTCCTATACCTTGTATAGTGATTGTGGTATCATTTAAAGAATGTAAAATATAAAACATGATTAGAATGTGAAATGTAACTTGTACATGAGATATCAAAAGACTAGTTCTAAGAGTGTGTATTTTAATATCACGATAGCAAATGTTTTGTTACCAAAATCATGCCACTCTATTAAAATAAAAATCACTGAATTTTGAATAATACTATAATATTGTAAAATCTTTTATAGTTTAGGAATGAATTTGCCTACTAAGACAACCCTGTATTAACATTGGCATTTGAGTACATGCATGTCAGAGATGTTCCGTTTTAGCTTAATGAGTTATTCATTACTCTTCTTGAAGCATAAGGCAAGAAGGTATTCTTAGTGGAATTTTATAATATTTCTCCCATTGTGAGAGAATTTATGCAATTTGATACTAAGGAAAAGAGTATATTTAAAGAAAGAGAAAAGTAAACTATAATCATAGCAACATGTTTTACATAATTTTTATAAGAATATCTGCATTCTACAATATTGTTAGGTTGTCATGAAAGATTAAGAGTAACGTCAGTCAGGCATTTAAAAAAAGATGTACATTTTAATGATTAACAGTTACTCTTGAGAGGCTAAAAGACATTACGTATTAGGTATTCACTCCTTTGACTGGTTAGAATATATTAACAGTGTCCTGAAGCATTTAATAAATGGTCTTTTCTAAGTTAACTTGCTATCAATAAATCATTAAATAATAGAAAAAATTGGCACCAGTATGTATTAATGCATTTGTAATGCTGGATAGGTGTATTATATATACAGATATATGTATATGATACATATACAGCATATATATTTTTTATAACTATATAAATATATAGTATGTTTATATTTATAACATGTACATATGTTTATACTAGTAAAGAGCACTTCTTTTAGTGCATCATGAACAGTATTTTTCTTGTATACCAGAAGTCTTTCTGTTTGTTGTTCATCTCACTAGCATGCCAACATCTTTTAAAATCTGTTTTGTCATCAACCATGAGCACTGTCAGCTGCACCATTTTGTCTGCATTAAGAATTATTTAAGCCTAAAAATACACACTACCAGAGCACTCATGTAAAGATTTATTTGGAATATATAAAATTAATTTGGAAAAATCTGAGAAATTGTTTGCCATCTAAGTTAGAATTACATATGTATTTCATAGCTTGACTTTTGTTTGGAGATTTTTCATTTGTGTGTATGAATGTATGTCTCCCAAGGGGATCATATGCCAATATATTTTTAATTTCTGTAAGGTTTTTTTTTTTTTTTAACAAAACACATATAAAATGGGATTTCTCCAGTGTGTACTCCTGACATCACCACATCAGACAGCATTCATCATGTCTAATTTTCATCATTTAATTCCCATATCCTCAGTTCTAAATGAAACTTTTTGTTCTTTCCAGATTATTATAATCAGAAAATTATTTCTGGTAGAACAATGCTTAAATATCTACTGATATGTTATCTTGTCTCTTAGAAACCATCACCTTATAATCAAATTTTATTCTCCAATCTCAGTAATATTTAGCATCGTTTCCTGGCTATTTTCTCATGCCTCCAGCCCAAGAGCTCCATATCTCTTTCACTAAATGCAGAGGGCAGATTCATCTTAACAGGAAGCTTTCAACCAAAAACTGTAATAGCACTTTAAAGAGACTCAAATGGAATTTCTTCTTTAATTAAGAAGATGTTGCTTTGTATATCATAATTGAAAAACCTCAAAAAGTTACTTGTTAAAGCTGAAGATATATTACAAAACCATTCTATAGAATAGCTGCAGGGCTTTGCTAATTGGGAGAATGACAAATCAAATTCCAGAGAAAGTTATGTCAGTTGGAGTGCTAGAGACGAGCAGCTTATTTAAATTACTGCTCAAAACAATTAGGAAAACATGTCAAACCATGTTATTTTATCTTGTTAAAATGCAACACAAATTAAAACCAAACATCAACAATGTATCATTTGCCTTTATGTATATGAGTATATGTATGTATAGAGAGGTTTAATTTTTCAAATTTAATATCACAACTTTATGTACCTTCAAATTCAGCAATCTGGAAATGCTCTTGGAAGAAAGAATAAATTTTTAGAAATAAATCAAATTTTGTCACTAAAATTCAACACAAGGGACTTTTTAAAAATTACCAATGTGTTTAGAAAATACTGTTTTTATTAGAGTTCCACATTTTTGTTGTCTCATTTTTATAGCTTTCTCAATTATAAGCTGCCTGTGCTTTATTTATTAAAAAGTGTTTTCAAACACCAAAATATTTATTTAATCTATCCAGTGTTTCCCTCCTATCCAATTACTATCAATATTCGTTTTTCTCTTTCTCTATAGTCATACTTCTAGAAAGAGTTGTCTGTATTTATTATCACTGTCTGCTTGCCTATCACTCACTCTCTAGGTCACCATGGTTTGGTTACTGCTACCACCATCTCAAGTTCATTTAACGAATATCAATCCTCGCATTATGTGCTTGCCCTATCAGTGGCATTTGTTACAGTCCATTTATTCATATTTGTTACTGTTCATTTATTTGTTCATTTACTCATCATACTTATTAATTCCTGGAGAGCATACTATGTGCCAGGTCTTAATTTAGGTGTGGGGGTCACAAAAGAGAACAGAAGTTACAACCTCCATAACCCATGGGTTGGGAAGGGAGGAAGACAGACAATAAAAAAACTGAATAAGTAATATATTAGGTTAAAATAAAATAAAACGAAGCAGAAAAACAGAGGGTTTACTGGGGCACGTTTAAGTGGGAAATCCAAATTTGAACAGAGTGATAAGGAAATGTTTCAATGCAAATGCGATGAAGTTTGTGATGGAGTGATCATGTGAGTAAATGTAAGAAGGCCTTTCCATGAGAGAGAGCAGAAATGTTAATGCCTAAAGTGAGAAATTGTTGAATGATTCCTCCTTTAATACTGCCGCACATTCCTAGTTCTCATAACTCTCATCATTGTTTGTTTTGCTTGCAGGCTTCTTTTCCAGCCTTTAAATGTTGAAATTACTTAAAATTTGTGTTTAGCATTCTTCTCTTTTAAAATTCCTCTTTTGATATTCCATCCAAAACTGTGGTGTCAATGATTAGCAACATGGATATCTAGCTAAAACTCATCCTTTGAGTTTATGACTTATATATTGAACTACCAACTTGACATTGAGTTTGGATGCCTCAAAGGTACCTACTTACTACGTCTAAAAATGTAGTCTTGATTTTCTGCAAGAAATATGGCCTTCCTTCTCTTGTTCTCTAATTTAATGAATAATACTATCTTTCTTTAATGTTCACCAGCCAAAAACTTGACAGTTATCATCAATAACTCGTGCCTTTAGGTTCTTTCTATTTAACATACTTAATATGTATCTATTCAATTTAATTCTATCTACATTTTCTCCTTTCTAGTCCAAAAAACCATTATCTTTCACCTATACTACTGATTCTTCAAATAATTTCCACCTTTAAAAAGATCTTCACTTTTACAAATAATTGTATATTTCATCCTACTGCTAAAAATTTCAGTGGCTCCCCATGCTCTTATGACAATATTTAAAATGCTTCATATGGGATACAAAGCAACACAATCTGATCTCAATAACATCTCTACTCTCATCAGCCACCATTTCCTTCTCCTTTCCCTGTGTTCCCAACAAACTGACTTTCTCTTAGTTCCTTAAATATGAAGTACTCTTACACTACAGCTTTTTGTACATGTTCTGCTATTCCTTATACTGGAATTTTATCCTCAACCCCTTTATCAACTTAATCCATTAATGCCCTTCACACTCCATTTCAAAGGTAATTCTCGACACCAGAATACCTTGGATTCTATTTTATATACTTCTGTAGACTCTACTTTTACAAACGTCATCACAGTTGTCATTTTTAATGTATGTGTGCTATTGTTTGATCAACGTCTATCTTCTCAACTGTGAATTCACTAAAAACTAAGACTTTTGATTGTATTTTACTGCTGTGCCCCTAAAGCCTAACACATTGCTGAGCAAAGAGTACACAAGTATGTATTTGTTTAATAAATACATGAATGAAAGAGTAAAGGACTAAACACTTGTAAAATGTCACTTACCTTTGCCACTAGACTGTTTTTAGCAGTGATTGACTGTATCTTTTGCTTTGCCACTTAGTAAAAATGTTCCTTTAGGCAAGTCACATAACATCACTAAATCTTAGTTCTGTCATCTATAATTTAAAAATAATTGTAATATCATCTACCTCATAGGTTAAAATGAAGGTAAATCCCTCCTTGTAAAGGACATAAAGTAGTACCTTGCATACAGTAAGTACTCAATAAATAATAGCCTTTGTTACTTTTGATCTCTAAATTGCTTAAAGCAAAAATCTCAACTCCAAAATTCCACTTTTATTCTTAATCAACCCAGTAGTTTATTCTTATGTATATATAAAATATTTAGGATAATGTTTGAACTTCAGTTGAACCACCATAGGTATAAGCTTTCATCATAAAGTTTTAATTACTTCTTATGCATGGGGTATAAGGATCTCTCCTATTCCAGTTCCTACTATTTATCTTTCCAAAAAGTTTTTCCCTACCAGTGGAAGAAATTAATTAATTAATGACTCTCCAGTAATGCAATCAGCCTTCAGCAGATCCCTGACTGAGAAATACTCATCTAAAATAAATGAGAGAGACAGAAAGAGAGGAAATATAACTCCAGTAAAGATAATATTGTCACCAATCAAAAATCTCCCTAGAATAGCAAAGGAAATAAAACAGAAGTTAAAACTCTTAATTACACATAGTCCCAAATAATAATATAAAAGAAAGGGATGCTAAATTAAATAAAAGTAATGTTGCATACAAGTTACTGAGAAAGAAAACTCATAGAAGATTCTCCAAATTATGAGTCATATTCAGGGGCAGAGGCCAAACATTTTTTGGAATAATAAGAAGAGAGTATATTGAATATTGGCAGGACCTTTGCTGAATCATTCATCCCAAAGAATAAGCTAGGATAAAGACACAAAAATTTATAAGAAATTACATATTTCTGCATGGTTTCTAGGAATCAGTCTCTTTGTGAAAAAGAGAGAAAGACAAATATTCTGCACTATGAGTAACTTTATCATTGAAATTTCTGTTGGTTGAGGAAAGTAAAGTTTAGACAGCACACCAGAGAAATTTATGTTATAAAGAACGTTATCATAAACCAGGGAGAACTTATGCTAGCATGGAAATCATCTGTGTCCACAACTTTACAGCAACGTCCTTCAAAACCTTGTCAAGTAAGAACTTATTTCATTTCACAGTGTAAAACAGAAAAGGATTAGTGCTTCATAGCCCAAATTTGCCTAATTCTACTGATACCATAGAGGTTATAACCTTCCCAGAAACAAATTTCAGGCTCAAATTGCTTCTCCAGTAAACTATCAAAATTTAAGAAATACCAATACTATATACACAATCACTCAGAATATAAAAGAGAAGAAAGCATTTCACATTAAAAAAAATTTACTTCGTAAATTGATATACAATAAAATTGACTTATTCTTCATATACCATTAATTATAACACATAGATTTCTGTGACTACCACTACAATCAGGATACAAATGAGTTGTATCACCTGTACCATCCCCCCAAAATTATCTGTGCTCTCTTAGTAATCACAGTCTCTCTCAAGCCTAACATTTCTGTAACAACTTCTCTGTTCATTATTATAGTTTTGCTTTTAGAGAATGTTATATAGATGAAATAATTATCCATATAACCTTTTGATATGGAATTATTTTGCTCAATATAATGGCTTTGAGATTCATCCAAGTTGTTGGGTGCGTCAATTGTTTATTCGTTTTTATTGACAAATAGTATTCCATTATATGAATTTAGTAGTACTCCTTTATGTGAATTCACTACAGTTCCATTATCCATTCATCTGTTCACCTGAAGGCATTCTGGGTGTTTAGTTTGGGATGATTATAAAGAGAATTGACACAAACATTTTTGCACAGATTTTCCTGTGAACCTAAGTTGTCAACTCTTTAAAGTGGGATTTCTCAAACTTGGTACTATTGACGTGTTGGGCTGGGTAATTCTTTGATGCTGGGGCTGTCCTGTACACTGTTCGATGTTTAGGAGCCTCCAGGCCTTTTTACGTGCTAAATGGTAATCATGCCTTCTGCCCTCCCCACTGTAGCAACAAAAATGTCTCCAGTCATTGAGAAACACTATCTGGGTTCTTGTGCTCTTTTGTAACTACTATTCTAAGGTAAATAACCCAGACCGAGATTGCTGGGTTATATGGTAAGTGTATATTTATAAGAATTGACAGCTTTTTCATAGAAACTGCTGCATTTTACATCCATTTATCAGCAGTGTATGAGTGATCCAGCTTCTCTGCATCCTTGCCAGAATTTGGTATTTTGAATATTTTTTTTTAAATTTCAGCCATTCTAATAAGTACTTAGTGACATCTCATTGCAGTTTTAATTTGCATTTCCCCAAGTCTAATGATGCAGAACATCTTAAAACATGTTTATTTGTTATCTATATATCCTTGTTGGTTCAATTTTTATTCAAGTTTTTGTTAATTTTTAAATTGGTTTCTTTACTTCTCGTTGAGTTCTGAGTTTTTATATTCGGCACCCAAGTCTTCATCAGATATGATATATAATATTTTCATGTATTTTCTTTCATTTTGTAACTTTTTATTTACTTAATACACCTTTCACACAGTAAAATACTTTTTTCTATGTATAAGTACTCTCCAAAATTGAGAAAAAAAGCTAACTGAGTAACAAGTGAGTGTATAAATATTTTTAACATCTTTGTTTAATTGATATTAGTCAAAAAAATTGAAGTTTTTATAAAAATTATGATATAATATTAAATTTAAATATCTCAAGATTCAAAACTCTATTTATCTGTTTATAATAAGTTCAACTATTTCTGCCTAAAAAATAAACATAATATAATAAAATATTGATTGTTATCTAATTGATTAAAGTGATTCACATTTCCATTTTCATAAAATGTTTGCTTTTTAAATTTTATATTATGTCTTACATTTATAGTCAGCCCACACTTTTAAAAAAATATTCTTCTGAGAATTCCACAAATTTAACTGCTATAAATTCAAGTTCACTGAACACAGGAAATCAGAATCATTTTTTAAATGCCAGTGCATAGAAAAACTCTGTACACTTGGATGAAGTTTGATAAATGTTTATGAAATTAAATTAGTTTTTATCTTATATGTGTTCTCATTGGATTTTGTCTTGTATAAAATAACATTTAAATTTTAATATAAATTATGTTTTACTATGTCGTCTTACTCATAGACAACTATAGCCTAGAGTGCAAGGAGTATACTTTTGTCTCCAGCAAACAGCATGTATGTCGTTTGTCGTAGGTGCTCAATAAACTACTTAGAATTCATTTTAAAATGTCATTGTTAAAAACAAATTAAATAATAAAATGATTATTACATTCTCATTGTACTGAAAAAAATGATAACATTTTACTTATATGTTTTTAATTAATTTTCAGTAATTTTTCAGTACCAAAGAAACATTTTCTCTGAGTGGATATAATTCATCTCCTACTACACAAAAAGACTATTTTATAACTTGTGGAATTGTAAATAAACCTTTGGAATCACCTATTCTGATGACTGTGTGGCTGACTGTATAGTCTAATGATTGCTTGCCTCCTTTGACAGAAAACTCTCACTGTCCTCTCTCAGTCAGCAACAACAACAACAAAAAAGGATGCAAAATTGGAGGAAGTAATTAGTGAATATGCAATTGCCATTGCCCTCTACACAAGCAGGGAAGCTACTTAACTCAAATTTGTCATAGCATTATAAACTATGATACATTCATTATTCTTCACAGCAACGAAATCTCCTTGTAATCAGGTTAAAGTTGAGAGAATTGAGAATGAATTCTAAATATGAGGCTTTTTTAATGTGGTGGACTTGGTGAGGATTACTAT
>CM053514.1:20104362-20479362 GCA_028627145.1 Eidolon dupreanum | reverse complement strand
AAAGACAGGTTGGGTAGTTGAGACTCATAAGCTATCCTGAGCTAAAGAATGAGATAAGGACCTGGGGCTTCAAAGAGGTAAAGGATAATTCACAGTACAATAAGGAGAGCAGATGCTTAGTAATTAAATATTTGTCCTGCCATACAGATAGGTCAAAAAGGTTAAAAGTTATTTCTGGTGATAGCTCTTTTTCTGGGTCAGCTTCTCTACCTAAATTCCTTTAGATAATTAAGGGAAAAGTAAATGTTTTTCATGAGTCAGCTAAGTTTTGACTACTTTCAGTTAAAAATAGTACATCTCCCAAGGGGTACATTTTGAGGATATTGGTTCTAAGCTCCATTAATAAACTCTTAACTTAATTTAATATTGTCCTCAGAAATGCAAAAGTGTTTTCTTTAAAAGACAGAGGTTTATCAACTTTATAAAAGAATGGAAATCAACTCAAGACGACTTAAGGAAAATTGAACTTTTGCTATACTCATTTTCATTCATTATTTCTTACTTTCATTCATTAATTCATTAAGCAAACTTTATTTAGGAGAAAACTTGGCAGGTATTCATTAATTAATTATTGAACCAATAAATTAGTGAAAAGTAAATGCTTCAATGATATACCTCTAGAGGGTCATTTCTTAGTTTTCATTTTATTAATTTCTTCAATAAAAATTTTTCTGTTAAACAAATCTAATATATAAAAATCCAAATTTTGATGAGGATAAATTAATTGACTACTTGCCTTATAAAAAATTATTAATTGTACAAAATGATTCATTATAAAAATCATTTAAATTCTGGGCTATTATATGCTAAAATAATAATTTATATAAAATTTTAAAAGGACTATTACTTTGTGACAGAGTTTTCCCAGCCTTTCCCCAGAAGACCTATTTTGTTAATACTTAATTTTGGGTAGGCAAGAAATTTTACCCACTCATGACAGCCTATTTAATAACTGCTTTAAAAAGGTTCATCTTCTCAGGTCTTTTCTTTGCAGTATGAGATATTATAGAATTGAAGTTGGAGTAGGATTACTTAAAACAATGGAAGAGATTAGAGAGGCTTTGGGAGATAATATAGAGGATGAAAGAGAATGACGAGTAGAGGGAATAATGAAAGAGAACCAAATGTCTACAAAGAGGATTTAGTGCAATGAATTATGTGGTGTGTCATTACTCCTAGGTCTTGTTTGTGGGAAGTTGGAAACTGGGAGATACAACTAAGATCTGATTCTATCCTCAAAGTAGATACAGGTGAGAGCAGACTACTCCCAAGAGGACTCAATGTGACATGCATAAATAAATAATTTAGGTTCTGATCAATTCATGAAATATTATTAAACACTGACTAATGACAGAGGGATTCTGCAGATACAAACAGTCAATAGAACAGAGACCCTGCCTTAATAAGAATGATGGGCATAAACATAATCAAGAACTGACCTAATTTTTTAGATTAGTTAATAGACAATATTATATTAGTTTCAGGTATATAGTATAGTTATTCAACATTTATATGTCTAACAAAGTGACCAGACAAATTAAGGAAGCAGAAATAGAGAAATGGACAAGGTACAGGTAGGAAGATTTCAAGAAGTGAAAAAGACATAAAGAATGAGGGCATGAGACTCCGAAGTTGGAGAATGACAATTGATGATGCAAACTGGAAGCATAGTATATAAGCACCAAAATGTGAAGAGATAAGATCAAGTCCAACAGGAAGAGGGTAATGAAGGTTTCATGTAGTGTGTTATGAAGTTTACATTTTAATTCGTCATGAACAAAAACAATAATGGAACAAATTGTGTCCTGGGTCATGGGCTAATGACTCTCTACATTGAATGGAGAAGAAAGGAGTGTCTGATTCTTCCCACATCCACAACACAGTGGGTTTTATTTAAATTAAGCCTCTTTCTTGTAATTAAAAGACTTGCTTGCTATTCGTCAAACATCCACATGACCAGAACTTCACATATATGTATCTTACAACACATCTACAGCACAATGGACTGTATTAGTAAGGAGACAGAGTATGGCAGTTCGTAGTACAGGGTACTCTGTACTGCTGAAGAGGAAGTGACTGAGTTGCCTGAATGCAACTTATTCGTTACTTTTCTTTTGGAAAATTATTTGGTTTGTTTATATTTACCTTTAAGGACCTAATTTAAGCTGCTTATTTTTAGATTCTTTTTTACTGTTGTCTTAAGGATCAGGTACTGGTAAAGAAAACCATATTCTGACACCTGTTAAAACATAATGATGGCTTTATTTAAGGCTATTGAAATACGGGTATTGCAATAGGGGAGAGAAATGGGGATCAATTCTGAATACAAGAAGGATAAGTGAAGATTCATAGCCAAGGAGCAGGGAGTCAGTCAACAGAACATTACTAAGAGGAGACATCAAAGGTAGGAGATTATTACTAAAGTAACCAATCAGGATTTTTGCTAAAATCGAACTGTGTAGACTTAACAAAAACAAAATGGACATGGAAGGCCAAGGTCTAGGCCTAGTTGAGAGAGGGTTCAGGGAACCTGACTAATTTGGTCAAGGAGAGAGTCTTTGTCAACACAGTATTTAAAAAGAAAAACAAAAATAGATTGAAATGAGTTATAGCAAGCTTTGCTCTGCTTATTTACAGAGCTGGATAAGACACTCCAGCTCTGATAAAATGTGATGGAATTCAAATCTGCTAACATTTATGTGGCCATTAGGGATTAAAAAGCTTCTATATATAACACATCTTTGCTCTCCTCTGTGTATTATTTGCGATCAAAACTAAACATAGGACATTTTGCTTTTTGTGCTAATACTATATAAACATTTTTTTCCTTCTATGTATTTTTTTTTATTTCTTCTTTTTGTTTCTAAATCTCATTTATCTGTTAACATGAAACAATGCTTTTTAAGTAACTGTGACTGCCTACTAAGTTTCTGGAGGAAACTAATTACATCTTTGGTGATACACTCAAATTCAACTTATTAATTCTTGTATCCTACAGGGAATATACTTTCTTGTCTGGAGTCCATAGATCACTTTTAAAGAAAAAAAAATCAATAAATTCTAAAAGCTGAAATTTATCATGTTATAGTCTATTTACAATACAAATTTAAACAAAATCCAGCAAACAGGCCCAGAGCAGTGACAAAGCTCATAATCATGTTGTTAAATATGATTGGTACATTCCTCCATTTCTGCAAAAAAAATAATTTTTCCTTAAGTTATTCTGGGCATATTTTTTCATACGAGCTTTTACATGTCTTTAAAAGAAGCCCCAGAGAGCTGTACTGAACAAATAATTAACAGAAAACACAATCAGAGGTATAGGGACTTTTGGGCCATTCTTATAAACATATAAACAGTTTTAAAAACTACTAAATTATAAAAACATTTAATGCAATGGAAGAGTATATTGATAAATTGAAACAAAAATCTTAAATGATTAACAAACATTAAATATGGCCAATAAAATTTATGTTTTGCATGTTAGAATTAAAAGAAAATGAAATTCAGCATTCAGCTCAATAATTTAAATAATTATAATAATCTAAAGGAAACCATGAAGAAGTAGATAGACTTTGTCAAACTTCCCTGTGATATGCTCATATTACAACAAATAGAAGGTCCCACTCTCCAGCATTATTTATTAAAGTATATAATCTAATTCTGGACAAAATTCTGACAAAATAAGAATGGAAAAAATTAGAAAACATTTTTTGTGCTGATCTACTTGACCTGAAGGCTTTATGCCTTATTAACTGATTAAATCATTTTCTGGTGCTACTGAAGTTTAAAATAATAGCTAAAAAAAATTAGAATGAATTTTAAATTTAGTGATAATTTTGGCAGATGTTGAAATCTGTTCTTAACCTTCATTGAGAAGACCAAACCCTTATTATTGAAATACATTCTCTTTCTTTATCTCCCACAATATAATGTTTTCCTAATTTTCTTCTACATATAGAGGTTTCTTTTCAGTCTTCTTTATCAGATTTTCTTTAGCTTTAAATATTGGAGTTCCTCAAGACAACGTTTTAGGCCTTTTTACAGTTTAATGTTCAGTTCATAGAAAATATCCTCTAAGACATGTTTCAATATCTTTCTAAAATTCTATGAACTGCTACTGCATTCTTCAGTGAGACATCTCATCTGTGCCAGCCTCATATTCTACTGTCTGTTCAATGTATCCACAAAGATATCACAAAGTCCTCTTAAACTGATAAGTCCAAAATTGAACTCATCTATCCCCCAACAGGTGCTTGAATATGACTCCTCATCTCTATGGAACTTACCATAATTCCATCCAGTTTCACAAAAGGTCCCACATCACTCTGGCTACCTCCCTCTCACTCAACTCTGTTAGAAAATTCATTATCAAAGCATTTTGTTCCAACTGCTAAATATATTTTGAATTTATCCTCCCCTATTTCCTCTACCAATTTAGACCAAGTCACTATCATCTTTCACCTAGAATTTGTCATAGCCTTCTGATTGACCTATGTTCATCAGTTTTCTACCTCTTTCAAACAATTCTTCATGTCATAGCTCAGTGTGATATCAGTCTCCTCTAACACTCTCATACCACTTTTAGGAGAAATTCCAAATTCTTAACTTTTCCTGTATGATTCTGTGTGATTCTTCTTCTGCTCTTCTTTACTATTTTGTCCTAAACTGTAGGCCCATACTCTCTGCTGTAGCCACACTAGATTTTAGTTATTCTTTTGAACAACCCACATTTCCTTCCATTGCCATGGTCATTGCCTGAATTAGGCTTTCTCCTGTGTTATCATCTAGAGGTTGTATAGTTTTGGGTTTTACATTTAGGTCTGTGATTCATTATGAGTTAATTTTTATAGTGTTAATTTTACCAAAAGAATAGAGAAACAGACTTTCTTAATAGATAGTTTGGCTAAAATCATGAACTGAATATTAATAAAGAGGAATTAGACCTATTAAAAACATGGAAAGACATAATCTGGTAAATATAAACTTTAATAAACAAAGCATATAATACTCTTCACATGAAATTATTATAATTTCAGTAAAATCAGAAACCCCATAGTTATGAACACATGATGAAAGGTACACTCTATTACTGCTGTTATTTGGAAAGTCATTTATCATTATCAAAAGTCTTAAAATATTTACTATCTTTCACTCAAAAATTCTAAGTCTGGACATCCCTCCTACCTTAATTTATTTTTCAGAAGGGCATTTAAGATAAAAAGTTTGAAAACAATTTAGATACTCAATAGTAGGGAAGAGACATTAAATTATCAGATACCCAAAAGGAGAATGACATTAAATTATGACATATTTATATAATAAAAACATATTTTAAAATAAAAACTTAGTTTTTATCTTCAAGCAATAATTTAGAGAAATTCATACATTTACTCTAAATGAAAAAAAAAAAAAAACAGAATGGAAAAGTATTTAAATTATATGATTGCATCTATTTAAGCCATCATCACTAAAACTACCATCTATACAAATATCTCTATTCTGTACATTTTTAAATAGGTACACCAAGCAAGTGTTTACATTAGATTAGGAAATTAGATGTGGCTTTATTTTTATTTATAGAACTCCCCACCTCAAAAAAAAAGAGAGAGACACTTTCTCTCTTTCTCATAGAAAACAATATATTCTGGATCATCATGGATTTGAATTTAGTATGCGGTATTTTTCAGATTTCATCAGTTACTAAAAAGTATGAGGACATTTCTTTAGCTTATATCAATTAGAAAGTGACCCACATGAAAAACTACTGTTATTTTCAACTTAGTAATGAATAATCTAGGTTAATCTATCATAAATTATAGATAATAATATGAATAGGTAAAATGTGTCAAGGCTATTGTGCTAAGTTCTTTACACACATTTCTTCATTGAATCTGCACATAGCCCTAGGAAACAGATATTATCATAATCCCCATTTTATCAGTGAAGATATTGAGCCACAGAAAAATTGAGTAATTTATACAGTGATTACAAAACTGGCTACTGAAGTAAATATCTATGATACATTGGAGGTATTCAGCTTTTAGAACAAATACTTCTCTAAATTTCTTAGCTTGTATTTTTTCATAAGTGATGTACTAACAGTTATCAATATCCCCTTTAAACAGGTGAATAGTTTTAAATTTATTTCTGTATTTAGTGCCAAACCTGGGCCTGTCAACAGATTTCCTGACTCCTGGTCTTGTACTTTCTCATTGGGCTCTGGTGAGCTATATAAGCTCTCTTACTGACTAAGACAAATCTTGCTATGTTGCACAGCTGGTATTCAAAAATGTCACTGTTGATTAGATATTTTTAGTCATCTCATTTTTGCTCTATAAGCTAGATTTCAGTTCTCCTTCATGACTGACACATATTGTTCCTGTCTTTTTCTTCTGTCCATATTTTTCGTTAGGGTATTTATTATTAAAAACATGATATGTTATTTTTAATAATACATCATCTGCAGAAGAAAAGCAATGAGGTAGAATCTTACCCAGGAAAATATTGCTTTAGTTAACTTATCTTCAATGGAGTTAATTTTGTAAAATGTCAACTACAAGATTGAAGTAAGAAAAAACCCTAAATGTGAAGTCTAAACAGGAATGTAGAATAAAGCATTGTAGCAATAAATACATAAGAAAAATGTGGAAAAACCTCCAAACTTATAAGGGAATATTCTGCTTTTTCAACAAAAACTTAAAACGTTCTATGCATCAAAGACATAGCTGAATGTTTCCTTTGCAGAACTATATTATGCTTTGGGTAAAAGAGGACACAATTTAGATTTTTACATCAATTTTATCAAAAGAGGAAAAATAGTCAATATTTTTAATTCCATAATTCTAAATTAAATAGACATTCTACTATGAAACAGGATACTTTTGTAAGTAAAAATGACTAAAGAAGTTGAAGTAAACGAAATAAAAATTTTATCCTCCTGATCTAAGTCTAATTTTTTTCATACAATGTACATATCTTCTGAAACAATCAAAATTTTCAAAAGATATGCATAACTATCAGAAATACTTACTATTCTTAGTTAACCATTTTTATTTTCATATATCACCTCATTATTTTTAAGATTATAAAAAATATACTCATTGTAAACAAATCAAATAACGTATAAACTTCGAATATGAAAACCATATCTAGATATCAGAATTAAATCATTTTATGTATCATATGTGTATGTGTTTATTTCCATAAATAATATATTTATACAGACAGATATTCAATTTAAAATAGATGCCAGACACTGAACTAAGGCTTTACATTTATTATCTATTGTAATTTTCACAATATTATGAAAACCCTATAAGCTATGAGATATTATTTTCCGCATTTTACAAATATGTATATGGAATTCTTGATTTTTTAAAGGAGGAAGGGGGGTTGTTAAAACTCATCTTCTGAGAGAATTCCAAATAAGATAAATTCAAAGAGGCCCACAACAAGACATATCATAATTAAAATGCCAAAGGTTAGAGACAAAGAGAGAATCTTAAAAGTAGCAAGAGGAAAGCAGTTAGTTACCTACCAGACAGCAGTTAGTTACTTCCCATAAGACTATCAGCTGATTTCTCAACAGAATCTTGCAGGACAGAAAGGATTAGTACAAAATATTCAAAGTAATGAAAAGCAAGGATCTACAAACAAGGACCTCTATTCAGCAAGGCTAACATTTAGAATTGAAGGAGAGATAAAGCTTCTCAGACAAGAAAAAGCTAGAATTTACAACCACCAAATCAAAATATAAAAAAAAATATATATATATATATATATATTGAAGAGACTTCTTTAATAAGGAAAAGAAAAAATCAAAAATATGCATAATAAAATGGTAATAACTGTATACTTATCAATAATTACTTTAAATGTAAATGAATTAAGTGCTCCAATCAAAAGACATAAGGTGGCTGAATGAATACGAAAACAAGGCCCATGCACATAATGCCTACAGGAAACCCACTTCAGAGAGAAAGACACACACAGCCATCATTAAAATGCCATACTATCCAAAGCAATCTATAGATTCAATGCAATCTCTATGAAAATACCAAAGGCATTTTTCACAGAGCTAGAATAAATAATCCTAAAAATTACGTAGAACCAAAATAGACCTAAAATAGGCAAAGCAATATTAAGAAAAAAGAACAAAGCTGGAGACACTACCTGATATCAAACTGTACTACAGGGCCATAGTAGGTAAAACACCATGATACTAGCATAAACACAGACACATAGATCAATAGAGCAGAATAGAATACCCAGAAATAAATTCATAACTATATGGTCAATTAATCTATTTCAAATAAGGCAAGAATATGCAAGGAGATATAAACAGTCTCTCCAATAAATGGTGTTGGAAAAACTAGACAAACACATGAAAAAAAAAAAAAAGAAACTGGATCACCTTCTCATACCATATGCAAGAATAAATTTAAAATAGATTGAAAATTGAAATGTAACACCTGAAATCATAAAAATCCTAAAAGAAAACTTAAGCAGTAAACTCTTTGATATCACTCTCAGTAATATCTTTTTGGATATGTCTCCTTGGGCAAAGAAAACAAAGGAAAAAATAGACAAACAGGATTGCATCAAACTAAAGAGTTTCTGTACAGCAAAAGAAATCAACAAAACAAAAAGACAACCTACTGAATGGGTGAAGATATTTGTTAATGATACATCTGATAATGGGTTAATATCCAAAAATATAAAGAACACACACAACTTAATACCAAACAAACAACCCAATTAAAAAATTAGCAGAGGACCTGAATAGACATTTCTCCAAAGAGGACATACGGATGGTTAATAGATTTATGAAAAGATTCTCAAAGTCATCAGTCATCAGGGAAATATAAATTAAAACCTCAATGAGCTATCACTTCACACCTGTTAGAATGGCAATCTTCAATAAATCAACAAACAACAAGTGTTGGTGAGGATGTGGCGAAAAGGGAACCCTCATGCACTTTTCGTGGGATTGCAAATTGCTGTAGCCACTAAGGAAAACTGTATGGAGGTTCCTCAAAAAATAAAAATAAAACTACCTTATGACCCAGCAATAGCACTTTTAGATATTTATCTGAAAAAACCAATACATTTATTTGAAAAGACATATGCACCCCTATATTCACTGCAGCATTATTTACAATAGCCAAGATATGGAAGCAAACTAGGTGCTCATCAATAGACAAATAGATAAAGAAGTGGTACAAATATACAATGGAATATTACTCTTACATAAAAAGGAATAAATTCTTGCCATTTGTGTCAACACGGATGGACCTAGAGGGTATTATCCTAGGTAAGTCAGCTAAAGAAAGATAAATACCATATAATTTCACTTATGTAAGTGAACAACAACAACAGCAACAACAACAACAACAAACAGAAAGAAACTCATAGATACAGAGTACATTTTGATGGCTCCCAGTTGGGAGGGGGGTTAATGGGATAAGTGAAAAATGGAAAGGGATTAAGATATACAAATTGCCAGTTATAAAGTTACAGCTATGTAAAGTGTAACACAGAGAAAATAGTCAATAATATTGTAATAACTATGTATGGTGTTAGATGGGTACTAGACTTAGGGTGATCACTTAGTAAATTATATAAATGTCTGATCATTATTGTACCTGAAGCTGATCTAATACTGTATGTCAACTGTAATTTTTAAAAAAATTAAAAAACAAATAAAAGCTTTCTTCCCTCTTTCTCAAAACAAAACAAAAAAGCGGCTTGTGGAACCAGACAATCTGAATTTAAATGCAGATTCTAATAATTATTAGCTGTGTGACTTTGGGTAAATTACTTAATCTTTTTGCACTTTACTTTCTTCATCTATAAAATGGTAATAATAATAGTGTCCTCCTCATAGGCATAATGTGAGGATTACATCACTAAATTAAAACTGTTTTAAAGGTTACCTGTAATATATTAAGGCCTCCATAAATATAAATAAATATCATGTTGTCTATTTGGTTTCACAATGGTACTTCGTTGTATAAGAATATATATAAAGCTATCTCATTTGGGGAAAGAATCACATAGTATTCTGTTTTTTTATTTGTTTTGTTTTTTGTTTTGCAATCCCCTATTGTTGGATTTTTAGTTTTTTTCCCCCCAAAATTATAAAGTGCTACAGTATATATAATTGTAGATTATACAATTATACAATTATATATAATTGTAGGTAGGTAGGTAGGTAGGTAGGCAGATGATAGATAGATAGATAGATAGATAGATAGATAGATAGATAGATGATAGATAGATTTTACAGTAAATGAATGTCTATAATATGTAAATTTCTAAAGTGTAATTTCTGAATCAACAAACATGAACATTTAAAATTTATAGATAATGTTTAATTACTAACTGAAATGTCGATACCAATTTATGTTCCCTTCAATTAGTGATATTAATGTCTTCATGTCTTCACTATTTTTAGATTCAC
The DNA here is from genome assembly GCA_028627145.1 of Eidolon dupreanum. NCBI lineage: Eukaryota > Metazoa > Chordata > Mammalia > Chiroptera > Pteropodidae > Eidolon > Eidolon dupreanum. Next base: position 20,468,897 of record CM053514.1, on the reverse strand, counting down.
TCATTTGTCCATTAATTCAATAAAATTTATTTGCCAATTATTATGTTCTATATAACTTGCTAAGAATTGGTAACACCTTGTTCTTATTCATGAAACTCACAATCTCATGGAGAAATTAGACATTAAGTATCTCTTTGGACACTGGAAAGATGTAGAGCTGGAAAGATGTCAATATTCCATAACAGATAAAAGATATAGTGCCAGAAAGATGTCAATATTTTATAACAGATGAAACAGATAAGCCATAATATGCAGCAGCATGTCCAGAACAAATTTAAAAAAAAATGTATATATAGGTGTTTTTCATAAGAAGGTTTTTTGGTAATTGAAATTTCAGTTAAGAAGGGGTAGAGAATCTATGGATAATGGCCATCTATCATCTCCCTTGAGATCAAATCACAAATTACGTGAAACACTTCAATGAACTGTATTATACTGATATAGTGAACAGGTAAAAATGGAAAATTGCTTATTATGCTTCATGCAATAAAAGGTAACTTCTGTTGCATCTTTTTAATTTTTTCAATATGGTTTGCAATCCTTTATTTTCAAGTGTTACTTATGTCTACATCATAATCATGAATAAAAATAAATGATAGTGTTCATTTCAGCTAGATTTAGTGTGGAACAAGAGGGTGTCATGGGACTAGATGTTCTAACTTTTCTGAATGAATTATCTGAATTTATGTTGCCATTTATACTAGTAAATACATTTTTATAGAGTATTGGCTCTGCCAGCTCCTACCCATACCTAAAGTCACCTGCATCAAATTAAATATGTGCAAAGTCTTCCCTTTTAAACCACACTGAAACCAAGTGAGAACAAGTCCATTTCTCTTTAACACAGTAATTATATACTTCCATTGGCCTCTGACTCCTGAAGGACTCAGGGCAGTTTAGTGTAGAAATGAGCCTCATCAATTCCCATTTCTGCAGTTCAATCCAAAAACGGTGGGATGGCAACATTTTTCTTCCTACTGTTAACTAAAGCAAGTGCTACAAAGCCTCTGATCTATTTTACCGTTTAAAATGATCTATTATTGTCAAAATAAATGGATTAGAGAAATATTTACTAATTATTTTCAGCACCATCACCTAATCTTGCTACATACCCCAGTCAAATGGATTCTTATTCCCTCTGGCCAGGTAGCAGAATATCTTCAAAAATTAGGAGTACTGCTACTTAGCACTCATTTTAGTTTTATTCCACTCCTCACTGAACATTAAGTGCTTAGGAATAAGGCCCTCTCAGCAACACTTGTCAGAGACATTTTACTGATGTTACACAGGAAGTGTCATATTCCATTCATTTATCTCACTGCATTTTACATGTCAGTGTTGACCAGTAGAAATATAAGCCGCTTGTGTAATTTTACATTTCCTAGTAGCCACATTAAAAAAAAAAGCAAAAGGAAAGAGGCGAAATTAATTTTAATAATAATTTTGATTTAACGCAATGTATCTGAATTATTAACATTTCAACATATAATCAATATAAAAATTGTTAAAGAGATATTTTATATTCTTTTGTCATACTAAGTCTTTGAAGTCTGATGCTTATTTTTTACCCACAATGCATCTCAATTTAGATGAGCAATATTTCAAGTATTCAAAAGCCACAAATGGCTAGTGGCTGCCATGTGAATATGTATATCTATATATCTATACTTATATCTGTATCTTTATGTCTATCTCTATCATCTATCATCTATCTATCTATCTATCTATCTATCTATCATCTATCTATCTAATCATCCATCTATCTACCACCCATCCATCCATCTACCTATTCATCACCCTAAATCCTCTCTGGAGCAGAATAAAAGTTTAAGGTAAAAAAAAAAAAATACCTAAAATTTTTGTGGCAGGTAAAAAAAAAAAGAGAAATACCTAAAATTTTTGTGGCAGATAATAGCTTGCTAAGTGCAACTTTAATGTATACATTTGTATTTGACTTGTAAATTAACACCATTGCTAATTTTTTTCTACTCTATCACAACAATTTCTAAGATAGAAAGTGTGACATACATATAAGAGGGAAAACAAGTTATAGAGCTAAAACTACAGTAGTTATTTCTATATTCAAAGGTGAATTACATAACATATAATTTACATAATTAGAAGGTAAATAAATCTTTATACCAGCCTTCTTAGAAAGCCTTGTTAAGGAGATGTAAAAATGAAATTCTGAGTAGATACGTCTTTGTTCAGCAGGGCATAGAAAGAAGTTCTGGATGATGCACACGGACCCAGCTAAGTCTGGAGACTGGACTTAGAGAAGAATAGCTTGTTCTACCTCAGAAAACATGTTTGTGGTTAGTTTACTTGGTTGGGGTTAGGGTGAAAAAACTTTTATAGCTCAGTTCAAGGGCCAGGGGCTCTAGATGTGATAGAAGGTAAATATCCAAGGAGATTCTCAGAATTAGACCTCTTAGCCTTATGTTCATTTGTCTGATAAATAAAAATACGTTCATTTTACTTCATTTTTTAAAATATCCTCCTCTCATATGAGAATGTCTCAGTACACTACTTGCCAAATACCTTCTGTCTTTATACTTACTCATTTTCTGGCCTTATTTTTGAATATTTTTCTTTAGTCAAAAGGGACTGTATGTTAATAAGCCTTATCAATGATTACCTACTACTGTGTTAAGATATTAAATTATAATCTATTACATGAACTGCTATAATTTTTATTCGATTTTATTGTTTTAAGTAACAAACTTCGGGCGATTCTTCATCAAGACAGAAATAAAATATTTTCATAAAAAACATCAATAAATGTATTGTTGCCATCATTTTGTAACTTTCTGACTTTCTGTCATCATTGCCTTAGCTCTGTTTTTAACATGAGAAGCAACAGTCCCCAAAAAAGCCATTATTTACTATTTCTCCGGGTTGGATCTCCGATTCCTACTTTCTCTGTGATGACCTAACAAGCATAAGATAAATCTTTGAAAGCAGGCAAGGTGGCCAAGTCTATAAAGAAATAAGTAGATTTCAGAGTGGTCTTGCTGGGTTTTATAGCACATTAGAGCTGATCGGGACTTGAGCCTTTTTTCTAGTTCCTTATCTTGGAACCTATAGTGGCCTGTAAGATTTACTTTTGTTATCCATCCACCTCTTAAGAAACCACACTAATTACAACAAAAACACAGCTGTTGGCAAAGAAACACAAACAAGCTCTGTGTGATTAGGAGATAAGTTAAGTTAGAAACAAATATTAGAATTTATTTTTTAAATCAAAAATTAAAATAAAATTAATCTTTATTTATATTTAATAGTAAGGTGACATATTGGATATACATAATTTATTTCAATAAATATGAATATATTAAGGACACCAGCTCAAAAATTTTTAACTGATAAGTATGTGACCAAAAAGTTTTGAAATCACTGGTTTCAAGGTGAACCTTCTAACTAGATTCTGATAGTTATTACCTACTATAAAAACTGCTGAATTTTTATTAGATTGGAACTATTTAAGGCAAGTCCAATGGAATGGACCAAAAACATCCCAGTTTTTAAAGATACAACCAAGTGAATGGAAACAGCTTCTTAGGACTGTGTAAGCTCAGTTTGGGTTGGAGACTTTCTCAAATATAAGTAATTGAATTAAGATAAGTGCTTTATTCAACTATTTCTTATTTTCGCATGCACATATAACTGAGTTGTCAAAATCATTAGCAACTCTATGATATCACTTATGTGTGGGATATAAACCTAAAAGCAAAAAATGAACAGGACAAACAAATAGAGACTCATGGACATGGACAATAGACTAGTTGTTGCCAGAAGGTGCGAAGAGAGGGAAGCGGGGAGGTGAATTGGGTAAAGAGGGTCGGATATGTGGCAACAGAAAGAAATCTAACCATGGGAAATGAATACACAGTGTAAATATATCTATACCTTACTGTTAAAGTGTACAGCTGAAACTTATTGGATTTTGTTAATCAATGTCACCATAAAAAAAATTAATTAATTAATTAATTGATTTAAAAAGTAAGTCAATATAAAACTTGGAACAATATTTAAAGAAACACAAAGACCCAGAGACGTTAAGCAATCCAGTCTCACTTATATCAACTATCAATCTTTAGCTCATTAAACTTTGCTTTTCTATCTATACACAGGAAACCTTTATTTTCTCTCACTTGCTAAGCTTTTGACATGATCTAGGCCTTTACTTTCCTCACAGTTACCTAAAAGACATTTTATTTCTGATTAAAGAAAGTTCTTATAATTCCTTCTACCTCTATTATTAGGTAAGTCATCGATGGCATAACATAGAAGAGTTAGTCTTCATCAATAAGCATCTCATTTCCTAGAATGGTGCTTTTTTGCTAATCTCTTGGGTAGAGGAAAATCTAACTGCTTTTGTAAGAAATAGATCCCTTGGATTTTCTTCTTTGAGATCCAGAAACTGGAAAAGATAACTGGCTTACATCATCATATATCATGAAAAACTAATACAATTGGTGATAAAATTCTAGTTTCGAAAAAGAATCTTAAGCCACCAAAACACTTCTTTATTTCAATTTTTGTGAAAGAAAATTACATAGATGGCAATGAAAAACACTAAACATTTAGTTTGATTGGTTTAAAGTTTTATAATGATAATTATATCAACTATGGACCATTAGGTTTCTGAAATTTATCCCCATTGATGTGTGAAGCTATTGTTCATTCTTTCATTCACTGCTAATATACAACAATTTATTTAGTTATTCTTCCTGTCAATGGATATTTTGGTGGTTTATGGTTGTTTGTTTGTTTTGTTATTAATAGCAATGCTACCATGAACATTCCTGCCCATGCTTTCTGTTCACATGTGTAACTGTTTCCCTAGGCAGCAGTTTACAAATTTTTTAGACCACAATTATAATTTATCAAATATCCCTGCATTTATCAATTACATTACAATTTTTTTTCTGTTCCCTAAATTATGTTTCATTTAGAATCAAATATTTTGTTTATCTATCTATTGTTTTGAGTGCAGCTAATTTTCCTAATGTGCTTACAGATCCTTGATTGTTTATTTATATTTACAACTTCCTAAGCTGTTGTACATGTAGGTCTATTTCCGGCTAGATCTCACCCATGAGGGAGAGTTTCTCTCTAGCATCTTTGTATTACATAGGGTGAGACTTATTAATATACTTCACTTTAGGGTAAATAGGCATGGCATTCTCTATCAAGCTGCAAAATCAAGCTTTTGTATTTGTGTGTGAATGTGTGAGTGTGTATATTGGAGTGGGCAGAAAGGGGAATATGGCATTACTAGCTTCCAAAGTTGTCACATACAGAGAAGTACTTCTTACTCCGAGCCTTCGGTCAATGGTTTTAAGCCCAGGGCCTCTTTGAAGTTCTACAGTGCAAATTGTTCTCTGACTTTTCTTGTAGCTTCATTAGTAGATACCACTACCTCTCCACCTAGCTAGTCTTCAACTCATACACTAACATTTGCAATTTTCCAGAAGATTGCAGGCATTTTTTATTCTTTTTTCATTTTCCTTTCTTCCTCTGCCCATATATATGAGTTTATACACTTATTTATGATATCTATCTTTTATTTTTATTTTAGCTTTAATTCAAGGGGGACATGAAACAAAGCATGAGCTTGGTCTTTCACATTAACTAGATGACACATAAGTCATGTAGCTTTTCTTTACCAGTGGTTAATTAGTTCACAGTTGTGTTAGCTTGAAATGCAGGAAGGAATGAGAAGCAATATCATGGCAGATTCGTTTATTTATTTAGCAAATACTAAGCATTTTTCAGAACCTCGTTAAGAAAGAGCAGCAGAGTAGAAAGAGAACCCCAAGAAAGCCATGCCAGATTTGTCAAGGTAAGGGAGAATTGTAGGAGTTGCTAATGGTTAAAACTATCTATTGCTGTAAAGTATATAAACAAGATAAAGACTCAAAAGTGATGCTGTCCTAGTGTATCAGCATGAGGCTATGTGGGTCCAGGCTCATCCACATTAATGTCCTCTGCCTCTTCTCTGTCAGCTTAAACTCAACCTTTCTTAATATGATGTCATAGTTCTATTTCTGATTTAAAGCATTGAGGAAAAATACTATCTGAATTCTTTCAAATTGGAAGTATTTCTCTATAACTGTAAATCCAAACACTCATTCTTCTGTATTTTACTTTTTTAGTTGCACCTCTTTTAAAATGCTGGAACTATAAAATATCTCTGTGACTCTTAAATTCGATGACTCAATAACAAAATGCAGTTTAAACGCTGATTTTACTGCATTTTGATGTACTGTAGTGTATATAAAAATGAATGAGAGCTGGCCATTTCCAACCAAGAAATTATGACGATATAGTGAAAATGCCTGTGGTTCTTTTATCACTTTCATATTATATTTTGGGACAGCTGCATGCCTTTTGCTGATCTCTGAACCTTAATACCATTCCAGGTACAAAATAATGAACTAAAGAAAGAAGTTACACAAATGCTATTTAAACTTCTGCTGAAATTCACATAATAGAATATAATTTTCTTCCAAATCTCAATTATAAATCCCTAGAATATCCCCCAATAATCAGCTCAAGCTAAGATAAGGAAGTACTAAGAACATTTATCACATAAATTTGAACTTCAAAGAGTTATCTTGAACCCTTCCACTGTCACAGAAGTATCCAAGCAAAGGTCAAGCTCTCATTAAAGCTTATCTAAAGCCAGAGTTATGTGTTATGGTTTATTGCCTCAAGTAGCAATTAATAGAATTAAAGAAATGAAAAACCAGTGATTCATACCTTTGCAGACAAATCCTCATACTTCAGCATAAAGCTAAACTATTAATTGTCATTTTTGTCATCTAGTATTTTATTAAGCACTTAACTCTGTAGGTTTTACCAACAGATATGTAACATTTTTAACAAAATGCAGAAGAGATTTTGGGGAACGTTTACTTAAAAGCAATAAAATAAAATCTTCTAGATATTTTCTAACCAGTGACTTAAACATGAATATCAATTATTAAAAGATGCTGAGCCCATCTCTAACTTAAATTTCCCATCTGTATATGCAGCTCACCCAATTACCAACAGCATCTTATTATAGTACTTAGTGATAGCTAATAAAATAGTCTTTAAATATTTTAATGATTTTAATCATTCTTCTCTACTTCTACTTTTTCTATGAGAGGTAAATAAAGCAAGACTGTATTACAACACCATTACAGAAACTTTCTTTAAATTGCTGATACCCAAATTATAGTAAAATCAAAATATAGTAAAATTTCAGATTAAAGTATTAAATGCTTGAATTATATCTACCATATCTCAATTAAATAAATATTTATGTTTTGTAATCAAATGATTATCTGAAATAGAGAGCAGCCATAGCTATTACTACATAATCTGTTTATATGACCATAATGGCATATATTGAACAATCTGTGTAGGAGAAAAACAGAAAACTGAGTGATTTTAAAATAGAATGTTATATCTTATATTAAAAATATCACATTAGATTTATAGTCTTTGCTTTGTAATATTGAAACTCCAAAATCACAGCAAGCAAGACAAAATTCGAATGGCACTGAATGTGTAACTCCACGGCAGTAACTCCTTGCAGTTTAAATAGCCTGTATTATATCTAATTATATCTAATGGATCTGTCTCAGCTTTCTTTGTTGAAACTCAAATTAAAACTTTTTAAAATTCTGTCTACATGATAAAGAAGGAGAAAGATAAAAGAGGAATAAGGAGAAAAAATAAGAGAGGGTGAAGGAGGAGAAGGAAGCCAAGTGTCTCTTCCATATTACAGTCCTCCAACAATTTTCAGCCTGAATCTTTATTTCTCTAAATCTTTACCTTCTATTTACATTCTAAATCTCTTCAATTTCTCTTAAGTTATTTCAACAGTCTATATTCATCTTAAAGTATGGTGCTTATAACCTAACAAAAGGTTTGAGGAATAGATATATTTCTAAACAGTTAAATCTTCATCATCTTTTCTTAATGTTGGCATTCCTCAAGGTTCTACCTTTAGTCCCTTCTCTCTTCACAATACTTTCTTTCTCAGAGAAATCACACCCATTTTCATGATTACATTTTTGCTGATAACTCCAAAATTTACCTCAATTGTACTGATATCTCTCTTCTGCTAAAAACTTTGATTCCAGATCATTTGATATCTCAAATACTAAAAGCAAACTGAATATATCGTATGCCCTTCAGAATATTTTCTCTTCTTTTGGTTCTAGTTTCTCATAATGCAAATGTAACCAACATCTTAAGCTATTCTTCCTTTGCGTAATTATGTGCAATGGTCAGTAATTTTCATCTCTCCACCATATCTGGTTTTCTTATTTACTCATCCTCAGTCCATCATTGGAGCCTCCTAACTGATTTCCATGCCTCCACCAGAAATTTCATATTGCTGGAATCAATCTTCTAAAGTTGCTTTTATAAAATCACAGCATTCTTCAAAATAGATTTTCCAGTTTACAGTAAGGTTAGCACAACTTTTTGTTCATTCTATTACATTTGGACACAAATTAGGTTTCAACTTCATCTAGACTATGTAATCAGAACACAGGCAATGACAGTAATAATAACTGCCATTTATTGATTATCTAGCACAGTATCGGTATATTTGATGTATAATATCTCAGTTAAATCTTTATCAAAAACCTGTTATATAGATTTTACAGTTGAGGCTTGGAGAGGCTAAAGAAGTTCTCATTGTTGAGTGGAAATGACAGGATATGAACAAAAGTTCTTCTGAAATCCATAAACCATTCTCTTTTCCTTATGTCATGTTGTCTCTCAAAATATATTTTAACCATGAAGTAGTCCACTCTAGTTCAGACTTCACTGGTATTTATTTACTAAACGACTCCTGCTCAGTGTTTTCACAGCTATCCTATTATTCTCTCCATGCTTTTTATAATTCACTCTTCTGAGATTTACTGTGTTAGCTTTAATAACTCAGTCCTTTTGCTCATGATTCTTTCACTTACTAAAAATCTGACCATGTTTCAGGCTTAATGCAAATGCCAATTTCTCATGAAGCCTTCTAAAATTAAACTAGTTGAAAATGATGACCTTTTCTTTGGTTATCCATTGTACGGTATTTGTATCTCTATTATTGAATAAGACACATTTTACTTTTTGATATTCTACTTGTTCTATCCATGACTGGCAGAGAGCCTATCTTCCTCATCCTTCTTGCTTCTGCCAAATATTCTTTGACATAATACATGCTCAACAAATGCCTACTGAACAAATGTTTAAAAGTTGTATTTTAATTAAGTAAACTCTAGAAAAAGTATGTTTAAGATAGAAATATTATGTATCTTTTTATTATTCCACACAGAATACAGACTTATGAAGCCCAAATAAAATACTCTAGCAATCTGAGATTTCTATTAAAAGCAATCATAATCCTATATTCTGTGGTCTAAGAGTCTGTCATCTCTATTTACTAATTCACTTCCTTGGGGTCAAGGGAGAGCAAGATAAAGCATGTGTATGTTTCATCTTTCTTCTCTTTTCCTTGCTTTAAAAAATTCTAAAGTGATCAAGTAGAAAATGGCTAATAACAATGGCAAATTTTACTAATTCAGTTATTAGGAACACATTCCCAATGTTCAGTAGTTCACATTTTTTTTTGGAATCCATAAATTTGCGTAATCATATGAGATGAGCAAAATTTTTAAAAGATTGTTTATATAGACCCAATTTGGGTTCACTATGCATAACACATACATTTTTCAAAACAATTCCACCAGTTTGGGGGAAAAAAATAACATGATAGCTTAAAAATGTCAAAATTTATCAATAAAGCCATCTTTTCCTTAAACGTCTTCTTTTACTTCTAAGTAAGGTCACATCACAGGGCATACACATTAATACAGTTTTCCTTAATGGAAAATGTTTGCAAATTGAAAGTCACACCACAGCAATAAACGAAAGGCACCCTTCTACCTAAATGGCACAATTGTGCTGACAAATATTATCATATATATGGAAACGTTCTTTTTTTCACAAGGCTTGACTAATTTTGATTATTTTATTATTCTGAGGAATAGCTTAAAATCTTTCCATTCAAAGGGAAGTAAGAGGGTAATTTTAAAATGTAGTCATGGAGTTTCTGCCATTTCTTCTCCACAGGAAGAAAACCATGCCAAATTCCACTCTTCTGAAAATACTGCCATGAAGTGCTGGCAAATCAGAGCTCTCTCAGAAACAGGAACGCAGCTGCAAGTATTAAGTTTGGCCAAGGCCTTTTTTCTGTTGCTGTTTCCTACATTCAGGCCCTTCTTCCGAATAGTGCTGGTAAATTAGCATGGGTAGACTGCGTGCTGAATTTGAGGCATGTGCCTTCAGGGCTTGGAGCCATAGCCTTCAGGAGTCAAACTGTGTGGGCCATTAAACAAATGACAAAGAAAGAAGAAAGCAGCCCTCTTTAGCATAAATATCCCATGATTGATGATAGTCTTCTTTATTTATTCCTGCCCAGAGTGTTTGCAAGTCTACTCAGAGTCAAATACTGGCTATGATACAAATCTCCAGGGAAAACGTTTCATATTTCACACAACAGTTAAGTCAGTTCTCAGAAGTGTATTTTCTTCTCTCTTATACATAAAGTAGCAGCTACCCTGCTACTCCCAGTATTATCCTTTGCTTATTTTGATGCTCGCTTGAATTTAGGAATTAAGCCACAATCTTCACCTTTACTCTTATTTTCTAGATAATTTAATAAATTGAATAAGTAATATGATTTAGTAATATAAAAAAAGAGCTATATCTGTTCAGAATTCAGTGACAGAATCTTAAATTTTTGTGGGATGGTAAATTACGGGGATTAAATTTATAATGAATGGACAGCAGTTTGATATGCATGGGACATCCAAATTCCTGTAAAAAACAAGAGCCTCTCTAGCAAGCATGTGTCTACGTGTACAGGTTTGCCCGACCCCCCAGTGCAGTATCAGCAGAATTGTGTTCCTTTTCTCCTTCTTCTATAATTCCCAGCACATTCAGTGGATTACATACTGTTTATGCATCTTGCAGCCTCCCTGAGCCCTGTTTCTTCACAGTACTTACTCCTGCTGCCAAAAGGAAAATAGGCTCTGACAATCCTCTTTGGCTGCCAAAGCCGCTGCCTCTGAATGAACATATCCTGCTTCCAGGAGTCAAGCTGATCCCTGTGATCCCTGAATCCAACAGGAGTTTAAAAGAATTCTGTGTGCCTAAGAGGGCAAAAATTGCTCTTCGTTTAGGATTTGGGGACGAACCAGAGCCTCCGTCCCCTGAGCCGGTGCTACCCTGCCTCCTGATTCTGCTGCTGCTGCTGAATTAGCAGCTCACACTACAGATGAAGCGGAAGGCCCCAGTCTGACTCTGGATCTTCTCCTGCATGACACACTTCACTTCAGACACAATAATGAGGCCATTGAATTTCCCTCTGCAGCTGGGAGCTGACTATAAATGCTAAAGTTAAGTTGTTAAAATGACTGCGTCAGGGGACTTGCAAATGAATAGACTGTCATTCCAACATAACCCAATTTACCCTGTGTTCATAGTGAATGGTTTTAGACACTTAGTTTAAAGTCCTACTATGATGTTTGACAAAAACATCTTTAGAACACATTCCCAGAGGAAAATTGACAAGTAGGATGACAACTTAGAAATAAAGGAATCGTAATGTTATGGTATATGTTATGACATTTTTCATAGAAGGATTTAAAGATGTTAAAAAGTAAATTATTTCACAATATCCGCAAGAGATAAGTGGTAAATATTCTTCAAGTTAAAAAAATAAAATAAGTATTGCAATGTTTTACTATTCTGTAATTCTCTGATTACCTACAAAGAGAAGAAATGTCCTACTCTGAGCAAATGATAAATAAAAATAAATTTTTGTAAAGTTTATAAATCTGTTTATTTCAACAGACAGACAGCATTCTAGGACAAGGGACCAAAATGGAAGGAGCATATTTGCTTTGTTCCACTTAGAAATATCCTGAATATATTTGAAAGACCCATTAAATTATTTAACATATATTTTGATACATTAAAAAATGCCAGGAACATATGCCTTGAGCTTAGTATTCAAAAAGTGGTTTAGATAAAATTCCAATAATTTTTTTTTTGGAAATCGATTCTCAGTGGCTTTCTATGTTTTAATTATACTAAAAGTATATTTGTATAAGGGTTTCATGATAGATAATATAAGCATAAATAGTTGATTATAGTTGGTTATATCTTCTTCTAGGTAATATCTGAGATCCAAGTTGTCTGATGGAATAAATATGTGGCTAATTGAATAAAAAAGGGATCATTAAACAGAATTTTATCACATAGGTAAAAAAATTTTAAGTAGAAATAAATTTTTTTTTCCTTTCAACAATGTGTAGCCTTAGAGATTAGTAAATGCTTATATATTGTGAGAGGCAATGCAAACGAATTAATCACTAGCTCCAATTCTCACTGTTTCCATTTCCTCTCCTCTACCTCTCTTTAATTTGGCTTGGTAGAGATAGAGCTCATCTCTCCTTCACTCTGTGTCAACTGAGGCATCTTGAAGGTGACAGGAGGAGGTGGGGTGACTAAACTTGTTCACTCATGTTTATGGTGCTTGATGCTGACTATCCTCAGTGATCTTTGTTAGGTTGTTGGCTGCTTCCTCACAGCATGATGGCCACGTTCTAAGGATGAGTGTCCTGAGAATGAGAGAACCAGGTAGCAGACACGTCACCTATTATGATCCAACTTTGGAAGTCATGCAGCATCAATTCCAGCAATTCTATTTGTCAAAGCAGTCTCCAAGGCCCACGTTCAAATTGAAGGTAGACTCTACATCTTAATGGAGAATTTCAAAGTTCTAGAAGAACATGTAGTGGCAAAAAAAAGTTGTTGTGGCCATTTTTGGAGGATATCAGTATCCAATAGTACCCAAGAGTATCTTTAGTATAGTAATATTAAGTATGAAATATATACAATAAATATTTACATTACATCTTTGTTATTTAATAATGAATATAATCTTATATTCTATTCTCTGATTCCTAATAGTAGTAACCAAATAAAACAAAAAATAAAAGTAAACAAACCAAAATCCTGGAAATTCTATAACCTAGTTTGTTTTCTAGCACTTAGAGTTGTATAATTTCTAGACTATGTAGAATTTGTTTCTCTTTTGTCTCTTTGTGGCTTATTTATATTACTATATTGCAGTATAAAAATAAGTAAATTATAAGATAAAAATCATAACACAAATTCTAAAATGTGCTTGAGACATTTCTGACCTTGGTCATAAACTGTAATCCAGAATTTGGTTCATTAGAATAACTTTGAATAACAGATTTTTAACTCCTAGACAGGCTTAGTGGTAGCAGCTGTAGATTGGGAGTGGAAGAAACATTGATTTTTTTTTTAAAATTAAGAATTGGATTTACTTTTCCTTCAAACAGAGCCAATTAGAAATTTAGAATTCACTTAATGCATAGCAACTGAACACAGGTGCCGTTTTTAAAGATCATATGGGTCTGCAACAACCTATGCTTTTAGATGGTTTCTTACACAAAGAAACCTGAGCAGCATTAGATGTCACAGGTATTTTCACTATGATGTCTATTTAAATGTCTAAATGACTTCATTTTTTTTTTTGCTCATATATTATTTAGCCTCTGCCATAATAAGCTATTGTTTATAACATAAAGAATACTAATGTTAGAAAACAAAAAGAAACATAAAATGTTTCAGGATAACCTTAATGAGATCATAAATTGTGTTTTGTAGTCCAAATTCTTCTATGGCATATCAAATTGTAATATCTCATAAAAAAGAGATAAAAAGAGTTATGACTATGTCCATTTTTTTTTTAATTTACAAGACTGTCTATATTTACTGTGTTACTTGAGGAGTACTCACAAAGAAGTAAAACTTTCTCTTTTCTCCCTTAGAAATAAAGCATAAAATGCATTAAAATCATTTTAGAACAAAATATTATTATTTAAAAATAAGATCCTGAAATCAGTATATATATATTTTATTTTGTACAAGTAAATTTCAGCCTACATTTAAGCCTCAAATTAAACCTGAGATAAAATGTAATTTTTAGCATTTATGTTGAAAAATCAGACATTTTCTAACAATGATTAAATAAATAAAGCAATTTGTATTAGCTTTTAAATGGGAGAAGAATTAATTATCTTTATATATGTTTATTATTAAAGATTCAATTAATGAAATTTATAGACGATAATATGCCTACTTAAAACTAAATATTTCATTTGGAATTATTTCTCTTCATTAGGTATCATATATAAAAATTGCAATTTTTTTAAATTTTTTAAAAAGTAGTCCACACAATTATCTGTACTGTGAAAGAACTTACAAGAAAATAACATTTGGAAACTACTTAAGAATAAATACTAGAAATCATTTGATTTAAAGAAAAAGTCGTTTCTGCAAAAAAAAAAATTGGTATATTAATATAGTAAACATTCATAAGCTACATAAATAAGAAAAAGTTTCCTTCTCCCTTACCAGCTTAAAAGGTCAGCCATTTCTTTTTCAGGTCGTATTTACCCAGCAATTCTGGAAGGTTGTTCACATCAGACAATTGTTTCTCATCAGAGGTTATACTATCCCCTAGTAGACATTTGAAAATGTCTGTTTGATTTGTTTTGGTTGGCACAACACTTGGAAGGCACTGTTGACATTTAGTTGGGTCAGGTTTTACATATGCCTGGGGATGTTGATACCCTCCAAGAGGAAGAAAAGGTTTTCAGAATGAAACATTTTTCTAGGTGCCATCTTTCTAAGCTCTCCCCAGATAACAGACATCCAATAACAGTGAAGACTGTTTATACTTAGCTGAATCTAAGACCTTCCTACCAGTTGGTTACACTACACAAAGTAGTTTTGGATAGTTTTAATTATATTATGCCATGTATATTTATTACCGTGTATATGAAAGAAAAACTGAGTATTTTGTTTTATTTAAAACTTTACCAGAAATTCTTTTTCATGTCAACCATGTCAGAAACTCTCGTTTCTGAGTGTGATGCTCTTTTTGCCATTAGAGTCACCGAAGCTATGCACTTGGATCAGTCTACATCCACAGCTTTCACATTCCTGGTAAATCTCTTCAGAGGTGTATACTATCTGACTACTCCATTACATTTTCTAATGTAATCATCACCAAGCTTTTATTTTACACTCCTTTAATCCCTCTTCACCATTACTGAGGGAAAAGTGTGTTTCCTTAATTATGTGTACAGGTGAGTTATATTTTCTTCAAATTTCATATCACTTTTGGAAAATAATACTAATAAAACATTTATGAAGGCATTAGGTATAATTAAGTTCAAAGATAATGCTCCCCGAATATCACCCCAAGCCCATATGAAAATTGATATCAGTCCCATATAGGCCTCAGAATAGAACAATATTCTCTGTAGATTTCAAGATTAAGAAAGACATTGGTAAAGCCAGACCTTTTGTGCAAGAGGGGCAGATAGTTAACATAAATAAAGCCAGTCAGCTATAAAACAGTAAGGAAGAGAGGGGGTAGTGGCAAGTTTAATAAAGTATATTTTATGTAAAAAAGGCAAAATCTACTTGGGCCCAGCCATCACTGCATTGGAAAAATAAGAATCCAGTATTTTTTAAGTAATATAGAATGTCCAAATAAATGGGTAAAATTTCCTAAATTTTAATACATTGTACATGACAAACGACCACAAACTGTTTATAAACTGTTCATGGGCTGACAGTCTGCAACCTCTGTTGTAAATTTTTAGTGGAAAGAAATAACATCTGGATATGAAACCCTAAAGCACAAGATTTTCCCATAAAATTTCTTTTTAGTCAACCATGTCCTTCACTTAGAGTTAAAGCAAAATGCTCATTGCAGATATGAAAATATAAGAATAATGCTGCAGAATCTTTTATAATGTTTTACATATTATTTGAGATACATATTGAAAAACCATGGCAAAACAAGGTGTTTTGTAGGTTTTAATGTACTGTGATCTTAAAATTCTTTTCAATTCACGTTCATTAATTTTACCTTTCATCACTAAAGCTTTTGAGAATTAATCGTCTTATGTATTGCCTGTACATAATAAATTATCCCAAATGGTTTTTGTCTTTTCATTCCAAAGTTACTTTATATGATTTGCTTTTTGCAATTTGAATGTGTAAACATCTGAAATATCATTAAAATAGAAGTGGACTTATAACAATGTTCAGGAACTTAATGTAAAAAAAAAAAAAAAGAGGATATATATTTTCAACTCCTCAGTTCAGTTTTTCCACTTTCCTTCTAGAAATTGTTTCTGTCAATTTTAATTTTCATTGAGTTGAATGGGAAAAGGATGTAAAGAGACAACTACCTCAAGCTGCAAATAGCAATAGAAGATTAGTAAATGTTTTCAGCAGTTCCAAGTTTTATTGAACCTGTCTTCAATGGTATGAGGACAAATAAAATAGCATTTCTGGAATAGCAGTAAGAGACATCATGGTGTTTTAAGTTTAAGAATTGAAAACTAATTCATAAAAGATTCCAAAATCGCAATATCATAGAGGTACAAAGAAATTACCATTAAAAAAAAAGAAGAACCTTAGACTCTACCTAACATGAAGATGTGAAGCAAGAGTAGCTTTTATGAAAAGAGGAAAGTTAATATAAGATAGATCAATATTGCCAGCATATTTCAATGGTTATTTTGTAATGACACACATTAGCAGGGCAACTGCAGATATTTATCCTAGGTTCCTATATTTTCAGCAGTTGTGAGCAAATTATTACCTTCAAAATTTCTATTTTTTCTTTTGAGGTCATTTCCATTGTGTAATCAAAAACAGAGTAAAACAGAAGAATGACATTATCAAAGAACGAAAGGATGTTAAAATGTTATTTTTAAAAGCCAAATGTAGAAATAATACAGAATAAGGGAAGAATCTTTTTGAATAAAGTAATAAGGTTACATGTTTAAGACCTTACAGAATATACACATTTTAAGAGAGGTCAAAAAGCAGTCTGTTAACTGCCCTTAACTTCATCAGACCTTAGCATACCTTGACTTGATTGTTAAAGAAACTCTGTAGGAGTTGCACACATATTCCCTCTAGAAGGAATGTTGAAACACTGTAGAAATGGATTTTGGAAATCTTATGTTATACTCCATTCATAGCATATTTGAGGGTTTGCTATATTCAAGTGCCATAGCCAGTCTGAAGAAAACTTAGCTAAGTATTTAGATAAAAATACCCTGACCTCCATACCAGGAATGCCTCCTGGTGAGGTTAAATGTATAATGATCACCAATGAAATTTTGTTTTTTTTTTTTTTCAGCTCAGAATTACATTAACCAACCACAGTTTAGATGATTCTAGACTTTTAGTGTCCCTGAATATGAAAATGTATTTGTAGATGAAAAATAATATCTCCCTTCTGGAAAAAATATCAGACTAGATAAAATACTTTAGGGTACATTGGTGGAAAAATTAGTAAAATGGCATTTTTGCTCTATAAATAAAAATGAGACTTTGATGCTATTTTTGATTGCCTGTAACAAATATTTCCTAAAGAAATTATAAAATAGCATTTGCCATGGAAAGCCACAGCAATACCAGTTATGAACTGGATGACTATATTCACAATTGGGAAGGCTCTTTCTAGACAAAAACATTTTCATCATCAATAGTAAGAATATTTTGATTGCTGACTATACGGGGAGTACAGTAGTACCCTTTATCTGCAGTTTCACTTCCTACGGTTTCAGTACCCATGATTGACTGCTGTCCAAAAATATTAAATGAAAATTCTAGAAATAAACAATTCCTAAGTTTTCAGTGGTGCATTATTTTCAGTAATGTGATGAAATTTTCTGCCATCCCTCTCCATCCTGCCTGGGACCTCAATCATCTCTTTGTGCAGCATATCTACATTGTAGACTCTACTTGCCTATCAGTCACTTGCAGCCATCTTAGTTATCAGGTCAACTGTTACAGTATTGCAGTGATTATATTCAAAGAACTCTTATTTTACTTAAGAATAGCCCCAAAACACAAGAACAGTAATGCTCGCAGTTCGAACATGCCAAAGAGAAGCCATAAAATGCCTCCTTTGAGTGAAAAGGTGAAATTCTTGACTTAATAAGGAAAAATATCTGTATGTTGAGGTTGCTAAGATCTTCATTAATATCGAATCTTCTATCCACAAAATTGTAAAGAAGGAAAAAGAAATTCATGGTAGATTTTGCTGCCATACTAATTGCATTAGTTTTACTGTCACACTGCAAAAGTTGCAGCCACAGTTCATGATAAGTGCTTAGATAAATGAAAAAGGCATTAAACTTTATCATAGGTATGTACACACAGAAAAAAAAACAATGTGTATGTATATAGGATTCAGTACTATCGACGGTTTTAGGCATCCAATGGAGGTCTTGGAATGTATCCCCTGTGGATAAGGAGGGACTATTGTACTCCCATAGGACTGCAAATAAACTCCCATAGTGAAACAATGACAAAAATAGGTGTTTGAGCAGAAATAGTTTTTGCAAGAGGCCTGGGTATAGGATAAAAAGCAATTGTTTCAATGCTACTGAAAGCCTTTCTTGCTGATGTTGTTTTTAGAATGTATGTGTGTTCACTATGTTAAAATATCAAAAGTAAGATTATATTTATGAATTCACTTAACAAAGTTACCACTAATATTAAATCTAATATAGACACAAATTTATAACAGTTACTTTAAAAAATCTTATTCTTATTTATACTTTAAAAAGTGGGTAAATGTGACACAAATGATGCTTCCTAACAATACTGATATAAAAATTAAATTAATTTAATTGAACTTTTATTTAAAAGACTTTATTTTATAAATCCTGGTATACTCAGAGGCTATTTAGAAAGGCTGCATTGCACTCTTATTCAAATCTATAATGTCTAAAAAGTTATCAACACAGCCGTTCTCAATATGTACACTTTTAAAATTTTCTTCCCCTTCTTTGATAATAAATGTGATATTTATATTGCAAAGGCTTTATCTATTTCCTGAAAATAAATCCTTTTCTGTTACACATAAAACTTCTAGATGACTTACAGACTTCGATTAAAACTAAATTTCAAGCATTAATAGGAAAAAGCATAAAGCCAAATGTTTTCTCAGTTGCAAACCAAATTAAAATATTTTCATTTGGATTTACCATAAATTACACAGGAGATCTGTAAAACAAAGGTAGCTGAAGTAGGTAGCTTTTTTTTTTTTAAACTCCAGACATTTAAGGAAACAGTTGAGATATTCAATAAATCCAAAATATGACCAAGTTCATCCATCCCTAAAAGTAATTAAGAGATAGTTTTAATCCTTTTATTTGAATTAATATCCTCTTTAGCTTGAGCTATATTTCTCTTTTCCCCCCAAATTCATAAAAGTCCTCATGACTACAAATGGAATATATATAATTGTTTTTTTTTTTTTTTTCTTCCTTATTTACCTCTCATCATTAGCAGGAACACCCTCGGATTCCAATTCTGAGGGCATCCAGTTGTGGGTCTAGCAAGACTTACACTACTGTCAGTCTGCTCAGCCTAGCAGAACATTGATTTTTTAACAGGGAGCCTTGAAGAAAATAATCCAATATTCTATTAGACAATGAATACAGGCAGTCGAATGTGTAGGAAGGAGCCTTTCACTCAATTTTCATGTATATTCATGAAGAAAGGCCTTTCTCCGTTCCCATTAGAATGTTTGCCTGTGGATATATTTAAGAGGTGAATCATCAGGAGAATCTTGCATACATGGAGTAAGAGGGGATAGGTAAAAAGATAAATCAAAGGAGAATAAATGGCATAAAAGAAAAAATAGTTTAGCGGTATTGGAGTTTTGTTGTTATTTTTCATTTAAAATTTCTTGGTTGGCTCAGTAAGAATCTGTCCTCAACAGTTCACTTAGCCTGTGTTTGAAGCTCATCACAACTCCATGAACACTCGCTTCAAATCAGCCAAGTTAGCTCAACAAAACAAGTTTTCCAGTCATATTCCCGTGTCTCTTGTTTGTTTGTTTGTTTTGTTGTTGTTGTTGAATCTTAAGAGAATAATGTTCAGCTATTCCCTGATATTTTCACATTATTTCAACTCAGACCTAGGTAATGCAAAAGGAAAGTAATCGGGTGAAAATTTATCAAGGAATAAAATGGTTTAGATTTAGAAAAAGAATGAGCTGAGTTTTTAAATTCAAAGTTGTAAGCTTTTTATATTGTTAAAAGACAAAATACAACTGAGTAAACTTAAAATATCATACTGGCTGTATGCAGCATCTAATCTAGCAGACAGAAAGGAGCACTGAGGAGCTGTACAAAAGGAAAAACTTTTATAAGCAGAAGTGAGTGGGTACAAAGAAGCTATACTGAGCAAAAAAGTGGGTTGGTTACTGCATGGTTACTTTCCTTTAGGGGATACAGGGGTCTATCAGGCAGATTAACAAACTACTACTGACCAGCCAATTCCTGATTAACTGGTTTACGATTCCATTTCTGGGCGAAGCCAAAAATGTAATTAAGTTGTTTTGGTTTGGTGATCTAGGACTTAGTATAAGTGCCTCCATTTGGGCCTGCTGTCTTGTTTTTAACAATGTAAATGTAGATGGCAAGCTTGGATGATATGATAAGCAAAAATGAGCTAATGCTATACAATATAAGGCATCTATAAAATCTAACTTAAAAAGCTAAGATATTTAGTGACAAAAGAAATAACTTACATATGGAACATTTCTCTGAAGGCCAAACCTTCCCTTTCTTAACTCTTGAGAAGGTCAGAGGGTGGAGAAAAGGTATGTAAGAGGTCACTTTCTGGCTAGTAATCGGTCAGACTTTTAGACTCAACTTCCCTCAATAGCAATCCTTCTATTTTTGATGAAAAAGTATGAAAACAAATGTAACCACTGCACAGCCTTCTGATATCTTCTGTGTTTACCTATGAAGAGAAGCCTACCAAAAAAACCCCAAGATATTGCAATTGTGTTTATAAATTGGTTTCTTTTGTTTGAAAGAGAAACTATCTGCAATCAGTCATTTCTAGATACATTGTTTAGCTCCTAGTGTTTCTATCAATAAATTCAACATTAATAAGTGAAAAAGTTTTTTAAATATTTAACATAAAAATTAGATTAAATCACAGAGGAATTAAACATTCTGTAAGTAAGAGCACCACTTTATTTCTTTAGACTTCGATTTCTTACTTCGCTAAATTCTGACATTGTATTACAAACTTTACAATCACTGCTAGATTTACTAGTTAGAAACTCAAAACCTATTTCCAAGAAAAAGATAAATAGTAAAATAATTATTTATTTGTAGTAATCTTTGGTATCTAGTCCCAAGTGATATTGAGGGTTTTCTTTTCAACACTACAGTATGACCAGGCAGACACAGTATCCAAAACAAATAATTCTGACAGTGCAGGTTTTGACTGGTATGGCAAAACTGGAGAGATGACATCATTAAAGAAAAATAGTGGAAATTCCTTATTATACAGACTTTCACTCATGGTTACAGATGTGCATCAGTGGGTAGACAGCCCTTCAGATATCCCTTCACAATTTAATATATTCTCATTCCAGCTATCTTAGAATTTGCTAACAGGCTACTTCCAAAGGCTGCTCTCCAACAGGTGCAGGTTCTTATCACAAAGTGAACTCATTTGCACCTGCTTACGGCTCTGCATGGAGTACAGTAACTGTGTCAGTAGTACTTTTGCTTATCAAATTTACATTTCAAAGTGACTAAATTGTTTTGAAAGTGTATCCCAGTGTGGAGTCTTTTGCAGTCTCGGCTTGATGTTTAAAATGCCTGGTATCTACAGGGGAAAAAAAAAATGCATTCTTGACATTCGACAAAGTGCAAAAGAAAAAAGTTAAATTGCTCCCAAGTAGAACAAAAGTACAAGTAGTCTTTCTAGAGATACATATGGCTTACATTACTATTAATATTTAGAATATTGAATTATGTGCTAGTTGGCTAAGGAATTTTAGAAGATATCTATGTTACTGCACCCTCCTCATTTCATAAATGAAAACACTGCATTCCAGAAGGCTTAAAACATTAGCAAAATGATATAGTTTGGATTTGGCTATGTCTCAGTTTGATTCCTGACTCTATCACTTAAGCTGTGGGAATGCTAAGCCTCAGTTTCATGATCTGCTAAATATTAAATAAAATAACTTAAACAATCAGTTACAAATAAACTAAGGAAGGAAATGTAATGGGAAGAACTCAAGTCACAGCAGTGAAAGACCACTGAGAAAATGTGAGATGGCAGAATGGTTATAGGCCTCACAGAAGGAAGTGAGAGGCACACAACAGGAAATATTTCAATATCTATTGCCAGTCTGTTAGCCTGACCTTTTATAAGTCCTGGAAATGGTACTGGATGTTTTTGTTTGACTCTTCAGTTTATTTCTCTCCCTTCTCTACTCTTCTCTGCATTTTCTAGTGTTCTGTCAGGTCTTGGTAACTACTCTAGCCCCTTGCCACCTCAAGCCAAGACTAGTAACAGATAGGCTGTACTGTGGTACTCCCCGCCCATACCTACACCTTTGTAAATAGTCTTTGAGTAAATAAATCTTCTTTAAATTATCCAATTTCAAGAATCTGTGTGTTTCTGATTGGGATGCCTAATATGCCACCTGATGACAGAGGCATGCTACAACTTCCTGGAGATATGAAACAGCTCAAATGGATATGACTCCAGATTGTCTGTCTGGTTTTTACTCAGACAAATATTATGGGGTACAATCATTCTGATTATACTTTTGAACTAGGTTCCTGGGACAACTTTCTGACCTGAACTAATTGCAGGGTCATTGGTGCATAGATATTGGATTCCTGGAATTTAGGGATAGTGCTAGTTTTCAGAGAGTGTGAGGATTATTAAAAATATATATATTTGTACATATACATATATTTCCTCTATTATTATCTAAAAATATATCACCTTTGGTTCAATAAAACATTTGTCAGTTTCTAATTATATGTTTAAAGTAAAAAATGTAGATTAGATTCAATAACTAATTTAATATCTACGTCCACATAATGTCAATCAATAGATTGATTTCAACATAGAGAAATGTCTCCAGAGACATTGGAAGTTCTCCTTGCTGCTCAAAGCCATGAAAAATGACATGTAATTTGTGATATATAAAGTTTAAAATACATTATTGAAAGGAATTGTTAGTGTATGTGAATTAAGACTAAGTTTCTCTGTAATATGAAAGAAAGGCTAAAATTCAGGAGACATAATTTAGTTAAAATAAATACAAACACCATAATTTCAGGTTTAGAAAAATACAAAATGTTTTCAAATATACCCTTTTTTAGACTTATTTAGCAAAAGTTTATGCGAAATATATTAGTGTAGTTTTAGTTGGCCACAAGTTCAAAATAAGCTTATGAAATGATGGTTTGACTAAAAAATGCAAATATGAAATAAATTAAAATAGTATGTATAATGAAACATATATAAATATATATAAAAATGTAAAAAGTTTAAATATATTTAAAAATATAAAATTCTATATGCATTTTTGACTGCTGTGCTTAGATTTTATCTTACTATTATCTTATTATTTTATCAAAAACTTATTTACCAAAGTCTTTATTTGAAGAGTAGTCTTTTGGGAGACAAACTAAAACCATTCTGTGTTGTGCCAATGAACTAAGACCAATGGGCAAAACTACAAAGAGTTATGATTTCAGTTTAATGTAGTAAAAACGTCAATTAAAGATACTTAACAACGTATCAGTTCAATTCCCAGAATTGTAACTGAATGACTATAGAAGAAATCCATGATCTGAAAGAGAATAGACTAGAATGTCAGAAGTTCTGAGCCTTCTAGGGACTAGCTCTATTAGAGAAAAATATCAAGTCTGTGTCAATTATAAACTATATTCTTATACTTCAGGGTAAGACTTGAGATATAAAAGGGCACATTATTTTTTCTCACCAGGCTAGGTAATATTTTAAATTTAACTTTACCACATGTCTAATATTTTTTTGTTTCTATCACATTCATATTGCTTTTCTATCCTATACAATTTATTTATTCTCATCTTAAAGTGTAGAGTTCTTCATCTTTGCATCAATTAGTAAATTTAGCTATATCACAGTTGTCAAATATGAAAATACTGCACTTTGAACAACATATTTATACCCTAAACCAAGATTTTACTTTGCAGTATTCTTGCATATCATGATTTTTTTTCTCTCCAGGAATATAATTAATACACTGGTCAAGTTTTTAAACTTGTCGAGAATACATTTTTATAAGCTTATTTTGAAAATTCTATACAATTAAAATCAATGTAACCCAATTTGCTCATTATTTTTGTGGGAAAAATTGTTATAAAACAATTTTATAAAATATTTGTTGGAAAGAGAATAGTGTTTCATTCAACATGAACATAAGGTGAATTTGATCTGAAGTTCTTTCTCTCAGCTTCTAACATACTCATCCTTTAGAGCCCTTCCACCTACCTCTGTTTTAATTACACCAGCATTTTCTCTTAGATTCTATTAATGATAGGTTTAAGGCTAGTGAAAGACCTCTGTCTACCTACTCACTTACCCTAACAGCAGAGAGCTGAGGCAAACAAAAAGTTCAAACTAATATTATAGTAAGGATGATATTTAAATCAATATTTAAATTCTATGGACCAAGTCATCTATATAATTTTACTAATCTTCTTCTTTGCAGAGATAAGTAGGGATATTAAATTAATTGAGAGTGAATATCTAGAAACATAATACACTTTGTCTGATTACCTATAAATCTCATTTTAAAATAATAGCAGTTTTAACACTATTCTTCTCAAGCCATATTTTAACTTAAAAAATATCATTAATTAATTGTCTAAAGTTACAAAAGAAAATATGGAATGGATATTATGATAGTGTATTAGGATTACTTTCTATTTCATTTTGATAGAAAAAAGTGCTCATTTATAACCTTATTAGGATTTAGACTGTGAAAAATCTCAAAATCCTTGAATTTTTTTGAAAAAGATGAACATATTCAGATACAGAAAATAAAGAAGTGGCACAGTATGGTTGCTATCAAATTGCCTATACTATTTTCCCCTTGGAGCTAGAAAACAAAATCTAATCAAATTTATTTAAAAAGAGAAAAACACTGGAAAAATTGTTTCATGAGAAACTTTAGCAAGACCCAAATTTAGTAAATTAATGTCTAAAAAAAACAAATATTTTCCAAAATAATTCTACTATACATTCATACAGGTTTTTTTTTTTTTTCTACTGTCACATATACATGGATGAAAGAGCAATCTTCTTTTTAGGTCATAGATGGATGTGTGTATTCTCCTTAGCTTTATTCTCACAATATAGTTCAAGCAAGGTCCTAAAGAAAACACATTATTTCCCAGAAACAATGAGTGTTGCCAAATGTCAAGAATCACTCGACTGTTCCTCTGATCTATTCTCCTTTCATCCTCCCAGGGACAATTCTACTTTTGCCCCTTTGAGAGAAATATAGATTTTGGGCAAGGAGGAAACCATTACTTTATCATATCTTCAATAATATTATCTAGTGGCTAAAATCTTAAACATCAGACAGAACTAGGGAGGATGAAAAGAGATTAATAAAGTTGGGAAGGATGATTTTGTTGATATCTAATCTCCTTTCTCACATGAATTATGCACTTTTGGCTCAGAGTTTTAATTTCTCAAGGTCTAATGCTAAACCTTTAGTTCAGCCCTAAATATAACGAAATTGGTGGACAAGCCGCATAGCTATAATATATTTAGCCTTATGGAGCTCTTCCTTTTTAGATGCTCTCAGTAGAAAGTGTATTTTGAACTGTCTTGTGGTAGAAGCAAAGTCTTTATGTTAACATATCCAGATATCTACCCAGAAATCCATGGTGACAAATAATACCCGTTCATAGGATGACTGACTCAGAAAATGAGTCCTGCTTTCAACTTATTAACAGAGCTAAAATAACTGAAATTTTAACTTCATAAACGTGGCTCCTAGGCCTTGTCTTCTAAGCAACTAAGCTAACCGATCACTGATTTTATAAATTTACATGTGGTCTTTCCAAACCTGGGTAACAGTATTCAAATTCATCATAGGACATTTTATATCCAAGGACCCATTCTGGTGGTAGCCAGAATCTTTGTATGTACTTGCAAATTGAACAGTTAAAAAAATTGGCATTTTATATGGATAATGGAGAATTCATAAGGAGCAAAGTACACATATTGAGAATGTTTTGGTGAACAGAGATAAGCAAGCAATGTGCTACATTAATTTTTAAGAGTCTGAATATTAATTTCCTCAAACAATTGCATCTCTTATGCTTGCCTTAATTTTGAACACATTTTAATAAAGCATCTTTATTTAATAATATTTGATCATGCAAAATTAAACACATTTAGCTTTTCTCTTTTCTGGTAATAGAATAATGCTCACTTAGGATATCTTTTTTGCCTTGAGACAATTTAAAAGCCCATGGGGTCTAGACTTCTGAATACCTATTTAGAAACTACAAACCAGAGGGAAATCTCCTAATATTACTGAATCAAGTTAATTTTTCAATTTGAGACTCTCTTGATCCATTCTGAGATTTTTTTTTTTAACTTCAATTGTCTGAGCAGAAATAATAATCATAAAATTATATTCTTGATTCATATAGAACCATTTAAAAACTGAAAATGGGGTTTATTTTCAGTGATTCAAGAAAGATGACTTTAAAAAAAAAAAACAGAAACAAAAGTAGCAGCATATATGTTAATATAATATTTATTTTCTACTAATTTATGAAATTTATATAAGCTTTTTATGGTTGCTTATTGCTAATCTACTTCTCCATCTTCTTTGCATTTCATTTTCCTATAGTAAACCTCCATACTTATCAAATTGCTTCTCACTTTCTAAAAATGCTATAATATTTTATTCCTAGATGTCTTTGCATATGCTTTTCCCTCTAAATGCAAGAGTCTTCACTGAGAATTCTTCTGTATAAATCATTCTTTAGGACCACAATCAAGGATTTCTCACAGAAATATTATGTGATACTCACCAAAGTCATAAGTCTTCATGCTGCTTTTTGCATAACTCTAGTATTTATTGCAGTGTTTTTATTATGGATTTTATTATTTGTATATTTTAGTAGATGTGAACTCCTTAGCAAAAAGGCTTTTTGATTCATCTAATAATAACTACCACAGGTCTGGAATAGAGTTTGTAGAATTGAGTAAATGCGTGAATAAATGAAAAACAAGGGATAAACTTTGGTGACTCTATGCATTACCATGACATAGCTGATCTCCAAAGAATACATACATTGTAACCTAAAAAGGAAATTCCCAAGTAATCAAGTCAGTCAATTCATTTAGTTGTATTAACTTGCTATTACATCATGGATCAATCATTCTAGTTATTTTAATGGCCAAATCAACTTAATCACTGCTTTAGTTACTGTGGATTCCAGATCCTATTCTGAGGTCAAAACTGGCCAGGAAACTTGGAGTTTCCCCTGAAATTTCCTCTGAATAAGGCATAGATTAATCAGACCATTAAAAAATATCATTAGAAGGTCAACACAGCAGTTGCCTTTCCTCAGCAGTAAAATGTGGTTAAGCATAGATTTTGGAGTCAGACAGATATGGCTTCAGTTCCTGAAAACTTTACTTTCTAAATGTGTGACCTTGAGTAAGATAATTTCCTTAGCCCTGTTTTTTTTTTTTTAAATTTATTTTTGTTTTTTAAAATTGAATATCAATATTTACCCCATGAGTGGGGGTGGAGAAATGACATGAGAATGATAAGATAGCAAATGGAAGATGCCTAATTCCGTGTCTGACACATAGTAATTAAGAAATATTAGTTTACTCCTTTAACTACCACATTTTTTTTTTACCAGCCCTCCTCATTGATCTTTATCTTGCTTTGGTAAACATTCTGAATTCTGGGGTTATTTGGTTAACAATCACAAATGCCACCAAAGACTTCATTAACATTTAAAATATAGCTGAAGTTGAACTAGTATAGTGTACTGAGCATAATAATTATTTTCTTCTTTCCTTCCTTCCTCCCTTCCTTCCTCTCTCCCTTCCTTCCTTTCTTCTCTCTTTCCCTCTTTCCTTCTTTCCTTCCTTCCTTCCTTCCTTCCTTCCTTCCTTCCTTCCTTCCTTCCTTCCTTCCTTCCTTCTTTCCTTCCTATGTCTTCCTTTGAAGATATTTTGGAATTAATATCTTTATAAAAATTTTATGAGTATTTGCTCTCATTTCATCTAAAGGTTGTTGATCATCTCTAATCTTTACTTCTATATGAATTATTTTTCAAACTCATTTTTTCAGGTTTATAGTAAATTATTTAAAACTCATCACAAGCTAATGAAAATATTTTATGTTTTTCTCTTATTACTAATGCACTTAAGGTTGCATCTTTATAATTCTCCTGTTTTTTATTCAATTTAGGAAAAATTGCATTAGCTAATTTGTTTAATTTTGTGTAAACAAAACAACCAATTGATTGATGAATCTTTCACTTTTCAGCTCATTGTTTAAACATTAGGTAGATAGTTACCAATTAAATTATTCCACTGAGCAGGCATAATAGGGTGGCATTTTCTAGCATTGGCAGAGATTATAGCTGCTGAGATCAACTTTTAAGGTATTAGACATGTATTTAGTGAAGAATGGTTAATAAACACTAATTAAGTTAGCTACAAAAACCCTTGGGGGAAGATCAATATTACTAAGTGTTTAAACTGGCTTTTCACATTTACCAAGTCTATATGCAATTGGGCAAGCTGCAGTTCTTCCTCTGCTTTTCTATTTTCTCCTCCCCTTTCATTTAAACTGAAAGTTGGCTTGCAGATCACATTCCTAATAATCTTTTGCTTCTAAAGGAACTTATTTAAGCTGCTACACATAAATTCTATGTTGCATAATCTCGTCTAACTCTGGGTTACTGAGTGTGGTTAATATGTAAAGTTGATGAATTTGCTAGGATTAAGTATGAATATTAACAAGGCAAAAAAAGATTCCCACTTGCTTCCTCCAAGGTAGAGCTCAGGGTAAAATTCCAAGGTAAAACAGCATTTGATTGACAGTGCAAGTAAGAATAATACTGATTTTAGCACTAACTGCCAAAATCACCATTTAAGTAATGGTTAACTGGACATAAGCCAAAATTACTAGGTACACAGAATCTAAAGTCTTTTGTGAATATAAGCTTTCCTCAATCAATTATTGGTTACTTAAAGTGCCATCTAATATAATAACTATAATGATAATAATAATTAAGATGAATAGGACATGTTTACTATGTAGCAGGTACAAGGTACTTTATTTTTTTTCCTTATGGCCATTGTTTGAGGTAGGCACTGTTATAATTCCCATTTTACCTTGGGGATTCTCATTTTACAATGAGTAATCTGAAGCTCATAAAAGTTAGGTAATTACCAATAATTACATAGTCACTAGATGATAAATTTGGGATCTGATCTTGGGCAACTTGTTTCTAGAGTCTTTGCTCTATATAAGGCAATTTTTAATTTTGTTCAAGGTGCCAAATTTTAATTTTACTGAAGCTGGATTCAGGATTACAGACCAGATGAAGGGACTCTCAACAGTGCTTTCAGCAATCATTGATGGAAGGTAAAGGAACTATTTGCATAGGTAGAAATCACAAATATTTATGTTGTCAGAATAAAACCTAAAAACACTGAACAAAAGAAAAAAGGTGAAATGATCAGAGAGGACACACTTGGAAGCTAGATCCTCAGAAATAACTATAAGAATGGCATCTGTCATTTTCTGAGATACTAATATTCTAGTTTTATTATTTTCCCACCAGGCCACCTGTAGTACTATCCACAAAGATCTTATAATTTATGACAACATATTAATATTACAAATAACAAAACCTTATATTTTTTGAATGCCTCCTATGCATCTGGCACTGAAAAAAGGGCAAATGCCTGGGGAAAAACATTAGAATTAAGTCACATAATAGACCACCTAAAGCCTGAGAGAAAAAAGAAACGATTAATTATGATCTATCTACATTTGACAGAAACTGTTTCTAAAGAAGTTCAAACATTAGAATTATAAGATAAAGACATTAAGACAATATCTTAAATATTCTCAAAGAGCTAAAAGAAAACATAGACAAAGAATAAAGGAAATCAAGAAAATAGTGTCTAAATAGAATAATAATATGAATGAAGATAAGTTATAAAAGAAACCAAACAGAAACTTTGGAGCGGAAAAGTACAATAACAAATAAAAAAAAAAAAAGTCCTCTAAAGAGAATCGATAACAGTTTAGAGAAGGCAAAAGACAGAAGACAGAATCAGGAAATATAAAGACAGGACAATTGATATTTTCCAGTCTGTGAAGTATAAAAAGGAATGAAAAAGTAAACAGAGCCTAAGAGATTTCTGGGACATCACCAAGTGGACCAACATCTGCTTTGCAGAAGTACCAGAAGAAGAAAGCTGCAGAAAGCATATTTAGTAGTAACAGCTGAAAGCTTTCCAGGTAAACTGAGATATACAGTAATCCAGATTCTAAGTGAATTCAAAATCCATTAGAATTATTTCTATAAATACTTACCCTTTTAATTTTTTAATTTTGTTATCTCCATGACTTTCACTCTTAATCCACTTCAATTACCTACTCCAACAGCCTCACCATAATCTTCCACATCACTCAGAATTGTTTGTTCCCCTAAACAGTAAATTCAATTACTCACTCTCTCCATACAACTCCAATTCCTATGACCACCTTACTTAGTTACTCTAATTATAATTATTCCTTACCCTCATCAAGACTTTCAGACTTTCGATTCTTCCATTTCTTGCTCCCTCAACCTTATCCTATCTTTCTCTACTTCTTAATTCAGTTTTGATTTTATACTCTATCTTTTCAAATCTATTGATTCCTGTTCAAACCATTCTTCCATAATAGTTTAGTTTTCCAAACTCCAATCTCTTCTTATTTCTGTAACTTGGCTACTGTTGGCTAACATATAAACATGTATATATGTTATATGTATATATATATGTATATGTATATATGTTAGCATGAAGATTAGAGAATTAATCTTTCTGTGGCATGTCTGTTGTAATATTAAGTATCTGCTCAAATTTATTAACTGCATTCACAATGGTTTAAAAATACCTATAGGTTGGTAATCAAGGCTCTAAAAAAGAGTTATCTCAACCTTTTTTTCCAGATGTCTTTCATAAGATTTATTAAACAAACCAAAATTGCAAAAGAGCCTTGCATTCT
Organism: Eidolon dupreanum; assembly: GCA_028627145.1. Classification (NCBI taxonomy): domain Eukaryota; kingdom Metazoa; phylum Chordata; class Mammalia; order Chiroptera; family Pteropodidae; genus Eidolon; species Eidolon dupreanum. Next base: position 20,437,591 of record CM053514.1, on the reverse strand, counting down.
AACCACAATTATATTCATTATTTTCTAAATATATCTTCTCATTTCCAATATTATGATTATATTTATCATACTGTTTCTCTTTCCTGGAACGCTTACTTCTTTTTACTTATTTACATGCTACTTATACCTCAAAATCTTGACTATGTATATCCCCTTTAGGAAAAGTTTTTGACTGATAACTCAGCCTGTATTTCTTTCTTCACTTCCTTGCACATAATAGGATTATGTGACAAATAAAATAATGTATAAAATATGCTATACCTAAGCATGCATGTTTTGCAGCTGTTTATATTTAGAGAATATCACCACTACAATTCTTGTCATTTGACTATTCCCGTAACAGTATAGCCTGATCTATTTTTTGAACCTTAAAGTAGCAATATCTTTATTTACAAAATATACAGTTTCACAGAAGTACAGACTGATGTTCACTGTTATTTAATTTCTCATGTTTTTCAATGTTCACTCAACTAGTTCATAATATTTTATTACTTAGAGAACATTTCTTTACTTCTTCACATTGAATACAGCAACCAACACACAATACATATTTATTTATTTATTTATTTATTTATTTATTTATTTATTTATTTAATAAATAGATAGATGATAGAAGATAGATAGATAAATAGATGGATGGATGAATGTAGATAGATACTGCAAAAAAAAAAAAAAGGAAAGAAAGGAGGGAGAAAAGAAAGAAAGGCAGAAGCAAACATATTAAGAAATGTGAAACAAGTACACTGGCCCTCACTGATCAATATTCTGTTTATTCATACTTCCATTTCCTCTAGTTTATTCTAGGGATTTCTATCTGGACTTATTGTCAACATTCTCATTTTATTCTCAATATCTCCTAATCATTTTTTTATAAACCCATTTTCAAAACAGCCTGAAGATTTAGGTTGGTGAATTAATGTTTGTAAAGTTTCTTAAATATTACACAATGCTATACAGATATAAGTATTAAAAACTAATCTAAATCTGAAGCCAGAATAGCTTCTGATCTCAATACTGTTGAATTGAGTTGTCTTTTGAATTCCTCTCACATTGTTCTGTCCCTTTGTAAATTTAGTAAAAATTGTGCAATACTCGGGATTTAGAATGGTTCAGAGAAATTCTCATGAAATTCTGTGAAGAGAAAGTCATCCAATTAGTAGGAAATACTTGCTTTTTTTTTAGCTAGATAAGAGATTTGCTATATAGACAGAGTATTAAAAACTTATATTAAATTTTCTTACTACTTTAAATGTACATATAAGAAAGCAAATTATGACTGCTAAAGGAATTGTTTAATTTTTAAGTCATTTAAAAGTCCCCATTACATGTTCCACAATATGTATTTTATAAATACATAAGAAAGTATTTACATAGAATATGAGATTCTTTGCAAATGTTTTAAAATCTAGTATAATTTATTATATATTTGAGCAAGTCTTCTATTGCCAATGTTGTTTATGTTTATATAAAATTAACCACAGAGTTACTATTATATCCTTAGATTTGTTTTAAATGCCAAGTATGTGACAAGAAGAAAATGAAAAAAAAAATTGCTAGACAGGAGACAGTTCAAAGCGAACACATTTTAAATAGAAAAAAATTGATATGTCTACCTGTTTTCAAAATATTAATATTGTTTCACATCCATAAGTAAAATGTTAAATTCCCTTCTTATTACCTTTTGAATGTCTTTAAAATGTTGTCCATTTGAAGTTCCTCTTATTTGCCTTTCCAAGCTGACAGTTTCTCTATTTAAAATATTTTAAATTTATTTTTAAAGGGCATTTAAATTTAAATATTATAACAAAGATACTAGTTTGCAAATACTCTTTGCAATAATAATGATAAAATAAAGCAAGTTAAAAAGACACAGTTAACAGAATACTGCTTTCAGTAATCTATTGTGCAGGATACTCTGAAGAGTCTTCCTGCTACAAAACAACTAGACTCTGGATAAAACATATTTTCAATGAATTGTTGGCTTACAAGAAGAAAGAGTATTTCCAAGGATGTCCCAATTTCTTTCTTCTCCCACTCCCCACCCCGAAAAAAATAAAAAAATAAAAAAAAGCTCTGAGCTGAAATAAGATAAACTGGGAACAATGACTACTAAACAAACCAAAGAGGAGACACTTCCCTGAAAACAGCTTAAATGTGTGTAAGTGTAAAGACTAAGCCTTCTGCCAGTGCCCAGGAGAAGGTAGCTTAACCAGAATCACTCACACTGAATCTGCACCCTTGGAAGCAAAATTGTTTCCAGCTTGAGGGCATACCCTCTCTCCTGGCAGACACAAATGCAACTCCACTCTGCAGAAAATCATGCACAATTTGAGCCAATGGCAATGTCAGACATTGAGATGACTATCAAAGATCCCCAAGCTACCATGAACAAGAGTCACATAAGTGCAGACAAAGACCCCTATGCCTTTGACATTGCAATGATCACATTCAGAGTTAAAAACAATACTATGAAGAATGAGTTTAAATAAATAAAATTATATCCAAAATGTGTATTGAAAGTCAACAGCAAAAGATTAAAAGAGAAACAACCCTTTCTGAAATAAAAATATATAACTGATTGTTCAAAATTCCAGTAATAGGTTAAACAATAGATAAGTCCACCTAAAAGAAAAAATTAGTGATCTGAAAGTTAGACTGAATAAATTATCCTGAAAACAGCACAAAGACATGGAGAGAAAAAAATAGAAAAAAAAATGATTAGGAGATATTGGGAATACAATGAGAAAGTTGACAGTAAGTCCAGATGGAAATCCCTAGAATAAACTAGAGAAAATGGAGGTATGAATATGTTTAAAAAAATAAGAGGTGAGAATTATTTGGAAAGTATCAAAGACTTAATGTGAGGATATAAGAAGCATAATATATATAAAGCAATAAAAAATAGAAATATACCTGTAACTAGAAACTTTAGGAAAGCAAATATAATAAAAAGTTTTTAATTGCATCCAGAAAATAAAAGTACAAAAGGAAAAAAAAAGGCATTTATACAATTTTCTCAACAGCAGTAAGAGAGACCAGAAGATAGAATACTAACTTCATGAGAGAAAATAATAGCTTTTCAAGAATTGTCTTCCTGAAGACAAATTATTGAAAAACAAGGATAAATAAAAATATTTCAGGTAAATTAGAACCGAGTTTATCTCAATCTTCTACAAAAAGAAAATCTAAAAGATGTACTTCAGAAGTAAATAAAATAATCCCAGACAAAAGGTATGAAATGTAAGAAAAATGGGTGAGTAAATTAATTTATAAACAGTTTATTTATTATAAAAAATAATAATGTCTAGACTGTGAGTTGGAAGGAGGTCTGATTGAAATTAATGAGCTCTAGAATCATTGTATTAGTTAGCAAGTGCTTATTATATTGATTAACCTGTAAGCTTCAGTAAGTTAAATTATACATATGATTCCAGAATCAAACAAAAAGAGAATGTAAAATTTACAGAGAGGAAAGTTTTTAAAAGTATGGTGGGGTGGTAAAACCTAAATCATGAAGATTAAGAAAAACAATAATCAGAAAATATCTGCACAACAAAGATAACTTTAAAAGCAATTACAAAACATCAATAATCAGAATGCATTAAATGAGCTAAGTTCTGTTATATGTCATAGATTTCAGGTTGGATAAAAAAGGAAAATGCTAATATAAGCTATTTAGAAGGAACATGATCAAATCAGATGAGTAAAAAGTTTGAAAGCAAAAGAATTAGAAAAATGTATAAAGAAAATGTTAACGGAAGAAACACCGGAATAAATGTTAATATAATTAATTAATTATTGGTAGTACTCATTACTAGATATAGATACCACATATAAATAGAAATCAAGGTAGAAGTAGGGAAATATTTTAGCTGACACAAAATGCATAATGCAAGTATAACTTTACTATATGTTAGTTTGCTAGAGCTGACATAACAAAGTACAACAAACTAGGTGAGTTAAACAACAGAAATATATAGTGTCACAGTGTGGAACCTGAAATCTGAAATTAAAGTGGTGGCAGGTTTGATTTTTTCTGAGGGTGGTGAGGAAGAATCTATTCAGACCTCTCTCCTAGCTTCTGATGGTTTACCCAAAACATTTCTTGACTTAGAGATATTCATTCACACTGACCCCTGCACTCATGTTCACATGATGTTCCACCTGTGTGCATGTCTCCTTACATCCAATTTCTCTCTTTTTTAATGACACAGTCATACTAGATTGGAGGCCACCCTAATAACTTAATCTTAACTTATTATCCGAAAAGACTATTTCTGCCTAAGGTTTTATTCACAGGTCCTGGAAGTTAGAAGAACATCAATATCTTGGAGGGAGGGGCACAATTCAATTCACAACACTATAGAAAAATATTAAGTTAATGTAATTTTGTGGAATGCTGGAATGCTCTGCATGTGACTAATTTGAATATCCCATAAATATGTACTGATATCTTTTAATATTCTATTAATATACTTATAAATTTACATATTTATAAATAGCTTATATTTATTAATGTGATAACAGATCATATACTTTATGATAGAATTCTAAGTATAAAAAAGGAGGAAATATGAAAAAAACTGCAATGGTAACTGAATTACATTTTCACTTTGCAGAGTTGTGATATATATTTTCCTTTTTATCCTTTCACATTATCATTAAATTAACATAGATTCACAAGAAGTGTCACACTAATTGTAATATCTCTGAATTTGGTGTATAAAAAGGTTACACTTAATCAAAGCAGACCAGATTATTTACCAAGTCTTGGTCCTGGTACTGGTCGTAATATAGCATCATAGGTTTCATAGCAAATTTACATAATGTATACATTTTATAAGTTAATTAGATTCTGTTTATTTAAAGTAACAATTTTTAAATACCACATGTCAGAAGGCTGAAAGTTAAGAGGAAACTCTTCATCACATACCCACATATTCATTCAAAATCTGAAGTAATGAATAGATTTTGTAGTCTTAGATAGATCTCTAATATTCAAATTTCAAAAAAAATGCTACCTTTGTTATAATTAATTAGAAAGGCTCATTAAAATAAAAATATATAAAATTAAAATTGGTTAAAATAATGAAATAAGTTTGTTAATATCTTTATGTAAAAGGACTTCAATTAATTGGCATAAAATTTCTTCATAGTCAAGCTTATTCCCCCTGCCTTATTAGAAGAAGCCAATAAAATTAATACTTATTACCAATGAACATATACTATTTTGCAACACAATGAAAAACATTTAAAAATATTTGGTTAAAAGGAAAAACAATTTGGAGGTTTGAGTGAAGTCTAAGAACAGGTATAGAAGGAGTATTATCTGACCACAACTTTCATAGACAGGCACCTTATGGCTGGAGGGGAGTAATGATTCCAGAATTTCCACAGGAATAAAAGAAAACAAGGTACAGTAGACTGGATTTTGAACATATAATTCAAATGGACATTTTGTTATCTTGCACTATAGTGACATTGTGGACTGGATGTCAAAGTCTTAGTGAATAGAGGAAAATGATAAGAATGGGAGGTAGATGACAACAGTGAATATAGAAGAGCATACATACATCAACCATATGGCATAAATTTCAAATGAGCAGAGATCTTTACTCAACGGTCAGGGGGAAATTGTCTAGAATTAGGATAGGGATTTAAAGCATGTCAACCTTGCCCTCCAACCTTAACTTATACCTTAGCACTAGGGGATAATAAGTTTTGAGTAACATATCTTCAAGAATACTCCCAGAAAGCAGCATCTTCAGGGAATTCCAAGTTTCAAACAAAATCATAAGATATAATTAGAGTTTTATCAGTAGGTTAAGGCTGTGTGGGATTTTATTTACCATGAAACCACAGTTCCAAAAAACACAATGGGAGAGAGGAACCACAGCTTGAGAAGTCAGATTCAAAACCCAGAGAGACATAGAGATGAGAATTAATGAGTAAATTTTAATCTGACAGAATATATTTAAATCACAAGGTAAAACAGATTGAGATTAGTAGATTTATGGTCAATGCAAGGGGGGAGAGTATTATCTCAGGTCTTTTTTTAGTACTATATATTTTATATTTTCCTTCGAAATTGTAGTCTTTTTATACTAATATGAATATTTGAGTCTAACTACTTTCTTTTCATTCACACTGGGTTTAAAAAGTACACTGGTTATAACTGAAAATAATAAAGTTGTTTTCAAGCTGTATTTTTTTAAAGTAGGAATACGGACAGGCTGAGAAAGAATTATTTTTTCTTCATACTATTTTAATGTTTCTCATTTCTCAAAGAGCACCCTCAGGCAAAGTTTTGTATCTGTTACAGAGACATTAAAAGAGAAATCTCAGTTCCTATAAGACATTTGCACATTTCAGAAAAAAAAAAAAGTCTTTTCTGTATTTCATTAGTATCACCAATGAAAAGAATGGCAGAAAAGATATAGTAATTAATACATATTAATGCATCAGATTTTACTTGATTCTATACTTAAAGACAGGAAAATTAAGCTAAGTATTCCTACTTTTATTTCTCTTGCTTCCCTGTATAGTATGATAAGTGAACCTTATAGCTCTAATGTTTTGGTTAAAAGAGACTTTTTTTATGCTAAAAAGCCCAAAGGAAATAGCACTGGTGAATTTTAGAATATAATTTACCTCTTCAACTTTATCATTTATGTTATTTCATGCGATTCAAACTTCTACACTTAAAGGTTCGAACAAAAGAGGTACTCATGTTTGTTTGTCTATAATTTTTATGCTTCCTTAAAAATATTGTGAGTGCTTCTGAAATGAATCAATCCTTCATGTGCTTACCAATTCTTATTTATCTATCTCCATGCCTGCAGTCGGAACAATGAGATCCATGAGCAAACCAGAGCTGGAATGACTAAATGGTGTGAACATCATGTATCAGTCAGGGCTGACTATTTTCACAAAGGTTGTGGGCACTTTGCTTTGAAAAGAATAATTATTTTTACCTCTAAATTAGTGCACAAGCTCAAACTAGCAAGTGAACAGAAATGATTTCAGTCTTCATTGACAGTAATGTACATGGATCATCACCCCATATCTAAACTAAACATTGAAGAGTTTACCAATTATCCTGCTTAACTGAAAACATCTCCTTGCTCTGCTAGAGGCAATAGATTGTTGCTCCCTACTTTCCTTCTTTCTTTTTCATTCTTTTCTTACTTTCTACCTTCCCTTCTGCCTTTTTTTCTTCTTTCTCTCATTCCTTCTTTTCTCCCTTCTTTCTTTCCTTTTTTAAATTCTCTTTAAAGCAGTGTTGTAAAGCACTTAGGACAGCATTTAGAAGGAAGGTAGATTCTGTCCTGAATATGAAGGAGAAGCTAAAAGATCAGAGGTTTAGACCCTCTACCTCATTTCAATATAGGTTAGCTTTTATATATTTTAGATGTCATGAAAAATATAAAAAATGACTGGGTTGAAGTATGGTCTTTAGATTATTTAAGTTATATTTGATTCTTATTATCTTATCCCAAAAATTAATTTCATAGGAGAAAACAGACCTTAAAAAATAAAATCAACTTAGGATGTTTTGCTAAGCTAACAGTGAATAAAAAGTACAGTACAAAAAAGTGCTAGGGTGGGAAGTCCCAGTATATCATTAAAAATATTAATAGATAATTGTCATTATAGTAGCTCTGAGAAGCTGCCATGAAAAGGCTAAGATGATCTTGACCTTATTTGCAAACAAGAGAAGGGTCTCAATCACTGAAATTTAATTCAATCAAAAAGGCTAACTGTCTATTTTGCACCATTTGTTATGTCAGAAACACTATACCTCAATGATAAATAAGATACGACCCCTACTTTCACAGAATCTTTTCTGGATTTTGATGTTATGAGATGAGTGATTCACTAATTTTACTTTCCCCAGTGGATCTTTCAATGGAGACAATATCAGAGTAATTTTGAAATATTGGGGGGCGGGGACTCTACTTTTGACTATGATGGATTAACCTCTGTCAGACAAATACCTTGCTCAGAGAATTTAGTAAAACTTGATAATATGCAAATAAATTGCTTTGAAGTTGTGGGAGAGGCATGAAGTCACGAAAATGTGACAAACCAGGATCTCTTAGAATTGGAAATGCATTCCAATAAGCCTAGCAGTTTAGAGCAATTTTTGCCTGGAAGCATTAAAGATCCATAGGGAAAGAGAGGCTTAGCACTTAAATGGAAATTTGCAGATAATTGGAAAAAAAAGATAAATCGAGCATGTAGTCTTCTCACAATTCAGGAGAGATAAAAATTAGAGTTTAGGGCCCACCAAGGTTGAGACTAATACAGAGGTCACCAACACCCAGGCCACAGACCATACATAACAGGTCTGGGGCATGTTAGGAACTGGGCCGCACAGCAGGAGATGAGTGAAGGGCAAGCCAGTGAAACTTCATCTATATTTGTAGCCACTCCCCAGCGCTAGCTTCACCGCCTCAGCTCCACTGCAGATCATTAGGGGTTATATTCTTATAGAAGCAGCAGTTCCTGGTGCCAAAAAGGTTGAGACTGCAGTGATAATACTTCAGCATTTAGTGTAAATACACAAAGTTTTAAAAAGGTTGAGACTCAGCTTGAATCTGCTCACTTTCTGATTAAATAAAGAAACAGTGTTTTCTCTACATTTCAGAAACAAATACATGAAGGAAACATTACCCAGAGATTACTATTTTCCCTAAATTATAACTACATTCAATCAAAAATTGCTAGAAATATAAGTTGAAAGGATGAAAAAAAAACATAATAAAAACAGATCTACAGATATTGGAAATATAAAAAATCTGTTTTAAAGTAATTGCTACTAATAAGTTGAAGAAATAAGAGGATGGAAAATTATCTCAGAAAACTAGAATTCAGAAAAACAGAATCAAATAGAAATCTAGACTTAAATTACATAGTTGCTAAAATTAAGAACAGAATAGGTTTAATATACAAGACAAAGCAAAAGAGAGAATAAATAAATGAAAACAGTAAAAAATATGATGACTGAAGAAAAAAAAATAAAAAGAATTGAAAATACAAAAAAAAAGTGTGAGAAATAACAGATAAAACAGCAAGATCATTTTTTATGTGGGCGTGTGTGTATGTGACAGTTCTAAAGGAGGAGAGCATGAGGCAGAAAAAAACTTTTAAGTAGAGAATGGCTAAGAATTTTCTAAATGAAATCAAAGACATCTAGCTACAGCTTGAGGAACCACTATCAACCCAAAACAACTTCAAAACATATTATGCCAGGCACATGATAGCAAAATTACTGAAAATTAAAAACAAAAAGAAAATCTTAAATGCTGTCAGACAATAAAGATACACTACCTTCAAAGGAACAAAAATAGAATTTCAACCTGATTTCTCAATAGAAATGATGGAAACTAAAAGACAATGGAATGATATCTTCAAGTTGCTGAAAGAAAATCACAGACAACGAGAAGTTTCATTCCTACCAAAGAATTTCTTTAAAGAGCATGGCGAAAGAAACATTTACAATAAATACAGAGAAATCTTTATCAGCAGATATTCACTAACAAGAGAGTTCTTAAAATGTATAGATAGGCATAAAAATTCAAAAAAGAATAAAAAGTAAAGGGTAAATATATGGATAATCTAAGTAACTATTTACTATGTACATTAATAATGATATGTTATGGGAGACATATGTTGAAATAAAATAAATGACAATAATTGTACAAAAGACTGGAGGGAATAAGTAAAAATAGTATTAAGTACTAGTGTTGTCTAAATGATATGGGTTTATTTGCAATTTACTGTAATCAGTAAGAATGTATATTGTAATTTTTCCAGTGATAAGCAAAAGAATCAAGTGATATATAATTAAATAATAGGGGCCTGATCATTTCAGCATCCCTGACATGTCTGATTGATGCTTTCTCTGTTTCTTTAAATTGTATGTTTTGGGTTTGTATTTTGTTTTTTCTTTTTGCCTTTTGGTATGCTTTTTAATTTTTTCTCAATATCCAAACATGATGTAATGGGTAGAAGCACGAGGGGATTTTTCTCTGGTATTTACAGTGAAAACCTTGTTGAACTCCTAGAGGGTAAATCTCACAAAACTGTAGGGGTTCTCCTAAGACTAGATTTCTCTGGAGTTTTTAACTCTTAGAGGTCCGCACTGGGCCTCCGGAAACTCATAAATTACAGTTAAGGTTTTCCTTCCCCAGAACTAGCTCTGCCCATGGCTTTCACCCTGAGTCTCAGTTCTGTACCGTTACTCCCTCTCTCTTCAAATATGGGGCAGTGGTTTTCCCGGTGTCCTCTTCCATCCTATGAATCCAGGAAGAATTGTTAATATTTGAGTCCATTAAGCTTTTTACTTGATAGGATGGAGTGGCGACTTCCAAGCTCCTTACATGAATAATTGGAAATGGGAAGTCTGTTGGAAACTTAATTTTTCTCAATATAGGACATGGATGCATGTATTAGTGTAGTGTATTTTTTTTTTATTTTGAATGCTGTAAACATTTCTTTTTAAAACATTGAAAGGAAGAATATCTGCAATAACAATGACCTGAGAATTATAGAAATAATTAAAATATCCTGTTTTTAAATTATTTTATCAAAAAAATTGTTTAGGTAGAAAAAAACAATTTCAAAGGCTATATAGATTCTATGATTTCTGAGAGTATATTAAAGGGTATGTTAAAAAAATCTTATAAGTAAATGTGTTGAGTGGTTTTAATTTTTATTTCTATAATTTATTTCAAATTATTAGAAGACAATATAGATTTTAAAAATTTATGACAGGTTAACAACTGAACAACTGTTCTAATAAACTTTGATTTACTTGTTTTATTTGTAATATCTTTGTAGTGTACCTGTGGTGTTCAATTTGTCTTCCCCAGGAGGCTGTGACTCTGTAGACTCCATAATATTGACAATGCTTTATTTCATTATACATCTTAAGCTGACAAATACCTCAAGAGAACTCCAAAATGTGACTACACTTTTAGTCACTTCAAGAACTACTGGAAAAATAAAACTAATTTTAATAATAATTAATTTCCTCATTAGAAAAGACCTGTATGTTCATTACAGAATAATTGAGAATTAAATTAAAAAGAGAAAAAAAAGGAAAAAGCACTTGTATGGCTTCTACTTAGAACTAGCCAGTGCTAACATTTTAGAGTTGTTCCTTCTTTAGTATATAAGCTTTTATATGATTGTGATTTTTTTGGTCTTTAAAAATGTATTTATCAATTTAATACTTTTACTAATTATAAAAGTGGCATACACATTGTAGAACAACAAGAAAATGTTAAATGCCTTGAAGAACAAAATATAAATCACCTTTTAGCAGATACTACTGGCTACCTATCCAGTATCCATTCTCCCCTTCTTTTTTAGGGTTCTGATCAAATGTTGTAGGTTCTTTTCTCCAATTACCTACCTTTGATATTCTTAATTGGGGAGGATGTGGAAACTATATCCATCCATACATTCATCCCTTCATTCATTCATTCTTATTTGTTGACAAATTGGGGAATTCCTACTAATCTTGATGACAGTTAAGTGGAACAAAAAATATAATTGGTTGGCCATTAATAATTTCCTTCTTGAAAATAAGAGTATCTGCCAGTATTAGAATAGTTATAAAATACTTCATTGCTCTAATAATCACTGAATTCGCAAACACAAAAATGACATAAACCAGAAAAAAAGTTATATAGGTATGTGTTTATTGTTCTGAAGGTAGACCTTGAAACATCTAGAAAGAGGAGAGTGATGGGAAAGAATTCCATTACTAGGAAGAAAAATTCATATTCTCTGACCATTCTGCTAGTCACATGCGATTTTAAATAAGAAGCCCTTGTTTTTAACTATTTTTCCAATTTCCTTTATTGTGTAAAGAATAAAGCTAGATAGAAGAGAGTGCAGGCATTTTCTGATTGCTTTTTGGTTTTCCATTAAGCTTCTTAGCACAGATTAGATATATAACAGGATATGGAGTAAATTTTTTCTTCTTGTCGCAGAATTATCAGTATGGCTCTGAGCTAAAAACAACAATACTCCACAAACTACTGATTACTGCCAAGAATTATGAACAGGCACATTTTATCACAGGTTATTAAGAGTTGAAGGAAACCTCTCATCCCCTCTACAATTTTCTTGACTCTATAAGACTGGGAGGAGACTGGGGAGGAGAGTCATTAGGTTTACAGAGAGAGCCATGAGGTTTTTGCCCACAGTACATATTGCTCAACTCACTATCCTGTTTATGGAAGAGAAAGGGAAGGAGAGTACTTCTTTTGTGTTTCAAGACAACAGAACGTAAAGTAAAGAAAATGACTTGTAGTGCAAAGAGCCTAGAAGTGGTTGAAATAAGGGGGATAAATATTCCATTCCCTACCTGGATATCTGCTCAAACATCCAAACTTTACATCTGCCTGAGCATGGAGAAAAGAATTGCAGAGAGATATTAGGGAGAGAGAAAGGGTGTGGGAGAGCTGCTCATATCCTTTAATGTAGTATGGAAAAGAGTACATGATTTTCCCTTCAAAAGTCATTTTCCCATCATAAAATCATGTCCTACCTTGCTGGTATTCCATCTAAGAGTGCTGCCTGCTAGTGGGAGGACCACAGGAAGTACACATGCACTGAGGGCAGGAGTTAAGTAGACCCTTGGTAGGAGTTGGGCCTGAGATAGACCTTCTACAACAGAGAGATACCAAATGGAGAGATTCTGCAGCTTCTCCAAAGAACTCAGTGGACTGTTCTTCTGAGAACCATCTTTTAAACACCACCAAGAAAGAGGGCATCACTATTTCATTAGAGTAGGTCTAAGAAACAGTGATGCTCAATGGTGGGAGCAGGACAACTGTAACCAGTGCTCTTTTTTTCCTTCCTACTTCATCTACACTGAAGAAGGCAGAATTCAAAAGACATAGGGAAGGACCTAAGCCTTTGCTACAAATAGGCAAATGGATGAATTTGAAACTGAGATTATGTTTTAAATTATAAAGTACACTACATTTTACTAACCAAAGTCTTTGTACTGTTTTTAAAATCTTCCTGAGATTCCATTAAGGGACAGGAAAGAAAAACATATCAAAGCTCTGATAAAAGTGATGATTTAGAAAAATAACTGTTTCAGGTGTATACTTCACTGATTTGAGACTCCTTAAAAAGCTGGTTATAGATAATGAAATAGAGACAGGACCAGGGAAAATGTCTCAATATTTTTACTATTGTGACTCATAGAGCAAAGAATTAAAATAATATACTACTTTTTGCTTTAGTTTAACTAATCCGAATGTAGTCTTCTAACAAATTCCGATTAAAGCAGCTTTGACAGTTATTTGAAAAGTTGGCAGAGGAGAAAAAAACAACTGAGGGAGAAAAAAGCCCAGAAACACAGGTGCTATTAAAAAAAAAAAAAAATTAACCAACTTGCTTTCCCATCATCCTTTGGAGAGCTACCTTTCTACTCACTTTCATTTCATTATTTAGTGTTTAGTATGTCGGTTACAGTAGCTAAGTGTTAATTGGCTATTTGGCATGTTATGCCAAGATGAACCTGATTAATTAAAAGAGGAAGCACTATCCTTTGAGCAACATGACTGGGTCACTGATGTTGATGCCTCAGGTTGAGAATATAATGAGACTTGTAGCTTCAGGCAAAGGGATGCTGCATGCTTTCAGTCTCTAGCATAGCACCGAATTAAGTATTAGCTCTGTAGTGGACCCCTGCTTATCAGCAACCTTGCTATTACTCTCCAGACCCTGATGTGCATAAGCAATATTTTCATCTTCTTCCCAAGAGATTTATCTGGCTGTTGAAGTAGAAAATGAATATTTTACAGTTCACTTGTCTGATCAATTACCTACAAGCTGCTGCAGTATTTTATAGCCAGTGGGAGAGCTGTGTAGGTGATGATAGAGAAACCTAGAGGGAATCTCTTAGCCAACTACACAAAAGGGAATAAAACTGTAAATGAGCCATCGGTAACAGTTCTTCCTGTTTGAAAGGGTCTAGCTAGAAATTACAATGTAACCAATTAATGGGCTTAAATGATAATCAGCAGAATGTAAATTCCAGAGGTGAGGAAACTTGACTGCTTGATTAGAGAATAATGAAGTGCAAAATGGTTCAAAGTGAACCTTTCGCAGGGCAACAATTCCTAGTCCTGCCATTTTTATCTTCAATAATTGGATGAAAATCTTTTTTTCAGTGAAACTTTGGAGATTAAAAAAATAAAAGCAAGTAGATTGTGCATACCTGAGAAATGTGTTCCCAGCCTTACAGAGGAGTACATATATTATAATTGTTGCCTGTCAAGGAAACTCGTTTTTAAATGAGTATCTTGATTTGTATATTTTTAAATTTAATATTATTTTGTGTAATAATGACCGAACATTTTAAAATTACCTTCTCAAAAGAATGTCTATCAAAAGAATGACTTCTTTCACCCCCTAAAAGAACTATTCTAAAATACTCTCAAATGCATTAAAGTTAGTTTACTCCTTAATGTTTTGGGATTTATCTTTTAATAATATTTACATCTCATGTTACATGGAATCATTTATTGTTTAATATAACTTGTCTCAAGCTGTACATAAAGAAGTAACAGAACTTGAGAAGTTTTAAATGATGTAACACATGCGATCTGCCATCTATTTAACAAAGTCCACTATTCTGTTCAAAATATAAAGCTGGCTTTGACCAGCACACTGAACATTATGTACTGCCCAGGAACTTCTAAAAAAAAATCTGATTTCACTTGAGTACGTTTTATTTAGTAACAGTGATGATAAAAGAAATTTTTCAGACTCAATGAAAAGATACTTTAAAAAAAAAGAAACAGTATTTTCTTAAATATACATTAGTTTGAAATTTATTTGTATTTGAAAAAATGTTTTTTCATTTTTATAATGAAATTTTTACTTTATCCAGTGAACAAAGTATTCCATTAGACAATAACTTCAAGTTGAAAAATAAAGAAAATAAGGCTTATACCTAAAAGATTAAGGAATATTAAGAATATATATCAATTACACTCAAAGTTTGGCATTTTTTTTCCTCGTCCTATCAGTTTCCTTTGTGTGTGTGTGTGTGTGTGTGTGTGTGTGTGTGTGTGTGTGTTTAACCATAGCTATTGAATGACAAAACAAATTTATACCAAGGAGTAGAAATTTTAACCTCTATTCAATATAATTAAAGTAATCTTGGGTCAAGTATTAAAATTTTAAGATAAATTTTAAATATAAATATTATTTTATAAAGAAATGTTAATGACTTGATATTAACCTATTCCACAGATTGTCAACTGCTTGAAAATAATAAAAATTGATAAGATATATGTGAAAAACATATATCAAAACTATGTAAACCTTTGATATAATGAACCTAACTCAAAAGTACTAAAGCAACTTTAATAATTATGGAATTTTTTATTTTACTATAAAATATCAAAACAATTCTATCAGTTAGCCTTGTTCTTACTTTTAATCTACCTACTCATTTATTGCTTTTGGAAAAAGTAAGGCCTATCAATTTTTGCTCCACTGCTTTTGAAACTAGGTCATTTTACCTCATTAGTTTTTGCTGCTTTTTCAGTTATTTTTCCTGTATATTTTAAGTCTCTTCATTTCTTCTTTCTTCATTTTAGTTTTCTTGCTCTCTTTATTTCTTCTCAATGATAGAATGATGAGAGTTTATAGTAGAATAGCTTATTGTTTCTCTTACAACGGCAACGTGAAGCCTGGACACTTAGACTTTTTTAGGGCTGTTCTGGCATTTAGTCGACAATAAAATGAATCATAAAATTATTATCTGGTAGGTTAGTTACTTCTTCAGATTTCAAGTCACATGTGACTAGATATATAGCCTTTCTTGAATTAAAATGCATTTCTTTCATTAAAGGACATTCGAAAGGCAAATTTCTAACATAATGGTCAAGAGTTGAGCTCTAGAGACCCAATGCCTGGACAAAACCATGGCTCTAGGTTTTATCATCTGAGCCAGGAAAAGATACATGTCTTCTCCACACTTCTCTTTCCTCATCTGCTGCATTAAGATAACAATGGTAATAATTAGTAATTACTTCATAGATTGTTAAAAGGATGAATAAGTCATTGTATGAAAAACAGATAATTGTCACATAGTAAGCATACATAAAGGTTCGTGATTAAAAAATAAGTTGAATACATTTTCAACTTGAAAAGGATGTTTTAAGTTATACAATCTTTATTTAAAATACTCCCTAATTAAAGTTTCTTTGTGCAGATTGACTCTGTGATTGGCCGCTGCAGTGTGTGGAGCCCATCTTTACCTGTTTATCCCGCTGCCAAAATGGCCTTTGTCTCTGGTTCCCCTTCTCACTGATGGCCTTTTTGAATGAGGACTGGAGACAACCATAGTAGAGTCACCCAAGAAGTTTGCTTATTAAATGCACAGACTTGTGGAACCCAATCCAACTTAATTAGACAGAACCTTTGAAAATGCAATTCAGAAATTTGTATTTTAATTAAGAATCTGGTTGATTCCTTTAGACAACACTGACCATGTAAGCATACCACTATCTTTCCTGTTTACCTTTTTATTACCCCCCAAAATCTCTTTAATGTTAGCAATTTTCTTTTCTATCAAAACTTAGTGAGATACTAAGATAAATTATTATTTTGTCAAGAGCAATTTATTTTTACACATATTACTTTAATGGTAAAATAAAATCTATTTTTCTGTAAAGGAATTTTAGACATAGGCAAATGTGGGGGCCTTCACCTGAGTGTCTAAACCATCACAATACAGCCAACTGCCTTTGTTAAATAAGTCCTATCCCAGAGTCCAATGGCTAGATTATACAATTATCCTAAATAATAGCTACTTATTTCAGGTTAATTTAATTGAACTGGTTCTCCAAAATGAATAGTAGGAAGCTAGACTTTGTTTAATCAACAGGATAAAATATCAGATTTGAAAGACCAGGTTCACAATTTTAGTTCTGCTTCTAACATAATACAGCTTTGAATAAAGCTTTTGAATAAATTTCTGGAAATATAAAATAAGAAAATCCCTAGTCCACAAAAGCATGTTTCTGCAGATTTCATAAAACATTTATTGAAGATAATAGTTTCTAGCACCTTAACATCATGAATTCTTCTTAGTATTTACAGCTTTATTTTTACCCTGGTGAAACAATGTGATTATTTAAGTAAACTAAGTTTCCCTTTTTGCCTTTGTTGCTAGGATGTGTGCTATTATATTTTATTTTTAATTATAGTAGTATTTCATAACCTGCCCATTTGGGGGCAAAACTATGTAACTGATTTTTACTTTCTTATTTTTCCCATTCTAATTAAAAAGTACAATGCTTTCAACATACTATGTCTTTGTAAATTGAAAAAGTAGAAATAATAATTAAAAAATAGTTAGATAATCAGAAGATATTTTTCTTTCAAAACGGTAATGAGAAAGCTAATGAATTATCTCTAAAATAATTTTAGAAAAGGAAACACTATATAAATCTAAAATTATGTTAGATATAAGAATTACAATTGAATTTTCTGATAATTTTTGCTTATTGGAAATTCACCAGTGAAAATTCACCCCCACAAAAAGGAGACATTATGGCCTATGATGATTAGAACATCATCAAGAAATTATAATTACATTAAAACTGTGTTTATGAGCAGTGATTTTTCCATTAATTTAACCTCTTTAGTATGGTTTTATAGTAACATCTTGACCTAGTTAATAAGAACATCATAGAGCCACATAAATTCAATTTTAAATTTAGATCTTTTTATACAGCTAGTTATAGAAGCTTTTTAGAAACTAGTACAAGCAAAACAACTGGTACCAATACCACGATGCAGATCACAGATTGAAACAAGGACATCTTAAAAAAAAAAAAGAAAAAGAAGAAAAGAAACCTGGTCACTCTTTACTTAAAAAAGGAAATATGCTTTTATTTCACATTTCTGTTAGCCATTGTGAATAAGAGAAAATAATATTTTTAAAAAGTAAGCAAAGCACAGGAAGCTTTACAGGAAGAAAAGAGTTTTCTCTAGGTAGGATATTCCAATTATTGTTTTCACACATTTTCTTTGATAGTCAGATCCCACTTTTAGTGCTCCGATGCACTTGGGTACAAAGGAAGCCTACAAAACTAGGCGAGATTTCAAAGACAGTGGCATTATTGTTTAAGGTTTTTTTGTTTTTTGTTTTTTTACTGTAAAGCCCATTGGGTCATGAGGCAAACAGCATTTCTGTGAAACATGTTCCCACTAGGTCTCCACTTCATCTTTACAGCTCCTAGAAGTTCAATTGAGTTTTAGAAGAAACACAGAGAAATTTCTACAAACGAAAAAAAGATACACACACACACACACACACACACACACACACGTGCACACATACCTACAGACACAGACATACCACTAAATATTTGGAAGGTGAGCACTATTTTCTTTATGAAGCAGGGCCACTGCTGTATCACAAACCTCTAGATGGCCTGTTTTGAATAGAAAAATGACTGTCTTGTCCCCAACCCACAAAGTAAGATGTAACTTACGTAGAATGGTTATTGCTTAATATTTTTCTGTCTTGTTAATCTTCTACTTTATTTATTTTTTCGCTTAAGAGAGCAGGTTGCAGGGGGGTGGGGGAATGAAGTGGAGTGTCTTTTTTGCCTGTGACAATTTGTTTTTCAAGGCTGCTGGCATCTCCAACTCCATGTCTGGGATACATAAGGTAAAAAAGAAACCCATTGTGTCTGTCATTCCTTAGGTTCTGAGGTCCTTAATCAGTCAGCCTTCTTCTTTCCACATATCTTAGTTAGTTTTTTGCTGTGTGTGTGTGTGTGTGTGTGTATGTGTACGCACATACACACACACACACACACACAATGTCCAAGGTTTTTAGTTAGAAGTTGAATAAAAAAGAGGGAAAAGCACATCTACTCTTTCTTCCTTGAAGTGCAAGTCCAAGATCCCTGATTCTCTGTGTGATTTGAGATTATTGGCAAGAAACTGTTGCAAAATTTCTTTCTGTCTTGTACTTCCGACAGATTTTTTTTTGAGAGTCTTTTAATGTCACAACTTTCTTTCTGTGTACTTTTTCATTAAAAGGAGAACATGTCATGTTGGATCAAGCAAAAGTTATATTCCCTTCCATATTCTAAGGCTTATAATGGCTCAGAGGACATTCGATGGTTCTCCTCTCTATAATATTACAAAAAGTAAAAGTACCGCCTTGCAGCAATAACTCTCCTATCAATCATTTATTAATCCAAGATCTATACATTCATTAAAACTTTAACCCATCTATTTTTGATTGGAGACATCGATGTCTTTTTAATGCAACAAAGTTGTTAATAGTATCAATTACACTGTCATTACTAATCAATGACCACCAAGTTTGTGCTAGTTATTTTACTATGTAGAAACAAAGACGGATTTTTATTAATTGGCATCCAGTGGAGGAGATCAAAAGGCAATCAATAAGTATAATGCTACAGTAACACAAAATATAACATAACAATGTGATAAACAAATTAGAGGATTAATCTTTCACATGTAACAAGAAACCTGAAAGCATTTCAATAACCCAGATTCCCTATGTCTTTTTACCCCACTGTTCTTAGCACATGACTTTGCTTCACAATTGCAAGCAAAAAGGCAAAGGACAAAGGTCCCTAGAGTTCCACAAATGACTTCCACTTATATTTTATTGTCTATTGTAAGCCACCTCTAATTATAAGGAATTCTGAGAAAAGTCATTTTTTTCCCTTAAGATGGACACATATCTATCTTAAGATGGCCCTTACAATGTCTTTTATTTCTACAAAAAATTAAAAAAGTGGCGTCTTGTGAGTGAAGAAAAAGCAAAGAATAAATATTGCTATAGGAGGAGGTAGGATTGTTAATGGAAATGAAGGGAAGGCCTTACTTTTTTGACACAGTATTATTTGAATGAGGTGATAAAGTCTAATTGGGAGTAAAGCTGTTTCTGCTGGGGGGAAAGGTAGAATCTAAGTTTCAAAGAATCCTAGGGAAATGATGAGTATCTCTGAACAAACTAACAACATGTTAGGGGACAGAATATGACTGCAAATATAATTAAGACTTTATGCTAAAGCTTGATTGTGGTTCAACCCTATGAGCCATGTTAAAAAAAGTAGACTTTATCTTATAGGGATTAGAAAGTCTCCAAAATGTGTTCAATAGATGACTGAAATCAGAGAATTCTAGTATTAGATCAGAAAGTGAATTAGAGAAAAGACAAAGCTCATCAGTTCATCTTAATCTGATTTTAGATTCTAAAGAAGTCAGTCTTTTATTGTTTTGTAGAAACTGTTCTGTTTGGTCATTTAAAGATATTCTACCTTTGAATTCTGCAGCTCTGTCACACCTTCCTTGAGGAGCAGAGGTCACAATTATATACAATCTTCCAAGTCAGGCTTACTATGGCTTCATATAAGGTAGGCTAATACTTTCTGATTTTTTTCCTATAATTTTGCTTCTGCTGCCAAATAGTTTCAATGGTGTCCTTGGTTGAGACTCTAAATTGAGCCTATTAGAATTTGTTAGATCTCTGAAAAATGCAGAGTTGATACATGTCATTCTCTTACTCAGTCCATACTATTTTTTTATTTGTTAATAAAGTTGATCAGTTGTATAGACCAGCAGTTAATGTATCGTTCTATTCATGGTCTATCAGATAATTGTTTCAAAGGTTTCAAACTTTTGATTGAGCTTCAAGTATGTGTGATTTACATTTTTAAACATATATTTAAATATTTTAAGGCTTTAAACTACAAACACAAATGTGGGTTTCAGCATCTGTTAATGTGATGATTATTGTTAACTTTTGATAGCAGTTCAACCCATTTTTGTTTAATGCAGATGAGAATTTCTTGCCATTTCTAAGCTATATTTATTCATATGTATCATTGAGTAAGAAGTTTGTGGCTTATATATATCATTCTTTAAACCTGAGTCTGTGCATGACTCCCCATAATCCTTTTTGCAAGCCAGTATTCTTTTACAGCAGACATGAAGTGGGCTTAGTTAAATGCTAGTCAAAGCTCCATGCATACTCTTGAGAATTCTGCAGTAATAAGTGAACACATAACTTACTATGTCCTAATAATGCTGCATTATACATTTCAAATAATTTTAGAGCTTATCATACTTTAAGAATATCTAAATTTCATATTTTATAGACATTATGCCTAAATTATGCTTATAAAGGTTGATTTCAAATAAGGTATAATAATTATTTTTAAAAGTAGAACTCTATCATCCATTATAAAAAAAGACATTTAAAAATAAATTTTGATGATGATTAATGACTCAGACACGATTAAGCAGACTTAAGATCAAAAGACAATTTTTACTATACTCTCAATGATTGCTTCTTCTGTCAATAGCTCATGAACTAAAGGGGCAATCTGAATTTTTTCATGTGAATTCACTTAAAGACAAGAGAATATAAGTTGTCTTTTATGTTGTACATGTATGCAGATAAATAGTTCCCAAATTCTAAAAGAATTTTATGTTGTAAATTTTTAGACAATCATGTTATGGTCCCTGCAAAGTTACATATAATTTTGAGACAGAATAAAAAAATATAAGCAATATAATTTTCACTTCCTTTTAGCTTATATTGAATGGCTTAATATTACTAAAAAGAAAAGTCTAAGTAACAGATAAGGTGATTCAAACTTATCACATTTGAAAGAGAAGCAGATACAATTAGAAAAAATATATTTCGATCCTGGATGATGAATATTGCAACAAACGTGTGATATGGATCAGCTGGAAGGAAAACACTACTTGTGTTGTCAGATAATTCAAAGCAGAAATGATCCTAAGAACAATCATGCAACAAGACTCTGTCCAAAGTCTGAAACGATGTGAAATCTTTGTTAGGCCAGAAAACATTTGGGATATAAGCTTATAATTCCTTTTTTCTTCCTGTTTTTATTTCAGATTTTTTTTCTTTTCCTAGCCCTGTACTGATTATGGAAATGAGAGATAGAAAAAGGTAAAAAGGCTGTTATGTTCACATTCATTTTTATCATATGACCATTCCTCCATTCGCACTCTCAACTCCAATAATATTGGCCTTATTGCTATTCCTAAAACTAGTCAATCCAGCTGACATAAAGGCCTTTGCACTTACTGATTTTTTTCCAAATTCTTTATTTCATTTATGCTTCTGCTCTGATTTCCCTTTTCAAAGAGATTGTCTCCATCTACCCTCTTATATTGCTTTATCTTCAAAGAAATTCATATTATCAGAGAATATAGTTTATATTTATTTGTTAAATTGCTTACTTTTTGTTTCTTCTACAAGAATGTTAGCTTCATGAGGGCAGAGACTGTCTTATTGTTATTGACTGAATGGACGAATATCTCAGAAATCATAGCCCTTATAAAATTTAGAAGAAATGAGTTTTTTTTTTTTCCTCTTAAGAAGCAAACAGAAAAGACTGTGATGTTTTGTTCCTAGAGTAGGGAAGAAAGAAAAGATTACTCTAGGCAGGAAGGGAAAATAAAGAAGGAATGATGGGAGCAGAGAATAAGTGGAGAGAGTGGCCCTGAACTCTAAGACCTGGGATAAGCTCTGGCAAAGCAGGAAGACACCCGAGAAGGAGATGACTGTTGGGAACTGAGTCTGGCTGTGCAGGACTATAGATTCCAACATGCAGATTCCTGCACCCGAGCCTCCTTTACTCCAGCTGACATGAAGGTAGCAGAAATATTCACATGACCTGAAAAGGGACATAGAATATTTCAGTAGTCACGAATGAGGCTCAAAGACCAGTATCAGGGGTGATAGTCCTAATCCCTGGTAATGTATAAGCTCACTAGAACCTTGAGTCATTTCTGAGGATCGGAAGAAATATTCGAATAACTGGTTCAGCTACTTCTACTCTAGTAAATGGGGGCTTGGAGAACAAATTGTTAGATTAAATATTTATATTCCTTGTGCACTAGAATTTTATGGCTGAAATCCATACCTGCCACATTTACATTTCAATTGAATGAGAGTACATGTATTATCTGTTTTTCATTTGCTTGTTTTATACTATACATGCAAGTGAATGTGAGGAGGATACATTAATTTAAACACTTGATGCTTAGACAACAGAGAAATTTTTTGCTAGTGTTTGGATCAGTTCTTAACACACCATAGTGATGCTGGCAAAAACGTAGTGACATCTGTACTGACAGTGTGAAAGCACTGAGGTCAACAACTGCCGAGATGGCAAGTATGAATCTATTGCCTAAATGTGTTCAAGTCAGCACCACATGTTGCAAAGAAATTATAGAAGCCAGCATCTTTCAAAAACAGTTTTGGGAAATGTCACAAAATTGTCAAATGTATTAACAACCTTATTAAACAGCAGACTTTTTAAGAAATATTACTGAGTCTAGAAACAAGGTGGAGGCTTAAATGTGTCATATAAGACAATCTCATTATTTTTGCTGATGAAAACAATATCTCAAACACACCATCTCTCTCAAAAATGCACAATGTCTTTGGAATGGCTTGGATATTCTATTTTTCATAAGACGAAGGGCTCATTTTGGCAGTGGGGGATTGTATTGTTAAAGTGTTCACTATGGCAGATAAAGTATTGGTGAATAGATTCTAGATTCAACTTGACAAACAGAATAAATATTGTGTCTTGAGAATTTAAGTGAATATCTGAGACAAATGCCATTAATCTGATTTGTTTTTTAAATTATCACTCAATTAATAATATTTTAAGATTTATTTGAAAATTATATTTCAACAAAAATAGAGCTCTAAACTGTCCAAGGAGCCCAACTTTCTACTCATTCCATATTTCTCATCTATCAGGGGATGTAAGCTGTTAGTAAATGTTGTTATTGTATTGATTGAACTATGAAAAAAAATTTCTCCACTATTCAGGACTCTGCCACATTTAAATGAAGACTATCCTACAAGTAGGATGCTAGCTGTTATTGTTGCAGCTGCTTATCTATATATTTGGATTTTTCTCTGTTTAATTAACCAAAGAAAAACAAAATATTTCTACCACTAAAACGATTTAAAAATCACTGTACATTTTTCACTTTGTCAACTCACTTTTCAAATTTTATTTATTGTCTATATATTGTGATTAGCTTTTTGGGAACAAGTGGTGAGAAAAAAATTATGATACAGATACTGCCCTTTCTGAAATTCACAGTCTCGCAGGGGAGGCTATATTATGCACAGTGATGTGAAATTACAACTATTGTTAAGTATCGTAAAGGAGAGTGTCGTTATAAAAGTCTGCGACAGGGCTTTTTAAATAAGTACTGAAATTGGGAAAGGCTTGCTGTAACAAGCCTTGTTTGAGTTGTGGTCTAAGGGGTGAGTAATGAGACCAGGGCCTGGAAAGACTTGTATTAGAGTCGCAAGCATGAGAAGCTGAATGTGGCTGTAAAGAAGTGAACAACAGGCCAGGGTGAGAGGCAAGAGTTGGTATGAGAAGCAGGCAGTGTGCAAATTAGAGAGCACAGTTTTTATCCTAAGACCAATGGGAAGCCGCTGAAATCATTCCATTAGGAAGTTATTTGATTATTTATGAACTTCAAAGAAATCTCTCTGGTTTTATGAGGAGAACAAGTTAGAGGGTAAGAAGAGATGATGATGGAAGCCAAAGGTAGTAGGCTATTGGAATACTCCAGATAAAAGAAAATGCTAGCTTAGGTTATCAAGTTCTGAAAGATCATATTCTTAAAAATTTTTTTAAAGTGATGAATTGTCTTTGGCAAATTGCCAAAAATTGTCTTTGTGTACATAAGAATTATTTGGGTTTGTTTGTTATTTGAGTTTTTAACTTGATCAACAGCATAGATGATGATGGCATCTACACATCATCCTAGGCTTCTGTGTTTTTTCTGGTGTAAAATGAAGGAATTAATTTCTAATGTTGTCACCAGATCTAGCATTACATGGTAGACTTAACCAATTAGTGACATATTTAGATAAAATCAGCTTATCCATAATGTCCCATCAAATGAGATCATTTTTCCCTTATTCTTTCTTCAGTCACATATTATGACATGAATTATATAAAAGAAACAGAATAAAACGAGTTCTAATTAATATGAAGGTTAAAGTTAAAATGGATTTCTATCGAGATTGTTTATTTAAAAAAAAATGAAATAAAGATTTTTTTATCCTTCATTTTAGAGTTTCTCTGAACTGCAGTCTTGTACCATTTTCATCTGTTTCGTGTACTGCCTTCTTTTAGAAGTATGGAATCACTCAGTTCCAGAAGCAGACCTGGGGCAAAAACAATCTCTAAAAGCTCCCAAACTTATTCATTTTCTTCTAGCAACCCTTTGAAGAGCTTAAAATTCTTAATCAATATTTGCTTTCAGTTTTGAGGATGATGGCATTTGCATAGTTACAGTATAGACTTTATACTGTATGCTTTACCTGCTGAATGTACTTGTATTCAGCCGTGATGTTTGCCTTTACAGTAATTACCTTGTTGACCATGGAAAATGAGAAAGTAAGCCTTGGTGATAGGCATATTATCATCTTCCCTACTGGAGATTGCAAACACAGTATGAAAATAAAGCTGGACCTTATAATCTCTTTAATATCTTCTAAAAATGTACTTTAATTCTAATTTCTAAACTCATATCTCTCATGATATTTAGAAATGCAAAAACATCACAAAAATGAATATTTGTAAAATGTATTTTAATTTCCTATTCTATTTAACTGTCTACATCTTTAAGATTATATTTATTTTCAAAACTATAACCTCATTTCATAAATCTTTACTTATGTTTTCCATACTCCACATTAAATAATATAAATTCAGATGAATATTCTGCCCAATTCTTTTTTTATGTGTAGAGGAACTGGCATTTATCAATCAATAACCTGCTATTTAATGTGAATTTAAGGCAGAAAATTTTCTCTCCATGATGAATTTTCTATTTCTCCCTAGTTTAGGAAAGCATTTGCCTATCCCTAAATAAATGTTGTCTACATAGCTTGTTACATACTTTTCTGAGCTCTTTTTGAAGAAGTAAGACTGTATAGAGGGGAAAGCACTGAATAAGGAGTCAAAAAACTTTTTACTGAGTCATATGAGCCCCTTGAATTTCAATTTTCTCATAAACAAAATAGGTATAATAATATCTTCCCTGCTTACCTTATACAATTATTCTGAGACTCAAGTGAGATCATTTAAAAGCACTGTAAACATTTTTTTTAATAAAGTACTGTACTAGTAAAAATATATCACCATTTTTGTAGGGAAGTCTTTTGTTATATAAACATTCATACTTATTAGTTTTATTACCACAAGATTATGATAATATTGACAACTATTGTACGTTTCCTATGGCTTTTATAACGAACTACCACAAACTTTGTGGCTTAATAAAACTCAGATTTTTTCTCTTATGGTTCTAGAAGCCAAAATTAGCTTCATTGGGCTGATGTTAAGACGTCATCAGGGTTGGTTCCTTCTAGAGACTCCAGGAGAAGGTCCCTTGTCTTGTCTTTTCTAGCTTCTGTGGGCCACCAGCACTCTTTGGCCCATGACCCATTCCTTCCATCATTCCAACCTCTTGCCTCTGTCATCATATTGCCTCTACTATAGTCGAACCTTCTGTTTCTCTCTTTTAAGGACACTTCTGTCATATTTACGGCTCACCCTGATAATTCAGGATAATATCTTCATCATAAGATCTTTAACTTAATAACATCTGAAAAGTCCCTTTTGCCTATAAGGTAAAATTCACAGGTTCTAAGGAATAAGAAGTGAATATACTTGGGGCCATTATTCAGCCTACCACAATATTAAAAGATTATCATGGTAGCCACATATCTGCAAAGATAGGGAATCAGATGAATGCCAATAGTTACCATTCATGGAAGCAGTCACTCTCAGTGCATTACCCTAGAATGGTGAGAAACTTCCAGCTGAGGCCTGAAAAATCACTGGAACATATTCAATAAAAAAAAAGCATTGGCCTAGAGTGGCTGAGCCCCAACAAGGAAGGCTAAGGCCAAATGAGTGAACACATCAGAAGAACCAGGGTCTGCCCTCTCAGACCCACTTTACAGCAGCAATAGTGTTGTTTGCTTTAAGTATTAAGCTTCCAAATGTGTTTTTTGTTTAATAAAGCATCCTTGGAGGTAATAATAATAATGATAAATAATAATAATAATAATAATAACAATTGGAAAAGGCTGTTCCAAAACACTCATTCTGTCCATCGATATCATGGCAAGTTGCAAGAGTGAGGAACTTCTTTTCATATAGAAACCATGAATGGTCATAGCATTTGTTTCAAAGGAGTGGTTACTTTCTCCTACATATAGTCATTCAAATCCTTTTTTACAAAAGCATTAACTAGTCATACAGGTTTTAGGTATTTTTTTTCCATGTTACTGTTCCTTAGTAAGTGATCAATTATGATAATGAGTCTTTTTAGCATTCAAGGATAAATAGAGGTTGAGCAAATTATAGTTCTTTGCGATTTCTAAATACCTTAAACACATTTTCATTTTTTAAGCCTATACTGGCAATGCAATATTAATGTTAATCTAAGTGACTTAAAAGTAAATTAGCATCCTTTCTCATCCTGCCCACCATTCATTGGAAATTAACCAGTGTGCAAATTTGTTTAATTCTTTGACTGAGTTATAAGTAAAACAATGACTATAAGGCTGTTTTTCAGTCTGTATACAAATTATATGGTTTTAAAATTAACTCAGAAGCTTAAGATATCCTAACTCATTAATTAGAAAAACTAGACCAGGTTAATGAAATTTGAATGTTTGCTTTTTATTTGATCTAAATTGGCTATATAACCATCTAACTATTAGTTAGAGAAAACAATTGACAGTTGCCTATAGAATAAGAAATTTAAATTTTGCAATTTGTGTTTCAGAAAAAACATATACTTTAGATTATGCCTGGTTAATGGGTCAAAAGTCAACAAACAATTGAATGTGATATAGAATATCCACCTTTTAATCTTTCTGCTTCTTTGTTCTCTATTAACTAATCCCACGATTCTGACTTCCACCTATTCATTGCTACTGTGCCTTCTTAGCATGATTTCAATCTGAGCCCATTCCCAACCAACTTCTACATTTTCTTGTGGTTATCAGTGGTGTATATATATATATATATATGTAAAGTTTCAAAACAATGGATATCAGAATATTTTATATATATATATATATATATATATATATATATATATATATATACATAAAGTTTCAAAACAATGGATATCAGAATCATTTCTAACTTTTTCTTATTCTTATGCCAATGTGTTAGTAGACATCCAATGTTCCCTTTCTTTTCAAATATCCTTTGATTTTTATTTCATTTCCAATCAATTATGCCATCACCCTGGACAGAAGCCTTGTAACTACTTACCCTGACTTCTTCAGTGGCCACTTAATTTAATCATCCAGGTTTAACTCTCACCTTTCCATCTGAATATCACATAAATTCTTTTAAAATATTGACTTCATTTTTTTATCCTTAAAAATGTTTGAAATTTGTTTCTCAAGTCCTTCATCATCTTTTGAGTCCTTTTATTTTTGCAGCTTATCTTACCAACCCATCATTATTCCTATAGTTCATGCTTCCTCAGCCATAGGACATTTCAATTTTCCACTCTGCCCCAACTGGGATTTCATTCTTCTATTAAAATTCCACAGGTATTCAGATTATTCTCCATAGTTTTCTTCTATGTTTGAAGTATTTCACACAAGCATAGAACACCACTCTAGCTGTCGAGACTGAAGCAGGGAGACCAGTTAGAAAGCTATTAGATACTCTACATGAGAGTTGTCTGATTCCTCAATATCAGCCAAGATTTGCATAGAAATTAGGTAAGTTATTAGTTGATATGGTTATGGCTAATTTTGCTGATGATTATCATCCAATTTCAGAATAAGATTTTAAAATTTTGCCTGGGCTTTAGAACCACATATGTATTTCTCATTTTTATTACTAAAATAACTTAACTGTAGCCACCAGATTTAGGCAAACGTGTTTTCACAGCATTCCTAAGCCATCATTTGACAAGATCATTTAACAATTTTTTGTAAGTTAAACAAATATATAAAGTTTATTTGACCATTAAAAATAAAGGTAGCAAAATTTTAGTGATTTCAAGTAAATGCTTAAAACTTAGAGTGGAGACATCTACTATTTTTTAAATGTCAGCATCATTATCCTAGACTGATATCTGTCCCCATACACCAAAATCAACTCAAAATAAATCAAAAGCTTAAATATAAGACCTGAAACAATAAATTACATAGTAGAAAACATAGGTACTAAACTCATGGACCTTGGATTTAGAGAAGATTTTATGAATTTCACTTCAAAGGCAAGGGAAATAAAAGCAAAAATAAACAAATGGACTATACCAAATCAAAAAACTTCTGCACAGCAAAAGAAATCATTGACAAAACAATGAGGCAAACAAATGAATGGGAGAAGATATTTGCAAACAACACCTGCAATAAGGGGCTAATATCCAAAATATACAAAGAACTCATAAAACTCAACAACAACAAAAAACAATTAAAAAATGGTCAGAGGACCTGAACAGGTACTTTGTCCAAGAAGACATACAAAAGTCCAACAGATACATGAAAAGAAGCTCAACTTCACTAGCTATTAAGGAAATGCATATCTAAACTATAATGTGATACCACCTCACACCTATTAGAATGACTATTATCAACAAGACAAATAATAACAAGTGTTGGAGATGTGAAAGGGAAAAAAGAACATTCATACACTGCTTATAGGAATGTAAATTGCAACAGCCACTATGGAAAACAGTATGGGGATTCCTCAAAACAATTAAAAAATAGAATTACCATATGACCCAGTATTTCCTTTTCTTGGTATCTACCAAAAAATTTTGAAAACATTTATCTGTAATGATAGATGCACCCCAGTGTTCATTGCAGCATTATTCACATTGGTCAAGACATGGAAACAACCAAAGTGTCCTTCAATAGATGATTGGATAAAGAAGATATGAAGCATATATATAATGGATTATTACTCTGCAATAGGAAAAGATGAAATACTACCATTTGCAACATGGATGAATCTTGAGATAATCATGCTAAGCGAAATAAGTCATACAGAAAAAATTGAACATCATATGATTTCACTTATATGTGAGATATAAAACTGAAAGTAACAAACAAACAAGACAAATCAAAACTCATAGACATAAACAACAGTTTATAGGTTACCAGAGGGAAAGCGAGGAGGGAGAAAGGTAGATGAGGGTAAAGGAGGTCAAATATATGGTGACGGAAGATTTAACTTTGGGTGATGAACACACACTGCAGTATACATATGACATATTATTGAATTGTACACTTAAAATCTATAGAATTTTGTTAACCAATGTTACCCTAATAATTTAATTTAAAAAAATATATAAATCCATAAGGTCATTAAAACCAAGAGAATGAGTTTTAAGCTGCAATTTGTTTGACTCTAGAGACTATATGTTTTAATATTTCAAATATCCCTCCAATAAGTTTCCAAAGGAATTGAGTTGACTTCCGAGGACACCTTAAACAAATATAGGCACTACAGTTACAAAATGAGCATTTTATCTCCTCTATAGCCAATCCCTATCATTAAAGTCAGTAAAACTGAGATTGTTTTGAAGAATGCAAATGCTAGTTATGCTTGGAATTTACAAAATTGCTTTCAAACTGCACTCCTTCTTTCCCCAAATTAACTCCTCTGATGAAATTTTTTCTGGCCATCTTTTTCTGCTTCCTCAAGCTATAATTAGACATTGAAAATTGTCTCAGTGCATGCCTGAAAGACATTATAAACTCCAGTCATAGTTCTTTCTCCTTGTTAAGAAAAGTATCTCTCTGAATAATATAATCTCAGTAACCTAATGACCAGAAAGCGATTTTGGAACATCATGACCACTATTTCTCTTTACTAGACTGTAACATTAGCACAGGTACAAAATTATTCATACTCTGTATTTTAAAGTTACTGATAAAGCAGAAACACAGCTAGTGAATCTCGTCCAAAAACATGCCTAATTGTGCACATTTTGGTGAACAGAAAAAATAACCCTTATTTTAATAAGTATTTTGTGCCTGGGTGCAGTTATAGAACTAATACATTATATAGGCTGTAAAATCAAAACCACTATTTGCAGTTACATTACAGCTCAACCACATTTAAATGCTAGATATTTGTTATCTGCAATTTTGAGAGAAAATGCTGAATTGGTTTAAAATAGCTTCAAAGATGTAGATATCCATGTGAGAATTAATTGGCATAAACATATAGGAAAAATGTTGAAATGATTTGCATTTACCTGTTTGTAAAATCTCCTGGGTTTCACACTAAACATTATCCAATGCTTACTTGTAACTTTGGGATTTTTTTTTTAATTTACCACAACTAAAACATAGATGTTCTGACAATGACAAATATGGACTGTATCACTCTTTATTTGTGTAGCTGTGATGAGGAAAGCAATACAAAGCAAAGCAAATAAAGTTAGTAAGTCACACTATAAAGAGAATAAATCAGTATGCCCAGAAGTAGGACAACTTACTTCATCAGTCCAAACTCATAAGATCTGATTTGCTGTGTCCTAATTTGGAAAACAATTTACTAAAGCTGAATGCTTAAGTTTTTGCTCTAAAAAATTATAGCCTTTAGTCTGTAATTGCCGAGTGTTCCTCAGTTGGTAATTCTTACTGAGTCTTACTCTGGCCCATACATAATGGAAACTGATTTACATGTAATACACAATGTGTATTTTCTACTAGAGGTCAAACTTTTCATTTGATTTGGTACCCTCATCCTGGTGTGTAGTGGAGTACTTTGCAATAAATGATTAGTAAATAAAATAAGATGATAACAAATAAAAATTGTAGTCTGCCCAAATGAACTTTCTAAAACTTTCAAACTGATCTTAATCTTTCCCTTTTAACAAACCGTCAATGTACAGTGCATCATATTTTATTTTTTAACAAAAGCGAACTTAGAACGTGTAGGAGATAAAGCACACATACACAGCAACTAATTAGAATTAAAGAGATACACAAAGCAAGTTAATAAATTATGCTTTATGAATTTAAAAATGAATACAAGAATAAAAATATAATTAGAGCTTTAGAAGATAAAATGGAAGTAGTATTTCACAATAAAAGTCAAAATAAAACAAATTATAATCCAAGAATAAAAAGAAAGAATTTAGGAGCAGATCCAGGGGCAAACTATTCAATTAAATAAGTATCAGGAGGAGAAATACAAAACTTACAGGGGAAAACAATAATTAAAGAAATTATCAATTGAAAAAAAAGTGTTTTAGTTTAATCGAAAGATATCACTGAGCACCAGAGAGAATTTATTCTTTCAATTGTTTCGTCTTTCAACAGATATTTATTCAGCAAATACTATATGCCAAACACTGTTCTAAATAGTAGGGTTATGGAGAGGAGTATACATTGTTAATAGAAGGAGATGGGCAATAAATACTTTAATAGTTACTGTATTTTATGGAAAGACAGAAAGTGCACAGCAAGGGTTTAGAGAGTGCTGAAGGGGTTCTGTTCTACAACTTTTTTTTCCACTTGATCTGTCTTGTACATAGAGTGATGTATAAAAGTCTCCTTTAAGCGGAACAATAACAAAAGAACTACACAGAAAGAAAAGAAGACCTGAATTTTATATTAAAAGGTCTTATCATGTTTATAAAAAATTGACTTGCAATGATGATTGCATATCCTTGTATTTCTCTATTCTTATCCATGAACTTGACCTTCTATAGCTTATGTTCTATAGAGGCAGTGGTTGTGCTTCATGGGATGGATAGATAGATGGATAGATGGATAGACGGATAGATGGATAGATGGATAGATGGATAGATGGATAGATGGATAGATGGATGGAAGGATGGATGGATGGATGGATGGATGGATGGATGGATGGATGGAAGGATGGATGGAAGGATGGGTGGATGGATGGATAGATAGATAGATGATAGACATGAAATATAATTTAGTTTAGAATGTATAACATCAAATATAATAAAATATTATGTAATTGTATATGTAACATTATTTTCAAATTAGTAACAAAATTTCTAAATTAAGTTTCGACACAAAATTTATACCTACGAGACAAATAAATAAAATTTTATTTATAAATCTAACAGAAATGTGTGCAGATGGAGAGTAATACTGTTTTCCTAGCTCATACAACTTAAAAATTATAAAATGTTTTTCTCCTATGAATATGTAAATTTTGTGCAATTCCCATTAGAATCCTAATTTTCTCCTAAAGTGGACAAAATGATTCTTAATTTTTTAGAAAAATTAATATTAAAAGAATTTCTAAGAAAGTTTTGGAAATAAAAAATTAGTGTGAAAATACTTTTATAATAAATATTTAAAAGCTGATACAACCTGTATAATATGATATTGGGTGAATAAATAGATAAGAGATAGTTCAATTTAGATTCATACATCATTCATTAAAAATTCCAATATATCTACTCACTTTGATTAATCTCAAATGGAAAGGAATCAGTTAATAGTACTTAATGGGATAGAAACTGACTACTGCATATTTACTACTGCAAATACTACTGCATGCTAAATAATACAGCACATTTCTCCACCATTGTGGTTTAAAAATAACAGTTTGGTTTTCAAAGGAGCTTAACTTAAAATGTATCAAGAAAGTAAATATTACTATTATTACTAAAATTTTTGAACAAGTTTTAATTGGTAAAGATTCAGGAGACAGAAGGATAGTATCAGAATTTCTGGATGGGAGTAGGTATATATTTCACTGCATATTTACTGCAAAATCCTCTTTATTGGTAAGAATATGTTAAAGATGGTCAATTTTTTTGCCAATGAAATAATAAGAGAGCTTGCATACTCCAATCCAGAGTCAAGGGGAGATATGAAAATATATACACACACACATATATCAAAAGATATACAGTTGACCCTTGAACAACATAGTGCGAACTGTGTAGGTCCACTTATATATGAATCTTTTTCAAAAATACTGCAAATGTATTTTCTCTTCCTTATAATTTTCTTAATAACATTTTCTTTTCACTAGCTTACTTTATTGTAAGAATACAATATGTAATACACGTATAAAACAAAATATGTGTTAATTAACTGTTCATGTTATTGATAAGGCTTCAGGTCAACAATAGCTATTAGTAGATAGTTTTGCGGGAGTCAACAGTTACATGCAGATTTTTTACTATGTCAAGGTTGGCCCCCCCAAACCCCACATTGTTCACGGGTCAACTGTTAAGTACATCACAAGAAGACATGAGATAAATCTCTCTGAGAAATAAATAATTTACTCAAAATGAGGAAGAAAGTTTTGAATTTTTTCAACATCTTACTTATTTTCCAAATGTTAGTCTGTGATCAAGATTTATTAAAATAGACCTTATTGAAGATTTCAAGGCAGAAATACAGGAGAGGTATTAACATAAATGATAGATACATGATAGATTATAGATAGATGATTGATAGACAGATAATAGATGGTGATAGATAGATAGATAGATAGATGATAGATAGATAGATAGATAGATAGATAGATAGATAGATAGATGATAGATAGATAGATATAGATCGATATAAATTTTAAACTCAGATTTCCCTTCCTGACCCGAGTTCTTATAAGTTCTTATAAGTTCTTATAAGTTCCCTTATGTACCATCCAGTCTTAATGGCTTGTCTCAATCTCTCACTGACTTCTGATTCCCATTTAACTTTCAGTTTTACGCAGAGTAATTTACTCTGTTCTAACCTCTAATCCCAGACTTGCACATCTGAATCATTAAAGTGATCAGAATAAACAAGACTTCAACTTGTTAGGACACATCTTCTTGAGAGTGTGGTTGTCTGTTATAAATAATGCTCTTGGTTCTCTACTGTCTCCTTATTTATCTGTTTCCTTGGGGCCAGTTTTTTGAGCATTCGATTTGGGTAGTCACACAGGGCTCTGTGCTTAGAAAGGTCTCATACATGGTTTAATGTTCTGCTGTTGTCCTCTTGAAATTCTTAATAACTTTTGAACATGGGATCCTGCATTTTTATTTTGCATTGGCTCTGAAATATGTATAGCCTGTTTGTTCGGCTTTCTATGTTGTCTCTGTCTCTGTCTCTCTCTCTCTCTCACACACACACACACACACACACACACACACACACACACACACACAGGATTAACAGACTGAAAACTCATAGACGTAAGCTGAAACAATAGTGTTACACCAAGAGAAGGGAACATGTTATACATAATAGTCTTTTATGAGGATGTAGTAAAATGTATATTCATGTTTAATCATGTTGTTTCAGATCCCAGTGAAGCTTAGTATTTGAGGTGTAAAGTTTTAAAAGGAACAATAGAACCAAAAATGTTTAGCAGAACCAGAAATCTTAATATGTCAATTTTATACCTATAACAAAACCAAACCATATCAATCCTTAAGATTTTGAGGGAAATTCCAGTAAGAATTAATTAATAAATATTCAGAGTTTGAGTTCATTTACTAAATGAGAGATTAGTATTGATTTTATATCTGGAGTTCAGAAGTTATTTCTTCTTCCATCACTTGTAATTCCATATCATCAAGTCTCATGTGAACTAACTCTATGTAGAATGGAAAGCAATGCTATAAAGTATGCAAACTTTAGACAGTCTGAGTCATCTTTTATTGTAACTGATTTCTAGCTAGGCTTTCATTTTCATAGGGTTGCTAAGTGCTTTTCCATCTAATTGCATAGGGACTGATTTGTTTTGCAGCCTCTGTTTGGAGTTGGGTTTTGTTCTCTCCACTGTGGACACCATTCTGGCATTGTTTTCCTGCTCCCATTGTTTCACAGAGCACATTTCATCACAAGCATTTTGTGATTCAATTATCCCCTCCTTACCTCTCCCATATGTAAGTGATATTACCCTTTGGCTGTAAATATATGCTTCTAACAGCTGCTTTGAAACATTTATTGCAAAAAAACAGAAATAGAACCCAAACATCTATGTTACTAAAACTTAAACATAAAATACTCATACTCAGTTAAAGGACAACAGTAATCAAAATGGAAATGGAAAACATGCATTTCAGAAGCACCAAGATCATTGTATTTGATACTTCATCACATTTCATAAATTTCTTTCATGACTTATTTAAAATAATTGTGAAAAAGTACCTACCTCCTTTGACAATTTACACCATACTTTATACTTATATGCATTTAGGCTGTGAATGATCTCATCCAAGAAATGTGAAGCACAGGATCTAAGTAGAGTGACAATTATGTCAGATTAGGAATGATACCCAATGTAGGATAAAATAAAAAACTTTTAATCATGTTTCCTAAAGGTTTTTATTCCTTTTTGAGACCTTTATGTACTAAGGCTCTCACAGCATGAAAACTTGGAAGAGAA
This sequence comes from Eidolon dupreanum, assembly GCA_028627145.1. Classification (NCBI taxonomy): domain Eukaryota; kingdom Metazoa; phylum Chordata; class Mammalia; order Chiroptera; family Pteropodidae; genus Eidolon; species Eidolon dupreanum. The sequence goes on along the minus strand of CM053514.1, from coordinate 20,401,094 downwards.
AGTAAATCTACTGAAAAAAAAAAAGAGTTGATAGAGTCAAGCCATAGCCTAAATGTATTTATTCATTAATAAGATAGTGAATAAATAAAGAAAAAATAAAATCTTCATTCTACTTTTTAATGTTAAGTTATAAAAATGCCACTTGAAATTCTCATCTTTAGAAAACTATTATTACAATAATTTTTATCTTTAAAATTATTTTTGGAAAAGTGTACAAATTGGGCCACCCATTTTTCCTTTCAGGGCTTTTGTTGATAACAAGCATGGAGCATGGATTCTGAAAAGAAAGTAGGTCTCAAAAATTTATGCCTATCTCAGTGGGCTACAGAAACAATTATTGGAATTTTAGGGCTACTAAAACAGTAAGAACTTAGGGTCAGAATCTCCAGGGTGTAAGAGAACTTCAGAGGAGTGGGCATGGCATTCCGTAAAAATTCCCTCTTGTGGCATTAGCTGAGTGATAAAATTTGAAGGACAAAATTCTAAAAAAGTAAGCAGAAAACAGCTGCTAGGATATTAAAAATCTAAGCATATATTGTGGCAGTCTTATGGTGCTGGGGAGACAAAAAACTGGAGTTTAGGACCACTGCAGAAGAGGTCCTTATAAAAACCTCAGGCTTTCAGCTGAGACTTCTGAAAGAGCAATACCTACAGAGTAGAAGCAAACCAGAAGCAAATTAACATTAACTGACACAAAGTACACACTTAGCTGGCCCACAACGTGAAGATAGCATCATCCAGAGCTCCAATACATTTTCATTTACAGCCACTGGCATTCAGTCAAAAATTAGCAGACACACTAGAAAACAGGACCAAATGACTGAGAAACCTAACAGTATAACAGCAAAAGTGGACCAACAGAAATGCCACATATTTGAGCTATCAAGAATAGATTTTTTTTTTAGTTGTCTTTCTGGGTTTTAATTGAGCAAGACACCTGTAAAAGGAAGCATGCTTCAAAGTTAAGTGGGCTTATCATTTATTGAGAATTGATCAACTAGTACTTTGACAGGTCTAGATAAATACCTAATCAACTTAAAATTTAAAATGCAAAACATTAAAAGCTAGGCATGCCAAGAAAATAATTATGATCCAACCATGTGTGTGTATATACACACAGATATATATATATATATATATATATATACACATATATATATGTATCTGTATATATATATCTGTATATATATGTATATATCTGTATATATATTTGTGTATAATCTGAAGAAATAGATGTTTAAGTAATTATGTTTAGAATGTTCCAAAAGTAAATACAAAGATGAAATACTTTTATCAGAGAATTATAATTTAATTTTAAAATCAAGTAGAAATCAAGGACCTTACAAAACACTGAAATAGAGATATAGATGAATTTAACAGCAGATTAATCACAGTTGGAGAAAGAAAATGTATAGCTATAGAATTGTATATATATACAGACATACGAAGAATATAGTTGAAGCAAGTGAAAAAGAGAAGGAAAAGAAAATAAGAGACCTGTGGAACATGATCAAATAGTCATACACATATATAACTGGATTCAAAGAAGAGAGAGAGAAATAGAAGAAATATGGAGAAAAAAAAAAACCCTCAGGCTGAGAATTTCCCAAAACTGATAAAAAAAAAAAAAATCAAGACATTCCAGAAGCTCTCAAAATCACAGCCTGGCGAAATACAAAATAAATCAAAATAATAATACCTAAGCATATCATATAAAACTGCTAAAAACTAAGACAAAAATAAATATTTAAAACATGCAAATAAAAAAAGACACTAGCTTCAAAGGAGGAAAAATAAGACTGAGAGCTTACTTGAAACAAAACAATGGGAGTTGGGTCATTTATAGTGATAGAGAGAAAAATAACTGAATTTGTACCTAGGGAGAATATACTCTTCAAAATGAGGGCTAAATAAAAACCTTTTAGACAATCAAAAACAGAGAAGTTGAGGCCATGGCACTTGTCTTAAATGATAATTCGTCAGACAGAAAGAAAATAACCCTGATTAAAGTACAATAATATGTGTTTTGTCTTAAATACAGTAACTGAGTGTTTTACCCAACAGTGCTGAAGCAAAGGTCAGGAAAATCAGCCTTCACAGATGTAAAAGATATATCGCCATTCGAATTGCATCTGTGTACATGACTTCAATAAAGCCTGCTTATTTCTTCTAAAAGAAAGGATAAGAAAAGACTGCTAAATTGTTACTGTAATTATTTCACCAGGAAATTGATAACCTAAAATAGTCTGTTTATGACTATGCTGAGGAGCTCTGTGTATCAAATTAAGTTGTTTTTCAATGAGATCATTACTGCAGGCAAATATATAACTGTCAGCATATTATTTTTAGAAGTTTCAATTCCTTTGACATGTAAAATAAAACAACAAAAAAAGAATACTAAATGAACTTGGGCTAAATAGTCACTTCTCTTCTCACCCATATGTTTAAGAGTCACAAACACTCTGATCTGCATTCAAATCTATTATTTCTCTTAACTAATAGAGCTTTCCTGTATAACATCAAAGTAAAAACACTATTGATGTATCTACCACTTAAGAACTCTATCAGGCATTTTGAAGAATTAAATATGAAATAATAGGGAAATAAAAGAATCACAGAATGAATAATATGAGGCTAAAATACAGCCAATCACTACATATTATTGATAGCCTCGTCATATCTCCTTGCTGAATAAGAAGCTGAGGTTTCATCTCAACGGTTGTATGTCATGATAAACATCAGATTCCCAGCACATGTTTCTTCAGTTGTAGAACAGAGAGGTAGACTTGAATGACAATTTTAAATGGCTTTAGGATTGATATTCTAAGCTTTAAGTATATTCCATTGACATTAAGAATTAAATCTCAATATAATTATAGTGTGTGCTTATTTCTGAAGATGTTTAAATGACCTGACTCAGGGGAAAAAAAAAATCAAAAAGCAAATTTAGTAAACCTAACATACATAGAGGATATACAAACTTAAAAAAAAAACAATTGGAGTATAACTGACATGATATATTAGTCTCAGGTGTATGACATAATGATCTAACATTTGTTTATGTTGGGATAAGCCTAATTAATATCCATCATCATGCACAATTATAAAATTTTTTTCTTGTGTTGAGAACTTTTAAGATTTACTCTCTTAGCAACTTGCAAATATGCAACACAGTATTATTAACTAAAGTCACCATGCTGTACATTATATAGGCATTAAAATAAGGAAAAGGATCTAAAATTATTTTTGAAATGTGCAGAAGTATATCTTCACTTGACAAATTGGATTTTCCAATCTCACAATCAATGTTATGTTTATGACTCAGCTTATTGAGAAAAAAAGATATTTGAAGTTGAAATAAACTAAAGAATGCTATTTAAAATAGTAAAATAAATATAAGAATATTCTTCTTCATGTCCCAGAGCATCTATGGTGCTCTAAATTCCATTTTCCCCTCTGACCTCAAGACATTGCCCTGTAAGTCACTTCTTTTCTCTATCTTTAATTATTTATCTTCCATTGAATTATTTCTCCATTGCTTATCATTGTAACCATGCCTCTCCTACCTTATAAACCCTTCCATTAACCCTAAATAAAACAAACAAAAAAATGGACTTATACCATTCCCTCCTAGAATTTACCATCTAATGGGGAAGATAAATAATAGCCAAATAATTACACAAATCAATATAATTGAATCTAACTAGTTGCAGGTCCTCAGAATTATTTTCAGTATATTTTATTTTATCAGTAGCATTGTTATCATTGACCACTTTCCTCTTCTAAAGCTTCCCGTTTCTCTTACTTTGTGCAATAGTCCTTAATAGACTCTTGGTCAACTTTTCTGCTATCTGTAATTATGTTTTATTGACCTTTGTTTATACTTTCAAAGCAAATGATTTTCCCATGGCTGTGCTTTTTCATTCTCTACCTTGTATCACTTTCCAGTCCTGTTACCTTCACAATTGCTTATTTTAAAGCTACATATATCTTTCCAAATGATAAATCCATTGGTCATGATTTCAGATTGTATCCTAACTGACTTCTGCATCTCTTGCTTTATTGAATTACTTCTCTGAAAAATCACACCATCTGTCTGTCCATTCTCTCTTTTTCAGTGACATTCTTATATCATAGTTCTCCCCAATCTTTCTGGTTATTACTACTTAAATTCTCTTACTCCATCTTTGTTGATCTTCTCCACTATTCTCTTAAGTTCCTAGGATTCTAATTTTAGTCTTTCTTTCATCTTACTTTATTCACTCTCTGTAGACAATTCTTTTCTTTCCTATAGCTTTTTGCCATAAGCTTATGAATTCCAAATCTTTATAGATAACCCAGGCCATTCCTGGAACTAAGGAGAGATATTTCCACTTGTGAACTAACGTGATATCACATCATGAATTTGATCCTACCAGGACAGGACACATCATTCTATAACATCATGGGAATACTATTTTATAAGTAATGACTTCACAGTGTTGGGATCAATGTTTTTCCTGATTTTCCCAATATAGACTATAAACTTTTTAAAGGCAAGAACTATATGTCTCCCTCTCTTTAAAGTCCAATGCATCACCTGGCTCTTAGTAATATGTAATGATGTAATGAATAATGTTAAGTCTATTAAAGGCACAGCCTTCTGGCATGTGAAACCATATTTTACCAGAAGTATATTTGAGAAGTGAATTATAAAAAATTAAATAGATCTACAGAGACAGAAACTATAGTTTCTCTTATCATCCTTCTATCATTGTCAAGCTGACATGAGCTGGTTAAAGTGTTCTGAAAGTATTACTTTCTGGTGCAGAATAAGTACTCTGCTTTCTTAGCTTTCAATTAAGTGGAGCAAAGTCCCTAGCAGAGCACAACTGTCCTTTCCAATTTTATGTTTCTGCAACAAAGACAAAATAACGGTTTCCCCTACCTTGGTCTTCTGCATGGGAGTTGTGGGTATCCAGCCCTCCCTTTTCACCACAATATTGCAAGGATTTCTGCATTCAGATAGAGTGACATTCAGAAAAAATTAAGTTGTCTTTGAATTTTAGAGTAAAAAGAAAAGTGCCAACATCTTTTCCTTGAAAAACTAAGTAAAATTAGTTGTTGATTCTTTGGAAAAAGATACAGAATAAAGCAAGTGAGATCAAACTGTGAATCTTAAAATCTCAGTAACAACTGATTAAAATTTGCTCTCTCTCTTCTTCTTCTTTTCTTTTTTTCTCTCAGCAGTTCCATATAGAGTTTATCAATAGGATTGCCTTTAATTTTACAAAATTACCTGTTCTTAAAACCCTATAGCTTCATTCTATTATAAAAATGAAGAAAACAACTGCTCTAAAGCTACAAGCAACAACTTACTAAGTAGTTTAGGATTCAAGTATGAAAAGTGTTCATGCCTTCTTAATGAGAAAGAGAATAAAACAGTGGTGGAAAAGAATGAAAAACTAAAAATAAAAAGATAATAAGAGAAGAAGTTATAAGGAAAAAAGTGTATAAAATAAGATTTTAGAATTATTAAAAAAATAAGCAGTTAATTTATTTTACCTATGCCAAAAGATTATTTTTATTCTATTCTTGTTTTACATGCTAACAGGACATAATTCTATTACATCTTAGCAACATCAATGCTACTTACATTTGACATAAAATCCATACCCATTGGAACTTTGTGAGCTCCAAACACAAGTTCCTATGGACAATATCTTAAAATATGTGTAGGAAATGATGATTCTCACACAAAGGGACTGCTAGTTTCTTTCAACAGGAATTGATCTCACAGACAGTCTTCAATGCGGTATTTCAGGTGATTGAAATATTTATGCACCCTGTTACAAATCGTTTCTCAACTGGGAATATAACACTTTCTGATAAACTATTGTTCTATTTTTTCCAGTCTCTGTTATCTTCAAAGAACCATTGCGAAAATGGAGGGTTTTTTTTTTTTTTTTTCAATATCAATCAAGTCAGGATACAGAGAAGCAAAATTAGTTCAGGATAAAATGCCTTGAAGAAACATATTTTCTCAAGCTGTGCAGAATTCTAAGATGCAATCAACAGAAAGATAACACTTTGCACTTATGTGCTACTCTTTACCAAAGGCTTTCAGAGCAATTCTAAAACATGATCATTAAGCCATATCTATAGATATGGAAACAGATACACAGAAAAATTGTAAAGTAGTCAAGAGGTTGAAAATATTAGTCAATCCTCCAAAAATTTGATTACCAATCCTCGATTTCATTAATTATAGTAGAACCTTCACTCTCTAGACCTTCATAAGTCATTTTCAAAGCTCTCCTACTTCCATCCCATGTATTCTTATATTTTGATTGCCTCAGGAAGCCCACAGTATAATTAAGGAGTGACAACTGCCAGAGCATACAAAGAATAAAATGAAGAAGAAAAAGAAAGAAGTATTGAGGTATGAATATAGCAAGCTGTAATAGTGTAGAGCAGAAGGGAGACCAGATGGCCATAGTTTGTGGACATCTGTTGAGATCTGGATACTTATTAGTAGGCAATGAATTATGGAATGGCTTAAAACTTCAACCTGGAAGGTTATTCTAGCAGACATGCTTAGAATGATTTAGAATAGTTGAAGGTTAAATAAGAATATCATCATCATCATCATCATCATCATCAAAGTATTTTATATTCTTCAAGACATTTTTATATGCAATGTTTCACTTCTTCCTTTCAACATTCTCATTTTGCTTATCAAAAAGTTGAAACAGATTTTAATGTCCCCTTAAGCACAAATAAAGGCATTAAGGATAAGATTAGCTCAACTATCTTCTTACTTAGACATATATTTTTAAAACTTCCAGAGAAGAGTAAAATTAATTTAGAGTCAAAATCAACTTGAAGGCAACTAAAGAAATTATTTTTTAAGTATATGTTAACTGTTTAGGACTTTGCTAAATGTATAGTTAAAGAAATGGCAAAGGTGTTACTATTCTTGTTTTATATAAGAAATATATAAGAAAATCCAAGTATCAAACAGAACTTGTTTATACTTCAAAATTCTGCTCATCACTCATATCTCTACCATATACCAAAAAATGGATGATAAGCATAAATGTAAAACCTAAAACTACAGTAGCCCCCCTCACACCTTATTCATGGTTTTACTTTCTGCAGATTCATTTATCTGTGGACAACCATGGTCTGAAAACATTAAATAACAAATTCCAGAAACACATAATTCATAAGTTTTAAACTGTGAACCATTCTTGGTAGCATGGTGAAATCTTTTACTATCTCACTCTGTCCCACCTAGGATGTGAATTACCAGCATATCCATGCTGTATACGTTACCCACCCATTAGTCACTTAGTAGCCATTTTTGGTTATCAAACAGGAGGTCAAAGTATCACAGTGCTTGTGTTCATGTAACCATTATTTTATTTAATAATGACTCCGAAGCACAGGGGCATTGATGCTGGGAATTTGTATATGCCAAAGAGGAACCATAAAGTGCTTCCTTTAAGTGAAAATATGTGTATATAAGTATAGGAAAAGACATAGCACATGTAGAGTTCAGCACTACTTGCAGTTTCAGGCATCAATTGGGGATCTTGGATAAGGGAGGACTACTGTACAAAGCTCTATGAAGAATAAAAAAATTTGTGACTTTTTTGGGTAAAAAATTTATTGGAAGGACATAAAAACACTAATTCCAAAAAATAATTAATTGGACTTCATCAGAATTAAAATTCCCACTCTTCAAAATATGCTACTATGAAATGAAAAAAAAAAAAACCTAGATTGGAAGAAAATATTTTCAAAACATGACAATGACTAGTGCTGAGAATATATATATATATATATATATATATATATATATATATATAATTTTCCAAGTTCAAAAACAAAACCAAACAACCCAATAAAATATGGGCAAAATTTTGAACACTTTACCAAACAAAACAAATGTATTACAAATAAGTACATGAAAAGTACTCAACATTCTTAGTCATTAAATTCAGTGAGGTACTACTGCATGCCCATTAGATTAGGAAGAGAGAAAAAAATGCCTTGACAATGCCAAGGGCTGACAAAGAGTTGAAATAACTAGAACTCAAACATTCCTGGTGGAAATGTAACATTGTACAGTCTCTCCGGAAAACAGTTCGGCAGTTCTCATGAAGTTAAACTGATTGGGAGGAGATATTCACTAATGATATATCTCATAAGAGGTTAATATTCAAAATATATAAAGACCGCATATAACTCAGCAACAACAACAACAACAACAACAAAAATCCAATTAAAAAATGGGCAGAAGACCTGAACAGATATTTCTTTAAAGAGAAAATACAGATGGCTAATAGATGTATGAAAAGATGCTCAAGTTCACTAATTATCAGAGAAATGCAAATTAAAACCACGACGAAATATAGCTCACACCTGTTAGAATGGATATCATCAATAAATAATAGAACAAGTGTTGGCGAGGATGTGGAGAAAAGAGACTCCTCGCACATTGTTGGTAGGATTGCAAATTGATACAGCTACTATGGAAAGCAATCTGGAGCTTTCTCAAAGAATTAAAAATGGATATACCTTTTGACTTAGCAATTACACTTCTGGGTATTTATCCAAAGAAAACCAAAACAACTATTCGTAAAGATCTATGCACTCCAATATTCATGGCAGCACAATTTACAATAGCCAAGATATGGAAGAACCTAAATGCCCATCAACAGACAATTGGATAAAGAAATTATGGTTCAACTATACAATGGAATATTACTCGGCCATTAAAAAAATGAAATCCTGCCATTTGCAATGACATGGATGGACCTAGAGGTTAATATGCTGAGTGAAATAAGTCAGGCAGAGAAAGATAAATAGCATATTATTTCACTCACTTAAGGAAAGGAGAAAACTAATCAAAAACGGACTCACAAACATAGTGAACAATTTGGTGACAAGCAGAGGGGAGGGGATGGGGGGCTGAGAGAATGGGGTTAAGGGTTAAGGAAGTACAAATTAGTAGTTGATAGATGGTCATAGGGATGGGAAGTACAGCATAGTAAATGCAGTTAGCATTAAAATATTGGCTAGGTGGAAAACCAGAGGAGAGAAGGAGCAATTAGGGGGATCGTTTTATAAATTACATGAATGTCTAACCAATGTACTGTATACTTGAAACTAATTTAAATAAATAAATAAATAAATGAATACATACATACATACATACATACATACATACATACATACATACATAAAAATACTCTGGGAAAAACAAAAACAAAAACAAAAACACATACATTTACTATATAATCCAGTAATCTCACCCTTAGGTATTTACCTAAGGAAAATGAAAACATATTCACCTGAAAATTTATGTGAATTCTTCAAACAGCATTATTCACAATCATCAAAGACTAAAAACAACCACAATTTCCATCAACTAGTAGTTGAATAAACAAAAAATGATACATTCATCCAATGGGATATCATTCAGCAATAAAAATGTACTGAGAGATATAACACAAGCATTATGCTAAGTAAGAGAAGGCAGACCCAAAAATCTATGTACCATATGATTTCACTTAAATGACATTCTGCAAAAGTTATGGACAGAAATAAGAGCACTGGTTGTCCATGGTTAGAGTGAAGAGAGGAGACTCACTACAAAGGTACTCAAAGAAACTTAAGGTGATGGATATATTTATTTTCTTGTTTGTGGTGGTGGTTGCTGGACTATATATGTTTGTCAAAACTCAACTTCTCCCTTAAAAAGAATAGATTGTAACTTTATAAACATGATTTTAAAAGAAACTCATTAAATTTTATGACTAGGTTTCTAAATATATTCATTGTAGCTGATGTCTAAAGATGGCCTCCAATAAATTATGATCCTGTATTTACACCTTTATGTATCCCCTCCCATATTGAATCTAGGATGGCTTGTGACTCACTTGAACAAAGAAAATGAGGAGGAAATGAGGCTACACAAGATCAAATAAGCCCCCTAGGACTGCATCTCCAACTGTCATCACATGAAACAAAAACTGCCTGATCAATCCACAGAGCCATGAAAAATAATAAATTAATGTCACAAAAGCTCATGTTCCCATTGAAATTTTTCTAAAGTAGCCACACTTTTCATTTTGAAACGGCACATCACTAAAGCTTAAATATATAGGCTACATCAATGACAGCTAACATTTATTGAGTTCCAGCCACTGTTTCAAGCTCATTATGTATGTTAACTCAATTCTCACAATAACTATGTGAAGTAGGGTTCGTATCCAGTCTTCCAAACCAGTGTGACATAGAGGATGTATAACATGATTTTTAAGGCATAGTTTTAAGAACCACACTATCTGAATCTGAATCATGTCTTCGCTACTCACTAGCTTTATGATTTTGAACAAGTCATTGAACTTCTATGCCTCAGGTTTATCCCAATCTCTCAATTAGTTGTGAGAATTAACTGATTTAATACATGAATACTGCATAAAGAAAGCATTCTAAAAATGCTAATTATTTCACTTATATTTAATATGGTATAATAAAAAATCACAGAATTTGGAGTGAGAAGAGCTGACTTTGAGTTCCAGTTTCAATACTTCTTAGCTGTTAGAATGAAAGTCACCACAATAATCCAATCCTTAATGTCATCACTCATAAAATGGGGCTAAAAAGTAATAATACCATTTTCACATAATTGCTTTGTGGCTCAAATGCAATAATTTTGTGAAAGAGCTCTATAAATTATAGAGCATTAGAAGAAATTACTAGACATTTCTATTTCATGTTTTCTTTTATTATTATATCTTATATCTTTTATTTTCATATCTTATCTCACTATTAATTGCAAATTCTCTCCAGATCAGAAAATATGACATCTACATTTTAGTAGAGTACAGAGCTCTCCATACTGTCATCCAACTGTCATTAGACTCTTTTGCTTATTCTTCCTCTGAGGCTTTATTAACAGGGACCTCACCTTCTAAGCACTGTAACTGTGAATAGGGTAAAGATGTATGTATAATTTAGAGCTATTCCAGAGAGCAGGGTAAGTTAGTAGAAGTAGATATTCTCATTGGTAAAATGAGATGAAATGCCTTCCTTGCACAGCAATCATGATCATTACTGAAAATCTATTTTCATGCCTAATATAATAGTTGGTATGATAGACTCTCAATAAACATTAGTGCCCATTCTACCTTAGCTAACCTTTGAAATAAATGATTCATCACACAAAAGCAAGTAAAACATAGTTTGTATCAGCCGCTAACATTCTAAAAAAATTTCCTTCGCCACTAAAATTCATCCTCTGTTTACTGTGCTGTAACTGCTCTCAAAGATTATACTCACTGCCAACATAGTCCTTTGCAGTTTTCTTCTTGGCAGATGCACCGAAATAATCTTTTCTTTTTTTCTTCTATTTTGCCAACCTGCGTCCTCCCTCCCTATTTTTTGTTACAAGGAAAGGATGAGGAGGCCATTTCTATGCCAGGGAATTGGTCTGTACTCAGAGATCAAGTGGGCCACTATACAGGAAGAGTTTCAGTTCTGATGGTAAGCTGCAGAACTGTACTATAGAGAAAGGTGCTGACCAGGGGTGTTTTATTGAATAGCCATCACAAAAGCAGATGCTGATGAATCAGAAGGTGTGCCCATGTAGGGAAGAGTCTAGATAATTGTGCTACACAGCAGCGTCACAGATCCTTCTAAAATTCAGTTTCCCAATTAATAATTTTCATGATCTTATATTTTACCAAGTAAGCATGTCAGTGGGCTGTACCTCTCCTATGTAACTGTACTGAGTTTTCTCCATATTGTATTATCTTGTTAGGGATCTCAAAAATATCAACATGAAAAGCTTTGCTATTTTAATAACATACAATACATTTTGAATACAATAAGCCTGTGAAAATCACACTTTAGTCTGTAGTTTCACTGAAGCTTACAGTTCCAAATGCTACAGTAACTCTCTAAGGTACTTTTCAAAGACAGCCAAGAATAAATGCATTTTATCTATTGTTAACTGTCCTGCAGGCAGCAAGATCCTGGAGTGTGATATTGGCTTTTCATTGTTCTTCAAATCAACAGTAAGTATCCCACGTGCATATAATAAAACATCAGGAAAACAATAAAGAGTCTTTTAACAAATTATAACTAAACATAAATGCTACTGAGCCAGCTTTATGCATGAGGTGATTTGTTATTTTTAACATAATAAAGCCAAATGAGGAATACTGATTAGATGAATACCAAATAATGCTTATTTGAGGAACAATGGTAAATTTTTAGGATTACCAAAAAAAAAAAAATGGAATTCCTTTTATAATTATTATTTTAGCCTCATTTATTCGCTGGGAATTCTATGAATTCTAGCAAAAGTATGTATACATAACCTTGCCTTAAATATTGGCAGAAGACTTTTGAGAGGAGGAAGAAAAAACATACTAAATTAATTAAATTCTTATTGACATGCTTAAACAATTACAATCAATGAGTTACAATGAAACTGTAGTCATTTACTATATTGTATTATATTATATTATATCATATCATATCATATTATATTATATTACATTACATTACATTATATTTATTATATTACATTTATTATTATATTATATTATATTATATTATATTATATTATATTATATTATATTATATATTAGTGCCCATACCTAAAATAATTAAACTGATAAAACTTGAAGGTTTTGTCCATTTTATTTTCTCTGAAGAGTAGGTAAATGTTTGATTCCAAAGGTAGCATCTGGCTTTGCTGATTGTGCATGTTTGTTTGGAAGCAAAAGCACTGTCTGTAAGTGTCTATCATAACTTCCAATGTAACCAATTGTGGCTACGTACATCAAGCCCTCTGAAAATTAATTAATAATTCTGGGTCTCTAGAAATCCTGTTTAATGTGGAAACAGATTATGGTTCATACAAATAGTTTTATTGCCATTTCTGCAGCTAGCACAAATATTATCAACGCCCTTCATAGGAGCTCTGTCGAACAAGGCTGGCCAAATTCACAGATGAGCCACGTTTACAGATTAGATGGGCATGAAAATCTGAAGTACAATGAGACAATGACATACATCATTTAATCATTTAAAATGCTCTTTGTTCAAAGTAAAACATGGTCTAATGAAACCAAGGAGTAAGGTGCCATCTAAAATTGGAGGATCTTCTGAAAAAAAAAATTAAAATTAAGTGACACACATAGAAAAAATGGTCCAGAAGAATAAAACTTAAATGACGCATGTGATTAGATAATTATAAATAAGATATATTTAGCCATGCTTCTTTTTAAATCTCTCAGCCCCTAAAGTAGAATTCTGTTTCAATAATGAATCAGTTGATTTGAAAAAATCACACTAAATTACAATAATGTTAATATAATTAATAATATATTACATTTAAATATGATATTTAATACATATGTATTTTGTATACATATATATTTGAAAAGTCTAGTGAAATACTAAGACCAAGAAAAACAATGCTATGAAATTTAGATAAAACTAATAAAAACATACAAATTAGCAAATTTATTCTCTTCCTCAATAAAGTTGTTTCTATAGCTCAAATCCTCTTTTAATAAATTTCAAGGAATTGCCAAATGTTTTGTACAGTGTGATTCGGTTTCAAGGAATATTATACCACATATTGGAACACGGTAATTTTTCCATTACTTATTCTTCCTCTGAGGCTTTATTAACAGGGACCTCACCTTCTAGGCACAGTTTGAACCATATTAATATAAACTTCTCATTACTTTTTAATGCTATTTAGAGAAAGTTATAAACAATTGGAAATAAACTATAACCGAATATACTAGCTGAATTAGAATTGTACTATCACAAAAATGACAGTATTTCTGCTGCAAAATGGTGCAGGTATTAAACTAAAATATATTTTGCTTGTAAGAATATCTGCCTATTCTACCTGAACAAAACACTGCCAGTTTGTAATACATTTTGAGAATTTACCCTGCAGTATGCAGATACATGATCTAGCCCACAGGAGAAATGCTAAAACAGTATTGGGAAATCACAAAACATAATCACTAATCTTCACTTCTTTTAAAAGAATCTTTTGCTTAATACTGATTGAAAGGAATTCTCAGAGGGTACAAATTTCATCGAATATTCCAAAAGATAACTATTTTTATTCATTCTGAATTTCATTGAAATTTTTAATGAGTGTTGGTGTCATTTTGTAAAAGCTTACTTTAGATGTCTGTTTATTGCACTGACAATTAAATTTCTGCCCTTTAATTTCTAAATCTTATTACTTCATTTATAGAAAGAAATAAAATCCAAACAAACAATTAGAGTTAAAAGGCAGATTGGTAGATTATTGCTTCATCAGAGGAATACACCTCCTGCAACAACAATCATTCATACTTCTGAGATTTTCTTGAGTGCATATTCAAGATTGGCCTCTTCGATTTTAATGACACATTTGGGAAAATTTAGTTTTTATGATAGCTTTGCTTCTTTTGGGTGAAAAATAGATAAGTATGAAAGAGAGAGAGAGAGAGAAATAGTTATAGGTGTGTGTGTGTGTTCCTATACAGAAGAAATGGAGAGAGTATGTACATAATGTGAGCCTCACTGGGTCTTTTTAAGCAGAAATAGGTAGTGAAATATTTCAGACTCAGGATATGATATATTGTGCTAAAAGGCAGGTAATTGGGAGATCTAACCCTCATGATATAATAAAAAGCTCTAGTACGTACTTACTAAACAAGAAAATGATGAGAAATTATTATCCAGGGATAAATTAAGTACGTTATAAGTATTATGATCAGAGAAAAGAAAATGTTGTAGAGAGAGGACTGGAAAATGTGTCCAATCTAAACAGGGTTTGAAAACTTCGACACTTCTAATAAGATAAATGAAGATGGTTTGTGCCTTCCTATTCCAAAAAGTGCCTTGGGGAGAGTAAAATCTTATTGGATCAATCTGGACAACTAAGTCAAAGTTATTTGCTGTGAAAGCAGTAACTAAACTTAAGTTTTAAATCTAGACATACAAAAAAAGAAAGACAAAAGAATTCTAGCAAAGTTGTTTTTGGAGATGTTTCTATTACTTTTACATTATATTACATGGCCTATGGAATATTTCATATTTTTACTTCCAGTAAAAGCTGTTACCTCATGACTGTCATTTGTAAATATGGCTTCAAAAGAGATATTTTCCAAAAATGTTTTCACAATTTAGAAACTTCACTATCTCAACCATTGGCCAAAGGCTAACACCACATCGATTTATTTACTCATTTATTCACTGTTCAATAAATACATTTGGGGTACATGCTATGTATTCTATTTTAATAACAGGAATTAAAAAGATGTATTTGTGTTTGATGTAATCCATGCCCTCAAAGACTTCAAAGTTTGGGCAAAATAAGTAAATCCATAAAATACATTAAACTTCGATGACAATTATTCTTTGGAAAATATGCAAAGGTAGGAAGGTCAACATACTTAAGAGTCAGGGAAAGGTTATCCTGATGAAAGGATTCTTAAGTTCATATTTGAATAATGGAGAAAAGAAAAGGCATTATATCCATGGGAAAGAAATGTTGCAAATGTAATAAGAGATTATTCATGAATTGCATTTTCTCTAACATTGAGAAGACATGATAGATTTTTGAGAGGTCACATAGTTAGAACTGACTTTGAAATTCAAGGTCACAGCTTTTTAAAGAGTTAGAATAGATGATGAATCTTTCTGGCATTAACCCACCTGATAACCTCATAAACTCCTTGGGTATGTCTTTTCATAGTCACTACTTTTGTTTTAGTGATTTACCACAACTTTATCCTTTTCAGAGACATTTAAGGAAATACAAAATTGCAACCTCAATCTTAACTTTGCAACAGTGTGTGTAGTAAGAAATCTCAAAATAGCAGTTTTTTTTTGTTTTTGTTTTTGTTTTTTAATGCCTACAGCACCTGGTCTTCTTAGGTGGTCTTCCCATCCAACTACTAACCACACTCGACCCTGCTTAGCTTCTGAAATCAGACAAGATTGGGCATGTTCTGGGTGGTATAGCTGTAGACTCAAAGTAGCAGCTTTATTATATTTCCTGGTGAGAATATTAAGCTTCCTGGTTAAAAGAACTGGTTATTTCTAATAAACATGTAAGAGAAGTATACTATACACATGAAAAAGTCAAACATCATAAATATACAGATTAATGAATTTTCATTACTACACCCATGTAATTACCAGAAAATTGAATGTTACCAGCATCATGGCAGCTGTGTTTAATTCCTTCCAGTCACCACACACCTCCTCCTCTCTGAAGTCATCAAATAAGTTGAGTTTTAGTTGCTCCACATTCTAACACTTGATATTGTCCAACATTTTAATTCTAGCAATCTGATAAATATGTAATGGTATCTTATATTCATTTCTGTTTGTATTCCTCTTGCTACTAAGTAGATTGAGAAAACTTTCATATTCTTACTGATCATTTGAAATTCCTGCTTAAGTCTTTTACCCTCTTATCTAGTAAATTGTCTCTTTTTTTGTGTGTTAGTATCTTTCCTTTCATCCTTCCTTCCTTCCTCCCTCCTTCCCTCCTTCCTCCCTCCTTCCCTCCCTTCCTCCCTTCCTTCCTTCTTTTCTTCCTTCCTTCCTTCCTTCCTTCCTTCCTTCCTTCCTTCCTTCCTTTCTTCTTTCCTTCCTTCCTTCCCTCCTTTCTTCCTTCCTGATTGATTCAAGATTTCAGGATTAAGCCAGTAAGTATATGGCATTTTCCTAATAACTATTATTGATACAAAAGAATGCATATGATCTAAATTACTCAGTAAGAATGACAGAGCAATATTTACTTCAGGAATAGGGGAAAGATTTTCTCTTCTCCTTGGACAAGAAAAATAAGGCACATAATCCCATCTACTACCACACTATTATCAGAAACCTTTTTAGGAACTTGAAGGAGGAGAGCATGAGGTAAAGACCAAAACACAGAGAATGCTAAAATTGTGAAAACAGCAGAAAAAATCAAATAAGAACTTTGATTGTTTCAGTTCTAAAGACTGTCCATATCTGAACTTTCTGTTATAAAAGAAATAATTCTTAATTGTCTTAGCTGCTTTCATATCAAGTTTTCAGTTATGGGCAGTGGAAATATTTTTAAAGATACACCATCCTAGCAACTAACAAAGCATATCTACATACTGATAAGTAATACAAGCATTAATCTCTCTGTAAAAATTCATTATATATGTGTGTATATAAGTATATGTATATATATATATATATATATATATATATTTGTGAAAGTGCATATAAAATGTAACATCATAAAGCATTTAAAGAAACGTATTTACTCAAGAAGTATTTAATTCTCAAATTCAAGAACTGTCATGATAGTTATAAGTAATTGATTTATCAAAAAAATAATTTCTCCTTCCTAAAAGTTGTTAAACTCAATTTTAACTTTCAAAATAGAAAATTAGTTTTGAAGACAATCATTGTGGATTCCATTGATTTAGCTAAGAGTTTTGAGTGTCTGTTTATGTGGTTTTCTATATATTCAAGATAAATGAGATATATGGTTAGTTCTCAAAGATCCCAAAGTCTAGTAAGGAATATAACCATGTAAACAGGTACTATTAAAACTATATGAAGAGAATTGTAAATTCTCTTCTGGGTTTCAGATAATTTTTCACAGCAGATGAGATTCTTCATCTCTTTCTCAAAATGTCATTTTTGCTAGATGTATATGGTGATAGAATATTTTAGACAAATAAATAATATTTAGAAATGCACAGTTATAAAACAATAAAATATAGTTAAAAGTCTAGATAAAAGAGAAATTTTGATGGTAGAACTGAAGGGACTTGAGGAAATAATGAATTTATGTCCTATTACTACTTAAATCTACTAAAAATATAAAGATTATAGCATCTATTTTCCTGAATCCCAACAATAGATATGGATGTTTTCCCTAAAACATAAGTCAATACTTAATATCCCAAATTCTCCCCATTTTAAAGTACAGTCCAAATCTGAATAAGAATGGCAGGAAGAATAAAAGTAGATTTTACAATGTTTTACTTTTTAAATTTTAACAACCAAACATTTCTCTTTTAAGCTAAATCTATTATTTCACGTAGGAATAGTTCAAGTCACATGTGCTATTTTATGACTATCTAATTACCAAAATAAGATTAGAAAAAGAAAGATTAAAAAGGAATTTCTATTCCAGGGTCTGATTTTCAGTTCCTGCCGTAATTCAATCTTGTATCTCCAAATGCTGATGATAGGACCTGTGCTGTATTACAATAGATGTATTTCCTTTAAAATATGGTATTCTTTCCTCTTTTTTTTGCCCAAACTTAAAGATCTCCCTAAAACTTTTTCTTACTTTGTCAGAGAAATTGGTGCTTTGAGTAGATCATTTCCTATGCTTCAGACTCACAAGCACTATAATTGTGGTCACAAATAATCAATGTCACTGAAAGTAAACAAAGATAATATAAATATTTGAACAAGTAGAACAGAACATATTATAACCTTTCTTCCTGGCAAGATTTCCTCTTCCAGAAAAAAAACAGTGCAGTTCGTAGAATTAATAAAAAGCAGATGGGGGAGGGGATGGAAGCAAACTGAAAGGCTTTTAAAACATCTTTGATAAGAATTCTCAGCAAATGCTAGTACAACAAATTGAAAAGTTATTGTATATCACTGTATGTACAATAGAAGTGCCTTGAATCAACTATAAGAATTCGATCTTGAGAAAAGAAAATGAGGAGTAAAACAAAAATCTATTATTGTTTTTTTCCACCCCCTGGGGAGAGAAAAGATTAGTCTAGTTACCTCAGGAAAAGTACTGGGGAGAACTTAGTCAGCTCATTTATAAAATATTTTGCTTGAGAGACATATCTAAGTAGGCAGATCATCCATATTACTCCTACTTAGCATTAGTTCAAGGCATACAAACCAGAACAAGGCCCAGGTCCCCCAGACACCAACCCTCCACCTGCATGCTCAGCTCATGTTTCCAGGCTCCTACCGTTGACAAACTTTGCTCCACAATTTTCCAGTATCAGGGGGGATAAACAAAGACCTTAGCATTTTATGCAAAGACAAAAACATCTCTAATAAGAGTAGAAAATATAAGATAATCCTATGAATAAGATAAATGTGTACTCCCAAACTTAGTATTTAAAGAAAGCTCTAAATTCCTAACTAAATTAAGAGGTTAGATCTGTTTCCTTCTTCTCGGCTCAATGTAATTAAAAGTGTGGCTTAATTCTTATGCTTGGTAAAAAAATAAAATAAAAACATTCAAAGGTAAAGGATTTCTATTAAAACTGTGTAAACATGACTATGAATTTCTTGAGGCACAAAGTTGTGTCTCTTTTGCTCACTGAAGTATTCCTACTATGGTGTATATAGTACATGTATTATAAATATTTGCTGAGTGATATTTTCTTTAAGTAAGCAAAATTCTATTTAAATGATTCTACTCAATTCAAAGAAATATTTCCAAATTAGTGGTTTATAATTTTTATCATAATTATTTTTTTTTGTTTTGCTCTAATGCAGCTTAGAATAATAAGCTCCAGTGCTTATCAGGCCCTGGCACAGTGCCATACTATTTTTACACCTTATCTCATTTCAAGCTTATCTCAACTCTAAGTAGATATAACCATTTTAGTCCATGCAGATGTGGGAGCAGACAGATAAAGTGAACTTAACCACACTCAAACAGCTAAGAATTTATACTAAGTCATGATTTGAACCCATGTCTTTCTGGCTACTAAATTCAGAGTCTCAATGTCTGTGTTAGATTGATAGGAATACCAGATATAAAACTGATTGACTAGAAACTAATCTGAATACATACACCTTCACTTAAAAAGGATAAAACAATGGTGTGTGGTTGTCTAGCACTTCATTGATCAGAGGTTAAATTAAAACATTGATTAGTTCCTCTTCATTCCATTTTTTATTTCCTTTCCTACAGGAGAGAGTAATCAAATTATTAGGTGAAGTTTTCTCATAAAGCATTTAGAAATATTTAAACAATGTCTAGCGACAAGTGAGATAGTACATTGGCACAGTTTAAACAATATCAATTTCTCTGATAATACAAAAAAGAGAATTGTACATATTTGTGCTAATTTTTCTCATGTAGAAAACTTTGATGATAATTTCTGAAGCAAGGGATACAGGAAACATTTTATAACCCAGGGTGAGAAAGGATTTACATTTTTAGGTTTTGTCTCTGGAAAAAGTTCTTCCTATAGTTGCAGCTTCTTCAGTCTGTGTGGAAGGTGTGCAGTCTTCTGTCTTTGCATTCAGAGCTCCACTTGTCAGCTTTTCCTCACTACTTCACAAACAATAATGCTTGAGAATAAAGGTATAAGAAGTATTTGTTTTCTGGCATTTTTGAAATGAGTACCTAGAATAATACATTTTTTTTCTCATACTCTGAATAAATCAAAATACAGAAATCAGCTGCCCAAGATTTAGCTGCATTTCAAAAGGCCTTTTTAGGATTGAGAAACCTGTTGTTGATGAAGTGGAAGTACGCTTTCAATGCCACCATTTATTTCTAAAAAGGATTCCGTTAAGAGTCAACAAAAGTGGGACTGAATAACTTCATTTGAAATTATAACCACTGTTCCTTTACCAAAAAAGGAAAAGAAACTCACTGCCCAAAGGGGAGTGAGAAAATTTAGCTATTATAGGAAGGAAAAGGAAATGCAACAATTGTTACCCAAACTCTGTTTGGTCAAGTTAAAGGAGTAATTTAAAGATAATCAGTTCTTGCAACATGTGGAGTTCAAATCTTTTCACCAAGCTACGGACTGCAGGCTGTCACTGCCAGAGGAGAAACAAAGTGATGTGCTGGCAGTTTCAGTGCAGGTTATACTAATTTAAAACCCGAGAACTCGAGGCACTCAAAGAAGAAGCACTTTTCTAAGTGAATAAATGGCAGTACCTACCATGTCATATCTCCCTGTCATGCACCTGCCTCTCTTTATCTCTCTCTCCCCCTCATCTCCAGCAGTGTCCAGCCCTCCTCCCATTCATGTCTCATCAGCATTTTTCTAGAAAGAACATGAAAGTCTGGAGCTGAAGTAAGGTGCCAACATTAGAAACCTTGCAACTTGCAGAACTTCTTATTCTTCGATAAAGTAGGTAACTGCTTTTCATCTTACTAATTAGCTGTAAAGCAATGAATGAATGAATGAATGAACAAATGAATGAATGAATGAATGAATGAATAAATGGCCAACATATCATTCTGGCAAAATTGAGCTCGTTTAAGTAGGTATCTTTTCCTACAAACTGTCTTTTCTGTCTTCTGGAGATTAGATGAATGGCCACAAAGCCAGCCCTATTACCAATGCTTTCATCACTTCTTTCTTTACTTCTAAATGCTACAAATTGCATTCTAGCCATCTCAGATGTGAGCCACTTCAAAGGAGGCAAACACAGATGTATTTGGGGGATTCTGAAATCTAAACGAATGAAAGAGATGAATATAAGCATTAGGGCATGGGAAGCTTTAGTTACTTGGACAATGCATGCTCCAAATGCAACTTTTAAAAAACAAAGAAAGATACATGCTCTGCACCTGTTTTCAAACCCTGCGTTATATAATAGTCTTTAAGTTTCAACTGTAAATACCTCATTTGACCAATATTTCTTAATTCAAATTCCTTAGAAATTGAAACTAATTGGTCAATACTGGGTTACAGCAAGGAAACCTTTGAGTCGCATGCCTATTCTTATCTAATTAGTTAGCTCAGACAAGACTATGGAGAGCCAAGCATTCTAATGGTTGACCAATCCAGCACCATGGTGTTTACCACAAACTTAGAAACAGAGACATCTAAACCTGAAAGAGACCTTAAATATGATATAAACCAGTATTTTCTAAATAAATAATCTATAAAACATGGTCCTGTAGGACAGTGGGGAAAAAACAAGTTCTGGACTCAGGACCTTTAAGAAAAATTGAACAGATTTATTTAATTCAGAATTTCTCAGAGACTTTAATGTATTGACATATATTGTGAACCTCTAAAATATGCTATTTGTATTTCTCAAAGTTCTATTTTGTCATTATTGTTTGTTTTATTTTCATTTTAAACCCCTCCTATCATAAGATGTTTTTAATATGTCTAAAACTTCTACATGATACATACTGATCTAAAATCATTTTATAGATGAGAAAAATGGGGCCTACTATACTTCTTTAGGAACTGTTCTTTAAACATCTACTGTATAACAAAAATTTTGCTCAGCAGTAGACATAGTCTCAACCTGTTATCTGACTAGGCAAGATAAAAACAGGAATTGTATGGTGTTAGATTGTGTATACTCAACACCTACTAGACTTGTGATTTCAACCAAAGTTTGTTAAATGAATTTTAAGTGAATGAGGGGGTTATTCTGAGCCCTGGCTATGAATCAGTATCTCCTATAGGTACATTTAAAAACAAATTATCAAACAATAACAACAAAAACTTATGTTTGTGCACGCTTGAGCCATTAATCAAAATATCTGGGTTAATAGCCCTCAATTTTTTAATTTTTAGCAAACTCCATAGGTAATTAATGTCTAGCCAAGATTAGGAATCATTAATTTAAAAATATGAAATTTATTAGTGGCATTGAGTATATTAAAACTGAAAATATTTGACATCCAATCCAGTAGGTTATCTTCTACACCATGTCAATTAGGTACAATATTGAAAGTAGAATATATGTGTTAAGAATGGCAGAGAAATCTACAAAGTAGACATATTTATAGGCCATGGAAAGGAATTAACACCGAACACAACTTTAGGCAATCAAAGGAAGGGCAGACAGTCTAGGAAGACTTGCTAGTAAAATGTTGCGGGGTGGGGGGAGACAGGATATCCAGCCAATCATAACATATAGACAGAGAACCAAAGCAGAAACAATAGTGAGAATTAGGTTTGTCCCTAGGAAAAGGTACAAAAGAACATAGTTGTTACGAAAACTATTTTATTGTCAATGTGTATTGACCACATAGAATATGCTAGGTCTAATGTACTTTACATGGAGTATCTCACTTAATACTCAAAATATTACTATGATATGGGAATCATTATAATCCTCATCTTGGAGAGTAGGAAAAGATAGTTGGGAGAGGTTAAAAAACTCCATAAGATTACTGATTTAGTAAATGTAAAGCCGGGATTCCATCCAGAGCAATCTGAATTTAGGGTACAAAGTCCAAGAAGATCAGCAGCAAAAGGGGCCATACCTCCCATGATCTTAAAGCATTGCTTGAGTCTTATATAGTCAGGCATGGACTGAAACTATAGGTGGATGTTAAGGAACCACAGTTACAAAGCTTGGAAGTTGAAAAGAAAAGAAATTCAACTGGGTTATTAAATAAAAATTTTTTAAATCTATATTTATTAAAACCTGAAAGAGAAAATGACTGTTGACTGAATACTGGGCCTCCTAGAAAGAGCTGCATTGTTAGAGGGTCTGGATTATCTTCAGAGATCAAGGGAGATTCAATTCCTGTACTTACCAATTTTATATTTTATTTGTTTAACTATAGTTCAAGATTTTTTAAAAAAAATTCTAAAGACATTAGTCAAACAATCCCTTCTAAAATCAAGGGATAAAAGCTTACATACAAAAACTGGTTATTTTCTTGTCTGTCTAGATTATTTCCATAAATATTTATCACTAGCTTTAGAACAACCCAATTCCTCCTTCACAGCAGTTGTGCATACCAAGTTTTGTTTTCACTGAAGAATAAAATCTATAACATCTCTATTCCTAATCATAGTTGATCATTTCTCATATGCTGAATATAGGTATTTCCTTTGAAATAAGGTCCTTAATTGATAGGAAATGCTTTTTTCTTTTCTGAATGATAATATACATGCTGAATATATACTTTTATTCCCACTCATACAGATCAGTTGATCTAGTTTGAACAGAATAAATTTTATGTACAAATTTTATGCATTTTATGCTGGCTTAATTTCATCAGCCAAAGTTCATTTCTTATTTTTATTCTCTGTCATTTCTCTCTTTTTAAAATATGATCTAAAATCCCTACAGCAGCACTGGGACATACAAAAACTCCTAGTAGCAAAAATATAGGAATTTGATGTGATAAAGTGTTTGGGAACGTAGTATTAAAATCCAGTCCAGCCTTATTGTTTATTCATGAGAAGGGGGCAGCGATTTGCGACAAATTCCTGAAGGATATACAGAACATTATCTTTTATTACAATAATAATTTAGTGGGTGCAATTAAATAAAATATCTTAAAATATTGCAGTCAAGTTTTGGTCCAGAAATATTTCTTACATCTAGAGGGGGTTGTATATTTGTAATTCATTGTTATATAACGAACGACCACAAATTTAAAGAATTAAAATGATACACATTTATTATCTCAAAGTTTCTCTGGGTCAGGAGTCCAGGATTAGGTTAGTGGATTCTCTTCTTAGGGTCTTACAAGGCTGTAATCAAGGTGTCTGCTGGGCTCTGCTCTTACCTGGAGTCCTGATGAAATCAGGCTTCCAACATCACTTAGGTGATTAGGAGAATGTATTTCCTTGTGGGCTAGAAGCCTAGGCTTCTTGCTAGATGTCACCTAGAGGTCGCCCTCTATTCATTGCCGTGTGGTCCTCCCAACATGGTTGTTTACTTCTAGGAAGGCAGGAGTCTGTAGAGTGAGTCAACTAGCAAAATGGAGTCTTATGAAGTGGCATAATCGTGGAAGTGAAATACCATTACCATTACTTTGAAGCAGTCACAGGTTTCACCCACACTCTAAGGGAGGAAATTATACAAAGGTATAAATATCAGAAGCGTGGCCAGGCTAGAGTCTTTTCACCACAAAATGGTAGGTGAGGCCTAGGTGAATGTAGCTGGAGTGCCCCTCAGATGTTACAAATGTAACATACCTCCTTTAGAAAATCACTGCCTCTATCTGCCTTTTTTTTTTTTTTTTTTTTTTGCCTTAAAGTAGACTTCTGGGCCTCTATGTCAAATTCTTCTCTGAATACATATCTGAAATCCACCCTAGACCCTCTTAATGAGACTGCCTAAGAAGAGGTCCCTGGAATCTACCTCCATATGATATTAGCCTAGCTAAAATTTGAGAGTATATTGAAAAAATTAAAATTTCCAGGTAGATGTAAGGTCTTTTCTAAGAATTTTTAATATTTTTAACCACAATGTTTTCCATAAATTTTAGATTTTCCTTGGAAAAAAGCAATAGCAGCAGCAGTAAAATAAAATAAGCTTTCAAATCACATTTATAAGCTAATGATCTTTCCAGGACTCTAGATCTTTACAATTTTGCTAATCCCTTTCTTTAGTCATTAATTTACTGTGTTAAAAATTACAGAATATATTCATAATCTAGATGTCCAAAATAAATGCTTTACAACATTATGGGATTGTTTTTAACAGGTAAAGAAATATTTCAAAGAATAAAATGAAGAAAAAGAAGTTTAAAAATTTTACCAGGCAATATCCTTTTGAAAAGAAAAGCCAGCACCAGAGAGAATCAAAAATTTTTTTCATGCCAAAAGAGACCGAACAGGTATCTTCCTTTTTATTAAATTATATGATAACATGTAACACTAGTTCATAATTTTATCAACCACTGACCTTTTCTCTTCTAACACCAAGCTTACAAATGTCTTGAAGAATACTTTTCCTCTCAAAGGTGAATTCAATTGATTACTATTTCAAAGTGACTGCTTCAAGTAATCTTTTAGGTCTACAACTTTAAAGAAGTATATAATCTTTGACTATTTTCCTCATTTGAATATCATTTTCACTACGTAAATTTATACATCCTTTAGAATTTTTCTCATCTTATTGTAAGTAGAAAAAAATTAAATATTTTTTTCTCAGAAATTTATGATTTCCTATCTTCTCATAAAATTCTTTTAAAATCTCTTCCATTTTTACTTTAGTTCCCAGAATGCTCTACTGGTAGACTAAAGGTTAAAAAATTCAAACCTCTTTGAAATAATGTTTTTAAAATTCAGTTCTCTCCAATTTGAATATGTAAACAGTTTGTGTGTGTTGATTTCATTATACAGACTTACACTTTAAGGAGGAATAATATTTCATATTGTAAAACATCTAATACATATTTGTAGACCAGGAGGTGGGCAAGACTTGGCAGAATTAGAGGTCAAAATATGGAGGGGACAAGTAGAGAGGAGTGAGGATGAGATAAAGCCAACTTGGTCTTTATCACAGTTCTCAGATTGCAGTGAAGTCTACATTCACTAAATTACTCGAGTTTGTCAAGGCCAGCAAAGCAAGGGAAGTGCTATGAGACTATCAGTACAAATAGTCAAGAATGACTGGGATATGTTCCTGATGATTATAATCAAAATTGAAATTATCTTTGGTCTCTTAATTTAGATTCAGTTGAGCAGATTTACTAATCATCATAAGAATTAGTTTAACTACTGTCAAGTTTTCTCTATACCTAACATGTCTCTTGTACTTGAGATTTTACCATATACAACCCATTCATACTGTTAGTTGGGCATCTATGCAGCACTAAGTGATATCTTGTCCATTTTTCATATATAAAACTAAGTGGTAATCCACCTGGTTTCTAAATTCTCTTCTAATTCTAGCATTTTGATGTAATACTTACTCTGTTACTAGCTGGATACGTTAGTATTGTATTCATTACAATAAATCAGAGAAAGTGGTGCTTTTTGCTCTCACAGGATATTCACCAAAATGACAGTATATACCATTATGAAAAAAAAAGCAAAATAATGATAAAAATACAAAATAATCCTACTGCAAATGAGTAGTGATTTAAGAGATAATTAGGACCAAAACTTTCTATTTTATTCAATAGCTTTATTACTATCACTTGCAGATCATTATTTTCAGATAGTATAAAAGCTTAAATCCTTAAAATTTTAGATTAACTAACAATATCATTTAGTGACACTATACTCATATTTCTTCTTGTCACAGGCTGCTTTTGGTTGCTCTCTATAAATTCTAAAGCTACTTATCAAGACAATCATTCTCTAAACATTTCTTCTGCTTCTAAAGCATTGAAATAATCCCACGCTTTCAAAAAAATTAATTAAATAAGTATTTTATGATAAGATTTCTTACTATTTAAAATGTGCACTATTCAATAAAAAGAAAGGATAGGTATTCATAAAATAAAGTGGAAAAACTGTTTATAACAAAGATAGTCATGTGGCCCGGCATTCATTCCTTTTAAAAAGCAATGCTTTGGGTTTCATATAAGAGAAAGAGATCAGTCATGCTTGAACAAAAACATATAAAATTTCAAAGCAAATGGAATTTCCATTGCTTCAGAGACTTTCTCTTAGAATGTTTATTGATTTTTTTTTTTTCAGGAAATTATCTTTAAAAAAAACAGCATAGAGTAATGGTTAAGAACTTGGGCTGTGTGGAACCACACAGCCTTGATTCTAATCTCAGCTCTGCCACTACTGGCCTATCTTTGGGTTAGCTTCTTAATTTTATCTTACTTTAGTTTCTCTGTATTTAGTATGGGGTTAGTAGTAGTACCTACCTCATGGTCCTGTTGTAAGAATTAATGTTAATAATCATAAAGGTCATAAAATTTCTAGGCCATTAGTTAGCACACTTTCAGTGTTTGATTTGATAAATAAATCTGGTAATAATATCTTTCTACGTATACCTATGTATACCACACACACAAAAAAATTACAACCTATAACAAAAACTAAAGAGATTGTGTAAAATAGAGAATATGAAAGCTAAGTGGCTAAACCAATCAGGGATGATGAAAGCTACACAGACAAAAACAGTGAGTTAAAAGGAGGAAGATGTGGAAAAAAAAACATTTCTGTGTCACATATGCAGTTAATGTCCAAAATGTGTAAACAAAATCATCCAACTTTCTATAACATACATGAGCAAAAATGAATATTTGTAACTTATTTTAAAGCATAAAATTTTAAACTGCTCTAAGAAATTCTATAGAATTCTTTTGGAAAAGAAAAGTAAATGAACTGTTCTATGTTCCAAAAGAAGTATCAAATAAAATGTTGAAAATGCTTCTTATCAAAGAAGTGCTTTGTGCTATGTATTACATTTAGACAAAAAAATAAATAAAATAAAGGCACATCTTCATGTTCAGAACACTAAGAAATTTAAGTTTGCATTGAGGTGAAATTAATCTCATAACAAAATATAAAATGGTAAACTTGGACAGTTTGCATCAACTATAATTACTTCTAAAAGAACATACTAAAAGAACATTTTGATAAACATTATTCCATACAATGGACCAAAATACAAAGTATTTAAATAGTAAATGAGAAAGAAAATGATACTGAAGAGAGACATATGGGTTCTATAAGCAAGTTTAGTAGAAAATAAATCAAGAATGGTGAAAATAAGTTCTGGAAAGTCTGAGGAAAAGAGGTTTTGGATTTTAGAAGAAAAAGAGAATAAAGAATTAAAAGAGCATTAAAATGTCAAAGTTTACCATGTTTAGTAGGGAAAAGTAGAGAAGAGAAGGAAATTATATACATATATGTGAATATATATATGAATATATATGTATATATATGAATATATGTATGAATATATATGTATATATATGAATATATGTGTATATATGTAATTAGAAAAGCATAATTAATAAATAATAAGAAGATATGTCCAAGATATAAATTCACTCTAATATTCAGATATAGGTTTTAATTATTTTTAAAAATATAACAAATATACCAGCAAAGATTAAATATAGGATCTTAAAACTGGAAGAAACTTAAGTATTGTCCAATTCAATCTCATCATTTTAGAGATTAGGAAAATGAGGCTCAGAAGATTGTGATGACTTGGTTAAATTCACAGAACTGATTAGTTAGCAGAAATAGAGCTTAGATCCAATCACTTGATTCACTGGGTCAGTGTTCTTTACAATATACTTGCTCAACCTATCACGGCAGAGGGCTGATTTTTTTCCTCACCCAATTATTCAGAATAATGCTATTCCCAATAATGCAGAGAATTAATAGATTGAAAACAACTGTGAATGTGTATTAACCCCCTCCCCCAAAAGTACTCTGTAGTACATGGTATTAAAAATACTTATAAAAATAAGGAAAATATTTTGAAGTATAAATACTTTAATAAATGGTGCTCTTTAGCTACCTGTTTATTGTTAAATGAAAATTAAAAGATCCACTGAACTTGCTAAAGGAGATTCCTAGAAACAAAGAAAAATAAAAGAGTTGTAGCTGAAAATAATTGCAACCCCTCAATTTGTTGTGCATTCATTTAACATATATTTATTGAGCACTACTACATGCCACGTACTGCACTATACAGTAATCAATACAAACCTGTTCCTTACCAGTGGTGTGCTGGTAACTGATTAACGATTAACTATCTAGGTGAAAGAAAGCCCTGCTTTGTAACACTAGTCAATTTCCATGATATCAATACTCTACCATGACTGATTTTAAGCTACATAAAGTTGAGAAGAGATGTGCCATAACACATCATTATGTGTTTCCAGGATAACTATCGGCTTTTATAGGCCAATATGAACTGGCTCCACCATACTACTAGACCTTCATGGAGTATCTTCTGTTGGGAGAGACAAATAATTAACAAGGAAACTAAAAATTGTGCAAGATTACATACTGCAGTATAAGTGTTATGAGGGAAAGAGACACTGGAGAGGATTGCTTAACGTAGAATGGATGTGGCTTTCTGAGGTGATGACATAGGCACTAAGGGATGAAAATGAGCTAGAGAAAGAGCTTTCCATGCAGAAGGACAACAAAGTAACAAGGTAGCAGAAGGCAATCAGGAAGAGCACAATCCAGGAAGCAACCAAGTGATTCTGTTAGTTGATCACTAATACATACAGGATCCAGTAAATGGTACAAAACATTTATTTACTTTTCTTGCTTATTTATCTTTTAATTTAAAGTTCACTGAAGCTAGAACTCAGAGTTTCTTCCTCTTTTTTTCCCCTCAACATCACTGGCCTTTTTCTACTTTACTGCCCTCCTTCTGAGGTTCTAAAGTGGCACAATGTTCTTAAGATTCTGAGTGGGCTCCAAACTCCTTTCAGTCAAGCAAGATCCAACCATGTGTTATAGGACGAGGCTTTAAGTCTTCCAGACTAATCAGAATAGAACATCTAACAAGTCGAAACATCCTTTGTAACATCAACCACTTCATAGCACAAGAATCATAGATTAACCACATGTATAATGTACATGTATAATGTATATTTTACTACTTCTTACCAAAGACCTTTTCCTCTCTAGCCAGTCAATGTATAAGACAAGAAAAGAGGAGAAATTAAAAATAAAATTCATTCTGGCTAACGGATTTTTTAATTATTTCAAAATTTCATCATCTTATGGAAATGAATAAAAACTTTATATTTTGTAGGTTGTCTTTCACTTTCCTGTCCATGGTTTGACATCAGGAGAAACAGAACATATTAGTAAAAAGCAATAGATTTTACAGTATTGAATGTTTCAAAAATCCTTTAAAGATGTCTTGTTTAATATATTTTTAGATATACACATATTGATGATGCTACCTTATGTCCTCATCCTCCTAGCTCATTTCAACATATATCCATTTGAATTTAGAAAATATCCACCAGCTTCTGAATGAGATACCAGAAACACCAGAGATTCCATTGCTGCTAACAGAAATCCAGTACAGATCTGACTGCTGTGAGTCTGTGAGACTTTCTACAGTAAATAAAGCCAATATACTACTGAAACTATATAGCCAGCAAATTGGGAGAAGGGAGATTTTTCTATTATAGATTTAAATGCCCTTTTTAAAAAGGATCTTAGTGGTCCTGACCAAATGATCCAAATTTTTATTGAAATTCTTTTCAAGGTATTTGCCAGAGTCACCACGACCATTTCCACATTTGAGTGAATAAAAATGGGAAATTATTTCATCAATTTAGTACTGAAAAAGGTGTTATGAGCATATTTTGGTTTTCAAGAATAAGATTCTTAAGATATACTTTGCGGAAGAAGAAATCACTTTAGAGTGCATTGAAAATGTAAAAAGAGTGTCCTCCCACTGCTAGAGAAAGATTGTGAGTCATTGAAGTAGATCTGGCAGATCAGGTTTTAATCCTGTTTAATCAAGCAGTGTCAGTTCTAGAACCCAGAACTGGTTTTTAACCTTTGTAATCACTCAAGGCCACCTACCTTTAGTGAACATGCCTCTGTAGGCCCACAATCAGTATCAGGCTCATGCTTTAAAAGTCAGCCTATAGGTGGCAAATTCACTCCAATGAATACTGTTCAGGCTGCTTCAACCCATTTCCTCTGCTGTAAACAACACATCTTTGAGAGAATGCTTCCCAAAAAAATCCATGTAAGTTTATGAATAAAATCAGTTATTTTGTTCAGAGACTAAATCTGAAGAACATAGCTCTTATTACTAAAGTAATAAATTCAGCTGTTTTCTTTCAGATATTATGTGATTGTCTTGTCTTTCTACAGGATTGGCTTAATGACACTTTTTGTTATCCAAATATTGAAATTCAAATATGTTAACATTTTATGAGATTATAACACAGGGGCACAATCCATAATCCAAAACTGGTAAGGCCCTACACATTTCAAAATTCAGCTTTTCAAATTTAGAGAGGTAATATGATGCATGTATCATACATTCTAATATCCTCAGTGAAGTCTGGATCAGTACTTAGCAATCAAATACATGTCTATAGCAAAATGATGGTATAAATAAAGATCACTAATAGACTCTCATTAGTTCATGTATTCAGATAGGATTTTGCTCCCAAAGAAGTTCATGTCAGGTCAAGTTGTAATACAAAATTAGTAATATAAAAGCTTTTGGTTTTAAGAGCTCTTGTGGAATTTTTCAATTTTGGAATCACAGATGACAGATTTTGGAGTTTTATATACCTACTAATGTAAGGATATAGGAATTATGCCTATTTTCTGGATGTTCTTGTATTTGATGAAAGATAATATAAATAAATCAATAATTAAGATTACATTTAATAAGTGTTTAAAAGAAATCCACGAGACTGATAAAGGTGTTCCAAGCAAGGTCACAGATGTGGAAGGTGTTAGGATGGCTTCCCGGGACTGCTGAGTTGAGTCCAAAGAAATATGTAGAAGTTACACAACTAGATGCAAAAGGAAAGAACATTCCAAGCAAAGGAAAGAGAATGTATTAAGGCACTGGGGACAGATAATGTGGGTGCCTAGGGATATTTCATATAATTCAGTTGAGTTAATGAGTAAAAGGGTGGCAGGAATGGAGGCTGGAGAAATAAATAGAAACTAGTACAGAAAAATCTTTATATCCCATGCATTTAGAAAAGCAGTATATAAACTAGGAAAATATAATAAAAAATTACAATATTGTATTACTGGATTTTAACACAAAGTATAAAATAAGTATCCATGAGTCTATCAATGGAGGAAACTGGGTGTGGGGTATATGGGAATTCTCTGTATCATCTTTTTTACTTTACCATATTATATCATGAAATTTTCTCAGTCACATTCAGTATTTCACATAAGAAGATCTGCCTCAAATCATACTGCCTAAAAGTTGGAAATATTTTGCCTTTAAACTTCCCCTTAGGACATGCTACTAGGATTTATTAATGTACTTTCTGCATAAGCAATAAATTTGTCTTTGCTTGGGTAATTGGTTATATATAATTTCTTCAGGAAGTCTGTAATCAACCTTATGGAAAACTCATGTAAGCAATAACCTTGACTCATAACTTTTGTGGTATAGCAGGATCTAATATATTTTGGTGACTAGGCTTATATATCCTTCATCTGTGATACCCTCCCCCATTCCAATTAGTATGTTATTAGAGTTTCTAATCACACAAGCCAGTCTGGGTTCTTTCCTGAAATTTAATATAAAACTTAATTCCTTTGTTCCAAGACTACTGAATCTCTGAAATTATACAAATAATAAGGAAAAAAAAAAAACCAAAGACTTTAGGGGTTATAATCCTACTGTGAAAGACGAGCATAACAGTTAAATTATAGTGGCTATTAACTATTCTATTATATTATTCTTAAAAATTATATAATATACTTGTGAAGGAATACACAAATACAAAAGAGTGAAAAAACAGAAGGCAAAAGGAGGGTTCTTTAAATTGCTATTCACCTAGAAGTAGAAATGGGAAAATCATAACTAATTATTAAATCAAATCATGTTAAATCAACGCTAGATTGTAGTAACTGCTTAGTAATTTGATAGCCTAGCAAAGCAGTCATTACCTAATGATGACAGCTATTTACCCAGATGGAAAGTCACAGGAAATTGGAACTACTGCCACACCACAGAGCATTAATCAGAATAGCCATCAGTAACGGCCCCTTCAATGTACCAAATCAGTCATGATTACTAGAGGTGGTTCAAGTTCAAAGAGTTAAGAAGTTAGACAGCATGCCTCTTGGTCCCAGGACCAGGATTCTGCTGCTCACCAATCTGTTCGCCTCAGAGTTTTATGAGCTGGTTAGACTATGGTTCAAGGGATGCAAAGCCCCATGTGGGGTAGGTAGCCTTGTCCTACTCATTTATCTTAAGGCATATAAAAAATTTTGAAATGGATATTTTTTAACTCAGCTTATCCAAAATGCCTGTTTCAAAATATAGAACATATCATCCTTTACTGTCACCTCACCCTTTCCCCAGCCCTGACTCTCAACTCATTCCTGAGCCATGAGTCTTTTCTTATTCTTACTCCTCCCCTGAACATTTTACCAACTATGAAATAACGCATTTCTTATCTTAACTCTCATCTTCTTGAGTAAGTTTCAGACTGGGAAATAAACCATTACAAATATTAAAATATCATAGAAATAAAAATTTAAAAGTCAAATAATTTATTTTCAAGTTCATGTCAAAATATTCATGAATTATTATTCTTAGTATCAAAATGCTTAAGCAAAGAAATTCAGTCACACTAGCTATATTTAAAGTTCTCAGTAGCCACATGTGGCTAGTGGCTATTATATTGAACAGAACAGACACAAAGCATTTTTATTATGGTAGAAAATTCTACTGGACAGTACCGATTTGGAATGTTTATAGCTATAAAAGACAGAATAAAAAAAAATAAGCAAACAATAACAGAATGTCGGAAACTGCTAGATTTTCATCCACTGATTTTTTTTTTAAATGCCTATAGCACTTGGTATTCCCAGGTGGTGTTCCATCTAAGTATTAACCAAGCCTAACCCTGCTTAGCTCATCCACTGATTTTTAAGTGTAATTTCAATGTGACTTGACAAATATGTTAAGTTACCAACACAAAAATCAATATACAGTTGTCCCTCAAGATCCACAGGGAATTGGTTCTAAAATGATGCTCTGGCCCCTCATATAAAATGATATAATATAGTATTTTCATATAAACTACAGACATCCTCCCACACACTTTAAATCATCTCTAAATTACTTGTAATATGTAATTAAATGTAAATGCTATATAAATAGTTGCTGTATTGTTTAGAAAATAATTTTTTTAACTGAGTTGTTAATTTTTATGTTATTCAGTTGTAGGAGTTACTTATATGTTCTAGACACAAGTCCTTTATTAGATATGTTTTGAAAAATATTTTCTACTAATCTTTGGCTTGCCTTTTCAGTATCTTAACTGTAGCTTCTAAAAATGTGAGGATTATAATTACAATTAATTATAATTTATCAGTTTTTCTCCTATAATTCATGCTTTTAAGTGTCTTCTCTAAAAAAAACTCTTCAATTAATAAAAGCAGTAAAGATATTTTTTCCTCTTTTCTTCAAGAAGTTCTATAGTTTTACCTCCTTTATTCATGTGTACGATATATTTTGAGTTAATTTTTGTATATGTTGTAGTATAAAGGTCAAGAATAATTTTTCCATAGGTATGAATTATTTCAGTAATATCGAAAAATGTTCTTCGCCATTCAGTTATTTTAGCAAATATTTCAAAAATCAACTGGCCATGTACTTATTTGTGAGTTGATTTCTAGACTACCTTGTCTGATGCACTGAACTATATCTATATTTACCACATTGTTTTGATTATTGTGGCTTTACAGTAAGTTTTAAATCTAATGGTATAACTCTTTCAACTTCTTTTGCAAAAAATTTTTAGGTCCCTTACAGTTCCATAAAGTTTTAGAATCAAGCTGTAAATTTTACATCAACAAAAATAGCCTACTAGAATTTTTAAAGAGGTTGTATTGGATTTATAGACCAATTTGGGGAGGAATGTCAACTTAATAGTATTGAGTCTTTCACTCAGTGAACATAATTGATTAACATGTTAGATATTTTTAAATTTATTCCAATAATAATTTATAGTTTTTAGTGCATAGTTTTTGCTAAATTGTATTGCCAATTACAATCTCAGTTACCATGGAGCTGTGTTAAACAAGAATATGCTTCCTATTTGCATGAGTTTCAGTGAAGATGACACCATGCAAAATGAGACTGTCTATATATCATGTTTTTATATTATTGTAAAGGGTATTTTCAATTTAGATTTCCAAGTTTTGTTGCTATTATATAAATATTTAATTGATTTCTTTTGTTAATATTATAACCTGCAACCAAGGTAAACTGACTCACTAGCTTAGTCGCTTTTTTTGTATAGTTCTTTGAATTTTCTGCATGCATGATATATTTTCTGCAAATAAAAATAGTTTTACCCCTTTATGTTCAATTTTATGCCTTTTGTTACTTTTTCTTGCCTTATTCCTCTGGCTGGAACATCCAGTACAATTTTGAATATAAGTGAGGAGAACAGATATCTTGCCTAATTCCTAATATTGGGGAAAAACATTTTTTTTATCATTACATGTAATATCACTATAATTTTTTCAGTAGCTCTTTGTCTAATTGAGGAAATTCCCTTCTGTTCTTAGTTTTCTAAGGCTGTCCTGAGATCTATCATATTATTTGTTATTTGTTTCTAATTTTTGTTTTCATTTCTTGCCTTCTTTTGGATTTCTTAAATATTTTTTATAATTCCATCTTAATTTTATCTATTTTGCTATACATCTTTTGTTACTTAAACTATCTTTTAGACTAAAAATTAGAAAAAAAATATTCTATATTATTCATATATTTACCATTCCTGGCACTTTTCATCCTCACTTGCATTTTTTCTTGCTTTCATTCACTCTCTATATTTTCCCTTTCTTCAGTTCCCTTCTCTCTTCATTCTTATTCAAAGTTTCAAATTCTAGCCTTCTAGGACTCCCAGAATTTTGATCTCTGTCTTTTCAATTCGGCTTTGTGTTGGTTCCTCTCCTTACATTGTAATCAGGAAATTACTTCTAAAGAAAAACCTAAGTTAACCTTAGCACCTATATATTTGTTTCTCTTCTCTCAGAGAGCACAGTACCATTTTCCTCCTACTGTCCATTTTCTGAAAATCATCTTTCACTTCTTTTTTCATTTTTCTAGCTGTTTATAGTGGACGGTAATTGCCATGGCAATTAACCGTTCATGGGCAGAAGCCGAAATTCATTTATTGCTTTTAGACTGACTTCCACTTTGGCCGTTATTAAGATCATGAACCTTGCTTTCACTTTTGTCTTCGATAGTTCTCTTGTATACAACTGGTTGCCGTTTTCATTGTGATCCATTCTGAAATTGTTCGTCATTTAATAAATGAGTTGAGAAAATTTACACTTATTAAAATGGCGAACAATTTTAGCATTTGGTTTTATTTAATTTGTTTTCTTTGCAAAAGAAATATATTTTTAAAATAATTATTTTTCATGTTTGTCTATTTCATTGTTTCTTGATGTGTGTGTATATGTGTATGTAATTCTTAAATTTATGAAGTATTCTTTATGTTGTCCTATTATGGCTAGAATTATAATTTTACATGCCTTTAGTCCTAGATTTATAGAAAACTAATTTTGCATTTTAAGCAACATTAACATTATCTTATTTTTTTCTCTTTTTCTTCCTCTACACTCTCTTTTTCACCAGAACATATTACTCAGTAATATTTTATTTCTAATTTATTACTTTTATAATGTTAAAGATGCTTATATTTGGTATTTTAGACTAAAATCATATATTTTAATTCCAGCTATTAGAAATGAAGCAATCTGAGAAACTTCTTAATCTATACCTTATTTATCCTTGTTAAATTAATTAAACAATAAGGTATCAGACGGGAGTGGCTCTAATCCCATGGTAGCCTGCATTAGCAAACCAAAATCTAAGCCTATAAATTCCTCAAGGTTACAATATTGAAACTTAAGAACAACCAATCAAAAATAGCCAACTAGGCTTTAAAATATATTCAATCAAATAATTTTCTGTCTTTACTTTCCTATCTTCTCTAAATAAGTCTTTCTCCTAGCTTCTGTCCACAGAGTGTTCCTAACCACTTCCAGTTTGGTGCTGCCCTATTCGAATTGATTCTTGCTCAAATAAATTCAGAATTTTTAATATGCTTCAGTTTGTCTTTTAATGCCCATCTCCCTACCAAATGTGGTTAGACATGTCATCTGTACTTTGTCAGAACATACAATTTACATTCTATTCTCCTAATCCACCCACAGCAGTTGTAATATTGTAGTTAAATATTTCTGATTCTTATTGCCAGTCCTTTAGCCATGGTTTCCCCAGGTATCTCTTAGCCATGGAAAGTTTGTTCTCTGGCTATTTCTCAAGGGAAGCTTATGTAAAAATAATTCTTAAATAGTACATGTTCAAAGTAGCATGACTGAGGCCTATATAGCTGAAAAGCAATTTCACATGTTTATACTCTTCAGAACACTTTTTTCCCTTGTATATGTTTCTTCATTGTCTGCTGATCTTGAATGTTGGTGGGGAAAAAAATGTGAAGCCAGTATGACATTTTTCCCTTGCAAGACATTTGGTATTTCTCCTTGGATGTTCAAAGTTTTCTCTTACCCCATTATTCCATAATTTTGCTAAGATATGTCAAGCTGCTAACCTGGGTCAATTTTCCTTGGAACATACACTTCATCAATATATAAATTTAGCTCTTTTATTTCAGTAAAGTCTTTTCTTGAACAATGTATTTAACTGTTAATTGTTTCATTATCTTGCAATTGTTCTTTGAGGTATTCTCCAGGATCCATCTGGTTTCAGCAAGGACAAGACTGGTGAATTAAATGGAGGTCTGATGGGGATGACCACTCATGCATCCTTTAAATCTTTGAGTATGGCACTAATTTTCATGCTTACCTCCCAGATATAATTTTGTTCTGACTTACTTACAATGGCCTAGGTGGCTCATTCCAGAGACTTTTACTTGGCCTTCCATACCTCGAAAGCTCTTACCACACAAGCTAAAAGCTCAGTGTAGGGTATGTACCAATTACTAAATCAGTCTGTCCCAATTATATGTTTAGGTACCAGGGAAATGATAATGGAATAAATTTTCAATAACCCCATTGTGAATTGGAATGTGGTCAGGACCCTATCCATTGCTTAACCCCCATATGCTTACATTTTATTAGGAATGACAACTATTTGGGTCTCTGAGTAAGAAAATCAACATGAACTCTGTATACAAGTCCTCAGAATGTTCCCCTTCCCCCCATGTAAAGTAAATCATTGTAGGTTCCTTCAGGAAAGAACATGGAGATTTATTATCATGTATACTTGTCATCTTACTGCAGAATTCTTTCGCTAGGACACAGCCTTTTCTTCAATTAATAGATTACATGTCTGAAAATTGGCTGAAGTTGGGAAACTGGACAGGGATTGTAGCTTTTTATTGGGACAACTGTCCTCAGCCTCCTGATTATCCATTCTTTAATTCTTCTGCATGTACATATTGATTGATACTTTTTCTAATTTATCATCTATTATGCCCCCAGTGACACCATATTTTATTAATAAACTTCATAATTTTCTGTGGTTGAGATCCACTTGTCTGTCATTTGTACCTTGCCACTCATTATAATAATTTCAGCTACCTCACTTTGGACAGTTAAGTCCTGCCTACCTGCAGCCCAAGGGGTCCTGTGTCTGGGCCCTAT
The DNA here is from genome assembly GCA_028627145.1 of Eidolon dupreanum. Lineage (NCBI taxonomy): Eukaryota > Metazoa > Chordata > Mammalia > Chiroptera > Pteropodidae > Eidolon > Eidolon dupreanum. The sequence continues at coordinate 20,362,047 of CM053514.1, read as the reverse complement.
CGCCCCCATTGCTATCAGTGAGCAAAGTTAGGCAATAGATTCTGAACAGTAGAAGAGAATACCTGAACATACCTGAACAGTAGAAGAGAATAATTGTTGATCTCCTTAGTGATTCTGATGCCTTTGTTACCAGTGCTAGCCTTATGACTTTGGTAAATGGTGTATCCTCTGGAAATTCATATAGAACACAGTAAACTGGTGGTTTTTCCAACATTATATAGCATGTTCATTCCAGTATACACACTTCACTGAGTTTATTCTCTCTCTTCTTCCATTGTTTTACATAGAAAATTTAATATTTATCCTCATTTCACATGGTGATGGCATGTTTGCACAAATCTCTTGCAATATTTGGCAGAATGATAAATCCTGAATTTCAGGAGAGTGCTTCCAAATAAATAAGCATTCCCTTATTTGATTTGTGTCTTGATCCCTTGGATAAAGTGACCTGAAGATCCAATCCCCCATGTAATGCCCCAGCTCCTGAGACTAGATCTTGTAGTTCCTTTGTGATAGAGACTCTTTTCTTCCTTAGTATTCTTTTCTATCCCTGGGTCCCACTCAGTTATACTATGAGTTAGTTCTTATTATAGTACTAGAGGAAGTAGAAATATATCCTGTGGAGGGCATAATTGTCTTGTTGAGGAGAGAAATATACATGACTTTTGAAAAATGCTGCCATACTGCTGAAAATTCTTTCAACAATTCGTGTTCACTCTTGTATCATTCATGCCCTATTTACGTTTCTTTTGACAACCTTTACAGATGAGGAATTTTATCTGTTTGTAATATTTTTCATTTTTTTCTTTCTTCCTGATTATTTTCCATGGGAAGAAATTGAAGATTTTGGATTATGCTAAAATAGTCAAAATTCAACATACTTTAATAAAATAACAATGTCAGACAATTAAGTAGAACTTGAAAAACATGAATTTGTGTGGATCTTTGCATATGTCCATGCAATGTCCATTATTGTTGATATTAGAAAAAAAATTTTAGTTTTGAAAATTATAGCTGAATTATATGGAATTCATAATAAAACAGCAGGAAGCCCAGGGGTATATAGGTAGTATTTGTGGATTTAAAGAAAGATAAATATTTTATTTTACAATCTCTTGGAAAATTATCCCTCATTATCTTTTAAAATTAAAAGTACACAATGCCTTTAATCAAGTAATCCCCTTTTGGAAAATCTACTATGCATGATATATATGAATATGCACAATATATTTACTAAGACATTTTTATGATGACAAAAATCTGGAATATAATATAATATTCATCAATAAGATAATTATTTAATAAATAACAGTATGTCTATGATAAATAACATATGACTTTTAATAGGAGCTGATTTTGTAACCCCTGGATAGGAAGAGTGATTATGATATGTCATTAACTGACAAAAACAAATTATTAGAGTATGCAATATAAATACATTCTTATAAAATATGTGCAAATAATTGTTTAAGGACATGGAGAATAAAATAAAGAGAATCATACTATGTGACATTATAGAATAATCTGGGGGTATAAATGGATAAAAATATTCATTTTTAAATTGGTTTACTTGTTGCAACAAGCATGCATTATTTCTCCAACTAAAAAAAAATATAAAGAAAATGTAAAGGATAAAAAAAGAAGTATAAAAAATATTTTAAGAACATTCAGGAAATATTCAAGTACCTCATTCTAGGAGTTTAACAATGTACCAGTGAAATTAAAAGAAAAAACAATAAGTTGGCTTTAAATACAATCTACTCCAATATATGAAAATTTCAGCTATCACAGACATGGTGAAATGGCAAGAATTAGCATGCTTAAGTCCCACTGCCAAGAGGAACAAAATGGTGGTTGGAACAGGACATGAGACAAGTTTAGGACTGAGCAGGAACATCTTGACACAAATCAGCTTCCTTTAAGTTTAGCCCCAGCACAGGAGTCAACCAAGGTTTGGGTTCTAATTCAACCAGCACTACCATTCTAGAAAATGTATTTAAATTTTCCCTCCTGTAAAATACAAATGATAATACCAGTGCTTTGACTGCTAAAGAGACCTATTTAAAGAGTAGTAAAAAAGTAACTACTTTTTTCAGGATTTAATGGATACACCCAGCATCAGAACACCTACATTTATAAAGTGAATGCTAATGGAACTAAAAGGAAAAAATAAACATTAATACAATAATAATTGGAGACTTCAATAGTCAACTCTCAACTATTGATAGATCATCCAGAGAATAAGAAAACAGTAGATTTGAGTAACACTATAAACTAAATGGACCTAACAGACATATAAAGAGCATTCCATCCAACAGCAGCCAAACACATTCTTCACAAGCACACATGAAACATGTTTTAGGATAAATAATATGATAGACCATAAAATAAGTCTCAACAAATTCAAGAAGATAGAAGTTATATTAAGTATCTTTTTCTACTACAGTGGTATAAAACTAGAAATCAAAACAGGAGTAAAGCAGAAAAATTCACAAATATGTGGAAATTAAACAATGCACTCCTGAACAACCAACAACTCTTGAGATGAACGAAATAAAAGCACAACATATCAAAACTTTTGAGACACAGCAAAATCATTTCTAAGAGGGAAACTTATAGCGATAAATGCCTACATTAAGAAAAAAAGACCTATATACTGAGAATTTTAAAATGTTGATTAAAAAAACTAGAGACACAAATAAATGGAAAGATGTCTACATTCATGAATCAGAAGAATCAACATAGTTAAAATGACTGTGCTACACCAAGCCATCTATAAATTCAATGCAGTCCTATAGAAATTCCAATGACATTCTTCATAGACATAGGAAAAAAACAGTCTTAAGATTTGTATGGAGTCATAAAGTGTCCCTAATAGCTAAAGCAATCTTGATAAAGAAAAACATAGCTTTAGGCATCACACTTACTGATTTCAAAATATGCTACAAAGCTGTACTAACCAAAACAGTATGGTACTGCCATAAAAACAGACACATAGGCCAATGGAATAGAATTGAAAGCCCAGAAATAATCCATGCATATGCAGTCAACTGATATTTGACAAAGGAGCCAAAAGTACTCAAGGAAGAAAAGATAATTTCTTCCAAAAAAAGGAGTATTGGAAAAAGTGGATATTTACATGCAAAACAATAAAACTGAACCCCTATCTTATACCACTCACACACACACACACACACACACACACAAATCAAGATGGCTGAAAGACTTAAATTTAAGACCTTCAACCATAAAATTTTTTAAATAAAACATAGGTAAAAAGCTCCTTGGCATTGGTCTTGGCAGTGATTTTGGGATGTGACACCAAAAGCACAGGCCACCACAGAAAAGATCAACACTATCAAACTAAAAACTTCTGCACAGAAAATGAAACCATCAACGAAATGAAAAAGAAACCTATATAATGAGAGAAACTATTTGAAATTTTTATATCTAATACAGGGTTAATATCTAAAATATATAAGAAATTTATATAACTCAATAGCAAAAAAAAAAATTGAAAAATGGACAAAGGACCTGAATAGACATTTTTCCAAAGATATACAAATGCCCAACATGATACAAGAAAACATACTCAACATCACTAATCATTAAGAAAATACAAATTTAAACCACAATGAGATATCACCTCACACATGTTAGAATAGCTGTCATCAAAAAGATAAGCAATAACAAAGACTGGCAAGATGTAGAGAAAAGTGAACTCTCATGTATTGTTGGAGGGATTATAAATTAGTACAGCCACTATGGAAAACAGTATAGAATTTCCTCAAAAAATAAAAAATTAAACCACAATATAATCCCTCTTCTGAGTATATATTTAAAGAAAATGAAATCAGTCTCAAAAAGATACCTGCACTCCCATGATCATTATGTCATAATTCACAAGACATAGAAGCAACCTCAGTGTCCATCAGTGGATGAATGGATAAAGTAAATATATGGATATTTATAGATAGATAGATAGATAGATAGATAGATAGATAGATATATCTTTACACACACAAAAATAAAATATTATTAAGCCCCATAAAAAATAAGTAAATCCTGTCATTTGTGATAATGGGTGAAACCTGAGGCATTATTCTAAGTGAAATAAGTCAGACAGAGATAGACAAATACTGTATGGTATCACTTATATGTGGAAGCTCAAAAAAAAAAAATGAATGCTAGAAACAGAGAGTAGATTGGTGGATGCCTAAGGGTGGAATGGGTTGTAAAAATGGGTGAAAGTGATCAAAAGGTATAAGCTTCCATTTATAAGATGAATAAATTCTGGAGATCTAATATACATCATTGTGACTAGTTAATAACATTGTACTGTATACTTGAAAAATGCAGGAGAGCACATAAAATTCTCACCATAAAGATACACAAAAATGGTAACTATGTGAGGTGATGGATGTATTAACCAACCTTACTGTGATAATCATTATGTTATATACCTTAAACTTACACAATGTTCTATGTCAATTATACTGCAATAAAGTAGGAGGTAGTGAGAGAAAAATTCAAATAGGAGTGCAAATTAAAAACAAACAAAAAGATTTCATAGAGAAGGAGGAGAAAGAGTGAAAGTAAAAGAGAGATTAGTTGCACATTACATTTTGTTTCATGTCTCAAGTTGTTCTAGTCCAAGTTTAATACAGTGCAGTAGACTTGGTGCCACTGTTCTAGATACTGCTCTGTTTCCTAAAATATTTTCTAGAATTGTACTAAATGAAGCATGAGTCCATTTTATTCTTGAAAAATCAGGGAGAATCATTATTTGGTTTAAAAACTGTGGGAAATTTTTTTTCTAAAATGTATGTATCTTAGGGATCTTAGTGGTGAAATTAGTTTCATTTGTTTCCTTTCTTCAAGTTTTTATTTTTGCAGGTACCTCCCTAGTGTTCCCTACTAGCTCTCAATTCAAAAGGAGACACTCAACATTAAAATGCCCTACTTTGCAATCGTTAGATTTGTTTCTGCATATTGCAAGATATGCTTGGAAGTATTGAAGAATTCAAATAAGGTTAGCTTTGAGTATGTCCAACTAGATGGTTTTGCTAAAATATAAAACTGCTATAACTCTGTCCATGATAATTTTAGAAAGCTGATACCCTATAAAGTAGAAGGAACTGGAATTGCACCTTTTCTACTTTCACTAAAACACATACACAGAGACACTGAGACCAAAAAAAAAAAAAATGGTCATGTGGTTGTGGTTTGCTCAGGATGATAGGTAAGCCAGTAGGAAATTTAAGAATATGAGCAGAAGGGCCATGTTAATAGGTGCCACAGGCCATTTGCTTGAGAGGAGGAAGAGCTTTAACGGTTTCTAATTTCAATGAATCATAAGGTTTTATAATGGGCGATGGATGGATCTCCCATACTTAAAGAGCTGGTAGAACATTTCATAAAGCACAATCGGTAACAGTTTCAATTATTTAACTACTTCCATCAATGAACACAGTGTTTATTTCTGCCAGACACAAATTCCTTTATACCTTTTCAGGCTCTGTGACTTCAAATATTTCCGTTCCATCTCAGAAGAAAAAAGAATCTGGCTCAGACACTGGCTCAAAAAACTGGAGGTGGTTCCTCAATTCCCATAATAAACATGTCAATGCTATTCATCCTTCTTTTAAAAATTTTTCCTCTTTCTTTTATATAAATGATATTGATAGAGGCTGCCAATCACAGTACCCCACCTGCCTCTAAATAGATGGGAATACAAACCATGATGTAGTAAATCATCGTATCTCTATGATATTTTTCTAAACTGGAAGAAGAAAGAACTCAGTCTCTAAGTCCATGGTTACATGAGCTCCAAAGCTTGCCTGGTCATGGCTTTAGTCTAATGGAAATAGATCATTGAGAGTCTGAAGTTGACACAAACACAGGAGTAGGAGACAGGAGAAACAGAAAAAAATCCTTGATGAAATTACAGTTTGTTTTTATCTTCCCATTTATCCCAACTCTTCTCATTTCTTAATTTGGTTATAAGAGTTAATAAATAGCCTTTAAACCTAAACTAGCTCAAATGTAACTTGCTTCTAAGCAACACAGTATGGCAAATATGTTAGAATATCACTACTAGGATTTTAAGAAAAACTTTGAAGGATTTTGCAGATGCAGTTAAAGTCCCTAATCAATTGATTTTAAGTTAATCAAAAAGAGAATAGCCTAAGTGGGCTTGACCTAATCAGATGAACCCTTTATAGAGGGTCTAGAGATCAGAGAAAATGAAATAAATTAAAAAAAAAAAAAACTCTTTTTCCTGCTAGCCTTGAAGAAGCAAGTCACTGTAATTTCTATAGCTACAAAAACTGGAATTCTGCCAAGAATCACATGAGCTTAGAAGAGGATCCTGGTCTCTATTAAGAAACTCAGACTTGCTGACATATTTAATGCAGCCTGGTGAACTCTGAGCAGAGGACCCAGCTAAGCTGTGCCTCTATTCTGCCCCATGGAAACATCAAGATAAGAAATATCTGTTTTTTTTTTTTTAAGCTACTAATATTGTGGTAATTTTTCCTTAGCAATAGAAAACTAATACAATATTTTATTACAAACTGAGTATGAAAGTGAATCATAGGTTTTATACTATGTAAGTGTATTCCTCAAAAGAAAGTATGGTGTTGTGTTTCATAAAAAGGCATAGGATTTGGAGATTCTAAGTCAGAAAGATTCTATTTCTCCTCTCTCCCACCTGTGGACAAGGAAGAAATCATAATCTGAAAGTATAGTGGCTAATGGGAGGCAATATAAATCCACTAAGCTAAGTGGGGTTGAGAACCATTAGCATTATTGGCATTTTTACTTCATTGAGATTGTTTGAAGAACCAAACTTGGCCTCCAGACCTTAAATCCCTGATTCTTTAAAAAAAAAAGTTTTTGACATTGAGTCGGCATTTTTCTTGTCACAATAATAAAATGTTCTACTTTTTATATAATGATATGCATAATATAAACTATTAATTTCTATTAAATGAGAACAGCCACATTATGGGAACTATTGCTTTATAAGCAGGAAAGCCTCCTAAGAAATTGGAAGCTGATAATTCATCAGCACAAAGTCAAGACAAGAGCACATTAAATAACTTGTTCTTGGGTGGGCTAGGTTATTCACAGGTCATTAGAGCCCTAGCTTAATTAATTATGTGAAAAACAAGTAGTTACTGAGTATCCAATATGTACCAGTATCTATGCTATGCTCCTTACCAATTCATTCTTTACTCATAAAACTTTGAGAGGAAAACATTACCAGGTCTATGTTGGAGACTCAGAGCTAATTCTCTTCAGGTCATAGATCTGTGTCATGACAGAATGAAGACTAAAAGCCAGACTTGTTTAGAATTTTCTTTTAGTCCCTACACTACTGCCTCATAAAGGATGCAAGAATGTTAAAGGGATACCCAGAAACCATGCTGGAAAAATGTGAAACTCAAGCCAGTTTCTCTTATGTTTATGCTGAGTTAAAATTCCTTTTCAGAGACTCTGTATTCCAAAGGTGGAGACATCACATTGCATATCTTTTCCCCATTATGACAATTACCCAGGTGATGCTATTCGAGGCTATCTTATAAAAACATGATACAGCCACCTAAAAAAATGTCCACTCACCCTTTAAAGAGGAGCAGAGCAGAAACCCTTAGAGAAGAAACCGGTTCACATTAGAAATCTACCCAAGGCAATCACATCAAAGAAAGTGCTTAACTGTTAAATGTTGCTGTCCATTCAACTATCTTTTCCTTTAAGTTTTCCCAGAATGTCCATGTCTCTAACCAGAGAATCTAGATAAACAGCTTCCAAAATTACTTGCCTTCAATAGAAGATTTTTTAAAGACCTTCTTCCCATTCTCAATTTTAAACCTATTATCTGTCTTAGTCTATCAATGGCTATTTGATTTGTGAATGTAGACACTTCCGATTTAGTTAGACTCCGACTGAAGGTATTGCCTATTGGTAGATGACTTTTCATCTATACCTTCGGTTCCAATCTATCTCCAAGATCCAACACAACATGCTTAAGAGTTTTCTGGGCATTGTTTTCTATGTGCGCCATTAGCTTTATAACATTACACATCTAACTGAGCCTTGTCATCTCTGCCTAATGTACTGTCTTCAAAATGTTTTCACATTGGATTACAATTCAAGCTTAAAAACTCAGAATTTTTTACTCCTTCATATCAATCAATTGTCTAGAATTTCCTTATTTATAATCTCACTCATGTTGATCTCTTTCCCTATTTCTACTGTCACTTCTTTTGTATAAGTCTTTATTAATATATCACCTTTAATAACTTCCAAGTAGGTATCTAAGCTCCAAGCATTCTTTCATGTATAATCATCCTGTACATCACTGCTAGATTAATTTCCCAAGCAACATTTTGATCACAACACTTAGCTTTCTAGGGCTTAAAATTTTGGTGTCTTCTGAATGTCAATTCAAAACCAGAAAGGTTCTTTATCATTCACAATCTATCTTGGAATTATCACATAGTTTTCTACCACTCTCTTGCTCATACACTGTTTCATGCAAATTATACTACCCTATAAACTATCACTATCATATAAACTATACCATTTATATAGCAAATGCACCAGGATCTCTCTCTGGCATGCTTAGTAATAGACCAACAGAAACTGAAGTTTTCTTCCTTTTTAGCATGAGAGATGCCACCCAAACACTAACTTTCCATGGTGCAGTCACCTTCTTTCAGCAGTGGGAGAGACTGTAATATCCTACAGTCCCCTAAATTTCGAGTTTGCACAGATGACTTTCCCAGTATTTAAAGAAATTGCTGGCATCTAATCTCAGACTATGATGGCTGAATTCTAAGCATTTATTCTTCTACTTATGAGGTTATTCTCATGCATTCCCCTAAGACATTTACTCCTATCAAAAACTATTTTTTTAATACGTATATTGTGATATTGTGAACATTGTCCTTGTTAAGAGTGGAAAATTTTCAAGTGAGCCAACTAACTCAGTCCACTACAGGGAAGAAATATCTTTAGATACCAGAAGTCATCCTGCTTGCTTGGGTGTGGTTTTAGGAGATGAATTGTATAAGATATGAAGATGGCCAATGTCTGCTTCTGTAATCTGCTTACTTGTTTAATGTTAACCAGGGTATGATATTAGGAGATATATTGTGTTAATAGCCAACTTCTGCTTCTGTAATCTGCTTGCATATTTGATGTGGTTTTAGGCTTTACAAGCTGCCTCTTTTGGGAGTTCGGGACTGATCTCCTCTAACCCTGCGTGGTAGAGAGTCAGTCACCAGCCGGCTAATAAAGGCTCACAATTCATCTCAGTTGGCTCCATGGGTCTTAGATATGATTGAACCACAACACCTCACTCACCTCTCCACACACACCTACCTTTTTTATAGTGCCCTCAAGCTCCTATGTGACTCCCCTACTACCTTATCAAAGTCTTCCTTGTTTTATTCCATTCATCAAAAGTTACTTACTCCATGTCTTATTTCCCTTGTTATCTAATTAAAAGAAGATTTTCTCTGTTAAATTCCAATGCATTAAACACTTAACCCATACTGCCTGTTATTGTTATGATGGCGATATTGTTTTTTATCAGATTCAGAAACACTGATAAGAATTTACTATCTTTCTTAAATTTGTACATACCACCATACCATCTATCACAGGAGCTTAAGAACAGTTTATTCTCAACATTACACACACACACACAAAATAGCTAAAGAAAATTACACAAATAACTTCTTTCCTGAAAGAATGAAACTGACATCTATTAGTCCAAACTCTTTGGAGTAGCATTGATTCCTTCATGAAAAATTGACTGATGACTTCTCACAGCTCAACTTAATCCAGATGCTTTAGTTCTGCCTGGGTTGGTCAAGAAGATTCAAAAGTATGGTAAAACAAATATATCTACATTACATTTATGATTCTGTTTATTTATATAAACACATGAATGGGTTTCCAAAGTCTTTGATTGTTTTAATAGAATATAGTAAATTTTATGCTATCCGATTCTACACACAAAAGAATCAGCACAAAATCCAAGAGCTGACCAATTTTATAGAGAGAAGAACATAAAAGGCAGTTTCTTATGATCTTTCAGGGGGAAATGCACTTAAAATGCTGTGAGAAAGGCAGTCTTGTGATATTTCTCATTATAAAAGGTCACTGCTCTACTCATTTATCACCACTTCATGGAAGTAGAGAGTGGACTATGTCTAGGTGAGAGCAATGTTGCTGAGAAGAGTTTTAAAAATTACCTGGTGTTAAGAGAGACTGAGAAATTATTCAGTATATTGCAAAGCAGAAATAAAAAATATATTGATAGTGCTAAAAATCAGAAATATTATAAGATGAGAAAAAGAAACCTACACTGAAGGGACTAGTTTCTTATTTTATAAATAATCTCTCTTACCATAAAGAGGGATTATTCATGAGTTTAAAAATAGGAAAAAAAAAAAAAAAAAAGAACATCCTCTGTGCATTTAGATTTCAATTCTCCATTAGGGGTAACTAGGAAATATTCACATATCATATTGGACACTAATATTTCAAAAATCATACATAGAAATATTTCAACATTTCAGATAAAGTAAAATAGAGGGTTTTTTTATTCTACACATATGCTAACATATCTAATGTTACATATCGTTATGCTGTTGTATCACTGTGAAAGTACACAATACATAGAATTGGTACATAATTTTATGGTATGCTGGCTATGTAGTAGGTGCCACACTGAGACATCTACAGGGACTAAATAGATCATTTAATACTTAATCCTTTTAACAAACCCATGTAGAAAATACTGATGTTACCTTCATTTAATAGATGAGAAAGCTGAGGTAGTTGCTTATGGATGCATACTTAATAAATGACGGAGCTGGAATGCAGACCTAGGCAGTGAGTACCATTAAACTATGCTCTGCTTTCTTATTTAGAAAGTCTTCCTTAAATAAATAAATATATATAAAAAAAAATCACCAGAACAGTAACTTTAGGCAGAATTTCTATTGGAAAGTTGAGGTCCTTCTTTAAAGAGAAATTGAAAGTAAATTTTGAAGTAAAAAAAATATGGATATTATTTTATCACCTTCTGTGATGTTCATTATTATAGAATGGGTAACTTAATGAACTAAGAACTCAGATAAATATAATAACAATTTAAAAACAAGATATAGAAAACTGTTGTTGCATGCTCCTCAGAAAAATCTATGTGTACAAGCTACTTGGCCTCTCTATCATACACTTTCTACCATATGATAGAGGAAAAACACTATAATGTTATCCTATCTGTGTAATTATTTTAGTAAAAAGGGCTACAATGTTATATGAACAATTATAATTAAATTTGAAAAATATAAAGCACCATTCAAATGATGTCGATATTTCAAGAAACATACATGACAATGAACAGACAAAAACTTTATTTTATAAAATAAAATAAATTTCCCACTATTATTTATATTGATTGATTACTTTAACAGGAAAAGAAAGTAAAAAATTCAATCCAATCAATTGTTTCATATTGACATATAAGCAGTAATATTGGCTGAATTCAATTTTAACAAAAACTGAATTCCATTTTAAAAGTTCTATTATTGCCAATTTTATAAAAATTAACTTGGTAAAACTGTAGCCTGAATTTTTTGTGAAGATTGAGCTGCTCTTTTCTTCAGTAAGACAAAGTTTCTAAATTTAAATAAGTATTTTAGAAGAATATACTTTTGTTAATAAAAACTGGATTATATTATGAAAAGAAAAAAACAGTTCTGAAAATATCCACATTGAGTGCATCTGGCAAGAGAGCAGCAAATTAAACTTCTGAGTTTTCTAAGGCAATATTATTTGTGAATAGGACTTTTGTTGGATAACAAAAATAGGCAAAATGAACACGCAGTCTGAATTTTCCTTCTTTCATAGCTAGGAAGTAAAATAGAAAAAAATATGCGATAAGATGATATTGTTTTGTTTGTATATATTTACATTAACATAGTCCTACTATTGTTATAAATTGAAATTTCTACCACAGTACTGTTCTGTACTCTACATATTAGCGATAAATATTATTAGGGAGTTTATAGAGCAAAAATAGGCTTATAGTCATTCCATGAAGTCTTAACTTGTCTTATTTAAGTAGAAATTTTTTACACTAGAGTATCTCTCTCTTTTTCATAGCCTACTCTTCTTAGTTTATTTCATTTTCTTTTTAAGTGTAAATCAGTAAATTTAGTATATGTTATTTTGTCTTGAAAATAAAATTTGATAATTTCTCAAGACATTTCAAAATTAAGTAATTTTTTTTGCTTTGTGTATGGTCCTTTTAAACCAACAAACACATTAAATAATTATGAATTCTGGTCCAAATAGAAAAGAAGCAATTATCTGAAAACACTGGGTAGTGACTAAATACAGGCAGATAATGAAAGAGATTCTACCTAAGAAGAAAGGAATGGCACTGAGCGAAGCTTTTAAAAAAAATTATGTACGGAATTTTAGCCTGAATTTTATCCTGTCAGCCCCATGTGAGGTAGCTAAAACATAGAAAACCTAGTCTTACTGTTTGAAGAACCAGAAGAGGCAAATCATATAAAGGAAAGAGTCTTTGGGGTACAGTCTCAATTCTACACATAAACTTTATATAAATGGCTGCTCCCAGAACAATGCATGTATAAGGCAGTCTCCAAGAAGCAAAGACAAAGCTCAAAACCAATTGAGATTTAAGGTGTTGCACAATGCAAGAAATACAAAGCTTGAGTTTGAGTCTTGACCAGTTAAATTATAACTTTAAAAAAAAAAAGTTTAAGAGAAGAGAAAGAATAAAAATTCCCAAAAGAATATAACAGCACCTAGATTCTCTACAACATGCTACTTACAATGTTCAGGACACCATTCAAAATGAAAAATAAATATGAAAATACAGGAAATACAATGCTTTTTCAAGAGAAATATAGTTAACAGAGACAAACATCAAGATGATTCAGATTTTAGAACTGGCAAACAAGGATTTTAAAGTATCCATAATAACTATATTCAAGGAAATGAAGAGAAAAAATGCTTGAAATGAATGAATGAACATGAAATACCAGTAAAGAAGCACAAGCTATAAAAAGTAAAGTAATTGGAAATCTGGATTGAGGAAGTTCTCTGTATAAAACCTGACCAGATGTCTGGGATGAGAAAGGTTTAACAGGAATGGAAGGGATAGAAGAGTCAGAAAACTTGATTATAGAAGAATACAATTATCAATATAAAGGAATAGTTAGCAAAAAGACTTGATAAAAATGAACACTCCTTAATGTCCAAATCTTGTTTTCTAAATACTGGCAAAGCAATATTAATTTTAAAATTAGTGACTTAAAAGTAAATTAACATCTTTTCTCATCCCATCTACTATTCACTGGAAATTTTAAACCATAGTTCCAATTTGTTTAACACTTTGATTGAGTTGTAGGTAACTATAGGGCAGTTTTCCGATTTGTATACAAATTAAGCAGGTTTTTTTTTTTTTTTTAACTCAGAAATTCATGAAATCCTAACACCAGAATTAGAAAACCAGGTCAAGTTAATAAAATTTTAATGCTTATTTTTTACTTTTATCTATATTGGCTACACAAATGTGTGACTATTAGCTAAAGAAAATAATTAACCATTGCTCATAGAATAAAAAAATCTAACTTTGCAATTTGTGTTTTGGAGAAAACATACTTCAGCCCATGCCTGGTCAAAAGTCAAGAAATAACTGACTGTAATGTAGAATGTCCACATTTTTAACTTTCTTCTTTGTCTGTTCTCCATAAAATATATATTTAAACTATCCACAGGATCATATCCATTGTTACAAACTTATATCTAACTCATACTCCAAGAAACTCTAGCAACTTTGTATTCCTCTTTACAGCCTTTCTACATCTAATCCTATATGTCTATTCAAGCCATCCCTGCTACCTGTCATGGCTTCACTATACCCTCCTCCAATCTCTATGTGTTTGAAACCTCCCTATGCTACAAACTGAAATGTTACCTCCTCCAAAAAGCTTCATTAATATCCCCATTCAGATTGGTACCCTCCTTTCGACTTTCCACAGCATTTATAAACCATTTAGCCCTCTCTTTTAGATATCTGTCTTATCTGTACTTAACCATGAATGTTTAAAGGTAATAACATCTAATTCCTGCTTAGATTACTAATTTTTTTTTATCACCGAGTAAACCATAACATTTGTTACCAAGCAATGTTCAAAATGGGCCCAGTGAATCCAAGCCCAATCCCTTCCCTCCAGGCTTAAGTCTCAATGATATATAATTTCCTCCTTGCTTCTCTATATAATAGTAATTGAAAGAGCCACTGTAGCATCTATTTGGATGACCTAATAAATAATTAGCCTGAATTATTTTGGATAACAGCCTTTAAACTCTGCATGAACTGCAAAGTTACCTTAATCAAAGGAATAGTCTATACCATAGAAATTGAAGGTCAAAGATACTTCAGCTCACCAACCATTTTTAGTTCTTTTTGTTATTGGATGCCACACCCTCTGATAATCATGCAGCAAACATCACAAAAGTGGGATTTTAATTGGAACATTGATAACATGCAGAATTATGAATTCATTTTTGCTGAGGGCTAAAGTAGTTCTGGGATAATAAATATATTTTTGCTTAAGTAATATATTTTATGTTTAAGTGACATAGTTATATTTGTTAATTTTACTTCCAAAATAAAAGTGAACCCACTGCACATTCTGTAGAACCAAATACTAAGGTTTGGACCCAATACCTTAGCTAGTCCATTACCAGAATGAACTTCGTCCTGTTAAATTAGACTTAAGTAAATACTAGAAGATTGAATGCATGAATTAATTTAAAAATAAATAAATAAAGAGTTTCAAAAATAAAACAGGCCAGTGAGGGAAATTTTAGAAAGCAAATGTACTCTGCAAAGCATAGCGTTGAAGAGAGTATCTGATCTACCTGGACATTGAGCTGACCTTTTAACAGGATTAATTAATGCAAACAAGTACATTCTAATGATTTTTATTCTAGACTAATTTTGGTATGATGGGAATAAAACAGATCAAATGAGGAAATCAAAGGAGGATAATGTCTGTGAAAGCACATTGAACATTATCGAACACAATACAAACAAAGAAATCTATAATTGAAGTAAAAACAGACTAGTAATGCAGGGATGCCATTTCCAATTAGTTTCCTTTTGTCACTAGTCAATATGATTCAGCACTAGATAAGATTCCATGGCAAACCTTACCTTCTTTGAGAGTTTAGATTTGGTCCAATAATTTGATGAAGTTTTTACATGCACCTTGATAGAAAGCTTTCTCTATTTATTTGTACATTTAAGAAACTTTCCTTAAATCAAAGTAAACTTTTATGTTTCAATTGAAAATTTCTATTTTGAAAAAACTTGGTTCATATAGCAAAAGTAACAACAATTTCTTTCTATAAAAATAGCATTGATACCTGGGGCAGTATATGTTATGCAAAGTGTTCGCTTTACCAGCTGAAATGAGAATCCTCATTTTAATATAGTTTCCAGAGGCTTAGACCATGGTTTGAAATGTAATCACCTGCAGGGAGAAATTTAAAGATCAAAAATGTCTATTTGCTCCCTTAGCCCAAATCTAGTATTTTCTCTGCTGGAAACTGACTTTGATTTCTCCCAAAAAAATATTTAAGTTTCAGTATATTGCTTAGAATTGCCAAGAAAAGTAAAATAGTATAAAATGTTAAGAATCGTGCAATTTTATCTAAACAATAGTTTCTATATAGGCAAACTTACAGTTTTTATTAATTAATAAATAATTGCAACTCATATTTTCTTTGGAATTCACATCTTCAAGTGGTTTCATTATTTGTACAATATGTGAGGCTGAGAAAAGCTTTGATGTACATCAATAGCATTTCACACTAACTTGTTTTAAAGGTGTCCCTGTGAACCAAAATATCAAATCTCTATAAAGATCATCTAATATATAGTTCAACAGATAAAATATTCACATTTGAGCATATGGTATTAGTGCATGTATAATATGGGCGGCTGTAATCCATTTGGCAGAAAAGTAACTTCCTCTAAATCTGGTTCTTGTCCAACTACTGAATAAACTTCATCTCTAACCAAAACTGTGATAGATATAATAGGATGATAGAAATTAAATAAATCATTCTTGAAAAATATTACTCTCCTTGATTAAACATGTCTTGCTTCTCCACTTGGTCTCTTGGACTTTGCTCAATCTCTTTTTTTTTCTTTGTAAATCTTCAGTTAGCTTTCTAACCTACTATTAAAAAGCTTAGTTGTAAGATACTAGGAGCAATATAGTTTCATCAATGTTTATATAGTCCATTTACACATTTTTCATGCTAAGCCTTTGAAAAATCTTTTGATTCTAAAAAAAATTGTATATTAATGGCAAAAATTACATTATTAAAGTTTGGTTTTAGTTCTCTAAATGATTTAACTAAAAAAATTAAAATATTTGGTATGTAAACTTCCATGTAATGTAGACGGTCCATCAATTATTCAGCCATTTATAGGTAATACAGTCAGTAAATTATTAGAAAGCATAAAATAATGATGAATTAAACTGGCAATTAAATAAATAATTATGTTCTAATTTAAATTGTATTTTATTAGGAGGCAGACAACAATCTGAAAAAAATTAATACCAAAAAAAAAAAAGAATAAAATTACAGGAGTGTTGAGAAGAAAAAAACTAGGTTGATTTTATAGTTCTGATATCTACAAAATATAATAAGAAGTAGAAGATTCTTTACATGTATAAAAATGTTTGCACTTATTAGATTATAGTCAGGAAGGACTCTGCAGGTACTAAAGTGATATTAAAAGAAACCAAAATATTTACTGTATTATGATAATCAAAAGATTTATAAATACTGGCTTAAAATGGTCTTAAATAATTGGCATTATAAGACCACTTAACATAAGAAAACCAGATAAAGTTAATAGAGAAAATAATACAAAAGAGTCTTTGGATTGTGTATGTGTTTGTCAATCCAAAGATATGTGGTTGAGAACATCTGGTGTGCAGAAGTGTGTAACCTTCCCTTTTGACCCAGAGAATGTGATAGTAAATGAAAGAGTTATAGATCCAAGTTCTTTCTCCATTTCACTTGCCAGTTTATATCTCTGCGAGGAGAAAACCAAATTCCAGGGAGAGGCTGAAGCTTAGGCCCAGACCCACCTAGGTGAGTAATGCTTAGGAGGTCCTCTTTGCCCTTATTATTCTCAGGAAGCTTAGGCCTATTCTTCAGGGGTAAAATCAGGAAGTCACCAGCAGCCCAACCTAAATTTCACATCCTGACAAACTATCAGACATCTTAAAGTCTACCTATGGGTGGAAAAGTTTGAATTTGAACAAATTAGAAAATTACCCCTAACATTAAAAAACCAAATACCAAAAAGCATTTATTTCTAGTAATGAACATTTCAAAGCTCAAGACCACTTGGTAATAGTGGGGAATGAGAGAAGTATCTGTGACTCAAAACTCATTATCTTACAGAAAGAGACAAAAACATGAGTAAAGCAAAGCAAAGAGCCTATATGTGAGAGTATATTTGATAAATTAACTACAATGTTATCATCCTGGTGTGTTAGCTTAACTAGCATTAGTAATCTCTAGCATACCATGGAAAATAATTGGAGAGGGAAGAGACTGGAATCAGGAAGAAAAATCTATTGGGAGTCTAGACCATGAAACTTAGGGTCTATGATTAAATTTAGTTTTAAATCCTGGCTCTAGAAATCATCTCTCTATATATATCCATCAGAGACCTAACTTTTCCCCTGGATAATCAGCAACCCCTGAGGCAGCAGAAGATGACAGCCCACACCTGACTAATGGTCACATGGTCCACACCTCTGGCCCACTAAAGGTAATATCTTGACCTAAGTTATGTTTCAGCTTCTGAACCCTAATGTCAAGTGACCCCCTCGTTATTTCCCCATAGGACTGGACAGAGGGACTCTGAATAAGACCTCAGAACTTAACACCTCTGACCAATCAGCTCCCAACAGGACTTTGAACTCCTAACCCATGGTGTCTTGTGATTTTACCCTATATAATCTTTAACCTATACATCATCGGGGAGCCAGGTCTTAAGAACACTAGTTCACCTGTGTCTATAGGCTTGGTGCCATTCCCTTAAATAAACCTCTATTTACTTTCTTTGCTGCTAACTCCAGTGCACGTCTCCTTTGGCTTTGATACGTGCAGGCAAAGCAAACCCCCTGAGTTTGGTAACAACCAGAGAAGTGGAGGAAATGTAGAGCAAAAATGTGAAGTGGTAGAAATTTCAAGCACTATTTCTGAAGTAGAATAATGGAATTATTGGTCATTTGAATGCCATGAGTAAGCAGAATGGATATAGAAAGATTTCGAAAGTTGCTAGTTTGGTGAGCAGAGTGACATTATCAACTAATATAAGAAAAACACAGGAATGAACCAGTTTGTTATTGGTTTGGAAGGAAGAGAAGAAGTTATTAGACTTTTTGGTTTGGCAGTTATTATTCACTTTAAAAATGTTCTATTGGATGTAAAGATTGTTTGTTATTGTGAATCAAGGAGTAAATTGGTGGTAAAAACTGTTGAGACATGTAGACTTTTTTTTCAAGACACTGGAAAGTGATGGGAAGGACAGAATTGAAGTCTTTGGGATAGTTAAGATCAAAGTATGATTTCTTTGTTTTGTGTTTGTTTCCTTCTACTTTTCTTGCATAGGGGTGTCTTGAGAAACCAGCAAAGAAGAAATTAAAGATTTAGCAAAGAAAGGGGATCATAATGATAGCAATGACTAGAAACAGAAGGGAGAAAATTAGGGGGAAAAAATAAAAAGTCTGATTCTGGAGAAAAAATATCCTTTTGTTTTTGGAAACGGAAAGGAATATAAAGGGTAGGTGAATACAGAGAGATGTTTTAAGATAGTATTTAGTTTAGGTTTCTCCCAAAGCCTGCCCTGAGGAAGAATTTAACAGCAGAAAACACAAGTGAAGGCTGGGGAGGTAAACCAGGAATGGGAGAAGGGACAATAAGGGTGTACTTATGATCAGGCTACATAGGATTCAAACCTCTGAGGACAATCTAATAAATCATGAAAATCCTCCTTTAGAATGGTTTTACAAGAGGTAGAAGATGGAGCATTTAGCCACCAAGTTCTGCCTTGTATTGGTTGAGGGTTGACCTCAGGGGAGTTAAACACCTCCCTCTGTTGTTTCTGGTTGCATGAATTCAGATTGAGGAAATTCCTCTGACTCCCATGAAAGCCTCAGGGCAGAGAATGCTTGAAGGAAAAGCTGTCAGCTTTTTTCAGAATGGTGTGCAGCAGCAGCAGCAGCAGCAGGTAAACTTAGAGTTGCTCAGAGAGGATTCAGGGCAGAGAGTAAGGCTTCTACTGCAGATAAAAAAAGCAATGCTATTCATACTAGCACCTTGAGCGCATTGCTGTGTAGAATAAAAGTGTCCTTCAACAGACATGCCTATGTACTACATATCCCTTTCTCTCCACCAGAAATCTCTTCCGTTTTACTCTGCCAAAGGATTCTCTACCACTGCTCATTCATTCAAGATGAGGAGAGGTCTCCCTCCTCGACCCTCACCTCTCATGCCACACACACTCCCCTTGGCCCTTTGTTTTTCCCCATCTCAATGGGAGATCTTACTAATACATATAAAGCAATAACAAAGACTTTATTCCCATAATAGTACATCTGGGTTATGCTTTGAAATATTCATATAAGCAAGAGAAAATGTTATTTATCTTTTAGGACGTTTATTCTGGAGAATTGGAAAGATTTAGACTCCATTAGGGTCATTAGGGGAATTGTTTTATAAACTATATAAATGTCTAACCAATGAACTGTACACTTGAAACTAATAAAAAAAAAGATCTTAAAAAAAGAAAAAAAACTTTGTGAGGTAAAGGCTGGGCCATCAATATCTGATGCCTCTGTCCTTCCATTATAGAGGAGAGTACTGGAGGGCAGAAAAGAGACATGAGATCTTAAAGAAGAAGAGGAAGGGGATCCCAGAGTGTGAAGGGATCTCATGAAAGCTCTTCTGAGATAAACTCTACATCACGACCGAGGACTTGGTAGGGCAGGGAAGGATACATTCTGCAGCTGACTCTGGATACTGTGTGCCTGAACTGTTGACTAGAAGATTGTCTCTCCTCACTTTTTTGGGCATTATGGGCACAAAGAATGGGCTACCCGTGCATATAACTAATTTTATATAGTGCATGTCCTATGTGCCAGGAGCTGTGCTGTATACTGGGAAACTATAGTGAATTATCAGACATGGTCCTTACCTTCAGGATATTTACAGTCAAAAAGATTAGAGGATACCCTGTCTTTGCTTTGACTCCTTTTTCTGTTTCTCACAATTTGCATCAGTCTCGTTTGCCTCTTGAATCATCTTCTTCATCCTGCCTTATAACCATTTGTGTACATTCCTGTCTTTGCCTCACCAGTTAAGAGCTCTTTGAGGACAAAGACTGTTTCCTCTCACACAATTTCTGACTGACTGACTGCCTGACTGATTGGCTGAGGCAGCAAAGATGATTGAAGGAGGGTCTCATCTTAAGTACACAGGAGTTATCTAGATAGGAGAATTTAAGCCTACAGTGTGTTTGACCCAATCCGCTCAGCTATATCCAGAAGTGTAGGAGAGGATTCTTTGCCCAAAGGAGTCATCTTTCCTTATTTTGTATCTTTAAAGCAACATATTTAATGATCAAAGCCATATCTGTTCTACTTATTCAGGGAAGAACATTCTATTGAAGTTTGAGCTTGAAAAATGATGGGGAAAAAAGTTAATTTTTAGGCCACTGCTTCTAAGTGTGAGGAAATGAATATTCAAAGAAACATTTCGGCAGAGAATTCTGAACTTTCTGAAATTGTGTGATATCATAAGCAGTTATAATATTAGGGTGTGGCTCAGGGACTAAAGCTAAGTAGAATGCTGAAAAGAACAAGTACTTTGGACTCATACAAAATGAACATTGTCATTATTCACCCTGTGACTTTGAACAAGCATGTTAATCTCTCTGGATCTCAGTTTCATTCTTAAAATAGGGACATTAGTACCTCTGTCAAAGATTCATAAGAATTGAGATAATTCATGTAGAGTACTTCATACACTGTAACATATAGTTGTTATAAATGATTCTTAGAATTTATTTTGGAGGAAGATATGACGAATATTTGCCAAATATCCCTATTTAATTCACCACCAGTTAGGTAATGGAACTTCTCTAAAAAATTAATTTGCAAAACTAAATATTAGTAGATATAGCAAAGAACCATAAGTAATAATAAAGAAAGAGGCAAATAACTTTATGAGAAAATGCCAAAAATATATTAGTATATATACTTTGCCAAATTTTTAATTTAAATCAATAGAAAGTTTTAAAAATAAAACTTTCAACTTTCAAAATATCTTTGAGGAGAAGAGTTAACAAAAATAGTACTGCATTGATGAAGGAATTTAATCCATGAAGAATTCCCATAAAGCATTAATTATATAATTTCTAAGCCCCTATTGAAAGAAACCAGAAAAAGTTGCACACTAATTTTTCCTTTCTCTAACTATAAAAATCAATCAATGCATGGTCCTCACTAGATTTGTGGTTTTCAGAGCAAGCAGAAACAAATAAATTCCTGTATAGTGTGTGGGAAGTACCGACATATACCTTAGAAAGATACAGAATTGCTACCTCTAAGTCCAGACATGCATGCATCTACTCAAAGATTACAAAGTGAATATGCTAGAATGCTACAAAATTGACACACACACACACACACACACACACACACACACACACACACGTTTTTAAGCTTTCATAGTATGTTGTACCCCTCTGATGACATTTTTTATAGAATACTTAATATATTTCAATCAAACATATAGTTTTTCATCTCCCTTTTAGACTATAAACTATTTGAAAATACTTTTCACTGCTCTATTTCCTGTTATGCCAACATTAGGAACCAGTTTCTTACACAGTTCGACAAAATAAAGAAAATCAATTTTGGGGGTGTTTGATATGCACCATACACTAAGCTTAGAGTTTCTTATAAATATCCGGTTAACTACATTATTAAATTCAACTTTTTTAAGTGATGCAAGTCTCTTTGGCCTCTTAAAAAAAAAGCCAAAATGCCATCCTCTCTACTTTGCCCATACACAGCCAAAGTTTCTTCAGAGGCTACAAATTATTGAATAGAAGTAGTTTTAATATACAACCACCAGTGATATAACTTCATCTTCTCCCAAGTGAAGTCTGAACCACAGACCAACTCATGAGTGACAATATTCATTCGAATAAAGAAATTTCTCTTTTATGTTACAAATTAGAACATTTAACATAAAGCAAATGTTTAAGAAATAAATCTCATTAAAATAATGAGTCTATAAGTGTCATCATGTGTCAACTTCCAAATACTATTTTTTTCTAACTTACATTTTATGAGTGATTATAAAAAGTAACAGGTAAAATCCTTAGAAATAATAAGGAAATAAAATTGAAATCAGAGCCTTACAAATGGATAAAAGTGTAATATAATCCACAAATAAAATTCAGGCTCCTCTCTGTTCTTCCTTCTCCAAGGATAACAATTAATCAAAAGAATATTCCCTTGGAATAAGGTACACTAACGAAGTTGTCTCATATATTTGCAAATGTATGTGAAACAATTTTTAAAAGAGTTAAAAGATCTCTTATGTTATCTTACTCCTGGCCTCAGAAGGTGAAAAATTGCAATCCATATTAGAAAGTTAAAGATTTCACTTTTATTCAGCAGTTGATTCACATATGAGAAACTGAGATTGGAAGGAGAAAACCGACACTGAGAAGGGAAAAGTTAAATGCAGGATTCTGAGTTCTGTTCAGATTGGAGAATGCCAATGAAGAGACTGAAGCTCCTCTCTTTACTGAAGCAGCAGTCTGAAGTACACTTGTGTAGTATAATAGAATAATTGACCCAATTAGAGCCCTATTCATCAAAAATTAGATTTCTGCAGGTGCCAAGCACAAAGGCTTTTAAGGGCCTTCTCAACTTCTCACTAGCAACATTGGGAAATTGCAGGCACAACAAAACTGCAAAATCTGCAATTTAATATCTTTCCTCAAGGTATCTGCTGAACTTCACTTTCATTTTAAAGACTGATGAAAAGGACACAGCTTGGGGTCTGTTCCACTGCCAAGACAGCCCTTTTCCTGTAAGCCTATGACCAGTTATCTTCTTTAACCCAGCTTTAAAGAAACACATTCAAAAAACAACTGTAGCCTATGACCGAATACTCACCTTTCACAGAACATCTCATTCCAAAATCTGCCCAATTCAAGACATCTTTTTGAAGATACTGTATTCACAATTTAAGGTGGAAGGACCCAGACTGGCCTCACCCAAGTACTTTAGATACTATTTCTTCAGATGTAATTCATATTACATAGATGAAGATTTTTTTAAACTGGGCCTGAAATTCTCACAAAAAACACTAGTAGTATTTCAAGTTTTCCTGGGAGTATAGGATAGAAAAATGATATGGAAAAGCCCCTTCCCTAAAGATCAATAAATTGTTGAAGAAATCTCAACCCTTTAGCTTTTCTGATAAAATGATTCCTTTCATTGACAGGATATGAAGAAATTCATTTTCCTAACATCCCTATCTTTACCTCCTTGAATACAGACACAACCACTCTAATTGTTTATTCTTCCCTATTTTTTCTAGCATTTTTTTGAATTACGTTTATATATGTGAATGTTTACTTATGTTGATATCTGTATCACAAATGGAAATGCATGGTCTAAAGGAATAAAGACATTATCTCATTTATTTATTGCTGTGTCCCATGTCCTTAATGCCTAGAAAAATACAAGACACATGGTAGAGTCCCAATACATGGTCGTATATGAATAATTAAATAAAATTTATTTTCCTTAGATCATTCTAAAATCAGTACATTAATGATGTACAAACACTGAGGAAACCAACACCCTAGCCTCCTTTGGGGGTTCATAAAAAATATGTCAGATCCTACAACTGAAGAATATGCTGTTGGGTTTAGCTTCAAGCCAGATTACAGCTTCTCTCTATTTCTAGAGTTTCTTCAGCATTGGCTCAATTTCCAGAATGAACATAGTCACAGTGGCAGAAGCATCTCCAGTCTACTTTGACTCACAAAAAATACAGAGAAACCCTTCTTATATTTAAAAAATATATATTTTTTTAATTTTTAAAAAGTCCAGGAAATTTTATCTGCTTGGCCCTGATTAGCCTGACTTGTATTACATGACTTCCCTGTTCCAATAACTATGACCAGAAGACTAGAACCTGTTGGCTTGATAGATTTATGTCACATTCTTCACCCTCAGATCCCGAGGTAGACTCAGCTTTACCCAATGCACATGAACTAGAAGCGAAGAAGGTCAGGGTCACATTCTCCCAAAACAAAATCAGGGCATTAATGTTGCAAAGCAGAAATGATGACTGGAAGCAAAGATTAAAATGTCAATTATACCCTTAAAATCCAAATCAGTGGACATCTTTCAGTATTTATCCTAATAAAACTGTATGTCAAAATTTATCATTCCTCTCTTTGTTGCCTTTGACTTATAACTTCACCATGTTTCTGATGGCTGATTTTGGTTTACATATTCATCTAGTTTTATGCTACTTTCTTTTTAAATGTTGATATGCTCTGGCATTTGTTCCTCAGTTCTTCTCTACTTATCAACATATTCTCTCAGTTATTAATCTATACCCATAACATCAATTAACCAGAAGTGCTGATTATTAACTCTATCTCTAAGTCAGACCCTTCTCCAATGCTGCAGGTGATATACATCAAACTGTCTACTAGACTTAAACACAACTGAAAGGAAAATATATCTTAACTAAACATTATATCCCTCTCCTTCCTCCAGCTTTGATTACAACCCAATTTCTCCACTGTGTTGATTACACTTAATTGGATCCAGCAGAGCCAAAAACTTACCTCAACTTTAAACTCTCCAACTAACACACAAACACCAAATCCTGCTAATTCCACTTCCTAAATATCTCTCCTACAGATCTATCATTTCTTATCCATTCACAGCTTTATTGCCACTGTCTTAGATCACTCCACCGTTCTTTTCTTTCTGAGACTATTGGGAGAACCTCATAACTGGTCTTATCACTTCAGTTTTCCTTTTTTCCTTCCAGCTACCTTTCACATTTTTATCAAAAATATTTTTTAAAGTATAAATCTGATCACATTCCTTCAGTAGTTTTTATTGCCTACTCAGTAGAGAATAGAATTCCTAGTAGGCCATAAAGGGCTTTGCCTGTTTTCCAGCCTCATCTCTTGCTGCTCCCTATTAGCACTCTGTTACTTTTACATTTACCTCTATTCTTTAGCTATTCATTTTTAACAGTAATATGCTTCCGTCCCCCTAATTTTCATCTGCTAAGAAAGTTCTCAAGAAGGGATTCAGCTCAAGTGCCAGGAGACTTCTTGATGGAGATTTTGGTGTCTGGTGAAAAGTGAGCAGTCCATCTGCTCTGGTTCAATATCATCTTCTGCAAATTTCTTGAATGCCATTTATTCTATTATTTTAAAAGTTTGTGCATTTTCTCTCTTACACTATTTGGAGATCTTTTTAAAAGCAGATGTTATGTTTTATTCTCTTTGTGTCCTAGAATCTGGGAGAGAATACTGTACAGAGCATAGACATGCTTATGGAAGAAATAATAGACTGGCCTCTTCTACTACATATCAGTTTCCTTTTCATGACCAGCAAAAGAATCTCTCTGAACTCAAGAAGGGCTCCAGTCCTTCTTTTAAAAGACTCATCTATTTAGGTCAGACCCACCCAAGGTAATCTCTTTTGATTAACTCAAAATCCATGGATTATGGGTCTTCATTATATGGACCCTTCACCTTTGCTATGTAATGTAACACAGTCATTCATGAGAGTGACACCTCATTGCATTCACAGGTTCTATGTATACTCAAGAGAAGGGCATTATATAGGGCATGGATTATTGAGGGTCATTTTAGAATTCTATCTTCCATGGCTGGGTGCCTCTAGACTAATTAATGCTTCTCAGTCCTCATCTCATATCACTGAGGTGATCTCAAAATTTCACAACCAAGTTGAAATTGGAAGAAGCAAGTCAAATGAACTCAGGATTCTGAGGACATATCCAGGTTTATTAGCTAACAAATAGCTTATTGTGTTAATTATTTTTAAAACAATTGTGTTATTTTTTAAAGTCTATATATGAATGGTCATATAAATTATACATTTGCATATATGACACTTTTTTAAGAAATATAATTTTTTTTTCTTTTTCAGCATGCTTGTTTATCTTTGCACCTGTATTCATAGCTAACAATGTGAACTTTGTGAGGACAATGAAAGTACCACATTCATTTTTATATTCCAAGTGCCTAGATCTCAATAGTTAATTAAGATCCACCCAAGTAAACAGTTCTTCCTTATAATTCTGCTTAATTTAGTTCTTTTGACTTGTTTGAATTTTGAATTTCCCATGTCCCTTAGAGATAGATGAGAAGGATATTTTATGTTTACTTAAAATATTGTATGGGTATCTATATAATATGGTCGCTAGTCCTTTCTAACAAGAATGTTCCAGCTTTTGACAGACAAAAAAATGAAATGTTTGTAGGCTTCAGTTCTGACAAAAATGTCTTGGAAGCTTCTTCAAAACCAATTGAGGTCAGTGATATTCCTGAGGACTTCAGCTTCTTCAGCAAAACCAGGGAGACAAAGGTCTGTGAAATAACATTCCCCTTCTAACAGTAGAAGAAGCTGGATTCAGCCCTGTGTGTGCTGGGGCTTTACTTTCCTCTGGACAGCAGAGGTGGCCTTTAACTTCCCACAGAACATTCTTTCTCAGAGTTCTGCATCTGCAGGTTTCACATCCAAGAGAATAGAACAGTAAAAATGAATAACTGACCTGACACTTTAGACACTATCAGTGCCCCTGGTCTATACAGGCAGTGGTTTAAATAATGAACTTGTTCAATCTTCAGTGGTGCATGAAAGAAACATGGAGACACACTAAAGGAAACTCACAGAACTCTTCAGATTCCCATACAGGAGAAAAGCTGCTGGTGATTGATTAGAGTCACATTTTTGTCATTTGAGGCCAGCTTAGTATTAGAGAAACATTTTTGTAGGTCTAGGCTTTAACCTAAGATATAGGATATGCTTCAGAGAGTCCAAGAAGCCCCTGAAATAATAGGATAAAAGTCTTGAGAGAACATCTACATAACACAAATGTCATTTGGGATCTTCTCTGCTTTTACAGGTTTAGGAAATTTTCACCCAAACTCCAGATTCAGGGCTTGGGGTACTGGAAAGCCCCACTCACTCTGTGTGTGCCTTACTTGTGATTTTTTGTTTGCTTGTTCTGATCTGGAATCAAGGTAGCCTGCTTTGGGCCACGCCATGTTTTCACCAGAAGTGAAGCTCTGCCCTTTTCACTCACCTCCGTGAGAAATTCCAATAAGAACAAACATGAGTTTTATGGAAGTACTAAAACTCGTAAGGTCGTGAAGAAGCGGCTCGCAAGATTTCCCTGGATTTGTTTCCCTTCTTTGCTCATGTAGTTAGTATCGCACATTCTGTCCTCTCCAATTCTTTCGTTTTTCACATAAGACCCTCTCTGTCCCATAAAGATCCCTAGGAAATATCATCTAGTCTCTACTTGCCTATAGGGCCCCTCCAAAATTATATGCCTTTTTCAGTTCTCCTGAATTTTGCAAAATAAACATTTGCCATCTGCATTTATGTCAATGCACACTTTCTCTGGAGAGAAAAACTGAAAACTGCTACCATATTATCAACAAGGGTTCATGATTCAAATGATAAGTTGGATCATTGCTTAGAGACTATTTCCACAGGGGAAATATTTGGAAACCACATTTCATTGCCAAGAAAGATAAATGATTTAACACACAAGACACTAGTGAGAACAGTGTGCTCGTTTTCTCCCTGCACCACACAAGCAGCAGAGCTCTAACCACAGGTTCTCTCCAGAGCAAGGTGACTCCGAACTTCACATTCCTAATCACCATCCTACTGCTTGGGGTACTTCCTTGCCTTTTCCCATTGTTTCTTCCATCTTCATCCCTGTCTAGTGTGTTCTCTAGAGTCTCCTAATAATATTAATAAATACATTTTCTTCACAACTTCTGCTCAGAACATTCTATCTCCAGAGTAGCAACATAGATAGCCTAATGGTTTAAAAGTCTGAGTTTGAAATGAGTCTTTCTGTTTTCAAATCTATGTTCTGTTATTTACTAGCTCTATGAGTTTGGGAAACTTGGTTTTTCATCTATAAATTGAGAAAATAATAGTATTCACTCACAGGGTACTGTGAAGCTTAAATGAGTAAATACAGGCAGAGAACACAAGTCTGCAAAAAGTATTAACTCTCTTCTTTATCATTATTACATCATCATCTAGCATCATCTCCCATTTGCACCGAGGCTCTACATGAAGATACCACTTCTCATGCAGCTCTTTCTAGTGGAGTGTCTCATCTCTTACACCCCCTAAACTGAAATACTGGGCAGAAAAATTGGCAGAATACCAACTCATCAACATATTTCTACATTCACATAAATGAGCAACCCAAACCACTATGTGGAAAATGATTTGGATTTATACTTTATGACCTTAAAGAAAAAGGTGAAGTTTGATAGATTGATGTTGTAGAAGTCAGGGTTTAGCTAACACTGAAAAGTTCTTTCTAATACTGAGAACTTCCCAGGAATGAAATATGTATTTGAGGTCTCTATTGTGGCTCTGTAACTCACTCATGTGACCTTGAAGAGGTCACTTAATATCTATCAGTGAAGGGAAAATAAGAGGTTGCACCCATGGCTTTCAAATGCTTTTGAACTGTAAAATTCTTTCTACTAATGAAAGCCTATGGAGAATTTTAATATGTAGCAGAAATAAATTCTCAGCTGGAAAGATTTCAGTAGGAATCATAGTGGTCTAACTAATTTCCTGCCTTGACTTCCCACCAACCCCTGTCTCCAGGGTCAGCCTATGATGTGGCTTCATATACCCTTAAAGGTTGCTCAGAGTCAACTTTCAAAACAAGCACACGTAACCTACCTGAGCAAAACAGCTTCTAGAGTCATTTCACCTCTAGCTGGGATTGATACACACACACACACACACACACACACACACACACACACACACACACACTAACACACACACACACACGCACACACCCAGCTTTGAAATTAACCATGTTTTATTCCTGCTCAAATTTTTCCTGTTTGATATTAACAGTCAGCCAAGATCAAAGGATTTTAGCATTGAAATGGCATTATTTTATGTCTTATTTTATGCAGGAAGACATGATAGAATAAATTGATCTCTTGAGTCTTTTGTCTTTCTATTTACATTTTAATTAAGTGTGTATAAGATATTTTTCTTATACTATTATTCTTATGCTATTAATATGTAACTACATACTTTTTTGCTACATATAAATATCTGCATTTTCACATATAGTATGTATTTCATATATAATCAATGGAATTTTTATACATAATTATTAGTTCATATACACATATACATATAAATATATATACATACATATATATTTATATGTATATATGTGCCATGGCCAAAAAAATTCATGGGGAAATAGTTTTAGCTGATTTCACCTCATTTAAACACATCACCAGTTGTCAAGTAGTAATATAAAATGGATACACAAATAATACTTCTAAAAAGAGGAGGAACATAATATTTTGACTATGATGAACTTCTGGTATTTAAAAGTACTCTAATACAAGTATCAAATATTTCAAGATACAATTTAGTTGGGAAGAATTAGGTTCATAACCAAGAATGAAATCTCCAACTGGAGTATTCAAAGATATCTGTTGGAAGAAAAGATTTTCAAGTTTTTATTCTTCACTGAGAATAAAACTCAACTTATAAACCAGTAAAAGAAAAATTAAACTAAAACAGTCACTAATATAGGTAGAAATAATTAGATGCAAATGCAAATGAGCAATAACAAAAAATAAGATACTGATGAAAACAAGTAATTATAGGACACTCATCATTTTCCAGGCTAAAATTGATATTTCTTAAATGTTATCATCACTATGTACTTAGCACTAGTCAAGACTTTATTAAAAGATTCAATCTTGTTTAGGATGAACAGATTATAAAACTACAAAGAAAGCCCTGAAGAAAATAACAAGTACCTACCACTAACAAACTATATTGTGCCTTAAGACATAGTATTTAAAGGATTTTGGCCTATTTCCTCATTTAATTAAATAATCATTACTACATGAACATCTGTAATTTCATATATCAATACATTTTTGAAAGATGGATCCTAACAGTAAAGCACAATATTATTGACACTGATATTGATACATGTGTTACTTTAATGGGCTTTTGGGGATATCAAAAACTTCTGCAAAATGACTTTAGGCAAGAAGAAAGTAACTCCTCTTTGGTTCCTGTGTTCTCCTTGAAAGAGTGGTTTGCACTCTGTCTGTACTTCCTCAACTGCTGTTAATAACTTAGCTGTCTGTAATCTGATATTTTCCTTCATCATTCAACTAAAAAGTCTTTACTTCAAGTCACAAATGGCCTTCCAGTGGCAAATACAATACATACTTTTAAATTATATAACTTGATCTTGCTCCAGCATGAACACAATTTATTGGATGTAATTTTTTGTGATTCTATTTGCGCTGGTTCAATTTTCACCCTTCAGCATATTATTTTCACTCTTTTGACTGATTTTCTTTTTGCCATTTGCCTCTAAATGTTAGTGTGCCCCAAAGTCCATGTAAGGCCCTCATCTACATTATTTACCTATTCTCACCTAGCAAACTCCTCTACTACTGCGCTTTTAGCTAGGGTCCGTATTACAAAGCCTCATGTAGCCCTGTGTCCAGGCTTTGCTGTCCATCTACTTTCCTACCCCACTTTTTCAACCATCTAAATGATGTTTCTCCACTTGGATATTCCAAAGGCAGTGAAAACTAAGACTATCTAAACTGGAACTCACACTTCAAACTTTTCTTAGTTAAATTTCTTGTGCTCTCACCAGGTACCCCAATTAGGGACTTTAAATCCTTCTCAAATCTTCCTTCTACTATGCCTTCTACTTCTCAACCCTTAGTGTATTACTAAATCCTAGTAATGTTAATGTTTCTACTCTTATTCCTTCTGTTCATCTCTCTTTGACTTAGCTTCCACAGTTGTTCCTGCCTCAAGTCTTACCTTCTCTAATTCATTTTCCCCACTATTAGCTAAAATAATCTTTTACAAAAATAAATAAAATTTATTCAATCTTTTAATTTAAAATACTCATTTCCCTATTGCATGCAGGATATAATCAGCTTCTTAACCATCAAATACCAGTGTATCAAAATTCTTACTGCAGCCCCTTCTCCCAACCTACCTGTACACACACAGCACACACAATTTCTTTTGCCTCTTCAAGTATTTTCCATTCATTATTCCCATTCCTTTTGCATTTTCAATGCCTCTTTGTTAGCTCTTTTTGTCAGCATAGTTTTGCTTATAACATTTTAAATTTTAAATTTATATATTTTCTCCATATATATGTATCTCTCTAGCTAATAGTTCTTCAACATTTACTTTTCTATTTACTCTGCCTCTAGTTATGTTAAACAATGTTCTTCTAATGAAAAAATATAGTTAACATTCTCTAGTATGTATCTGTTATAAACACAAGGCAGGATTTTATATTATGGGTCTCTTTCTCCATAAACAATTCTACCCAAAAGGGAATTCATACGTTGTTGGTGGAAAAGTAAATTGTTCCAATCACTATGAAAAATAATATGGAGGTTCCTCAAAAAATTCGAAATAGATCTACCATATGATCCAGCAATTCTATTTCTGTATATCTACCTAAAGTAAATGCAAACAGGATTTCAATGAGATGTATGCACTCCCATGTTTATCGCAGCATTATTAACAAGAGCTGAGATACGGAAACAACCCAAATGCCCATCAAAAGATGAATGGATAAAACAGATGTGGCATATATATACAGTGGAAAATAATTCAACCACGAGAAAGGAGGATATTCTCTCACTTGCAATAACATGAATGGACCTCGAGCACATTATGTAAAGCAAGGTAAGTCAGACAGAGAAAGACAAGTACTATATTATATCAATTATACATGGAATCTAAAAAAATTAACCTATTAAAAATAAAGAGTAAAATGGTGGCTACCAGGGGATGAAGAGCAGGAAAGAGTGATGGTGTTTCAGTGTATAAACTAGTAAAGAGTAGGAAATAAGCCATAGAGATCTAATGCACAGTATATAGAATATAGACAATTATACTATTAAAAATAAAACTCCCCCTTTTATTATATGACTCACCTGGCTCTTTACTCAGTTTAATTATGTGTATATTGGGGGTGGGGGAGATCCTTTCTACATCTGCCTTTTAGATGATTGCATTACTCAGGACCCTTAACAAGCTTCTTGTCTGTTTCTGAATCTACACATTATCTCTGGAGAGACTCATCTAAATCTATGGCTTCATCAATCCATCAATCACCTTTCTTTTTTTCCTTTTTTTTTTCTTTTTTTTTTGCTCTGACTCTCAAATGAAGACCACAACTTAGGTTTTCTTCCTAAGCCACCAACTGAAATCCATGTAAATTTTTTAATGGACATCTCTATCTGATAACCTCACAGAGATTTCAAATTCAGTACATCCAAGAATTGACTCAAATCTAGGTAAGGCAGTAAGTGACAAAGCCATCCACCAGGCAAAACTGAAACTTGTGAACCATTCTAAATTATGCCCATTCTCTCTCCATCATCATCACCACAAAAAATATGTTAACAAGGCCTATCAATGCTGTCTCTTAAATATCATCGCATTTACTATCTGTACCACACCTTCTACCTTTATTCAAATCTCATGATTCTCTTATCTAGTTCAATGTACAGTTTAAATTCTCATTTTAATTTATAAATACTAGATTCTCAGTCACAATTCTCATTAACTAGATAAAATAGAAAATGAGAATAAACACAGTGTAAATGAACCACGATCATGTTATAAAATAAAAGAGTACATCCACTTATTTATGTTTATCATAATTTTAGAGTTGAAAAGAAATTCAGATATGACCCAAGGTTCTCAAAAAACATTTAAACAAAGAAAGAACTAAAAGATTGTTCTAGTGAGAAAAACCAATAAACAAATATTAAAATGTATTCCTTGCTTTCTGCTTATATTTTTTTTTGCATGAACAAAAGAAATTTTGAGTTGGAGAAAGTTATATTGAAAATACTATTACCTGTGTAGCCCAGATTGAAAATAGATGGGGAAAAACATCATGATGGATCAATAACCTTAGGCCTCCCATGAGTAAACCGGACTTTTTTCCAAAATGGATTGAGCTGAGAACCTCTTGCTCATGCTTTATTTATTGAAAGATTGGTGCCATGAACTGAATGTTTGTTTCTTCCTCAAATTCATGTATTGAAACCCTGATCCCCAATGTGATGGCATTTGGATGTGAGGGCTTTGGGAACTAATTAGGTTTAGACGATGTCATGAGGTAGAGTCCTCATGATGGAAAGAGAAAGAGGCACCAGAACTCTCTCTCTCTCTCTCTCTCTGTTTCTTCTCTCTGTTTCTCTTTTTCTCCTTCTCTTTCTCTCCGTCTCGCTCTCTCACGTGAGCATAAAGCAAAAAGGCCATCTGCAAGCAAGGAAGAGAGCTCTCACCAGTAACTGAATTGCCCAGCACTTTGATCTTAGCCTATCTCCAGAACTGTGAGAAGTAAGTTTCTGTTAAACCACCTAGTCTATGGAATTTTATTATAGCAGCCTGAACTGACTAAGACAACTACTTTATCCAATTTAGGATACCCAATGCTAGTTACATGCTATGAAGGCAATCAGTTTTTGTTAGTATTTTATGTTTGTTTTGTTTCTAGGGGAAAATCCTATTGAACAAAACAAACATTTGGCAGTGGGCCATATTTTTAATACTCTTGTGGCTATCTAAATACAATATGTAATCTATTTACTTTCTAGTTCTAAAAATGCTTGCAGGATTTTTTACATATCTGTACCGAGCCAATACACCCAAACTTTTGTTTATTTTTTAAATAAATCAGTCCACTAACTGTTGTGTCCTTTGTTGAAAGGCAATGACTAATTATATTAGAATTAACTTTGGGTGAAGTAAATGATAACATAACTAAGAGTAGATAAGAAAATAAGAAATCTGGAAGTCGGCATTGATTTGGCAACTAAATGGTACCAAAGCCAGTATCTCAAAGTAGCTATGGTTGCAAAATGGCTGCTATAGCTCCAGTCATTGGGTCTAAATCCAGGAAGGCAGAAGGAAGAAGGCATCTGCTATGTCTGTTCCCTTTAACAAGAAAGTGAAAGATTTCCTAGAAACATCCCCAAGAGACTTTTTTTTTTTAACATACCATTAATGAGAACTGTACAACTTAGCTATTTGTAGTGTGAAAAGAGACTCTAAGAGAAAGTATATAGCTTTTCCAGCCTCTATCATATAGGTAAGGAGGAAAAAATGGAATTGGGAACAGGTTTCAGGTTAATCTACAAACAGCATCTGCTACTCCAATTATCTACCAATAGATCCAAAAAAATTTTTTTTCTTTTAACAAAGAAGCTAGGCAGATTCATAAAATGCCTCAACTATCAGAAACATAATCTGTAAAATTTCACTTCATAGAAAGAGGTTTTTCTCTATTTTTAAATGCCTTTCATTGGACTAAGTCTTCATGCCATGTCTCTCTAATAAATCAAGAAACAGCAAAACGATCAGATTCAAATCAGATGCAGACATCTCGGACCTATGAATTTTTTAAAAGGTTACAGTATCTGTACATCGGCCCAGGTTTTCTGTATGTCTTTCAGAGGAACTAGTTCATCTTTGGAATCCAGTGCTGGTTCCCTGAAATAAAGTCAACAAGAGACCAGGAGGACCAGCTCAGAAGCAATGAAGAAGAGTGATTAAAGGCGTGGCAACTGTGTCAAGTAGAAATAATTTAATTCCTCGTTCTACTTTCTGCTCCCTACGTGACTACAGGTAAGTTACTTAGCCCATCTAAACTTCCATTTCCTCGTCTGTAGATGAGAATTTTAACAATATCTACCTTGGAAGACACGAATAGTAAAATGTATGCAAATTTGGCCCAAATATAAGTGATCAGAGTTGTTGAGAAGACTGCTAGTTGTCTACCTAATAGCTATTTTCCCCTTACATGTAGACATGTGTTTAGCTAAAGACCCCACCTACCTTACAGATGAGGGTGACTACATGACCAGATTCTGACCAGTGATATGTAAGCATTGGGGTGTCTAAGAAAGCATCTTTAAAAAACAGTGATGAATAGTCAGCACGTTTTCCCCTTGCCTCTCTTTTTTTCTTCCTGACTGATACCTGCTATCTTAGCCACCACCTCATGACCAAGAAAGGTATAATGCCAAAGGACAGCCTATTGTTTCTTAAAACTACTTGTGAATTTTTTATTTAATAGCATGTTATTCTATTTTGGAGTATTATAGAAAATTATGTATTCATTTTTGGGGCTGTGACTTATAGTGTCACAGGAATTGCCAGTAAAAGAATTAATTCAAATATGAAGGAGTATAGCAAATCTTTAAATGAAGCATATTATATTTATTATCCTAAAGAAATAAAAGCCTCACTCTCTACCAAAAGATACAGAAAATGAAGGAAGGAAGGGTATTATATATTTCTTCTGTTTTAGTGACAATCTCTCTTACATGTAATAAATTATGTAATAACTATGTAATAAATTATGAAAAACATAAAGAATATTATATTCCCTCTTCATACCTGCTTCATTATTTTTCTCAATAAAAATTATATGACTCATAGTCTTAGGGCATAGTACCAACTACAAAATGAACATTAGAGGAGTTCAGCTTTGTTCAAAGCTTTCCAGACAACATACTAATATTTTTTCATTCTTTAAAAAGATGGAAAGTGAATCCTAAGCTAACAACCACATATAATAAGCAAATTAAAATACCATAAATTGAATACTTTGACTTTAAGGAAAAGTCCCTTCAAAAATCTCCATGTGAGCAATATTTTTAATGACACTTAGATATTATTATAAGGTACAAAGAAAAACAAATTTCAAGCTTTAAATGGAAAATATCAATACATTTCTCCACTTAGACTTTTCACTCCACATGCTTCAATATTTTGATATTACTCTATTTGCTCTATTTTATAGCAAGCTACTTAAAAATGTAGAGTCTTTTTTGCTTTAACCTACCCCCCACCCCAAAAAAGCAAACAAACATAAAACAGAAAAGCTTGATTCTCATTCCACACCCTCAACAGCAGAACAAATCAAATACTGGTTGCCTGATTTCTTTTGATGAAAACCTTTAGATAGATTTATGTCCATTCTTTCCTCTTCGATTACTACTCTTCCTATTTAAAGATTATCATTAATATGGCAATAGCTGAAGCTAGAAGAAATAGATGAAATCCTTGAGGAGGAGGCAAAGAGCAAAATAAACAGGGAAGAGATTACTTCCTGTTATAAGCAATAGCTATAGAATAACAAGTGGAAGCCTGTGGGAGAGGAAAAGGAAGAGATTGTTGAAATCAAAGAAATACAAAAATGAGATGGGTCAGAGCATCAGGATTTTGAAATGCTGCAGAAGCCAACGGAGGACAGAAGTGACCTTCTGTTTGAAATTCATCTGAG
The DNA here is from genome assembly GCA_028627145.1 of Eidolon dupreanum. Lineage (NCBI taxonomy): Eukaryota > Metazoa > Chordata > Mammalia > Chiroptera > Pteropodidae > Eidolon > Eidolon dupreanum. Next base: position 20,325,198 of record CM053514.1, on the reverse strand, counting down.
ACACTGAAGATAATAGAGTTGAACAACAAAAAAAAATGTCATTGAATCTAGCAACAATCTGGATACTTTTAACCTTGGAAAAGCTAATCTCAATGGCTAGTTAAGATAGTGTAAGTGTAAGAAGGGGATCTATCAGTAAAGATATCAATAAGAGAAATAAGATCCAAGCTAAAATAGCCAATAGGGCCGGGAAAAAGGATGATTTTGTTATTATTACAATATGGCCTTATCTTCTTTCTGTTCTTCAACACTTTTGTCTTATTTCACTTTCAGATATCTCTTCTTGTTATTGTTGGTTTGCCTGCCTCTAAGAATATCCTCTCTGTAGACAGCTTCTAATGTTTTATTAAAAACATGCCTGAGCTGTATATCATATATTCAAACAATAAACAATATAGAATTGTTTACAATCATTTGATAACTTATAATTGATGGGCAAGTGGCTCTGGCTCAATAATAAATTATACGTCAAGTTTTATTTTGACATTTAAAAAATAATTGTCTGCTTATTATTTGGCTTTATTCTTTATCTTCAAGATTATCAGATAAGTAATATCTGAATGACTGAATTCTTCTTTCACATGAGACTTGTTTTTTGTTTGTTTGTTTGTTTGTTTTGTTTTGTTTTGTTTTGTTTTGTTTTGTTTTGTTTTTTGAAAGATTTATACTACAGGCCTTTGAGATATGGCCCTGGATAAAGACAAGAGAGTGAAAGTCACAGAGGATTTCTCCTAGAAGCTTATCACCATCGTAGACCTCTGAGAACCCCTGAAATAATTCCTTGGAATCTTTCCCTTTTAATCTCTTTCACTAAAAACAAATATTTTCAGAACTTTCCCATTAGAAATTTGAGAGTAGTTAATTTCTTTACTACTTAATCAAATCTAGATAAGTGTAATGGCATGTGTCATTTAAAACAAATCCCACATTTATACACCATGTACAAAATGATGGCTCAAGATTCAAACTAAGTTTTAGTTTACAGAACCTGGATATCTATTACTTGAATATATTCATATTTCAAAATATACACTTTAGATACTAAAAAGGCTAACAGTTTTCTTGTAAGACACACTACTATTTCATCAATCATATTCTTTAATGCTGCTGCTTGAATTGATATATTCTCTATTAGTAAGTTATAATTGCACATCTATTCATTTTAAATATGCATCCAAAGCCTTTAAAAGTATCGTAAGAGAATAACACTTGTAATGTGAATTTGCCAACATCTGTTGCATCATTCAATATTTAAAAATTAAACAGTTACACACTGATTCATTTTTCAACCCAACATAAAAGAGCATATCTATGACTTTGACTTTACAAGGAGATAAATCTATATCTTATAATTGCTTTAAATTCGTTTAGAGTTTACCAGATTGAGTGGCACAAGAAAAGATAGCCATTTTGATATGCTTATTAACATTTTATATAAATTGAAAAATAACCATCTATAATAGTGACAGCTAAAAGTTATTTTCCTGTTTATTTCATATAATGTGTTGTCCTTAGTAATGAACACCACTTAAGTATCTAGCTTCATTGCTTAGATAAGCTTTATCAGGTTTGAAGTTTTATCTGAAGTTTCTCTATGCCAATTCTTCATGCAAATATGACTGAATAGTTTATAAACACAGCTCTTCTTTTGCTTTCTCTGTGACTTATTTGTTTCAGGTCATACTAAAATAAAGTTTCTGTCCTATGGCATACAGCGATTTATAAAAAGAAAAAGAGAATGTTTATAGAAAATTAAAAATATTATGATTCTAATCCACTTATTTCTTATTGCTAGAGAAAAATGTAAAGAAATAAAATGTTAGGTTAGAAACATATTACAATGTGTACATGAGGACATTTTTATTTTTTTATTATTTTAAATTTTTTAATTTTTAAAATCTTTAAAAATATTTGAATTCATTCTTAAAAAGTATAGTGTTTTGGTCAGATAAAAATTAGAGTAGTCATTCAAAGGCAAGAGAAGTAAAAGCAAAAATAAAAGAATGAGACTACATCAAACTAAAAAGCTTCTGCATAGCAAAAGAAACTGTCAACAAGGTAAAGAGACAACTATCTGCATGGGAAAATATATTTGCAAGCAATGCCTCCAATAAGGGCCTAATATCCAAAATATACAAAGAACTCATACGAGTCAATAATAACAAACCAACAACAACAAAAAAAGACAAACAATCCAATTAAAAAATAGGCAGAGGACTTGAACAGACACTTCTCCCAAGAAAACATAAAAATGGCCAACAAATATATGAAAAGATGCTCAACATCACTAGCTATTAGGAAAATGCAAATCAAAACCACAATGAGATACCATTTCACACTGGTATGAGTATTGTTCACACCAAACTGACCTTAATCTGTGCAACTGAGTATATTTGAAAAGTATCCAATCGAACGAAATGTAAAACCAAGGGTTATGTAGCCATTTATTATTTATTGTTAAGAGTTTATGAGTAAGAAAGAGAAATTAGAAAGTAAACATAAAGTTTATAAAATAGGATTGCAAATCAAAGAGAATTGGACCTCTTTAGTGAACACTAAGAGAAATAACTTTTCTATAAATACAGTGACTTACAAAAGCATAAATATTTAGAAAACTGTTTGTAATCACAAGAATTGACTTGAAGACATGGCTATTTGAAAGAGAGGCAAATATCCAAAAGGGTAAAAGAGTTAAAATTTAAAAAACACAAAAATTAAAGTAAGAGCAATAAGAAAAATAAGATTTAAAATGACAACAAAAAATTAAAAATTAAAAAAATTAAATGAATGTTCTCGACTATTGTCAGGAAAAAGAGAGTTGACTTCCAGTAAATCATCTTAGCAGAGTAGGAAAAATTTAGAAATTCTCTCAAAATTCAGAGAAAAAGTCAAAGAAATTAAAATGATACAAGAGAAGATAAAAGATATGGGAATAAATAACAAAGGTCTAACATAAAGATTGGACACATTCCTAAGAAATAAATAAAAACATCAAAATGAGAGCTCTAGTAAAAGACAATATTAATTTTTTTCTGATTAAAGGTAATATTTGGCTTTTAAATCTCAGACTAACTCGCTTCAAAACAACCACATCACAGGAAACAATTAGAAAGATATATTTTTTAAACCTGCTTAAAAGAATGGGGGAGTTACCAAGTCAGAGAAGGCTGGCATGACAATATTCTGAAGAGAAGTGCCATAGAAACACCTCTGCAGATTTAGTTTAATTAAGCTGATTGGTTGGGTTGGATAAATCTTGCCATCTAGAAATGGAAATAAAGTCCATTTCTGGAGAAAGGATCACTAGGTACAGTTGTCCAAGTATAGTGGTTACTGAAATATCTTGAGTAGAATGAACAGAAGTTAACTCATAGAAAACATAGACTATGTGAATGCTGGGGGAATTAGGATGCTTCATAATAATAACAAAGGGATCGTTGAAGAGAAAGAATATACAAACTTTAAAGCTTTAGTTTAGTCCATTAAAATAGTCACCAATAAAAATATAGTAAAATAGAATTCACAAATATTAAAAGCAAGATAAGATGAATTAATATATTTTTGAAAATATTGAAACCAATGTTAAGGTATTTTTTGGAATACTAACATACAGAGCATAATCTTCATATTGTTTACAAATAAAAGGTTTGTTTCTATTCAACAATTAAAAAACTATATTTCCTTTTTCCTTTATTATCTTTAATTTATTCAGATACCAAAACTGAAAAGAGTCAGTGCATTTTGTAAATGTGAAAAGGTTATTGAGAATCTCGTTGATCAATACTCACAAAAACATTTTTTCTCAAGGTCAATTGGTAACTTCAGAATATGCAAAGTAAATAACAGCCAGCAGTTTCTATTTCCAGAACTGACTTTTATTCTACCACAACTCTGGCACTGTTTCATTTTCTAATGGTGACATTGCAATTTTAGCTATGATAATCTCATAGCAATGACAGATGCTCATACAGTCCTATTCTTCTTCAAATGACTCATTTAAAGTCTTCAAATGTGTATACAGGTGCACACTGTATAAGTACTGTCACTATCCTATCTGCTTTCAAAAATTCATGAAAAAAATGACATGTTAATTTATGTTGTAAATGAATAAAGAAAAACATTTTAAATAGCACTGAGAGAGGCAATAATCTATTAAAATCAAGTAGGAGAAAAAAAATTAAAAGGTGCCATCAGCTCAGCCATTTATTTATTCAAAGACAGTTTTTAAATGAGTCAGAACTGACACCAGAGGCATTCAGCTACATATTTTAATGTCATATCAAATTTACTGACGTTCTAAGTGTATAAACAATGTATTTGCATCATATTAGTGACAAATGTCATGCTAATACCATAACAAAATGACTACAAGGGGATTTCATAACTTATTTACAGAATGTGTTTCTAGATACAAGAATTCATTTAGAATTTTCAAACAACCAGAGAATTATAGGAACGTTCAACCTTTGCTTAGAAGTTTTATTTCATTGCACATATGCTATTTATATTATTTAGTGTAACAGATTCTTGATGTACTTCCTGTGTTTTGTAGAGTAAGCCACTTTTGTAAGGGTCCCTTTAGTATTTCTGGATATAAACTATTGGCTTTTGAACCTAATTTTCTGAAAACCATGTATTAATGTCCCAAAATTGCCCCTTAATTGTTAATGGTTTCTCCTAAATAACTCTCATTTCAAGAAAAGGCAAGCTACCAGAACTACTCCATACTTCCCCTTCTGTATATTGGAGACACAGTTATCTTTCCTACTTAAGGATAAATCTTTCTTTTCTCTTCTAACCTTGCCAAATTTCCCTCTATTTACCTGGGCCATTGAAACCCATGCACCATGAAACTGCATGTTCCTGTTCCATGAGAAGTGGTTTTGTTACAAACGTCTCCTGTAACAAACTGTTTTCCAGATCTTTAAAAGGTACATGCCCTTTGAGCCAACATGAGCACACACAGGATTAATCTATTTTAGAATATCTTATGTGATATTGAAAAGCATTGAGCTGTTTCAAGGTAAATAGGTTTAAAATAAGTTTGCACCTTTATAGACAATTAAAGCAACCAGTCAGGTGGCTGACTTCACTGACAACATTGGCAGTATATCTTACCTGATAGAACAAATCCACAGAAAAATGTATTTATTAAAGTCATGTCAAGTACCATTCCTCTGTAAAAATAATTATGATACTACTATGTAGATGAGGAATCAACAGGCACTTCTCTTGAAATTCATTGTGAAGTTAGACTAGACTGCAAGAAAATTCTCGACCCTCATCTTTGTAAAAATAGTCATCAATGGTATACATAAAAAAAATAATCAATATTCTCTCTCTCTTCCTTTTTTCTTATAAGACGTTTGCATTTCTGAGAACTGTATTTTGACAGCGAACTTGTTCACTGACTTCAATTAAAGCTGCCACTGAAGTCGAGGACAGATGAGCTTGCCAAAGTAAACCTGAGTTTTAAATATCACAGCTCCCGGTAACCAAGTTTTTTCACTCAAAAATATTGCCATTTTCTACAAGAGCTGGGTGAGAGCAGGTTACAAAATCTCTCCTTTGCCCTTTTTGACCAAGTGCGAGCCCACTGCTAGTTTTAGGTCAAATATCATATTGCCCTTCCCTGCCCCTCAGCCTTAGCCAGGGCCATCTAGTACCCTTAAGTGTGGATGACTGGATGGAGGGATTGTTAGGTCTTTTCTTGTAGGACACCTCTAACATTGTTTGCAAATTAGAGCTTTGAAAACTATTAGAAGAGTCTGGTCTTGTGACTTCAAAGAAAAAGTCCCTTATATTTTTCCCCTTAAAGACCTTTCTGTCATACTTATGCAAAAAAGGACACTCAAGATCTGTTCCCAGGTATTTTCCTACCTCAGCTTATGTGGAATGCAGCTAACGACTTGCTCTGGGAGGGAAAAATAGGACATGTGATCTGTTCTTAACATATGTACCCTTTGATCACTGGTAGTTTTGCCTATTATAGCAGTAATTTGTATAAAACAAGTCTCTAAGATCCTTGAGATTTAGGATTTAGAGATACTTGCATTCATTAAATCATCACCACTAAAAAAATCCAAAGATAAAAGAACTGAGCTGCACTGTTTTCAAGATATCAAAATCAAAATGTCGTTTTTTTCAACATGAAAAGAGAGTTTGGACTCCTCCACAAGCAGACAAGAAATAGAGCTTTTTGAGATTTTTTTTTTTCCTTAGAGACATAGAAAGGGGATTACATCACATAAAAAGATAAATTCCTACAAATCTTTAAACATCTTTTTCCCAAATTCTCATTCTCTAGTGCAGCTGCTCCTCTCTTTTCCAACCATTTCTCCCTGACTCACCAATTACCTGAAGAAGTTCTCTTACACTCTTGGTCAACACTGCAAGTAAAGGCCTTTGTCCACATTTCACTGTCCTGCATTCTAGCAGGGCAAGAAAATTGTAAAAATATACAATTTAGTATTTTCTGCTTTCATCATCAATAAAGAAAACAGAAATATCTAATAAAAACTAATGAAATTTGCTGGTAGTCTATGTGATAGTGTACCTCTTCAAACTTTATACATGAAAACTAACATTTAAGGGAAAAATAGCACTTTGCTTTTGACTCTTAGAAATGTACTGTTGGCATATTACACAAAGCTACATGGAGTCCTTAGTGACCCATAACTAAACAGTAAATGTTACTCAAACATCTCATGTTGTTAATATTGTTAAATAACCTTCCTTCTGAGTAAATACGGTCATTATGTAAAATCATATAAAAAATGTCCTAAGAAATTGTACACTAATTCTTTAAAACTATGAAATGATATTTCCTACTTCCCTAAGTCTGAGACAAAGTGTTATAAATTTACTTCATGAAAGAGGGATTCCAATGAAGTCTGTTATATTGTTTTTTATTTTACAATACAGTTAGAAGGAAGAAATTCTGATCATTTAATATCAGGAAAAGAAAATCCCAACTTAAAAAAAAAGAAGAAGAAAAAGAAACTCTCTCTAAACAAATTCAACTAGAAAGTCTTTTTTTTTTTTTTGTCCTCCTTTTTGTACACCTTTAGTACTCTATAACAGGGTTGGCAAACTACATCCTACAAGTCAAATACTGCCACCATCTATTTTTGTAAATAAAAGTTATTGGCACACAGCAATGCCACCATTTATATAATAACAATAGTTGCTTTCAGAGTTAAGTAATTACAAAAGAGACTCTGGTCTACAAAGCCTAACATATTTACTATCTGGTCCTTTACATAAAAAATTTGCCAAACTCTGCTCTATCGTATCTCATCAATTAAAAAATATTAATTTTTAAATCTAGTACAAGATTTTTTTTACTTTTTCTTATAGGTAAATTTAATTTTGTTTACTGCATAAAGATAGTACACTACAAAAATCCTTCAAAATTCAATAGACAAGTATATGTATTAAAATGCTTTTGAAACTGACAACACTTTACTCATTTATAACATTCTCTTTTATTCAGTGTTGTGAATTAACAACACTGATGAGAGGACTTCAAGTATTACATCTCATAATTCAAATGTAAACTAACAAGAGCTGTATGGATTTTAAAATTGTTATAAACTTAACTGTATCAAGAATGTTCTTCACATCCTAATTAACTATTTCGTGTGGTTAAATGTTAATCCTTTTTGCAAATAGCTTTCAAGTATTATGGTTGAGAACATAGTTTTCTCTAAAAAGTCCAATCAAACTGGATACTAATCTTTTTCAGTATAAAATGCCCCACGTCATTTCTAGGTTTATATGTGTAGCTTATTTTAACAAAAGCATTATTTCTTAGCTAAGGCTGCCATAACAAAGTACCACAGACTGGTGGGCCTAAACAACAGATGTTTATTTTCCTTCACAGTTCTGGAGATAGAAGTTCGAGATACAGGTGTTAGCAGTGTTGTTCCTTCTGGATCCATGAAAGAAATATTTGTTCCAGGTCTCTCTTTGGCTTGTAGATTGTTATTATATCCCATTGTCTTTACATCATCTTCACTCTGTGCCCACATCCAAATTTCCTCTTCTTATAAGGATACCAGTCATATTGGATTAGATCTCACCATAATGACTTCATTTTAATTCAATCACCTCTTTAATAGCCTTTCTACAAATATGGTTACCTATGTTTTACTGAGTGGTTAGGACCTCAACATATGAATTTTTATTGGGACATAATTCAGCCCATGACAAGGGTACATGCTAAATATTTAGGGTATAAGGAGTTGCAAATAAAATGTGCACCTGCCAATGCTTGCATTATAAGCCCAATAATAAAAATATTAAATTTAGATCTGAATGCTGCAAAACTTATCTTGCTATTATTTCAGTGTCACAAATATCATAATTTTCTGATTACATCATTCTATCCCTTTTCAGAATTGTTGATTTTGACACATTCTAGGTTTTAGAACTCTCAGATAATCTTTACTTGTTAAAGGGTACAGCCATAATTATATATATATATATTTTACCTGATTCACTAAACTTCTTAGAGAAACATTGTCTTTTGGACTTAAAAAAAAAAAGAGATAAAATTAACCTAGTTTTACTGAAGTTTTGACGTAATTATTTTCCAGGAATAACATGCTATATGAAATTCCTATTGGAGATCATATAAAATTAGGGATGTTAGACACATGTTCTATAAATCTATATAAATTTTCTATTACTTTCTCTGATGCTGACTAGATTGAATAAGAGTTCTTTAACTCATGAGGAGTATTTAAATAACTTTTTCTATCTATTTGATGAATTACTATTTAGAAAAATAGCAGGTTTAACATGTGAAGCTATAAGCTAAAAATGTCAGTATTTAAATACTTTTCTGAGAGTTTTGTTGTGTCAAGGGACCTGGTTACAAGCAATACCACTTTGATATTTTAGTTTTTGTTATTTAGTGCATTTTGTTTTAATCATTCTTTCTATGTGTCAGCTTTCTTAAGGCTTTAAGGAGGAGACTTTCACAGTTTACTTTGAGTAATGAAGATTTCTTGGGAGGATTCACTAAATACATACAGGAAATCATTTTATCAGTCACACTAGATCCTACTTCTACTAACATGAGAATATGCAACTGGCTTCATAAAGAACTGGTCAAGTAACTTGTTGGATGAATCAACAACTTGAGCTCAGGTGGTCTATTTTCCTGCACTGACAGGTAAATAACTGGTTATGGACCAGTGGCCTACTGTCTGGTATGCAGCACCCCTTATTGGCAGATTTTATGCCAATCCTCGCAGAGGTTCCAGATATCCCTCACGTGCCTATTGATAACCCATGTGTGCGTCATTTCCCTCTTTCAATCAGCTATCTTAAGAATTGCAGCATTATCTTCATTTGCGTCATAATTTGCAGTGATTTAAGAAGGAAATAAATTGTTAGAGCTGCTTTCTTATAGAGTAGCTGTGTGTGTGGCATCTTGAGGTTTTGCGAGCTTCTCTTTCAAAAGAGCCTTCTGAATATACTCAGAAACAGAAGATAACCAAAAACACAGTGATGCAATAAAATGCACTGTACTGTACACTAAGCAAAAGTAGCACATTTCAGAAGAAAGGAGGCCCTCAGTATGATTTTCTAGTAAAGCTGCTATCCTTCTTGGTACGATCGGGTAATGCACATATTTTTTAGGATGGTAGAAAACAATTATATATGATGCATAAATTACATTCTGCTAAAAACAACAACAAAAAGACTTTTCAAATTTTTCCTTTCAATAAACTTAGAAAATTAACACAGAAAATGAATACAAATGCTAAGTGATTAGTTTCTATATAAAAAAAACTTAGTTCAGAGCTTCAAGAAATTTACTTGTAAAATTAAATTGAATAAACAATGTGAATAAATTGAAAATTCTATTAAAGATCATAAATAAAACATTATATAGTCTGTTTCTAAATTTAAATGGAGTCAGAAATTGGAGTTCAAAAAGAATGATGATTTGAAGTAGGCTTATTTAACATTTACAAAGATATAAAATAAAGACCATAATTTTAGCTGAATTTGCATATAGAATACTGAATTTTATGTATTTTGACAACTGAAGAGGAATAAGTAAATAAATAAAATAAATGAAATTTGGAAAAGTTAAAATAAAGTATGTTTTATCCTTGGAAGTTACCAGGAATCTTTAGGGAAAAAGACTATGAAAAGTTAGGAACAAGGACTAGCCAAATTTTAGTAATCATACTAAGTCTTCGAGGGCAAAAGAGTTCTATTGTCTGCTTAGTTTTTATTCTTAATTATTTTATCTGCTCTGGTACTTTACCCTCATTTGTAAGGATAACTGGCATAATTTCAAGGTAGTTATCCATGTCCTTTAGTATAAACTCCTGAAGGGCATTTACAGTCATAGGTCAATACAAACAAATTTTAGTATTTTAGTGTTTAAACAGAGTGAAATAATCATTAACCTTTCTATAATTGCTAACTCGACTAACTGACTTGGTAGAAATCAGCTCTAATCATTCAGTTCAGTCAGATCCCCCAAATGTGAACATTATATGAGCTTCTGTCTTTGATCTTCTATCTTTTTACTTTAAATATTCTCTCTTGTGTGATCCATGGTCACCTTCATCATTTAAATGTTTATGACTCACAGATCAGAAACTTAAGGTTGGATGTTTTTTCCTATATGTAGTTTCATGCTAAACTTCACATGGATGTCGAACAGATATCTCAAACTCAACTGGTTCCAAAAAAAAGTTCATATTCTTTGGGGAGGGCATCAACTTTATTGAAATATAATTTGTATATAATAAAATATGTCAATTTTAGGTGTACAATTTAACATTTAATAAAAATATATCAAATTCAGGTGTATGACTTGAAAAATGTATACAATGAAGATATTGAGCATTCTTATAATGCTGAAATGTTCCCTTTTGCCCTTTGCAGTTACTACTCTTTTTACCCCCGACCCTGGCAATTGTGGACCTGCTTGTTACCACTGAAGTTTGCCTATTCTAGAATGTTCTGTGAATGGAATTATGTGGTATGTAGTCTTTTTTTGCAGGGCTCTTTGCAGTTAACATAATGCTTTTGAGATTCAGTAATGCTGTATTTATCCATAGTCCATTTTTCTTTATACTGCAAAGCAGTATTCCATTTAATGGATATACCACAATTTGTTTATCCATTCATCAATTGATTGGCATTTAGGTTTCTTTCCAAATTCCAACTATTATGAATGTATGCTTAACTTCATAAAAAATTGTCCATCTGTCTACCCCAGTGTCTGTAGTGTTTTTCATTTCAAGCAGCAATTTGTGAGAGTTCCAGTTGTTGCACATTCTCATTAACACTGGGTATGCTCAGATTTTTCCATATGAGCCCTGACAGTGAATGTGTTTTAGTATCACATTGTGGATTTAATTTGCATTTCCCTAGTGACAAATGTGTTTATTTGCCACCCACATATCTTCTATAGTAAAGTGTCCAATATTTTGCCCAAGTTTTATTGTGCTGTTTATCTTCTCATTATTGAGCTGTAATTGAACAATTATAACTGGATATAGGTTTTGCAAATATTTTTACACATCCTGTGGTTTGACATTTCTTTAAATATCTTTTAAAGAAGAAAAGATTTTAATTTTATCATTTTATGAATTCTATTTTATCATTTTATATAGATTTCGCATACATGTAAGTGTTCTATTAAAGAAAATTTTGCCTAATCACAAGGTCACAAAGATTTTCTCCTATGTTTCCTTCTAGAAAATTAGGGGTTGTTTGTTCTCATTTTAAATTTACAATTTAAGTTAATTTTTTCATGTAGTATGACACAAGAATTGTTTAGTGTTGAGGTGTGTGTGTGTGTATTCAATCACTCTAGGGTCATCAATTAAAAAAGATTGTCTAACAGCCTTGTAATTTTTAATGGCCTCTGAATTTTTGTTAAAAATCAATCGACCATAAATTTGTGGGTCTTTTTCTGAATATTTCGTTTTCTGTATATCTGTCTTTCCACCAAAAGCATACTGCCTTAATTACTATAGCTTTATAAATCTTGGAATCAGACATAATAATCCTTCCAACTTTGTTCTTTTGTAAAATGGTGTTGGCTATTTTAATACCTTTGAATCTCCATATAAATTTTAGAATCAGCTTGTCAAAGACTATTAAAAATGAAAAGCTTTCTGGAATTTAAAGGAATTCTTTTGAATCGATAGATAAATTTAAGGAGGACTTACAACTTAAGAATCGTAAGTCCTCTGATTCAAGAACAATAGATATTTTTCAATTTATTAAGATTTTCTTTGATATTGCTAGGAATTTTTTTAAATTTTCAGTATAGAGATTCAGTAAATTCATTCCTAAATATTTCATAACTTTTTGCTGTAAAAAATTATATTTTTAAAATTTTAATTTTAAATAATTGTTCACTGCCAATGTACAGGAATACAATTAATTTTTTAATATTAATCCTATAACCTTGCTAAACTTCTTTATTAGCTCTAGAAATTTTGTAGATTTCTTAGGATTTTCTATGTACACAAATGTAACATCTATGAGTAAAGGCAGTTTAATTCTTCTTTTCTAATCTGGATGCCACTTATTTATTTTTCTTGCATTAATGCACATGACAGGCAATCTAGTACAATATTAAATAGAAGTGGTAAGAGAACATATCTTTGCTTTGTTCCAGATACTTAAGAGAAAGCATTCAAACTTTCATTAAGTACCAATGACGCAGACTATAAATTTTTCATAGACACCATATATCAAATTGAGGAAGTTTCTTTCTAATCCTAGTTTGCCATGAGATCATACCATAAATGGATATTAAATCTAGACAAATGAAAACTTAGAAGATGTTAAATTTTAATTTTTTTATCCCATCTGTCTAATAGGTGTCTTAGAAAGAGAGTACAAATAAAAATATCAAGAAGGATATAATAAAGGAGATATTTTTAAGGAGATATTTGTCCTACCCTGAAAGATATAATAAAGGGATAGTTCTCAGAGATAGAGACACAAGTTTTCATGTAAAAGGTTTCACATGTGTCCAATGCAATGAATGACAGAAGACCCATACCCAGACTCTCCTCAAAAAACTTTAGAATAACTAAAATAAAGATATTTCAAAAAATTCCAGCATTCAGAAATAACACATTAAAAAGGTAGTATGAATCAGACTGACATCAGACTATCTCATCAGCTACACAGAATGCAAAGACAAAATGGTGTAATATCTCCAAAGCTGTGAGGTGAAATGATTTTGGAAGCATATTTTAACAGCAAACTATGAATAAATAGATAAAAAAAAGTTAGTTTTAGTCATGAAGAGATTCCATTAAATGTATTTCCTTCCTACCTGTTTTTGAAAGAAAAACAACAAAAAACTTGATAATCTATCTCAGCAAAAACAAAAGCAAGAACAAAAAGAACACAATGGCACTAAAAAATAGTGATACTGAATCAGAATTGCAATAAAAATATGTTTCGAAAAGACAGCTGAACAAAAGTCTGCAAAGCAGTTGATCTCAATGATTAATAGTCAGTATATCATTAAGGATAAAATGGATCCTATTCGATAAGTAGTGTAGGTGATAAAGTAGGGGAGATCTTATATATCTTAAATGAAAGTTAGAAACTCTAGGAATAACAAACATGCATAGAAGCGAATCACAGCCTACTATGCAACCTCCTAAAATATCACTTAATTTTGAGCCCTTGATTGATAGAATGTAAGAAATGAATATGTCACTGACTACACAGATTAAAGCAGTATCTGCAGAGTGACAGAGGTTTCTTGACAGAGGACTGATTGCATTTCCTCTTTGAATGAGTCAGTTACAGTAATTGGTTCTGTAGTGAATAATATTTCCATACACTTAATGATGTTTATTATTTTTAAATCCTCCAAATTAAATCTATAAACAATGTATAAAAAATTACAATTATTAAAAAAAACTATAGATGTGACCAATTCTGACATTGTAAAAGCAATAATATAGGTAGCAGGAGTTGGGCATATGGGTCAGGGAGAAACTTGTTTGGAAGTTAGCTCACATAGATGATTTTCAACAAATACCTGGAGTTGTTGGAAAGAGTTTCAATAAATAGTATAAAACTATAATGATAGGCAATAAAAGAGCTAAAATAATGTGCATTGTACATTTTTTAAGTGAGATGATAAATAAAAATGGTATAAGTGGTCTAACTTCTTTCACAATCAGGGCTCAATATTATCTAAATTTGATAACTTTTAAAATTGAGTTTTATGCATATTTTTTACAGTAGTGGTAGCTTTTCAACTGACTTCTTCAGAGGCTGTGAATTTGAACACCTTCAGAAGTCAATAGGTACTGTAATTGAAAGAAGCCACCAGTAAAAAGAAACCATGGCAAAGACACTGTGGCCACCTCTTAACTCCAAGCACTTATTGCCAACCAGGAAGCAGGTCCAGTGTTGTTAGATATTCTAATTGTGCAAGAGAGCTTGCATATAAAAATTTTTGCATAATCTTCAGATTTTGTGTATCAGAGACTAATTATAAGAAATGTTTCAAGAATCAAAAAAAAAAAAATGTGATTCTATGCCACAGCTTGCTTATTAAGCACCAATTTCCCATTCTGGTACCATAAATGGCCTTGTTCTGTAAGCAAGGCCTGTGAGTATGAATGTATTTGGTGGCTCCTCATATACGCAGGATTTGGTAATGGCATGCAGTGGAACAAGACCTCAACTGGGACTCAGAAAAGTGTTATTTCTGTGCCATCTCTGTCACCCCTCAGCTGTGTGAACCTTGGTCAGGCCATTTCCCACTCTGAACTTGACTTCTTTATCGCTAAGATTAGATTAGATAATTCAGTTCTAAATTCTATTACTGACTCTTAAATGTGACTATATTGAAATGAAACTAGCTGAACAGAAGAAAAAAAAAAAGAAAGAAAGACATGGATTTACAAAAGAAGAAAGAAAAGAAAGGAAGGAGGAATGGAAGGAAGGAAGGAAGGAGGAAGGAAGAAGGAAGGAAGGAAGGAAGGAAGGAAGGAAGGAAGGAAGGAAGGAGAGCGAGAAGGGGGGAGAGAGAGAGGTAGAGAGAGAGGTAGAGAGAGAGGTAGAGAGAGAGAGAGAGAGAGAGAGAAGAGAAGAGGAGAGGAGAGGAGAGGAAAAAGTGGCAAAAAGACTTTCTTTCACTGTGTTCCCAAATGAAGAAGTTCTGAGCCATAAGTACAAGGAAATAAAATTGAAGTGAATTTTCACTTTGTTCATATTATAGGTTCAAAGACAGCCTAGATATTTTTACATTGGGAAACAGCATTTTATTCCTCAAAGAAAATGGACATGAACAATTATATTGATCTAATTTCAAAACTATATGCCAAGAAGATTAAGGTTGAAAAGGAAGGGGAAAATGTGGGTAGCAATATAGAATGGCAACAGGAACAGACCAGATTTTATAGGAAATCAGTCATCTTTATATAACTTGATAGCCCTTGATTCTTCAGGCGCCAAATCTAACCAAGGATCCCAAGTACTGAAAAAAAGTAAGACTTTTAGTATTTTTTTGGTTAACTCTTTACATCATTATACTTTCCTAACAAGGTAAAGAATGCTCTGTGTTCAATTCTTAGACTCAGTCTTGATTTCAACAGGCAAAGTGGAAAAAGTTTTACATTTAAAGTGAGATTTCCAAAAGAATAGATTTCAAAAGTCCTCATCACAGAAAAAAAAATAAGTGTAACAATGTATGGAGACAATGTTAACTAAACATTATGGTGCTCTTTAACCAATATATACAAATATACAGTCATTATACTGTACAGAATACAACTCTATCTCCATTTGTCTCAAAATTACACTTTGTGTTGGGGCAAAGTATTTTTTTTCTCTCCAGAATAGTGCTGAATTTCATAAAGCAGCCCATATTCTAGAATAGTGTATGGATGGTATGCATAGCTTAAAATCTCTCTTCTCTCTCATGAAAGAATGAAAAGAAATAAACTGAGGTAGTGATGGATGATGTGAGATTATAAAATCTGTAGACACAGGGAGGATAAGGCATAAAGGAAAACAAGGGGAAGAGATAGAGTAGATTTCAAGGGCTGCTCTGTTGGAACCATCTTTAAGAAAGAACTGAATTTCCCAAATCACCTTTTCTTTCTTTGTTGAAAATTCATTCACTCTTCAGTTTACACTGGAATTGATCATTTGCTCAGCAATAGGTGAAAAGAAGCTGCCTTGCTCTTGAACAGCCCTAACTGTTTATAAGAGGAAAACAATATTAACTATGACTTTCTTGTTAAGCTGCCAAGGGCACCCAAGGGCTTTTAAAAATGTCATTACCCAGCTTTCTGCTTACCCGCTGAGACTCTTTAGTGCAATGAAGAAGGAATATGCTGTATCACTTTCATCATACCTGACTCTATACCACAGTGAGGTTGAAAACACCTGAAAAGAAATGGCGGGTCCCAACTGACCCTTATAGCATCATTGAGAAGGAATAGGAACCACAGAAAGTTGAAAAGTGAACCTTCATTTTGTACTTTCAGTGATTCTAAGAACTTCAGTAGTTTGGATAAACATTTTTTAATATTTTAATCTGAATAACATTTGCATAGGGAATTGGCATCATCTGAAATAAAATTTAATTAAAATATCTTTATTAGGCACAATCCATATGTTTTAGATCAAACAAAATATAAAGCATGGCTGCTACGTGCTTGCACACCTGTGTACATGTGATAGCATGAGATGGAATGAAAGGTATGAGAGAAACACTAAAAAATAAATTTATTAACAAAAATAAAAATGATATATTAATGTGTCATATTACAAGTAGAGAAAGTAAATAAATATTTTACTGTACACCAAGCATATCAGACCTATTATTAAGCTGTATTTAACCGCATCCTCTTATGTTGTTACTTTTCAGGCACAGCAATTCTTTGGAATCCTATTTGATGTGCTGGCCTATAACATTTGACCACACTTAGAGCACAAGTGTAAAATCAATTTTCTCTTCTCCCATTTATCTCTGTACTGATGTTAGTTGGCTCTCTAATGGAATGATTCTTCTGGAGAGGTAGTTATTTTACTTCAGAGTGGCATTTCAGAAGCCTTAAATGGGTTGAAGAGATGGCATGTGACCTTTAGGAATATTTTAGTTCTATATTTCTTTGAAAAAAACTATTTAACCCTGTGTATGTTATTATATTGCTGATGCTTCTTTTGTTCTTCTTTGTATTCACTATACTGTAAGAAAGTTTGGTTTTCTTTATGTCAGAACAATGTTGGAGTTCTATTAACTGCAAAATTTGATACTTGTGTCTTTGTTAAAAGTGATAATTTCACAATTAAGCAATGTGTATTATAAAACAGCTTCTTGATTATATTTTCTTTAAGCACAATATCATGTTCTTAATCTTGCTTATGATAACTTTTTTAATTGATATATGCAAATACCAAATATCTAAATGAAAAAGACATCATTTTTAAAACACCATATTACAGCTAATCTACTTCTTTGGAGAACTCGTTTATTAATCACTGTATTTTTAAAAACCGGAATATTTAACTTTCACTATACTTAAAATTTTTCATATATTTTTACCTCTTACATCATTTATATTTTCTTTCTTAAATAAATTGATACTTAATTTTATTTTCAATTGAATATTATTTATAAAATCTTAAGATGTAGTATCTTACTCTAACTTACTTACCTAATTTTAGAAGTAATGAGATATTAAATACTAATTTTAGCATTCTTTTTTAGTAAATTTTTCTCCCATAATTATACTTTATCTATTTTAATCACTGTATAAATTTTAAAAAGTTCTCTTCTAACAGATATATGCTATGAAAATACTATCTTTAGTACAGTGACTGTACTTCCTAAATCTCACTCCATTACCCCAAACCGTAACTTAGAAAAAACAAACCCTTTCATATGTGAAGAGAGAGTCTTAGTATTAAACTTTAGAATCAGACAACATGTATTTTAGTAAGTTCATTATGAATTAAAACTGTTTGCTTTCTTTTTCAAAATGTAAATAATTCATAATGACAAAGGTCATGGGGAAGGTTTTTTGACAATAGAAAAAAAATATATTTGTTACATCTTCCTTTTGTGTTCTTCTAAAAAGATGTTTTGTGTACTTCTGTTATAATGATATATAAAATGGCCACATTGTTATCTACCAAGCATACACCCAACATTTTGAATACTCCTGTGTATATTCTATAAACATCTGTTGACCACAGACCTACTTTCCTAATCAAGAGGAAAAGGTAAATCTTGTCCCTGGAGAGTTACAAAAACTGAGTACATCATGATTTTGACCCTCTTGTCCCCACCACCACCTCAAAATGTTTCATACAGGTAAAAGTTTACCCAAAACCTCAAGAGGAAAACAAATGACCCAAGCAGAGAAATATACTGTAGATGGTGAGTTGGAGGGAGACTGCTTGGCGACAGACAGATGAACTTGCAGTCTTGTGTCCTGAACTTCTTTCCCCTTACCTACTTCAACAAGATCAAACTGTTGGTTTTAAAACTTAGAGAATTTTGCTTTACTTTTAGTAAAGAAGGCAATCAAGTGTTCACAACTGGTGACTAGCATTAACCCATCCCAATGGTGGCAGTCATATTCAAAACTATATCCTCAAGGGTACTAAAGCCTAAAAAACAGACTTGAGATTTGAGGTGAATATTAACAAATACAATAATATATTATATTGCAGCACATTCAGTATTAAGAATATATGTGAGAAAAGAAAAGATATGCTCTACTGAGATAATCTATTAATGGTTTGATGTTTTTTCTTCTCCTTTATTCTTTTCTTTCTTTTTTTTTTGGGGGGGGGGTGCATTATGAGATGGATTTAATTTTTCCAGCAGATGACAGTTACAATTTGCTTCTCTCCCCACCTTGGTACTGGTTTCTAAAGCAAAGCAGATTTCCTCATTCCCATCTCTCATATGGGTGGCCCAGGATAATCTTTCATATGACACTGAAACAAGAGATTACTATCTACACTACAGCTTTTCTTTAAACTAAGAAAGTGGGTTTAAAGAGCACGCTTTTGATACCTTAAATTCTTCCCCTCCCCCAATCTGAATCATGTTCAACTTGGTTGTATAAATTTTGAATTTGATAGTTGCTTAATGCTCTGAATGGCAAAACATGGAATACACCTCAAGTATCTAAGCTTTCATTTGTCTAAGTTTATTTACAAATCAATACTACATAAAACCAATTGAAAAGCACTTGAGAAATCTCATTTATGAGATAGTACTTTGAGTTATCCAGTTTCTTCCCTATTCTTAGGAACCCTAGGTGTCAGAATTTTACAGTGTTTCTGCATCTTCATGTCCAGTCACCAAGCAAAATAATGTTTTGAGGTATCTGTGTGCATATGTGTATGTATGTGTATGTGTAAATATATATATAAACACTTTTAGAATCAGAATAATAATTTGACTTTGCTAAAAGCCATCACATATTCATTCAAGGGAGAACTATAGTAACATTAAAATAATATCACTAAATATTAAATATTTTAAAACAATCCATGGCCAAGAAGCAAATATTTATAATGTACTATTACCGATGGTAATAGAATATTACTAGGGTTTAATACAGATTCTTAAATAGCATGTTTTACTTTAATATTTATAATTAGCACACGTGTTTATAAAGTTTTCCATCTTTGTAGCTGGGGTCCACATAACTAAAAAGGATAGAGCATAAGATGGGTTCCATCATTCTCATGGTCTTGTTAGAAATGAGGGCAGGGAGATTGACCATTGCATTAAATGCTTACTCACCAGTTCCTGGAAGAGTACCTCATCTATAGTAAATAAACCATCATTTATAAATAAATAAACATGTAATCTGATAAGATCAACTTATTATTCTGCTTTATTAATTACAATGGCAATAATTATTAGACAAATTATATTGTTTCTGACTCAACCTGATAGGAAAATCATGGTCTCCTATAAATAACCTGTATATATTTCTTTATGCAAGCCTATTTGAAACAGAATAAAGAACTGTTTGAGAATAATCAACCTTAAAAATCATCTGAAGACTTGATGAACAGAAGTCCTATAACTAAGGATATAAAGAAGGAGCCCAATTAATACTGGGAGGAGGGATGGAGATGCTAAATAGACAACCACACACCCATATGTGGCAGTTAAGAATCAGAAGTGCTATCTCAACTGTGTAGATTATGCATTGAGGAGCAAGTATCCCCAGCCTAGAGCACCAGCATTAGGAAGAGAAGTTCCAACACCTGGCTATGAAAATCAGGGGGGATTTATTCCATTTGGGTGAAGAGGAAAGCTGCTGGAAACCCAGGCCCACACCAAGACACATTATAATTAAAATGGCAAAGGTTAAAGACAATGAGAGAAACTTAAAAGCAGCAAGAGAAAGACAGTTATCTACAAGGAAGTTCTCATTAGAATGTCAGCTGATTTCTCAACAGAAACTTTACAGACCATAAGAGATTGGCACAAAATATTCAAAGTGATGAAAAGCAAAGGGCTACAACAAAGACTACTTTACCCAGAATAACTATAATTTAAAATTGAAGGTGAGATAAAGAGCTTCCCAGACAGAAAAATGCTAAAGGACTTCATCACCACCAAGCCAGTATTACAAGAAATGTTAAAGGAAGGGACTATTTTAAGAAGAAGAAGGAAGAAAAAAAGAACATAAATAAGAATAATAAAATGGTAATAACTATGTACCTATTAATAATCACTATAAATGAATTGACTGTTTCAATCAAAAAACATAGGGTAGCTGAATGGATAAGACTCATACATGTGCTGCCTACAAGAGACCAACCTCAGATTAAAACACACACTCAGACTGATGTAAAGGGATTGAAAAAGATATTTCATGACAATGGAAATGAAAAAAAGAAAAGCTGGGGTCTCAATAATTATATCAGACAAAATAGACTTTAAAACAAAAGCCGTAAGAGACAAAGAACATTTCCTAATGCTAAAGAGATCAATCCAACAAGAGGATATCATCCTTGAAAACATTTATGCGCCCAATAAAAGAGTACCTAAATATATAAATCAAATATTGACAGTCATAAAAGGAAAGATCAGTAGTAATACGGTTATACTAAGAGATTTTCACACTGCATTGACACCAATGAATAGATCTTCCAGACAGAAGAATCAACAAAAAATCAATGACTTTGAATGACACATTAGACCAGATGGATTTAATTGATAATTTTAGAGTATTTCACCCGAAAGCAGAAGAATATACATTCTTTTCAAGTGCACATAAAACATTTCCAAGATATACCACATGTTAGGCCACAAAACAAGTCTCTATAAACTTAAGAAGTTTGAAGTCATATCACGTGTCTTCTCTGACTACAATGGTATGAAACTAGAAATAAATTACAAGACAAAAACTGAAAAGCACACAAACACATGGAGGCTAACTAACATGCTACTAAACAATGAATGGGTTAACAATGAGATCAAAGAAGAAATCAAAAGATACTTGAGACAAATAAAAATAAAAATGCAATGACCCAAAATCTGTGAGACACAACAAAATCAGTTCTAAGAGAAAAATTCATACCAATACAGACCTACCTCAATAAACAAACAAACAAACAAAACCTCAAATAAATAAACTGAACTTACATCTAGAGGAACTAGAAAAAGAACAGCAAACAAAGTCCAAAGCAAGTAGAGGGAAGGAAATTATAAAGCCCAGACCAGAAATGAACAAAATAGTGTCTAAAAAAAATAATACAAACACCAAATGAAACCAAGAACTGGTTCTTTGAAAGGATAAACAAAATTGATAAAACTATAATCAGACTCATTAAGAAAAAAAGAGGGAAGTCTCAAATAGATAAAATCAGATATGAAAAAGAAGAAGCAATTATGAGCTCCACAGAAATACAAAGAATTATAAGAAAACACTATGAGCAATTGTATGCCAATAAATTGGACAATCTGGAAGAAATGGATACATTTCTAGAAATATACAATTTTCCAAGACTGAGAAACAGAAAATTTGAACCAACTAATTACTACTAACAAAATCAAATCAGTAATCAAAAAATTTTCCAAACTTCCAAAACACAAAACACAAAAGTCCTGAACCAGATAGCTTCACAGGTGAGTTCTACCAAACATTCAAAGAATTAACACCAATACTTCTCAAACTATTCCAAAAAATTCAAGTGGACAAAAGGCTCCCAACCTCATTTTACAAGGCCACCTTTATCCTGATTCCAAAAAGCAGACAAAAATATTAAAATAATTTATAGGCTGATAATCTCTGATGAACACAGATGTGAAAGTCCTCAATAAGATATTAGCAAACTGAATTCAGCAATACATAAAAAAAAGTCATAAAACATGATGAGGTGGAATTTATTTCTGGGATGCAAAACTGGTTCAATATTTTCAAATCAATTAACATGATATACTACATAAACAAAAGGAAGGATAAAAATCATATGATCATATCAATAAATGCAGAAAAGTTTTTGACAAAATTCAGCATCCAATTACCATAAAAACACTCAGCAAAGTAGGAATAGAGGGAACATACTTCAACATAATAAAGGCCATATATGAAAAATCGACAACTAACGTCATGCTCTATGGTGAAAGCTAAGGGCATTTTCCTTAAGATCAGGAACAACGATGTCCAATTTCACCATTTTCATTCAACATAGAATTAGAAGCCCTAATCACAGCAATCAGACATGAAAAAGAAATTAGGAGCATTGATATTTGAAAGGAAAAAATAAAAGTCATTATTTGCAGATGATATGATATTATATAATGAGAACCTTAAAGATTCCATTCCAAAACTATAAGAACTGATAAATAAATTTAGTAAAGTATCGGGATATAAAATTAATATTCAGAAATCAGTTACATTTTTATATATCAATAACGAAATATCAGAAAGAGAAATTAGAAAAACAATTCCTAATTCAATGCATCAAAAAAAAATTAAATGCCTAAGAATAAATTTAACCAAGGAGGTAAAAACCTGTGCTCAGGAAACTATAATACATTGAAGAAAGAAAATACAAATAAATGGAAGCATATACTGTGCTTGTGGATAGGAAGAATTAAATTAAATTACATTACATTACATTACATTACATTAAATTAAATTAAAATGTCCATACTACTGAAAGCAATCTACAGATTCACTATAATCCTTATCAAAATATCAATAGCATTTTTTACAGAACTAGAAAAAATAATCCTAAAATTTATATGGAACCACAGTAGACCCAAAGCAAACTTGAGAAAAAAGAACAAAGTTGAAAGTATCACATTACTTGATATCAAACTATTCTATAAGGCTCTAATAAATAAAATAGTATGATATGACATAAAAACAGACACATAGATAATGGAGCACAATAGAATATCCAGAAATAAATCCACATTTATATGGTCAATTAATCTATGACAAATAAGACAAGAATATACAATGGGGTATAGGCAGTCTCTCCAAAACATGGTGTTGAGAAAACTGGACAAACATATGCAAAAGAATGAAACTGGCCCACTTTCTCATACAATATGCAAGAATACTCAAAATGGATTAAAAACTTAAATGTAAGACCTGAATCTGTAAAATTCGTAGAAGAAAACAGGCAGTAAGCTCTTTGACACTGCTCTTAGTAACATTTTTTTGGATATGCCTCCTAGGCAAAGAAAACCAATAAAAAATAAACAAATGGGATTACATCAAACTAGAGAGTTTCTACACAGCAAAAGAAACCATCAACAAAACAAAAAGACAACCTGCCGAATGGGCAAAGATATTTACTAATAATTGTTACATTTGATAAGGGGTTAATATCAAAAATATATAAGGAACTCATATGATTTAACACAAACAAATAATTCAATTTAAAAAATGGGCAGATGACCTGAATAAACATTTTTCCAAAGAGGACACACAGATGGCCAACAGATATATGAAAAAATTCTCAGAGTCACTAATCATCAGGGAAATACAAATTAAAACCACAATTAGCTATCACTTTACACCTGTCAGAATGGCTATCATCAATAAATCAACAAATAGGTATTGACAAAGATGTGCCGGAAAGGAAACCCTTCTGTACTGTTGGTGGGATTGCAAATTGCTGCAGCCACTATGGAAAACAGTAAAGAGTTTCTTCAAAAAAATAAAAATAAAAATAGAGCTACCTTATGACTCAGAAACTCCACATATGGTTATTTATTCAAAGAAATCTAAAACATTATTTTGAAAAGATATATGCACCCATACATTTATTGTAGCATTATTTATAATAGCCAAGATATAGAAGCAACCTAAGTGCCCATCAACAGACAATTGGATAAAAAAGAAATGGTACATATATACAATGGAATATTACTTGGCCATAATAAAGAATGATATCTTACCATTTGTGACAGCGTGGATGAGCCTAGAGGATATTATGCCAAATGAAATAAGTTAGATGGAAAGAAACAAATATCATATGATCTCACTTATATGTGGACCCTAAAGAACAAAATAAACTAGCAAACAAAACAGAAACAATCACAAACACAGAGAACAAACTGATGGCTGCCAGATGGGAGCTGGGTTGAAGGTGAAGGGATTAAGTACAAAGTTGTAGTTACAAAATAGTCAAGGGGATGTAAAGTACAACATAGGGAATATACCCAATAATATTTTAATAATTATATATAATTCCAGGTGGGTAATAGACTAAATGGGGAATCACTATATAAATGTCTAACCTCCATGCTGTACCCTGAAACTAATATAAAATAATATTGAACGGTAACTACAATTGAAAAATTAAAAGAAAAGAATAAAGAACTCTTTCAATTATTGAAAATGCCTGTGGAAAAAAGCACTAAACCCTGTGAGAATAAAAACCTTCTTAGGTTATTTTGTATATTTTCTACTTAAAGCATTCATCAAAGACATGCAAATAGTTCTGTTAACAATTTATTTCACATACTTTCTTTTTGGTCCAATGCATTTAAATATAAAAGCATCATAGATATTGCCTACCTTTTCTTTCTTTTCACAATGCCCTAAAATATGTGAAAACATCATTTGGCCAAAGTTAGAGTTCCAATCTCATTTTTGTTCTTTATATAACAGAGCCCTCATGAAACAAATAAGCTCTGTACAGAAAATTGAAAAATGCTTATCAGTTTAACAAAGCACAAGATCTACAGAGTTAGAGACACATTTCTTTTCATTATAAGACAGAAGTCAAGACTTTACATCACAGGAAAGTTGAATTTCTGCTTATGCAGTTGCTAGAAATCTAAGAAGCCCAATGACATAGCAATTATCCCTGATATATTAAGCTTTGGATCATTACACTAAACTTGCTTATTGTATCAACCTACCCTCTTCACTTCTTTTTTACTTTCTCTATTGTTTCCTTTCACAAAAATAATTTAAATGAACCATAAATGTACTTATTGGATGCCACATTTGAACTTCTTAGGAATAAAAGCAATGGTCAAAATTGCTTAATGCAATAATATGAACTTTTATGCCAGGTTAGATTTTTAAGGCCCTCATATAATACACTTTTTATAAAATAAGTGCTATTTAAGTGCCTAACAGTAATCCTACAATACGTCCTGTGATATTTTCTATTTATTGGACCTAAAAAACTTTTTTGTAGTAGATGATATTTATAATATTCTCTATGTCTATGTAATCATACCTTCATAAAATACTTTTTTACTAGAGCTTTCTAGAACATGGAATGATTCCAGTATTTGCAATGTCTCCGTACGGAGTGTGCACTCACGCATGCACATGCGCATGCACGCGCGCACACCCACACACACACACACACATTAATTCTTTAAGGACAAATCAAACCAAAAGATCAAAAGCAACTCCATGAAGTTTTTCTATATTTCCTAATTCCCAAGATGGAAAAGCAGTTTTTGTGTTTTAGAGGCAAGATAAATAAGAAAAGAACAGTTGTTCAGCATTTATTCTTTGAAGTATAAATCAATAATTTAAAAGCAACTAAATACATAGTAATATATTAATAGCATATTCAGTACAAAATTTGTTTAGCAAACACAGGTTTGATATGCTGAGTCTTTCAATTTTGCTGGGCAGTTGATGAGGCTCTCTGAAAGAATTTATTGCACAGGTTTAAAAACATAAACTTGTCCTTTGGAATTCCTGCACTAGAGTACTTCACATTCATAATTTGCAGGAAAGAAAACTTTTACACTATGATCTTTTGATGCATCAAAGGATATGTTTTTTTCTTAAAAAAGAAAAAAGAAAACCTACTCTAGAGGATTTCTGTCAATATGGCAGAGCAGTGAAATGCTGTGCTTGCATCTTCTCCTTAACAAATCAAAATTACAACTGAGCTACAGAACAACCATCACTGACAATCACGTAAAATCTAGCTAAACAGTAGTCCTACGACTAAGGACATACAGAAGAAGCCATGACAAGACTGGTAGGAGGGATAGAGATGTGAGATAGGCTGGTTGCATACCCGTGTGTGGCAGTTAAAAACTGGGAGGGATAGCTTATCTGTGAAGGTCCCCCAGGAGGATTGAGAGGTCCTGGACCCACATTGGGCTCCTCACCCTAAGGCTCCAGTGCTAAGAACAGAAGTCTTCACCACTTCTAGCTGTAAAAAACAGTGGAGGTTGTAGCTGAGTAAGATTAAAGGTGGCTGGAGTCCCAGGCGTTCCTCTTAAAGGGCTCTGGGTGCTTACTCGCTGACTAACTCACTTGCTCTGAGCTCCAGCACTGAGGCAACAGCTTGAAAGGCACCAGGGACATATGCAGAGGAGTTGAATTGTCTGGCTTCAGGGTGAGGACCAGAAGGGCAGCTTTCTCCCAGACAGAAGTGCTAGCAGAAGCCATTGTTTCTTTTTTGAGCCCTCCCTCCTCCCAGTGTGAAGATACAGTCAGGTGCTATAATTGGATCTCTATCAACCTGGCTAACACCATTGGCCCCAACCTGGTGATTCTCTGAGACCCTGCCCCATAGAAGTTTTTGGCCCACCCAAGCCACTTCCAGTGGCTTTTCCATACAGACATTATATATTGCCTCATGCTACAGACTTTCCCAAAATCTTACAAAAGTTCATAAAACTCAAGCAAGCAGCATCCATCCTTGGTGTGCTTCATACCTCTTGTTGAGCAACCCCAAGCCCAGCAACAAGAGGTAGCTAGTCTTTGTGGCTTGGCCTCTCAAGGCACTTCTAAGCCCAAAGCTGGTGGCAGCCATCTGTGGATTTCTTGGTGGCTCATGCAAGGTGGCCTTGGCAGAGCACTAGCTTAAGACTAAGCTGGAGGACCACCTGGGCTGCATCCGAGAACAACACACCAAAAGTGTCAGATGAGTACTAGATTTATTGGGGTGATCACTTCATAAATTGTATAAACATATAACACTATGTTGTACTTCTGAAACTAATATAATATTGTATGCCAGTTGTAATTAAAAAAATTTTTAAATGTTAAAAAAACTACTCTAATAGTAAATTCACCTTTTAGCTTATACACCCGGATTCTAATTTGTTGGCCTTTCTTTTCACGTATTCCTAAAACATGAATACAATTGACTTTTCTAGCCAACTACCTGGTGAACAAAAGAGTTTGTCCACTTTGTCACTCTTGCTATTTGGAAAGGGATAACCCTTTTTATTGGGGACTATCCTGGGCATTGTACATTGTTTAGCTTCATGCCTATGCTCTACCCATTAGATGCCAGTAACTCTCTTCCTCCAATTGTGACAACCAAAAATGTCTCTCATCATTGCACAAAATATCTATTAAGACATCAGTTGAAGCAAGTATCTAAGTCCATAACACTGATTCAGTGTGTAACGTCAGGTAGAGTTGGAATTGTGATGCTGTTAGATGACTAATTAGTTCCAGTACATCTGCAAGTGATTCTGATTTGTTTTATAACTTTTCTCTTAAATATATCAATTTGTTTTAATTGTGTTAATGTGTTCCTGTGATGAAAGATATATTTGAACAAAATCAACTGATTGAATTAACATGTGGTCATATATTTTCAATGGCACAACAAAGTACACAACAAGACACTCTAATAAAGGAGAGCACACAGCAGACCTATCAAACATAATATAGTCAGTACATCTGATTCTGACTTTTACAAACTTCTGCAGTACCCCATTTCCAAATAACAGCTATAATCTGGTCCTGTGTTAGAGCTAAATGGAAATCTTTAAGAAATCAGTAGAGTCATTTTTTAAAACATCCCCAGAGAAGAAAAGTTAAAAGACTTAATATATTCAATGCATCATTACTTCCCAACATCATTCAACAAAACGCAAATCAGTTATTCATGTACAGTACATATTTCAACACAGTGGAATAAGTAAATGTACATTATACATATAATTCTAAACATAATTGAATAATTTTGTTTCTAAAAGAGCAGAGATGTCTAACAATTTGTTTAAATACATTGTATTTTACACAACCCTAGTGAGGAATAAAGCATTAAATTTATAACTTGTATGATTTAATGTGCTCTCCAGTGCAAACTTTCTGGGAACTGCTGCCACCTGTTGGTTATAGATTACAATACACAAGAGAACAGCTCCAGCTGCTAGAAATTCTGTACACACATTAGGAATTTACTATGGCCATTTGCATTTATTAATATTTATAAATATAACTTTAATCACTTGAAATCTAATCACACTTTATTAACATAGTTAGGATGTATATTATTGCAGTTGCACACAATTTAACTTATAAAAATTTGCTCCAAAATTATTAGTATTTTGAAACAGAGTCAAACCTTGCTTGTAATTAATTTCAAAAACAAGACAGGGAAGAAATGGTATAATGAGTCACAGAATATTTCTATAATTGATATCCAATAATGGTTTCCTGCAAAGCTGATTTTTTTAACCTACACAATGGCAATAATACTGTTTCAATGCACGGAATTGTTGTCAAACTAAAGACTTAGCTGTGGAAAGAGATTTAAGGGTGTAAACAAATTAGAAACACCAAAGCCAACTTTATCTCTAACCAAGAGTGGGAGTCTATATGTTACCATAAGAAACGACCTTTTACATTCCAATAAAGGAATAACTGACAAGATGCCAGAATAAAATTTTATAAGAAGAGCAGTTCTAAAGAAAGATGGTAAATGTCAAACATCCTTTGGGATCTGTTTCTAGCTCTGAACTATATGATATATAATATATATGATCAATTTGCTCAATTTTTAAAAAGCTTAACTGAAAATGATACAACCATTATAACAGTGCTGCTTTTAGAGGTATACAATTCTTTACCCAATAAGTATTTTTAAGCAAATACTATATGTTCTAGGTAGATACTCTGCTAGATACTGGAGTCTCTCTTTAAGGCATCAAATATGAAAAGGGCACTTCTCTTCTTGAAAAAAATATGCTTATCCAAATGCAACTCCATTTTAATTACTGATGATTTTGATGAAACTGCTTTGCCTTTATTGGTAAAACAAGTAGCAACTGAAAGAATTCCGAAAGCAGTGGACCCTGTGAGTTGCTTCACAGTGGCTGAGGGCTGCAGAAAGAAGTGGAGAGTTTCAAAGATTAACATTGTCCAGAGATGCAAAGTGGTGAATGGTGGGAAAAAATCATGACAGACCTGGCTCTTAAAAATGGCTTAAACACTTACTGCCCGAGTAAACTTGTTTAAGTCTCTCAACTTCTCTAGGACTATTTTCTCTTCATTCAATATCGAAAGGGAGACTAGACTCGCTGATACTTAAGTTTCTTTTCAACCACAATAATCCACTATTCTAAACAAGTTTACACAGTAATTTCATATTTAAAAAAATATCATGATCATTAATCTTGTCATATTCTCAATAAATCTAATACCCTCCATCTAATGCCTATGTCTATGTAGGGCTGGTGATTCTTTATATTTGAGGCGAAGCTAGAGTGGTTAGAAATAGAGACATTGGATGATGACAACTAAGCAAAGACTGTAATGCTGAGGAGCAGGCTTCTGAAAATGTGAAGGAGCCTCCCAAGCAGAGAAAACAGCAAATACAGAGACTTCTGTGGAAAGAAGCTTAGAATACCGTCATCATTCTTATGGCAAAGTGGAGAAGGGTCATGCACAGATGAGATGATAGAAGGGAGAAGGCCAGACTCTGTAGAGTTACAGAGGAGGGTGGAGAGGGGTGAGAGAGAGTGAATTGTATCCTAATTGCAATGAAGCCACTGGAGTGTCTGAACCAGGGAATAGGTATGGTCTGATTTAAGCTTATAAAGATCAGTGTGGCTGCTAAGGGGAAAAATGAAAGAAAAGAGAGAATCAGGAAGACTAAACAGCAGAATTGCTGGTGGTTAAGAATGCAGTTGTACAGATAAAGATGGTGAATAGTAATCAGATCCAAAATATTGGCGGTAGAGCTAAAAGGGGTTCTCAATGTGGTAGATATGGAGTGTTTTGAAAAATGAATATTACTTGAAGTGTTCACATAAAAAATAGTTCTAACACTTTCATCAGCCTATCAGGACTAAAACTGCATCTATGTTAAAGTAGTATCATAGAAGGAGAAATATTTAACTACTATGAGTGATCTTTAAGATATAATTAACTTCAAGCCTTCAGAATGCTATCCTAATCACTTAACACCACTGACATGAGCTCCAATTAGTCTTTTCCTTGCCTTTTGAAATACATAGTACTTTAGTTTCTAGTCTTTATAACACAATCTATTACAACACACCACTGATGCTAAGACAATTATTTCTATGGAAATTTCTATAAAATTGCAAGCAAAAGCAGCAATCACCTTTCATGCTACTGTTTATGATTCTTGTTTCTTAGTAATATATTTTTAATTTTGCTCTATATATTTGTTTGTTTACTTGTTTGCTTTTTTTATTAATTCTCCTATTTAGAAATGTTTCTTGAACATTTCCAAAGTGGCGGGGAAGATACTAGTGCTTAATGGTAAACTTTGAACAATAAAACACACTGGGATAAAATACATCATCCCTACATCAAGAAGTTTATGATCTAACGGAGGAAAGATACACATACACACACTCACACATACACACATACACACACATACACACACAAAAATAGCAATTATGAAGCTCTAATAGCTTTTAACTTTTAGCTTTTTAAAATTTGTGTGTCAAAAAAAAATATCTAGTACTAGCGCGTCTAAAATATTTTAAAAAATCTGTACACTTTAAGGCTTTTGAATTATATAAAGTAGAGAAGTCCATATTAAACTGCTATTATATAACACAGAACACTTAAAAGTAAATATATGTATCCTATTAGTGGTTTTAAAACATTATTTACATACAAACAATTTTGGTGATTGCCTTGTAGGGTCAAAATCATCCCTCATATGCTAAGCAAACTAAAACAAGGAAAACATTTGTAACTAAACACTAATCTAAAATGATTGGAGATGAATATATTTTTTAAGCATTTAAAAAATACAAATGTTAAAACTGATTAGATTTTTACTGATTTAATAATCTTTCAAAAATAAGCTCCTTTAATTCCAATGAAAAGAAACTGACAGAAAAACAAATGTAAATGTTAAGCAACTATTAAAAGCAAAAGTCATCTTTCTCTTTGGTTGACTTTAATTTTTGCATACTGCCTGCTGTACTGCACAGCTCCTTGAGCACAAAGCCCAGCAGAGGAAAAAGAGGCTTCAAAGTTCCTAACTAAAAATTTTTTGAAAATTAAACATTAAAGGAAAAAGAAATGGAAATTATAGCACTTCCATGTCCCCATGGTAAAAAGAAAAAAAATTGAAGCAATAGAGGAGTTTTAAAAAAATAGCTTTACATATACATCCGCTGATTATTTTATCTATTCCTTCTAATATTTCAACATTTAAAATTTGAGTTTAAAGTGAGTCAGGAGTGTAAAAGTTTTTATGATAATAAATGCTTCACCCAGGAGGTAAATTAGATAGAGTACATATTTGCACTTACAATTCCAATCACTTCAAAAAGCAACATCATTTCCGAGTACCAAGGACACGAGCACATGTCAGAGTACATTTGGGAAGGAATTTCTCCCAGGGCCTTGATAGCACAAGTGCAGACAAAATAAATAAATCTGTCAGTGTGAACAAATTACCCACAGAACCTGTTCTCAGGGGTGGCTTTTGTACTCTCACTCAGGCCCTTTGATACCATGAGATGGCTCACTGTTGACAGTGAGAAGAAGCAGGAGGTGGCAGAACAGTGCAGGTGTTGACTGAGTGCACAATCTCAGACAGGCATCTTCATAGGCATGTTTTACCTGAGTCTGCTGCCCAAGTCTCTCATCCTCCCTCCCCGTGACAGCCTGCTCCTCAAATCCTCCCTGAGGGCACTATTTGTTGATAAAGTCCTGACAAATGACTGTCTGAAATATCATCGAATTGTTTAAAGCTCAATTAATTTCAGTTAAAATAGAAACAATATCAGGATTTCATTCAAATACAGTTTGATGTGTGTGTCAGCATGGAATCTATTAAGAGGCTTGTGGGACTCTTTCATTAGCATTACACAAGATCCTATTCACATAAAACGCTCAACCTAAAAGCTAATACTTGTACGTTAAAAAATGCAGCCTCTTTCTTACTCTCTAAGCTTTAAGAACACTTATTTTCCCCTAATTTTCTCCATGTTCTATTTTCTTATTTCTTAAGGCTCTCTATATATTCTAATGACATCAAAATATATCATAAAGCACAGTAAACTGGAGTTTCCTTTTTTGAAGGCCATATTGATGGATCTTGGAATGAACAAGAGGATACACAGAGAGATTTGTTATTTTGGTGGTAATGGATTCTCAGTCTCCAACATTATGTCACTATTTCAGTAAGTTTACTTTTCCTTTCGATTAAAGCAGTTATAACTCAAATGCTATCTATATAATAGGTGAAGAGGTCTGGTGTTTCTCAGAGACAGTTAACGGAAGTGAAAAAGAAAGTTTTCCACTTCCCTTCAACCTCTTCTGCCAGCCTTTTGCTCTTTCTAACCCTCCCTCTCTAACATCTGAAATATGATCTCTGAACTCCAGGATATAAAGAAAAGAGCATAGAAGATTTTTGATGAGAAGAAAACTTTATGCTAGATACTCCTGAGAAAAGAACAGAAAGAGTACAATTAATAAAACCACTGTACGTGAAAGAATTATGATACATTATGCAGGTTATGAAACAGAAAAAATTCCCCTCGTCATATCTTTAGATGGGTTTGGGCAAACTCCTACATCAACACTAAAGGATGTGCTACAGGATCTCTATCAATTCTTCTCAGCTCCATGATTCTCTTACTGAGAGAGATAAAAATGCAAACACATCAAGATAGTGGAATATATTGTGGGAAAAGAAAATTACCTAATTTTTTTTAAAAGTGTGCCATGTATTATATTTTTTAGAGAAATGTTATAGAGAAATAATTTTGCTCATTACAAACTGACTCCAAATTATATAAACCATTAAGACAAATGGTGCTTTAATGTAGTCAAAACAACTAAATGTTCATTTTAATCTCCAACAGAATTTCATGCACTGAGAAATTCTGTATATTTTTTTTTATTATTATTTCCACGTACAAGGGAACAAAGAACGAGGTTCTACTCAATTTCAAACTAACTCCCTGGTTGTAAATTGGGAGCTTAAGTGGCCCATGAATCTTTCTGAACATTATAGTAACATTTTACATAATTTGAAGAGTGAATTCTAATGAGAAGAGACAGAGATATGTGGCTTATAAAGCCCTTGAAAATCTTTACCTTATTTTATTAAAGAATCATTTATTTGGTATGTACTCTGTACAAGGCAATGTGCTAAGCAGTAATGATACAAGGTTAAGAAATTTGCAGGTTACTAGAATGTTCATTTTGAAGGGTATTTAACATTTATAGAGCACCTTTCAGTGGCAGGCCCTTTGCACTTTACATGTATCATCTCACTGAATAAACACAGCAATACTATGAGCTGCTTTTACAAGACACAGAGCAAAGGGCACATCCGAAAGATCTCTCTCTCTCTCTCTCTCTCTCTCTCTCTCTCTCTCTCTCTCTCTCTCTCTCTTTCTCTCTCTTTGAGTCTATACATCTAGTAAGTGGCAAAGTTGAGATTTGATTCTGGGTCTGTAAAGCTTCTGAAAGCTCTATTACAAAATCTGCTATGTGGCTTGCAATGATAATTTAATGACTTGAAATTCTCAGGAGATTCCTTGATTGTTTGTTCCATTATCATATTTAGGCTTGCAGGAATGAATATAGTCAAGGACACTTAAAATCATGGAACCAGAAAGGAATTTCATGTATCCAGGTAAGATTAAGTTCGGCCAAAAATAAGAGAAAATCTAATAATAATGGTTTAAGCAAGGTAGAAATTTCTTTCAAGCAAGGAAAATCTGTAAGAAGATAGTTTAGCATTAATGTGGACTCTGCATGAAGTTTTTAGGGGTGTGGGCTCCTTCCATATCACTAATTTGCCATCCTTAGGCATAGTTTTCTTTGAGATTCAATATTGTTTCCAGAGTTCCAGGCCTCCCATCTGCATTCCAGGCAGCAGTGTGAAAGAAGCAATAGATGAAGATTCATCCTCTCTCTTTAAGGACTTTCTTGAATTTACTCCTAAAACTACTTCTTATTAGCCAAAATAAAATTATATGTCTACACCTTGCTACAAATATTCAGGAAGGAAAAGAGAATGGATATGAGGAGGCAATAAAAAGTACCACGTTTGAGAAATAAAATAAGAATTAAGTCTGCTTCCTCCTCCAGGTGCCTAAATTTGTATCAAAGTTAACCATCTCATCAGACCTGAAGATTTAGCTTGCTTGCATTTTTCTTTCTTTCTTTTTTCTTTCTCTTTCTTTCTTTCCTTCCTTCCTTCCTTCCTTCCTTCCTTCCTTCCTTCCTTCCTTCCTTCCTTCCTTCCTTCCTTCCTTCCTTCTTTCCTTTCTTTCTTCCTAACCTTCATTTATTTAATAA
Organism: Eidolon dupreanum; assembly: GCA_028627145.1. Classification (NCBI taxonomy): domain Eukaryota; kingdom Metazoa; phylum Chordata; class Mammalia; order Chiroptera; family Pteropodidae; genus Eidolon; species Eidolon dupreanum. The sequence goes on along the minus strand of CM053514.1, from coordinate 20,290,186 downwards.
ATGTTGAGTTTCATCTGGAGAAGGGAAGTAGAGAAAATACAATAGTCTTCCACCTTCTCCCTCCCTAGTGTCCTCAGTATGCCTCAGACAGGCTATGTAAGGATATGCAGGAATGGGCTGACATTCAGCCCATACCCTGGTTGCCAAGCCAGGGACCCCCCCGTGCTATGCTCACTTAGAAGGGTATCTTTTTTCAAACTCTCACCAGGGCCCTGTATGAGCCAGTCACAACCTTGACCTTAGAAGCTGTTCGTTGAGACGACACTGATCTTTCTGCTCCCATGGCACATCTGGCTTAACGGATTTACAAGAGTCTCTGAATTATTTCCAAGCTATACCCTTACCAGTAAAATCATAAGTAAAAATGTATCAGCACTCTAGATATATACAATGGCTTTTTATAAGTCATATTCATGTTTATAAGTCATATCCATTCTATTATGTATAATATAAATCATAAAAATATTGCCATACTTATCAATATAATAATAATATAATATAAAACATAAATTTTAAAAAACATACATTAAATGGTAGTTCTAATCTCTTCCTCCTAGACATTAGTGGGACTTCCTGCCCAATATTTGGAAAAGGCAATTCCACTTTAGACACTACTGCTCTAAAATGTGAACCTTGGTTCTAAAAATTCCTCCTGATCAACAACTCCATCCTTCTCTGAACTCTTGCTCCCCTCACGATGGCACTCCTCCCAGCTGCATCATCTCCATTCTACACTCTCACACAGCTGCAGCTCCCAACAGAAGCTCCTTAGCAGCACTTCTAAAGGAAAGGTTGTTTCTTAAAACATTATAACATATTTTAAACATACACAGAGTTTTTAAATACACACTGATTTCCTCACACTGACCTAAATCTCTCCCCATACAATTTAAAGCTTCTATATTCTGATCTGTCAAAAGTGGGAGGGGAAAACACCTGCTACTGATCTATGTAATTTCTTCAAATAACGTGAATATCACTATTATTTGAAATGGCCACTTGTCTAATTTAAAGGCATTTATTAATGTGCTATTGGTGTCCTAGTGGATTTTGCTGATCAGAATAATAAGAGTCATTAGGATGTAAATCTACTCAAGATAGGTAACCATCTAAGGAAATGAATGCTCTTTGATTGTTTCAGCAATTCAAGATGAAGCCTGTGAATTCAGCCCATGCACCCAGCATACTTTGCAAAGCTACAATTTTAGGCAGGCACATTGGTCCATTCAACTCTAATCATAAAGGCACAGGTACACTAGAGATTCCAGAAAACTAGAGAAGGTTTACTATGTGAGCTGTTATCTGATTACTCCAATGTTTTTAGAGAATCCTTGAAATTCTCAGGAGCCTGCATTCCCCAGAGGAGTCTTTAAACAGTGAAAACAACCCACTGCAGAATTAGTAGGTTTAGTTTGGTCTTGCTTACCTTTGAGATTGATCTGGGGCAAAACTGCTATCTTTTGCATTCAAAAACAATAAATATAATCATTTTACATGTTTTAAAAATTTATATAAATGATATTATAATGCATTCACACACCTTTCTGAAACTTGTTTTTTTTTTGGCTCAAATCTATATTTTTGTCATTTAGCCATGTTAGTGTAAGTAGCTCTAGTTTATTCACCTGCCGTATGCTATTCCATCAGACAAACACATTATTTATCCATTCTCCAATAGATAGTTATGTTGAAATTTTCATGGGAGAGATATTGAAAATAAGCAGAAATTCTAAGATATCAGTTCTTTTAAGCAAGTCTATGTCTCTCTTTGTCTTTATATGTCACAATGTCTCTAAAATGGACCTAGAAATAAAATAGCTGAGTCTAAGAATATAAACATATTAGGCAGTGCAAAATTTCTCTCCAAAGATGTACTAATGTATCAGCTATCAGTAGCACTGTATGACACTTCCCATTTTTCTACCTTCTTGAAATTTGACATAGTCAGACTTTTAAATGTTTGCTGCTCTGGAAGAATGTCCCGGTATTTCACTGAGGCTTGTATTAGTTTTCTACTACTGCTGTAACAAATTAGCACAGATGCAGTGGCTTAATAACAATCGAAGTTTCTTATCTTCCAGTTCTGGTGATTAGAAGTCCAAAATGGGTCTCAGATCAAGGGATCAGCAGCGTCTCATTCCTTCAAGGGGTTCTACAGGAGAATCTATTTCCTTGCTTTTCTAGCTTTTACCATCTTTCTCATTCTTTGGCTTGTTGTCCCTTCCCCCATCTTCAAAGACAACAGCATGACATCTTCAGATTTTTCTCTGACTCTGACTCTTCTGCCATCCTCTTCCACTTACAAGACCTCTCATGATTACCTAGAACCCATCTCACTAATCCATGATAATCCCCCTATATTGAGGTCAGTTGATTAGCAAACTTAATTGATCTGCAACCTTAATTTCTCTTTGCAATGTAAACTATCATATTCGGTTTCTGGGGACATGTTTGGGAGCCATTATTCTTCCTACTACATGTTTTACTCTTATATAATCTTAATTACCACTAAAATTGAATATTTTCGTATTTGTTGACTATTTCAATTTTATCTCTGCAAATTTCCAATTTTTTGCATTGAGTTCTTTAAGATTTGCCAAACCTTTTCATATTTTCAGGTTTCTAATAATTTGTGAATTACATGGACAGTAGTCCCCCTATTCATGGTTTTGCTTTCTGCTTTCTCATTTACTCATGGTCAAACATGGTTCACAATTATGAAATTAAAAAATCCAGAAATAAACAACTCTTAAGTTCTAAATTGCATGCCATCCTAAGTAGTATGATGAAATCTCTCATTGTTCGACTGTCCCTCTCCATCCAGACCTGGACGTGAATCATCCCTTTGTTCAGCATCTCCATGCTGGAGAAGCTACTTGCCCATTAGTCACTTAGAAGCTGCCTCGGTTATTGGATCTAATGTCATGGTATCACACTGCTTGTGGTCAAATAACCTTTATTTTACTTAATAATAGCCCCCAAAGCACAAGAGTAGTGATGCTGGCAATTCGGACATGCCAAAGAGAAGCCACAAAATGTGCTGAATTTAAGTGAAAAGGTGAAAGTTCTCAATAAGGAAAAAAATGTATGCTAAGCTTGCTAAGGTCTACCATAAGAATTAATCTTCTGTCTGTGAAATTGTGAAAAAGGAAAAAGAAATTCATGCCAGTTTTGTTGTTGCGCCCCAAACTGCAAAAGTTATGGTCACAGTGTGTGGTAAGCGCTAAGCTGAAAAAGGCACTAAATTTGCGGCTGGAAGACATGAACAGAAAACGTATTCTGAATGATGAAAAATAATTCTATTTAAATGATGGAAAGGAAGCCCTTCATATAACAGGACTTTTAAAAACATTAAATATCTTTATTCAGATATTTTCTAAATCCTGTTTTTCCCCACCTACAACACAGAAGTGTAATGAACAAGAATGAGATTTGGCCTGGGCCTTGATATGAGATTAAACCAGAAAGCAGACACTTTTATAATCAATTGCTGCCTACAAACCACACAGGAGATTACAGCACTGTGGTAACCCTCATCTTTCTTGCATGTTAATGTGGCAAGGTTTCTAGAATCGGTGTCTAATAAATGCTGATGTGCTTTACGTGTCTATTTCAGAGGTGAATGGGTAAGTCCCTGTGTCACACACTTGGACCATTAGAAGAGGTACATTGAGAGAGATAAGGAGAGTAGAGACCTGTTTTCTTGTTTTATTTTGTTTTGTTTTGTTTATTTGTTTGTTTGTTATAGACTCACAATACCTTAAACGGTAAGCAGCACTCAACCTAAAAAAGGTCGAAACAGATCTGAAATCTTCACCACCCACTTAAGCTGTTTTTCATACCAACTCAGACAAGGCTGTGGCCATTATTAAATGCATGTGGAGCTGCTAGTTAGAAGCCACAGAGGTATTCCACTTTTACTTTCCCGAGCACCTGCTGTTGGAGCTATCATTGCGACTGACAAGAGCCCTGTACTTTCTTGCCAAGAGGCAAGACTCGTCCAGGGAACGTCACTCAGAGTGATTGTACATTCTTTTCTTGGAACTATGACAAAAGCTGATCTTGTGCAGCCAAGTCCACTTATGCAGACCATCACTGCCCCCTTGTTTCTCAGAGAATGACTGCCAGAATCTTGACTTCTTAAGAGAGTGCTGAAATAAATCTGCCGTATTAAATAAGGATCAACATACATTTATACATTTTATTCTAAGAGCCTAGTCAGGTCATATCTTAGATTGTGTCTAGTAAATAATTATTTATGGAGTGTATAAACTCTTCCCTTGGAAAATATACAGGGCAGTCCTGCCAAGCTAATCCACTTAAAATAATTATGTGAATTAAATAACTTTTCTTTTACTCTAGCCTTTCAAGTCACTATAAAAAGACACCAGCCTATTTCCTTATTCTCCTTCTCCCCCTTTTACCAAGCCTATACCTTAAAGTTATATTAGCTAATCTTCTTACTTAGCCAATTCATCTGAGTTTTTCAAAAGTTTAAGTGAGGAAAACTGACTGTACATTGGAAGGCTACCTTACCTTTAATGTTAAAATTATACCTGCTAATAATGGCAGGGACAAAAGTGCAAAATAAGGCATTATATATTTTATGAGTTTCTCATCTAACAAAAAAAAATACTATGTAAACCTAAAATGTTGCTTCAAAGCTTATTTTCATCCATTCCTAATATAAATCAATAAATAAGAAATTCAATAGAAATTACCACAGATCTCTTTTCCTTTTATGTTACAGATATTTTTCTGATTCTTCATAAAAAATATCATATCAAACAATTAGTCATTATTCTTTGATATTAAATGGTAAAAATCATTTCATTCAATATTTTCATGTAATGGTTCACTTTTAAGTCATTGAAATATTTTCTTACAGTATGCAAAGACATCTAGTCTTCTAATTAATTTGATATGTTTGGCGCAACATAATAGTGCAGAGCATATAGTATCATGAATCTGTATAATTTGGGGGCTTAATGCATCCTTAGACATCATTTCTTTTTATCAAATGAGGAAACTGGAACTGAAAGAAGTTCCGTGACTTACTCAAGGCCAAACATTTCTATAGCCACAGGTCAGAGTTAGAATGAAGTCCCTCATCTTATGTTTCAGCATTCATCCATTACAACCCACTCCCTCAATACACACAGCAAAACTCCATCAGAGACCTTGGAAAGAAAGATAGATTTCAAAATATAAAAAATGTCTAGGTTCGAAAAGTTGTAAAGATATATTGTTTAACTATTTAGCATTAGATTAAAATGTTATCCAAATGACCAAACAAAATTGTACTAACAATTCTGATGACTCCTCAGCATTTGAACTGCCGATTCCAAGGTAATTTTAAAACACACTAATTTATGTAAAAATTGGCACCACATAAATGAAACATTCATTTATGCAAAATGTTTCATGCAAAGTGGTTAGTTTGTATTCTACCTTAAAATAAATACTGACCAACAAAGTGTTTACAATGGTTATGTCTTATGATCTACATTTTTAGTGAAAGTGTTTAAGTTTCGATAGACTTGAGAGAGATATGTGTTTGTACCAGAAATCAAAGCAATAATAAAATAATTGCTATTAAAATTATTGTTAAATTGTTGTTTAAAAAAGTGTTAAAGACAAAAAAATTATTACAAGTTGTTTTATTAAAAATAAAATAGACCATGTCCAATTTACCACCAATTAAAATGATTAGTATTTTAATTATTGATATTTTACTATTGAAACTTTCTTCCATAATGGAGCTAACTGTGATAAATATGGTATGGCATGCGAGAATATCATTAATATGGTATGGTGTGTGAGAATATTGAGCTTCTCTTTTAAAAGTGTTATCTGCAATAAATTCTGAGTTAAAATATGCTGTGCATGAAGGTGGTGCTGATTTCTTAATTTGTTATATGAAATTTGTCCCAGGAGGGTAATCTAAAAATTCCAAGCACTCAGTAAAGTTGACTTTCTCATTTGAATAATTCATCCCTATAATTCATCCCTGTAGTATCTGGCAACTTTCCACTCTTCTGTCCCATGATACACATAATGAAAAATTATTTACCTTAAAAAAATTCATATCATTAACCTGCAAAAAGTCTACATCTACAAAGGAATTTTTGTTAGATCATAGAGTTGGTGTTTTAAAAAATATAGCAAGAGTTTTCAATATAAGACCATTTAAGTTTACTCAAAAGTCATTATAAAAGTCAACATATGCATTAAAACATTACCACATCTATTAAGTAATCTTAAAAATAATTTTATTCAACAAATTATAATGTTGTTATATCAAATTATTAAAAAGTGTTCAATTTTCATACTACAATAAAGATTCCAATTTGAAAACTATTTGCTCAAAACTGAACCACTGCTCTCCTGTCCTGTTTCTTCAAATCTGCTTATCTCCAGTATCCCCCAAGTCCTAAATACAATCACTTTACACCCAGGTGTTCACAACTATGAACTGCCTGGATTATTTTTACTTTCCCATAATCCACTACTGAATGTTACTGCATCCAAAATATATATTAAACCTTAATCTGTGTCCCCACTATTTTTTTGATTAGTATCAAAATACTCTTCTTGCTTTCCACATAGTGGTAGAAGTCTAATATGTTCCACCTCAGTATTCAGTTGTTGAGGTCACAATGTATAATTCTTTCATCTGATTGTATACTTCTTATGGTTGAACCTCTCTCACTTACCTTGAGTATAACCTCCTTGAGTGAAGAGACCATAGCTCCATAAGTTCACCAAAGTATCTCTAATATTTGGCAACTTAATTAGTAAATATTAGTTAAATAATAACTAATTGGTAAAAATGTGAAAAAATACTAAAACTTTTAGAATATCTGATAATTTTTATGCCTATAAAATAAAACAGAGAAATATAATAACAAAGATAAAAATTAAAAAAAGAGATCTTGAGTAATATCAGGTTAAAGAAAGAGAGTATTTATATGAGCAGAACACATCCCAAGCATTTCTCTTCCCATGTCCTGATGACTACTCAGGGTATTTTTACTGGAATCTTCCAAAGGCAATGGAAGTTAACAGATAATTCAAGTAAAGTCTTTTTTGAGGTACTACATATCTTTGTCTATTTAACTACAGAAAAATTTCTTTATAAAGATGTGTGTTCTGAAGAATAACAATTTCAAGATCAATTAATATCCAGTCGCAATTGACAGGTGATTCATAAATTATTATGGATTTCTGCTGATAATTATGAGCTCTTTCACCCCTTGTAACTTGTATGCATTGATGATACAGCTGATGAGAGCTGGAGAGCTATCTTAGGCTCAGGAACAGAGGTTTTCCTCAGTATGAAGCTAATTAAACCACACAGGGGCTCTAACCCCTGAACTTGCCCTCATTAGCACCATGCTGAAACCAATGAAGCTAAATAGGCAGAAAGACCTGAAGACCAAAAAATGCCTATTGATATGCCATCTCTTATTTTCAGTTAGAGAGGAATCAGCTATTGATATTTACCAAAAATTCTGGTGATAAATTCCACAGTTTATTTACACAGATATTTCATATGGGACACCAAATAGTCAAGCACCTTTATGCTTTGCAGATAAAGTCTCTTTCATTTTCTCTGAATTATACCATTTTCCCAAATAAACTGTGCTTCAGAGTTGGAAAACTAATGACCAAAGCACAGAAGGCTTCATTTAGCATATAAAGAATATAGACTAAGGATAAAGACAAGAAAATACCCCCCAAATCTATTTGACCTTATAAAATTAAATAAACCTGTTTGAGCTTATAAAATTAAATAAATACTATGGTTATTGTCACTAATTCATTGCAGTGGTATTTTTCTCTGAAATATTTCCCTAAAAATGAACAATCATCACACAAGTATATGTACATATGTATGTATATTGTATGTACACCTGTAAAAAAGCAATTACAGAATATTTTTAATACATAGTTTTTCCATAATTTGAATGCCATCATATACATCAAGGTGACAAGTGAAAGAGTATCATATGGAGTGCTTCCAATAAATGAGCATTCTACTCTGATTTTTGAGTTTTCTGAAACCTGTATTGTTTACTCTATCTGCACTCATTCTGTTATTTATTTTGTGTTTAAGCAAAAATGTTAACCTTTTAATGATTGGCAAAGGAATATGAGTAATAACACTGAACCTATTCCAAAGAAAACAATGGAACAATATATAGGCTGATGTTAAGTTTGTGGCAGATCAAGAAAATTGGACAAGAATAAAAGGCAGACCACTGGTAAATTAGGAAATGGTAGAAATCCTTTGACATTTTGAAGAGCATAATGAAAATCACTGTAGTCTGTGATGGAATAATGTCATTTAAATAGTATCTGGATGGAATTTCTGGCAGGATTATATCATGACTTTAGAGGATTTGAGGAAAACCAAAGAACAAACCCCCAAAAATGCTAGAAATTATATCTTCTTAGAAAACATGTTGTATTGTTCATGTACAGTTAGTTCTCCCATTTTCTAAAAATGTATTCCCTATGCTCAACAAGCTATGGCTATATAGTTAATCTTAGAGCAGCACAAAAGCTTTCAGCTATCCTGGTATGAATTTAGATCATCAGAAAACTTCATCAAAGAGTTGAAAGAATTACTGAATATTGCATTTCAAGAAAGATCTTATCTCACAAAATTAATTTTTAAAAAGGTTTTTGGTTTGACTTTCAGCTTTGGCCATGACACAATAACTCACATCATGGCCCTTCCACTCACCAATAGGCGAATCCAATGATTGGCCACCATTCTGCTGAGAGATGCTTTCCAAATCATGACAGAGACAGATGTATCCCAAGCAGAGAATAGAAATTTCACTGAGATGAGAAGGCAGATATTGGAGTGTGGGGCTGCTTAGGCAGCTGGATATTGTAGGGCATGGTACCAGAATGGAGAAAACTATGCAGAAAAGCAATTCCAAAACTCTTCTTGGGGATATCTGTAAATCTGTCATCAAATTCTAGGCTATGCATGCACAGGGCAAGAATCTACAAAGCCTGGCAAAAAAGAATAATCAGGGATCTATGATCTAAACAATAGAGTAAAAGATTAAAAATTCTAAAATACATGTGAGTTCTTACCAACCAGTCCATGTAGACATAACTTACTTGACATCCTGGATAGTCTGTTGAAAGACACAGAGGTTTTCACAAATTGAAGCTGATTAGCTTCCTTAACAAAATTTAACACTTTTTACATTAAGATGACAAAATCCAGATTATCAACAATGTAGCAATCACAATGTCCAGAACACAACAAAAAATTACCATATATGTAAAAATTCAGGAAAATTAGTGAAATTATAAGCACAGAATTATACTACAGGAAAAGTTGATATCAGTTTTCGGGGGCTTAATAAAATAATACCAAAGAAATAAGTAAATAGGTGAGTACATATTAAAATATTTTCTCATTTCTCAATTTCATTACAATTTCATTATGATATTTATACACTATTTAGAAAAATAATAATAACATATTATGGTATTTATATCATATCTAGAAGAAAAATGTATGAAAACAACAAAAGTATATTGTCATATACTAATTAATAGTAGACTGAAATGAATTAAGGATGCATATTATAATGCCTAAAGCAGCTAAAAATACTCAACTAATCCAAAATAAGACAGGCTAAAAGGGAAAAGAGAACAAAAATAAATGGAACAAATAAAAATGAGATATCAAGGTAAACCTAATCATATTAACAATTACATTAAATATAAATGAAACATATGCACTTTTTAAAAGGTAGATGGTCAGACTGAATAAAAGAAAATACTCATTTATTATATTTTGTTTGCAAGAGATATATTTATGTATAAAAACACAAGTAAAAATAAATGAATGAATAAAGATATAACCTGCAAAACTTAAGGCTGTAGTGGCTATTTTACTATCAGAAAAGTAGGTTACAAAGTAAGAAATATTACCAGAGATAAAGAAGGACATTTCATAGTGATAAGAGGTCATTTCATTAAGAAGATATACATATGCATGCACCAAATAACAGAATTTCAAAACACATAGAGGAGAAATTGACTGATCGTAAAGGAAAATATAAAATTTTATAAATATTGTAGGATATTATAACACTTTTCTCTCAATGATTCTCTCAATAATAACTGATGAAAAAGTAAAAAAGAAGTCAGTAAGAACATATAATATTTAAACAACACTATCAACCAACATAACCAAGTTGATATATATAGAGAACTTTACTCAAAAATAATAGTGCACATGGAATTCTTTTCAAATACACATGGAATTTTGCCAAGACAAATATTTTTTTCAAGTACATGTAGAATGTCTGCCAAGACAAACTATATTCCAAGCCAAAATTCTCAATAAATTTCAAAGTATCAAAATCAAAAAGAATATATCCTCTACTCAGGAGCAAATTAGAAGTGAATAACAAGGTGATATTTGGGAAATTTCTCAATGTTTTTAACAGTATAATTATAAGTAATCCATGAGTCAAAAAAGTGATCACAAACAATTAGAAAACAATTTAAATAATAATGCAGCCACTTATCAAAATTTATGGTATGTAACTAAAGCAATGCTCACAAGAAAATTTACATCTTTCACTGTTTATATTAGCAAAGAAGAAAAGTTTAAACTTAGTTCTTTTTTTAAGAACATTAATCTTAAAATGTAAAAAGCAGAGCAAATTAAACCTAAAGTGGATAGAATAAAATAATAGATATAATTATAAATCAACAAATTATAAGCATATAATCAGTATAGAAAATCAACAAAATCTAAAGTTATTTATTAGACAACATCAAGACTTGTCAAGAAAAAAATACAAACTACTCATGTCAGGAATAGAAGAAGGGACAAAGTTTCAGATTCTGCAGTCATTAAAGGGATAATAAGGGAATATTATATGTAACTTTATGCCAATAAATTTTCAATTTAAATAAAATGGACAAATTCCTTGAAAGACAGAACTTGCCAAAACTTATGCAAAATAAATAGAAAATTGTAATAGCCATATATTGGTTAAAATTTTTAAATTTCTAGATTTAAAAATAAAAACAAAGAAATTCCCACAAAGAAAGTCCAAGCTCAGATGTGAATTCTAGCAAAAACTTTAGGAAAATATACTGCCAACGATACACAAAGTATTTACAAAATAAAGGAGAAGATGACATTTCTCAAATTATTTTATAAGGCAAACTAATCTTCACTCCTTAACTGGAAAAATGTTGTAACAAGGAAAGAAATATCCCTCATAAACATGGCTAAAAATCTTTAACAAAATATTAGCAAATTGAATCCAGGAATATATTCAAAGAATCATGAATGAATAGGTTGTATTCTAACATATAAAATCGATTTAACATTTGAAAATTAATCTAACCTAATGAGCCACATTAACAAACAAGACAATTTATATGGTAATCTCAACAGATACACAAAAAGATTTTAACATAATACGACTCCATTTATGATAATTATATTTCAGCAAACAAGTAATAGAACACTTCTTCAAATTGATAAAGAACATCTATAAAAAATCCAAATGGCATTAAATTAGTTATTGAGAAACTAAATGTTTCCCCCCTTAAAACTGAGTCAAGAATATCTACTCTAACCATTTCTATTCAACATTGTACTAGAAGCACAAGCCAGTGTAATAAGTCAAGAAAACAAAATTATCTAGAGTCAAAAGGAAATGTAAGACTGTCTTTATTCACAGATGGCATAATCATGTGTATAGAATACTGTATAGAGATATAAAATGCAACAACCATTTTGGAAAATGATTTGAGAATTTTCTAGTAAAACATATACTTACCTTACGATCCAGCAATTCCATTCCTTGGTTCTTCCTGAGAGAAATGAAAATACACATCCACAAAACTACTTGTATAAGAATGTTAATAGTGAGATTATTTATAATAGTATACAGATGGAAGCAATCCAAATATTTGTTAACAAAGAGTGATATACTCATACAATGAAACACAACTCAGCAATAAAAAAAAATAATAAACTACTGATAGAAGAAACAAGATGACTGAACCTCAAGAACATTAATCTGAGAGAAAGAAGCTAAATCTTTCAACTTAAAATCATCAGAAGCTTCCAGTCATCTATGGGATAAAATAAAAATTGTTTTGCATAACAAGCTAGAGCCTCCATAATCAGGTTCCAGCTTTATTTATCTCCATGTCCCTTAGCAATCCTGTGGCCTCAGCAATACTATATATATATGCATATATATATATATTGAGAGAGAGTTTGCAAATTTTTCTGTAAAGATACTAAATATTTCAGACATTGCAGGCCGTATGATCTCTGTCACAAATACTTGACTCTGCCATTGAAATGCACAAGATGCTATAAATAATGGGTAAAAGAATGAATGTATATGTGTTTCAATAATACTTCGTTTACAAAAACAGATGACTAGCTGGATTTGGCCTAAAACTCATAGTTTACAATTCTTTTTACACTATTTACTGATCTCTTAATATAATAACAACCTGTTCCATACTTAAAAGAGCATGCAATATGCAATTCCATGTTAAAACAAACAAAACTAATCTATAGTAATTGGCATCAGGACAATGGTTGCCTCTGGGGGCTATTCAGGAAACTATGTCTGATAAGCATGTGGGTCCATGGGTGTTTACAGTTTTCAAAACTCAGATTATGCTTCAATAAAAACAAATCAAAAGCAAAGCTGCTACATAAAAAAAATGTTGATACCAATGTCTACAGTTCACAATTAGTGTTCTCAGTATTATGTAACTATAGTCTGTTATAAGGACTTTAATTAAATGTCTCTAAAAGGAACTCAAATTTTTTCCTCAGGTTTATCTAATAATAAAAATGTACATCATGCAAACTTATTTTGAACAATTTCCATATTAAAAATATTAGATTAGGCAATATAATTTTATCTCTGTTGTATAAACCAAGAAGATTTCTGTGACACAAATCAAAATTAGCATTTCTAGGGAGATGCAGCTTTTTACTGCAAGAGGTAAGAAATCAAATAGAAAGACTGAATGAAACTGGTGAGAGTAAGGTTGTCATCAGATTTAAATATATAATTTAAATGCTCTACTGTTCTATCTATGTGTATGTATCTGTATATGTATATATATGAAAATATAAGCATGTTCCTTAATGGCTTGGGTTTTGAAGTTTGTGTTTGAATGTAAGTGGCTCTACCACTTACAAGCTATGTGGCTGTGGGTAAGTCACTTAATCTTTTGTTTTCTGAGCTGTTACAATAGGTAATATCTAACAAATACAGTTTGGGGAAGAATCTATGAGACAATACAGGAGAGATTTTAGAGCAATGCTTTAGATATACTGTGGACTCAATAAAAGTTAGCTATTACTGTTCTTGTTTTATCAAACATGACCACAGATAAAGTGTTGGATATTAGTATAGAAGTAAATATAGATGTGGATAGAAAATAGTACTCAACATTTTAATCATGATTTTTTTCCTCAGTGGTGAATTTATGAGTAATTTTTAAATACTTTTTTGCTTCCTACATTTCTTCAATAAAGGATTTTATAACAAAAAATAAATAAATCTTAAAAGAAATAGTTATCTCCTCAAATCCCAGGCAAACATTCCAATGCCCTCCAAGGTAGTCCAGCTGTCCTTGAGATAAGCAGACATCGTCCTAAGTGAATTCTGTGCTATAACTGTGAAAATATCTCCTTGAATAATTAAAGCATTAGCCAGTTGGCCTTTTCCATAAAATCATAACGGAAATGGCTGATCACCACATTATGTAGGAAATTCTGTATCCCATGGCTGGAGATTAATAGAATGGCATATTCCATTGACATTGTCATACTAGGCAACAGTGTTCTCTCCATGAAGCCACAGAAGTGGGTACGCTGTTCTGAGCCAATCTAAAATGATTACCACGGAAACAGCACTCATTTCACTAACAGCAAGGCATATTATCCTTCATGCATGGTGTATCATCCCAGTTTAATAAGATTCTGTAAGTGAAACTGAGGACATTTGGGAAAAGGACCCTAAGTCCTGTAGAAAGTATTTTGTTACCTCTTACTTGTTTATCACTTGTGTGTCAAATAGTCATCACAATTTTGCTAATGAAGTAATTTAATAGAAGGGCAAGTAGATATACCATAATAAAAAGAAAGCAACATTACTATTGCAGACTTGAAATTTTGATTAAAATAGTAGAAAAATCATCTTCCTTATGCTATAATCATTACGTGGTGGGTGGGGGGAACAGAAGACAATTTTATGTTAGGATAGCTTAGACAAATCAGAAAGTAGCTTTTAAAACTATGATTTTTGGTGAGGGTTAGTAAGCATCAATGATTGGGACTGGCTTAGTGTTAAGAATATTCCAGAGTCCAGGATAGCCGTGACACTCTACAACCCAGCTCACCCTGCTGCCAGAATGCTCTTTCTAAAAGGCAAATCCTTAAAGTTTAAAACCCATCAGAATTTCCATCATCACCTACCTACAGGATAAAGGAGAAACTGCTTAATTTAACAAGCAAGGGCCTCCATAATCAAGCTCTAGCTTTTGTACGTCCACTCTTATCAGCACTCACAAGGCTTCAGCAATATGTTCATACTTGCTGATCCCTTAACAGGTTACTTTTACATAGGGCAATGTTTTGCCTACATAACATATCTTTCTCCCTTGTTCACCTGAATTATTCTCAGTCATTTTTTATAATTAAATTTTTAAATTTTCCAAATGTCAGATAGAGTTAATTACCTCTCCTTTGTACTGCTCATACCTTGCACATGGGTACCAAATTAACATGGGGATTATTGATATATATGTTGTCTTCCTAGGGGACTATGTGTTCTGAGCAGGGCAAAGATTGTGTCTTGATTACATTTATATCTCTCTGCAAGGTAAGTAGTAGATGTTCTATAAAAATTTATTAAATGTTGACTTAAATGAATTAGGACAATCAATATTTTTTTTCAATCATCACAAGGTTAAATTTGGAGGAAAACTATAGAACTATAAAAGGAAGAGTAAATTTGAGTTACTCAGTAATTATGAGCCTTATTTTCCTAATGTGTCATCAAATTTATCTCCATAAATAAAAATTTATTTATGTCTATAAACCTTCAAAGTACTTGGGTATGACTTATAGCAGCATTGCTCCTTTGACTTAATTGATACCCATTAGCCTAAGAGAATCATAATAGCATCCAAAACGGAAGACTAAGGACAGACAAGAGTGTTTCTCACTTGCATAGACCAAGCCTATTAACTGGTAGGTGCACTCTACTTGCAAATGAACACATTTCCATGCATACCTCATAATCATTCCAGGGCAAAAGCATCTAACCAAGACTTTCTGGAAGTAATTTAACCTCTCCTAAAGATTATCTCAATTCTATAGGAAGTTAACACTTGTTGTGTGAAAAGAGGATTCCGTGGTCAAATAAGTATACTAAACAATGAAAAGTTTTCTTTCACCAGGACTCCTTAGAGCCTTTATTACATTAAAGTGTATCAAAAAAACTCATATCTTAATATATGTGGATATATTATACAGGAATTACTGCACGTATGACCATGACAATATTTATTTCCCAGGGCACCTCTCAATGTACTAGTGGTTTATGAAGTACACTTTGAGAAATTCTGCTCTTTCCCCAAAAAGAAAGATTTAGGGAATGAGAGAGATTTCAAGAGTAACATGGCAGTCTACACTCAGTATGACGAGAGATTCAAGGGACTGACAACAGTTGGCACTGGACCATCTCACCAAAGTAACGTGTGTTCCCCAAATAAGAAAGATGTATATATGTAGAAAATTGGATGTTCAGTCATTTTTCTTAATCACATTTAAATCATTTTTCCAAATTAAAAAAAATGAAGATCATTGTAGATAAATTAATATCTATACTAGTTAAAATAGAAATAGAATATTAAGATGAAGATTTTTAGAGTCAGAATTAAGGAGATGGAGCATGTATTGTTTTATCTAAAATTCTTATTATTTTCCTTCCTTATTAAAATATAGTTAACATATCCTATTATATTAGTTTCAAGGGTACAAGATAATAACTTTACATTTATATACCTTTTAAATGATCACCATAATAAGTCTAGTAACTATCCATACAGAGATCATATTATTAACTATATCTTATGCTATATATTACATGCCCATGACTTATTTATTTAAAAAAAAGAAGATAAAATAAAATAAAATTGTATCTTAGAATTTCTTGTTTAAGGATAACTTACATATAGAAAAATATACTAGATGTTTTTTGAATTAGAATATGAATATGTGAACAATATTACAGGTATTTTCATGGGTTTCTCATTTGGAAATGCTAAATAAATCATATTATACAAATGACATGTTTAGATTCTCACTTGTGTGAGAGCACAGATTATGAAAATGTGACTTGCAAGAGAAGCCAATCAAGGGCCAACAGTGATGATTAAGGAAGGCAAAACATGGAGGGGTACAGATTAAGAGAGATCTGAAATCTAAGATGAGGTGTTAGAAGCCCAGGACATGGGTAGGCAATGGTTAGAATTCAAAATCCTAGATAAATAGTTGGTTCAAATCTGTCCATGGATTGAGAATATTCATCCAGTTAACAGAGGCTCACCAGAAAGATTTCACTCTGACGTAAGAGGAACTAGTTAAAATTGACACAGATCTCACATTCTAGGAATGCTAGAGACTATTGTGGTCTAAATAAAAAGTTCATAAGACAATCCTGAATTTAATTCTGTTTTCTTCCACTTACTAGATCTGAGACTTTTAGAAAAGTTCCTTTGGGAAAGAGAAGATTACTGAAATAATTAAATGAAATAATGTACTCATTAACTAGAACCATTTCCATTATGCAAACGATCTTCAGTAGATATTAGCTATTATTTTCATTGATATGTTTCCAGGATAGCAATCTGGGGTTAGATGAGGCAAAGAGCTACTTATACTAAATACCCAAGGAGGATACGAACTGGGAACTTGCAGTCTAGGAATCTCTTTATCAGAATGGAGGCCAAGAGAAAAACTAAGACACAATTTAGAAGTCCAGGGAACAACAATGGACCATGTCTGAGATCTAATTCACAGCCAGGCATCTCAGGTTTATTGACAGTTTTCAGTGCTCCTTATGGAACCACTGTCACCCTGGTCAACATAGCTGAGGGCACCCAAAAATGCTGATCGCTTTCTCTCTATCTATCCATCTCCTTCTCTCTTTCTCTCCCTCCATCCCTTCCTCTCTTCTGACTCCTGAAAATATAGTTGTTTCTTCAGTGTGAGTCATGAGTTCAGTACACAGCATGGAGCTGAACATAATCTGCTTCTGAGCCTTCACCAAGGAACAGATAAGTCATCTTTGATAAGTCTCATAATATATCATAATATGTCAGTTTTAACTTCTAGCCTTCCCAAGATGGGAGGAATACTTGTCTCAGGAAAAACTTGAAAAGAAACTAGGGTAGGATAGAGTCTATAAGTAAGGGATGTCTGGAGATTCAATTGTCTGAGGATAAAGATAATAGAGGCTGTTCACTTCCTGTCTCACTAAATTTAACCCTGACCTTTTTTCAATGACTTGTGGTGTTTGAGGCCCTCTACCAACTTTCCTCAGTTCTCCTTTTCTAATTACACTTCTTACTGATCTTCTGGTATCTATGGTTCTTCGCTGGGCAGGAAGTACATAAGCGTCACTTAAGAAGTCTTTGTCAGTTCATAATGCCCCCACCAGTACTGATAAGATCATTGATATGTGTTCCTGATTCTGTGAATGGCAGGCCCATGTCAATGTAAAGGTGACCCAAGAGAATCTGAAACAAAGATACAGACAAAGATACACTCATGTTTGAAAACATTGCTCTCACCTCAATCTTTTTTGTCAGGTAAGGAAACATAATTACCAAATACCAGATGTGGGTATATATTCATATACCTGTGCTCATCCACCTAGATGTCATTTCGTTACTACTAATCCATGTCTCATATTCCGTTCCAATAAACTTTAGCTCAAAATGGAAACTGTAACTTTAGAGTTTTATAACATAGGCAAAATTTGGATAGCCAATTTTCAATTATCTGCCTTAATGTACAACTATGTAAATGGAAGCAAAATATTTTCTCTTCTCATACTCTTCCAATGGAAATTCTTAGAGCTATTGAATCACCTGTGAATCAGACACTAATTGTAAAAACCGGCCTCTGAATTGTCCTTTCTTTGGTTAGAGTCATCCTTTTTACTGTCATGCCCCATAAAAGCTTTGCAAGTAATGCAAAGAGATTGCTAAGTGGAAAATACTTCAAGAGCTCTGAAAATATAAGCTTGACAAAGTCCTAGCCTTGAAGCCTTCAGTTTACAAGAAAATTTATTGTACACACATGTTGTAGCATTAGAATGCAGTACGTGGCATTAGATCAAAAAAGAGACAGCCAAACACATACAGTTCTATGCTGGAGTAAAAAACTGTCACCCAGAGAAGGAAAAAAAAAAAATTAAGTACCAAGGAAAGAAATGACCATAAAAAGTACCGTGGGAATGTTATAAACTATTACTTTCTGAGCTCTGAATTTAAGCTAGTAAAAGACCATCAGGTTTTTCAAACGGCTTCAATAGATAGAATATAAAAATTACCAATGAATACACTAGAATGTTCTTTTACAGCTCTCTATATTGGAGACACATTACAAAGCAAGAAGTAAAACCAAATATCCTATATAAATATAGACTGTAATGGTTATAGAGCTGACAAGTATGAAGTTGGCCAGAGAGGGGAGACATTATAGTTTTTGTGTTTTGCAGTATGTCAGTTTATATAACCAGGAAGCCACCATTTCCAGAGGAAATCACAACAGGTGTGGCAGTCAGCCATACTCTTCACATCCTCTGCTTTGCACACAGTGATTCACTTGGCTTTTCCTGACCATAAGTATAAGGTTTATTGCAAGTCTTAGAAAATATGTTCCTAATATCATCATTAGGAGGAACAGTTGAAAAAAACATATAGTCTATTAGATAAAATTTAGTAATTTTTCAAGGATGGGTAGCTTCATTAGTACTGGTTCTTTGTGGCCCAGGAATTTAACAGCTCTCAAGCCTTGTCTTGGCCCTGAAACTGTTAATTCACACAGTAACACTGTTATAACCTCAAAATACTCATTACAGCCTCAGGTGTGAAAGACATAATAAGAACGAATAATTAAAGATTGTTCTCAGTAACATGAACTCAGCCAGAATCCCAATTTAGTTCCCAGGAACACTAAGAAAGAGAGGAAGAGGAAACAGAACAGCAGAAAATGTTCAACGCTCAAAACAGCATATTGTCATAATTTGGCTCTGTGCAGAGGCTTAAATTAGAAACATACACAGTGGCTAAGCCATATTTTTCACTGTTACATAATGAATAGCAAAAGAACAAGAATGGTATTGATGAGTATAATCAAGGGAACACAAGATGTTTTTTACACGTTGAAGTTAGAAGACATGGTTTTAAGTGTTCTCCATAGAATTTTCCAAGATCCAAAAATTTTTAAAAACTTTTAAATGATAAAGTACAAATATAGTTGTACGATAAAATAAAAAAGCTTCATGCTTTTTCTGAGTTCTGGTTTATGATTACCTTTCCTCTCATGTTCCTTAAATAGTGTAGCTGCTTTATTATTTTACCACACACATCATTGCATGAGCTCTTTTTTTGGAGTATGTATATGCTTTGAAGGAAAGACTCAGCTACTGGTGTTTATCCAACTATAGCAGAGCTCTATTCACAACCCCAGTGAACACATAATGAATACAACCAAGTCCAAACTGTGCCAACTACATTTGTTACACTGACCCTGCAGGACAATTTATTGTATTTCAAAGCAACTATTAGTAACATATGCAAACAAAATGACGATGGCTTAAATTTCGATTTAAATGTACAGCTGGTTCTGTTGTTTACCTACCATCTGTTAACCCTGCCTCCTTCTTACCAAAACATGGACTTTTTTGGGTACTTATACCTTCCCACAAAGAGCCCAAATGACTTATGGGACACAGTATTTCTTACTGCCAGTATTTATTTCTGAAAGGTTCACCCAGCATTTATGACATCTATTGGGAGATATTATGAAAACAGAAAAATGAATATTTGTTCACATTCTATTTTATTCATTTGGATAATGTCCAAACTTAAGCAGCAAATGAGGCTTTTTATCAAATCCTAATAGTGCAATTTATTCTGATGTCCATCCCGACCTTCCAAGAGAGTCAAGGCAATCCTGTTACAGACCTTGTTATAACAGGATATTTTATTTCCAGATATTCTCATGGCTCAGCTTATACTTCTGTAGCCTCACCTAAAACTGATCTCCCCAAGCCCTTGGAATATTGATGATGTTTATATTGCTGACTATGAGCCCAGGCACAATAAGGCCCCAGGATTATCATCTATTGGGTTGGGCTTCAGTCATAAAATTGACATTTGACGAAGTTCATTCAATGATAATAAAGTCATCAGATAATTTTAATAATTTTGTTTTCTAAAAAAACATCCAAATGCAAATCATCCTGGAAAATGGTCTGCTTTTAATATTGTGTCACATGCTTCTTATAAGACTTCCAGTGTTCAAATATTTTTGGAACAACTCTAGAGAAATTCAGGGTCAATTAGAAGCTACCAAAAAATAAACTGTTTGTTTATATACCATGTACATAATGATAGTAACCAAAACCAAGATCATTGACGCAAATACTCAAGATATTGCATTTATTGATCAGTCCTAAACCATGACATTTGAGTAGTAACTAGGATAGAGATATGTCTCAACATGTTGGCAATGGTAGAATTTTGACATGAAAATATTTGTTGTACTTGGGGATTCTAAAATATACCACTATCAATTAAATAACTTTTTGAGGCAATTTCATTGAATGGCCACAATTATCAGGCTAGGCAACACTCTTGGATACCTTTCCTAACATGTATTTTACTTACTTATTTTTTTGTCATCTGTACTGGAATATAAGTTCTCATAAAGCTATGGGTTATTTTTTCTGTATCCCCAGTACAGAGATCTGTACCTAACATATAATAGGCATCCAGGAGATATCTATTGAATGAATGAGTGAATAAATGAATGTAGAACACAGGCCATATGCTCAGCAAAGGAACACCTAAGTTACATGGTTCCAAGCATCCACTAGGCACTGTGCTCAGAACAAAGACAAATAAGCAAATGATCATAGCACATCACTGGCTCAGTAACTTGGCAGAGATTTCTGAATTTACACACTTGAAGTACAAGAAGCATCTTGATGCACTGTGACATTAGCATTAATATTAAAAGTTAATCCAACCTGAGGAATTGGTAATCACTTGTCCTCTTTGTTTTTTAGTTAAGGTTTTCTAAATGTCCTAAGGGAGAAATTCATGAGCAATTGCTGAGCATGACATCATGGTCATCAAATTATTTCATTCACGACACCTGGGGAGCCACTAAAACTAAATCGTGTCAAGTGCATCACTTAAAAATAAAAGGCAGAGTGCTGGAAACTGCAGACATCACTGACAAGATAAAAACATAGAGCATGTGAAATAGTGACTAAATTGATGAAGAATTTTAAAAGATAAAATTGAAGTCTTTATATTAGGGCACCAGAATTTATATCCAATTGATTTGTGAGATAAAAAAAAAAAAACCAGAGGTTAAAAACCATATCTTGTAATAAACATAATAGTAAAAATAAGTTCATTTTAAACAGGTTGGAAAGTGTGCCAGAAGAGATACAAGATGAAAATGTTTAATAAAAACAATCCAGATCTTGCTTGACTTGAAGTTTGAAGTTCACACGTTGCTTCATGTTATTTGCACTAACAAAAAAAAAAACTTGTCAATAAAATTAACAATCAAGCCAATTTTTTTTCTGACTGCTGCACCTTGCTTTACAATTAATATCTAAAAAGTAGAATGAGAAAGAGTATTTCTTACCTTTTAAACTGCTACCAACTGTAACAGCTAAGCAACTGCCATTAGCAGGCATGTTTACAGCATTTTTCATGTGATTCCTTCAATGTCTTTCTCAGTGGCCAGTTCATAAGGTCATATGACATGGCAACACTCACATTTCCTTCATGAAGTCCTCTTTCTCACAGTAAGGTGCTTAGGAGGTGTCTTAAAGTATCCAGTCAATCCTAGAAAACTGTTTCTATATCACTACATTGAAGCAAAACAAAATAAAATATAATCATCAAATCTATACCTTATGACAGACCTAGACCCTTTAGCTTGTGTCATTTCATTTTGACCTTCACTATTCTGTGAGATAGATATTAATAGCCCTATTTTATGAAATATGAAGCTGAGGAGTCATGACTTGCTGAAGGTTAGAGAGCTGGTCCATCAGCTTGGCTGTATTGATCCCAGATCATTAAGGCCAGAGCTTTCTATATTTTCCACGGCAGCCATCCTAATGAACTTCTCAGGTGTTCCATTCTCACAATATACGCTTACATTCTGTATCAATGAAGATTCTGAAGTAAGTTTTCCCAAGAGTCAAAAACAAATTAAAGACTGATTTTACAAATGACAACATTCATGCTATGAAAAACAAAATAGCTAGGCTGTAAGTATGAGAGACTATTTCTTTCGAAAGACTGCAGTCTCCACACACAGATAAATGATTAGTCTTCCCTGATTTGTATGCAGCTGGTAGCTTGTCTGAACCCTTCAGGTTATGACCATGACACCAGGATACTTTTGATTTTCTTCTTAATTGAAAATCACATGGTAACGATGGGCAAGTTTTGTGTAGCACAATCTCATCATCTCACAGGGGCAATCAATGACTTCGAAGCTGTCTGGCACTAATAGAAGTGCACTCAAATAGCTTTCAAGAGAACACAGTCACTGCCTTCTCTTTTCTAATTTCTCAGCACAATAGTTTGGAGCAATGGGTGTAAATGTGTGTGACTAAAGGAGATGTGAATTTTTATCTTGGTTTTGTTTATTACTTTCTAACTAAGTTACCTTGGGCAAGTCACTTAACCTCTCTGGGTCTCAATTATCTCACATGTAAGACCTGGAGATAATAATACTTGGCCTGTTAACCTCACAGGACACTTAGGAGAATCGATTGACATAAAATGGAACACAAAGTGTTATGTAAATGCAAAGGGCAGGCAAGGAAACCTTGAGATTTTCAATCAAGAACCTGAGTTTTACTCTCCTATCTTATTTTTTTTTATTCTACTTAACATTCTACAGTGAGAGAGTGAGAATTTTTATAAGAATTATTTTAAAAATTCATAAAGTTTTACAGCAAGGTTTTTATTTTCCCCAATGTGTGGTAAGTTCTTGATATATTTTGGATTATTTGGGTTTTGATTTCACTAGTTATACATACTCCTGAAGAAAATTTTAGAATCATATGTAAAATAGTGAAATTACCCATGAAAATTTCCACAGATAATATTTTAATTTATTCATTTTCATTCTATTTCTCTGCATATATATTTACAACTAAATGTAAATTATTAGTATAAAATTAGATTCATTGTTTAGAAATTTATTTTTTCACTTATCAAGAGCTTTATGAAGGTCATTAGTCTGTGGAAACATGAAATATTTTAAATGAAAACTCAATATTTCATTGAATAAATGTAATGTTTAATTTTGAATAAACATTTAGGTTTCTTTCAAATTTATACAGCTATAAATAATTATATGAAAACTATATATATATATATAGATTGCTGCTGTGTTTTGGGGTATTGTTTTTATGAATAGTGCTTAGAAGTAAGATTTCCAAGTTGAACACTTTGAATATTTTTAAGGCAAACAGATGAAAAAGTTGCTTTTATAAAACTGTTGATTTATGCTCCCATATGCTGTGAATGAATTTTACTATCTTAATCACTCCACCAGAATCAAAACTCCTATCACACTCACACACACACACACACACACACACACACACACAGCAGAGCACAAAACAATACATGGCATCTATAAAGATGATAAATACACATCAGTTTGTATCAAATATCAGATTGGTAATAAACACTTTTATGTGGCTAGCGACATGTTCCAATAACCTGTGATAATTATACTTAAGGGACTAAGAACATGCATTTTTTTTCATTGATTATTAACTTGAGATAGATTCTTGAAAGTAAATTTGTGGTCAAAATTTATGAACAAGTAAAAAAAACTTTAAATACATTCTCAAATTCTTTCCATAATGATTATGTGGTTTAGGGCCCCAGAAACAATATTTTTTATTCATTCATTCATTTAACAAACACATACTACTGAGCAATTTTCTAGGTATTAGGAATGCAACAATAAACAAAACAGTTAGAAATTGTAGACTTTGTGAAGCTCATGCTATAGTTGGGAGGAAAGAGAATAAATAGAATCAATAAGTAAGATATATAGATGCTAGGGAGAAGAAGCAAAGATGTGAGAAAGAGAGTAATGAAGTTGGAACTAACAATCCTAGATTGAGTGATCAGTGAAAGGCTATGAGAAAGCGACATTGGAATAAAATTTTCACTGTGCTACTGATAAGTTAGATAAGAAGATCAAGAATTGGCCAGTAAACTTAGCAATGCAGTGGTCCTTATTGACCTTGATAAAATCAATTTCAGTATGCTTATGGGAGTCAGAGCGTGGACCTAAGAATAAAGGGTTCATAGAGGTCACTAGATCTGCAACTACTTAAGTACTTAAACTAATGTGGGAAAAGACACCAAATCCCAATCAGGAGACAAGAGAGTGGGCTAGAATCAAAGCCTTAGTTTAGAATAAACTTTATTTGGCGGAATGTTCTCTGTATCATATACCCAGTATAATATTGTCAGACTGGTATTTTACTTTAAAATACTTAAATACGGTCTTACACTGGGGAGGAAGAGGAGGGTTACTTATCTTTGGAAGTATCCTCACTCAGAATCTGCACTTAGGGGTAGTTATACAAGTACTTCAAATTCAATAAAATCTACCCTCACGACATCTATTAATTAGCAAGATAAGTTAGTAATAATTTTTATTGATAAAATGAATGTGATCAGGATATGCAATTAGCTAGAAAGATTTTGCAACACCTCCTTGCACCAATAAATATATAAGAAACTCCGTCATCCTAGCAGCCTATTTGAAGTAGGTTAGGAGCTCCATTTAGGCCTGTACATCCTTGCTCCACAGAGGACTCTTACTCTGATACCAGACTAGAAAGTTAACTGAGCTTGCCTTCGGACAACATGGATACACCTCGAGATAATCATGCTAAGTGAAATAAGCCAGACAGAAAATGGTGAAAACCACATGATATCACTTACATGTGGGATATAAATCTAAAAGCAACAAATGAGCAGGACAAACAAACAGAGATTCATGGACATGGACTATAGGCTAGTGGTTATCAGAGGACTATAGACTAGTGGTTACTTGTGGGGTGGGGGAGGAGAAGGTAGATAGATGGAGTAAAGGGGGTCAAATATATGGTAGCTAAAGGAATCTGGACTTTGGGTGGTAAACACACAATAGAATATATAGATGTCAAATGATAATGTATACCTGAAAATTATATAATTATATTAACCAATGTTACCCCAATAAACTTAATTAAAAAAAAAAAAAAAGAATACTGTTAGATTCACCTAAGAGCAAAACTATCATATGATGTACTTTCCTAAAAGCCTAAGGGTTTCCTATACTCTTCTCCCTAAACTTCTGTTTCAACCTCATGCCTGGAGGGCTGGAGATACTTGAGAGCAGGAAAAAGTGAAGTTTAGAGTGCTTCTTCAATCTTCAAAATGTTCATGGCAGCCGCACCATCTTCCAAGAGGTTCAGATGCCATCTTGTGATGAATGAGATAACTCAGATGTCATAGAAGCCTCATGACTTTTGAAAAGAATCTGAATTAAGCCTTGCTATGCGTATATAAGCTTTTCTATGTGAATTCCTAGGAAATCACTTCTTGGATATGTGAGAATGTGGAAATCAAGAAGATGGTTGACCACCTGACCAGCCTGTGCAGCTTCCCAGTATGACTAGCCCATGACAGTTTCACTGTCATGAAATGCAAGGAGTTTCCAGTTTAGACCTTCTCAGCAGGGTTGCTTTAGCTCTTTGCCTAGAGGCCTTTCCTTGAGGTTCTGCCAACCGTAGAAAGTTTCTTGGCCATTCTCCGAGACTCTTTCAACTAAGAATTAAGTGGAAAGAGTAAAGATTCTCTATTTCTGCAAACAGCTTAAGCTCAATGTTTTTCTTTATTTTATTTTATATCTAGCTATTTCTGAAAGAACTGCTTTATATTCAGATATTGATTTTTGCCCATAAACATGTGGGTGGATTTTCCTAGGTGTCTCTTATCATAAATCTGATTGCTATTAAAATATTCTAGGAAAATTTATCTGCAGAGTCCCCGGATAAATTTCCAGTATCTATAACAGTCATTTGTCTCTTGCTCCTAGTACATGAATATCTGACTCTGTAAAGATGAATTTATTCTTAAATATTTGAACTATTCTGAAAGTAATTAGAAATAGAGACATTGGAATCAGGCAGAAGTGGGTTCTACTAATTCTACCATTTTCAGGCTGTATAATCATGAGCATATGATTTAATCTTTGAAGCTCATTCCCATCATTTGTAAGATAGATATGATAAAATTTTTCTTGCAGTGTTATCATGAGAATTAAATAGAAAGTATGTGTAAAGTGTTTTGTGGAATGCTTGTCACATAATATGTACTGGATAAATGGTACTTAATATTGCTACTAGAGAAGCAACATTTCTTTGTTGGCATTAAGCATATAAAAACTCCAATTCTCAGAATGCATCCTTGGGTACTTCCAGTGTCTACTTCTTATAACTAATTTTCCATACATGATTTAACTATATCTCTTACCCATGACTAAAATGCATTACTTGGAAAGGTGTGAATGATCAGTCAGATAGCAAAAAAATTTCTCCATATTTCTCAGAAAGCTACTTGCTTGGAGTAAGAAGATGGCTTTACTTCTAGTTAGTAAATTGATTTGATATTTTCGAAGCAATGGCCTATAGTAGGAGAAGATAGTACGCCACCCTCTTCATGTACAACCAGACTCTTAGTATCTAGGATATAGTAGTTTTTTCACATTTTAATCTTAGTAACCTATATTATTTTCATATTGTATATATTTTTATATTCTGGTGGGTTTTATTTTGTTGTGATTGTTTCTTTTGCATTTTTGTTTGTTTTGCATTGCTTTTTGTTAATTCAGAGTCTCAATAATGGTCTGATGACTTTCTTGTTGACTCAGAAGTCCATCGAGCATGCTTTAATGTCTTCGTATAAGAAAGTGATAAGAAATAATATCAAGCATATTATACATTGATGTAGAAATGCTATATAAGCATATACCCTCGAAATATTAATTTTTTAAAAAAGAGTTAACAAACAATTCATATGGACTCAACCTATTACTAAATTACCTTAATTGATTCCCCTTTCAGAAGATTCTGAAAGAACACTTAAATGTCAATTTGATAATGTGCTTCTAGCATGACCTCTGCCCCACTGAAATGCACCATTTTCACTCTTACATCTCAGATTATTCAATCATGTAGCATCTTAAGAGAAAGCATCACCGCAATTAGACTGATACACAACAGTAAGTACCTGCAAAGTACTCAGACATATTTCAATCATATATTGCTCTTGAAAGCCTGTGAGACTTCACAGAAAAGAGCTCTTCAAGTAAATGAACTAACAACTAACACATTCTCCCTAAGAAACTGAACGGAGCCCATACAAAACAGTTCAATACGCATCACTGAACACACTTGACAGTGGAAGAAAACTCAATCTATAAATCTTAAAGCTTTGCAAATCATTTTATTTCTTGATTTCTTCAGCATACATGTACTATGAACCAACTATTCACAAGGTCTTTCAGGGATACGAAAAGTAAGATACCTAGCCCAGGCTTCTAATGACCTTACCTTTGACTCAAAGAGATATCAAAAATACTCATATAAAAAAACATAGCTCAAAATATTGAATATATGTTAAATGAATGTTTGACTGAGACAAGGAGTTCAGTGAAAGACTATAGAAGAGATATTACCATTGGTTGACAGATGAAGAAAATCTTCAGAGAGAAGTTGAGGAACATTGTACAGGCAAATCACAAAACTGTGATACAAAAATTAACAAATATTCCCCAACAGACAAGGTCTGTTCAAAGTATAGAAGTAAGTATACAGTGAGTTCATGTGTCTAGTTATAGTGGAAATTTCACATGAAAGAATTACTCAGAGGAAAATTTTAACTACTTTGTGGAGAGTTTAAGTAAAATATAAGACAGATATGTGTGTGTGTGTGTGTGTGTGTGTGTGTGTATACACTTGCTATTTTCCGTTCAAATAGCAAATGTTTAGTATCTTAACAAAAATTCTTCTGCGTGTGTGTGCGTACACACACACACACACACACACCAGAATGAATGGCAGAATGTGAAGCAAAGGAGACATTTAGTCTTTTCTTCCTCTATTCAGATTTCTGAATCATACTGTCACAAATCCTGTATCCTCAATGAAACCTTTCCTTGACAGTTCAACTCATAGTCATTGCTTCCTTCCTTCCAAATTCTGTGTCGCTTGCTATCTCTATCCTCTATTTGGCAATTCTATTTGACTTTATTTTGCCCTTTGCCTTTTTATGAATATTATCTTCTTGAACAAATTTTAATATATCTCAAGAGCAGGTACCATGTCTCGTATTTTTTTATTCCTTATCCTCATTTTCATTTATTAATCTAATATTTCTGATATTAGTGCCTCTAGGTTATGAAAAATGTCACTTTATATTCTCTGGTGGAAAACAAGGAGAATAAAAACACCACAGCCTCACTAACTACTAAATAAAGTGAATTGAGGAATAAAAATATATGGTATATGGGTCTGTTTCCACTCCATATAAATGCTTTTAAAATAAGCATCCTTTCACTGTACTCCAACTTCTTTAGACTGAAAGATACAGACACATTTTAGTGCTGGCATTTGAATTTATTAAACCAGAGCTTTCTAATTACTTTGGTATGGGTCCAGGGGATTATTATATCACAATGTGGTGAATTTTCTTCTCAGATGACATCATCCTGAGTATTCAATGTCAAGGGGCTTTTAAAACACAGTAGTCATCTCAAGTTGCTAGGGCAGTTCTAGAAATTTTATCAAAACATTAGATTCCAGCATAAATTGGTTGGAATATCAGAAATTTCTGGAGCTAGCACTGACTAAAGATCTATAAAACAATTTCATGTTAATATCAATTATAGAAACATGTCATATTTGCTTTATTAGTATTCAAGTTTAGAGGACATATTAAATAAATTTATTTTTCTTTGATCCATTATGATCTATTGTGTAATAAAAACAGAAATCAGGTAGATGAAGACCAAAATATCTTTATTAAAAAAATTTCTTAAATAAACATTTAGATATTTTTTTAATATTTCTTAAATAAAACTTAAGCACAAAATTAAAAGGAATAATACAATAAACTTCCATATCCTATCATCTAGCTTCAATAGTCATCAATTCTTAGCTCCATTTGTTTCATCTATATCTCCTCAACTACTTTCCCATCCCTTACTGGATTATTTTGAAGTAAATTCCAGACTTAACATCACTCCATCAGTAAATATTTAAGTATATATCAATAAAATATAAGGAATATTTTAATATAACCATTGTATCATAATCATACCTAAAGAAAAAATTAACAATAATTCCTTAATATCTGTGGTGGGAAACCTTCTAAGATGACTTCCAAAGGTCCTCACTTCCTCATATCCAAGCCTTTATTGTTATCTCTCCCTTTGAGTGTGAGCTGAATCTATTAATGAATAGAATATGGCAAAAGTGATAGGATATGACTGAAATTAGGTTACAATGACTCTGCAGATTTTATCTTGCTAATCTCTCTTATCATCTCTTGTTCTCTCAAATTCTTCCCCCTCCCCAGTGTGTGTGTGTGTGTGTGTGTGTGTGTGTGTGTGTGTGTGTCTTTCTAAACCCTCATCTATAGGACACAAGCTTCCTTGTGGTGAATAGTCCTGTGGAGAGGTCTGGGTAGCAAGGAACTGATGACTCTGGCCACCAGCCAGATAGGAGGCTGAGGCGTGCCAGTGGCCGCATGAGTAAACTTGGAAGCAAATCCTCCCCCCAATCAAACCTTGAGATA
This sequence comes from Eidolon dupreanum, assembly GCA_028627145.1. Lineage (NCBI taxonomy): Eukaryota > Metazoa > Chordata > Mammalia > Chiroptera > Pteropodidae > Eidolon > Eidolon dupreanum. The sequence goes on along the minus strand of CM053514.1, from coordinate 20,259,937 downwards.
ATTTAAGCCTCAGAGAACACCTTGATTAGAGCTTTATGACAGACCTTGGGGAAGAGGCACCCAGATAAGTCATGCCCAGATCCTGAACCACAGAAACTGTGAGATAATAAATGTTTGTTATTTTAAGCCACTAAAATCCAGGGTAATTTGTGATATGGCCATAAATAACTAATACTATGTTATTAAATATTCAGTCAGTGCTAAATTTTCTCATTATCTTATATATAATTTTTATTGTTGGTTTGTTAGAATCAGGATCCAGACAATATCCTCACATTGCATTTAGTCATGTCATTTAAGTCTTCTTTTCATTAGATTCTTCTTCCCACATTTTCTTTTCTTTGCCATTTTTCATTTTTTGTCACTGATGAAGCTGATATAAGTTAGCCAGCTCTTTCTGTTAACCCAGTCCAGACCCAAAAACACCTTGGAAAAAAGTTTAGATATCCTGAGCAAGTACACTTTCCAAGAGTCATATGTCAAACTGGTCTGGCATAGATGTAGCAGAGAAAGAACAATACTCCCAATAAATGAAAAATAAATTATCAATCATAGTAAGTCAACTTTAGATTGAAATGAAATATGAGGGCTACACAATTTAATGTTTAATTTCTTTTTAACAAAATTGCTACAGTGATTACTTAAAAATTACGTCTTGTTCTTACTACTCTTGAATAGATGAAGCTTCAATTAAAGAATGGTTCTCACTGTAGTTTCAAGAGGAAGACTTATTTTTCAACATTTAACAGACAGAAAATGTGCCTGCCCTTGATGAATTTATAATTTACTGGGAAAGTTAATCAAATGATCACCCACTTGCATATGCACATGCACATACACACGCACGTGCACAAGTGTGAGATACATGAATGTGAAGTTTCTGAAATGCTTTGAAAGAAAAAGTGGGCTGCTGTGAAAACAACAAAAATCTAATCCGAGAACGTAGAAAAGGCTTCCCTAAAACAAAGAATTATGGAACTTACATGATAAAAGTGAAGATACTATAATGATCATATTGTAGATTTTAGTTTTTATCTTAAGATTAATGACAAGATATTAAAGATTTTTAAGCAAGAGAAAGTTGTGAAAGGACATGGATTTCAAAGAGAATGAAGAGTTTGGAAAGAACAAGTCTGGATGCACTTGTCTCAACATCTCTGTCTTTGTCATTATTGCTCTGATTTCAGTCTTCACTAAATGACACTTTCAACACTTTAGCCATTCAGTTCCTAGACTCTCTACTTCAGTGATCTTCTCATCCACTCTACCTCAACAACCACTGGTCTTACTTTGGACCCTCCCTAATTTCAGTTTTAAGCATCTCACACTCTCTGACCATCACCTCCTAACCTTTCCAACTCATTTCCTTCATTAACTGCTTTAGTTTCATTTTGCTGTTATAACTAATTACCACAAACTTGATGGCTTAAAATAACACAAGTTTATTATCTTTTTTCTATTTAATAATATTTTCACAATTCAAAATAAAATGCCTCTGACTAGCTAAAATCAAAATGTCAGCAGGGCCCTCTCCATACTTAACTATCAGCAAAATTTGGAGTAGTTGATTACTTCCTTCTTGTTGAAACTCTTTATTTGACTTTCAGGACACCACTTTCTCTCAGGAGCCTTCTCTTATTTATTGCTATGTCTTCATTTCTGAGCCCTCTTCATCTTTCTAATCTCAAACACTGATATTCTTAGGTATCTTCTCTATCTAATGTCACTATTCAAGAGATCTTATCTTGCTCATGATTTTAATTACCATTATATGTATGTTTACAGATACCACTATATTTCAAGTATAATGTGCTTCATTCTAGCTGTAGTATAGTGCAGTAGGTCAAAATCTTAAGCTCCAGATGCAAGTTCCTTGCATTCAAGGCCCCACTCAGCCATTTGGTAGCAATGTGGCTTTGAGCAGGCTAATTTTTTGTGTCTCACTCTCTTCATTTATAAAATGGGGTTAATAATAGTGAGCCCACAAAGATACTGTGAGAATTAAGTGACTGAATAAAACATAAAGTGCTTAGAACAGCACCTAGCATATCCATTCTTCCAGATGCTTAGGAAAAAAAAAAAACACTGGAAGTTATTTGTATTTCTTTCCCTTATACCTACAGCCAATCTTATCAGCAAATTTTCAGTTCTACCTTCAAAACACACCTGGAATCTTATAGCTTCTCACCCTTTCTATTAATAATACCTTAGTCTAAGTCTAAGTCATAATCTCAGGTGATTACCTCTTATCTTATTTATTTCATTATCCTAATAACTAGTCTTATGGATTCTTCTCACCCTTTTAAAGTTAGTTCTCAACACACAGCTAGAAAGACTATATTAAGTTGTAAGTAAAATTCTACACCTCATCTGCTCAAAACCTCTGATAGTCTTATAGTCACTCAGACTTCCAGCCAAAGCCCTCACAATGGCCTCAAGTCCACTGTGGTCCACCTTGATTTTTAACTTCTAATACTTATGCCATCAATTACTCTACTCTGACCACAATGGTCTCCTTAGATACTCCAAGTGTCGTCCCACCTAAGAACTTTTGTATTGACCACCAAAGCCTCTTATTTGTAAGGCTACATACTTCTTTTACCCTACTTTATTCTTCTCTTTAGCACTTACCACTAGTTGGCATACTACATATTTATTTATCAGTTTTCACCTCTTTCAATTCAACCATCGACTTCATCAGGGGAAAGAATTCATTTTATCAGAAGTTGTATTTCCAATGCCTAAAACTGTCTGGCACATAGTAATCACCAAATGAATGAATTAATTAGTGCATCAATCAATTGGTTAGTCAATCAATGATTTTATGTCTTATATAACCAATTAAATAATATTGACATTCAATAAACTCAGGAAGATGCCAAAAAGAATGTTTAGATTAAAAATAGTTGATTTGGTCCTGGACATGTTGAGTTTTAATATTAAAGTGCCTTTGAGATACCTAGATGAGCACTAGAGCCCAGAAGAAAAACTGAGATGTAGAGATAAATGTTAGAGCCATCTAGAGATATAATCATTGAAACCATATAACGTAGATGAAATTCCCAAGGGAGAGAGTATACAGCGAGAATAGAGGAACATCTAATGGAAATTTGAAGAACTCCAACATAGAAGTGGAGCCAGGAAAGGAGAATTCTGTAGAAAGAGAAAAGAAAAGTTAAAGGAGAGAGATAAGGGGCTGTACAGAGTGAGATCAGGAGACTCTAAGTTATTTGTTTGAAGATTGCTGGGAGAAAAATGTTGTTAAAAGGAGTGATAGAGGCAATGCTGGAGAGGGCCAGGACCCAGAAGTTTATGTTAGGGAGTCCAGAGTGTAGAATGAGAGCCCTAAAGGCTCTGGATAAAACACATAATCACATTGAGCTAAATGGATTAAGGGTCAAGTTTCTGAGAAGCAGCATTTGTAATGACATCAAATAATGAAGGCTACTATCTTGGCTTTCAGCATTTTTTATCTTTGAATGCTCAATAAAAATATTTTGACAATGAACTTTTGTGCAGCTAACCATTAAAATCCTTCAGAAACATTGAGAGAAATTACTCAGAAGAATGTGTTTTGGTTGAATTATACAAAATTTAAAGAGCTTATTATCAGGATGTCTCAATTTTCCCATAGTGACTGAAATTTCTCTGTATTTAATAATCTAAAAGGAGTTATTTCACAAAATATGAATCAAATGAATGGCTAAATATATCACATTTGGTTTTTCTCCCACCAAATGACCTTAATGGCATTGGGAATAACTGTTAGGATTCTTCAGGCTTTCAGAAGTATAGTAGATTTTTAAACATTTTGTATCACACAAGAAATTTACATAGGAATATAAAAGGAAAATTAATCAGAGGACAGGGTCACCATTACCCATCAGGGATTAAAGATGACTTAGATATGCAAGAACAAGCAGGGCACATTGTTTATAATCAAAGCAGCACCAGAATATAAAGTGGCAAGTACCATTGACACAACCTTAAACCACTTGCAGCATTGATTCAATCCACAAACATTTTATTCAGCAAAATGATTGCTCAATCACTGTAGTTGTCTTTAAAATAAGCATCCTGGCCTTTAAAGTTTAGGCTTTATCCAATGAGCAAATAGAAGGGTTTTCCCACAGATACCTCTTTCACTAATTTTCTTGAGATATTATCTCATATCAACCTCTCAGATGGACTTTTTCTGATAACTCACATACAATTTCAATCCTTCCAACATTTTTCCACTTCAACTATTATTAATTTACATATTTACAGTCATTGTACCCTCCCACCCCAAATAGAATATGGTATCTTTAATAGCAGAAACTTTGTTTTATTTTATTTTGTCATGGCTATGACTCCAATGCCTGATATATAGTAGGGACTCAAGAAATATGTCTTTTTGTTTGAATTAATGAATGAAACACACTTATCTGAAGGAGAATCTATGGACAAATTAATTTTGTATTGCTTTTTACAGCTTCCTGAAGTTTATAACTATTCCAGAGAAATGACATAATATAAAGGAAAGATATGGAGAAAAGTCTTTGCAGATAAAGATTTCAGAGGCTTGACTATTCCTCCTAACTCTGCCATTTCCTACCTATGCAATTTGAGTAAATTCTTAATCTTTTATGCATCAAGTTTTTCATTTATAAGTGTAATCACTTTTCCTCCAGAAGATCAGCAGTAAAACCTGTCGATAAAGCAAAGCTAACTTCATTAGACTTAACTGCAGTAAACAAGACCATGATAAAAATCTTGATAATGTACCAGATCTCAAAAGTCAGAGAAGAGAGAACATTTTTAGCATTTTAAGGACTGGGCTGAGTAGTTTAAGAGCAGGTATTTCAGGGACTAAGATAGAGCAGAATTTATGACAAGATACTTTTGGATATTTTGGTCCATCGAGGTGATGGTCTCAAAAAGATTCTTGTTGAGTAAACTGATAGTCTTGATAAAAAAAAAAAAATACTGTTTTAGTTGGTTCACAGTTTTATCTTTTTAGGTTGAGTATTCTGGAATAAGTAACTAAGTTATGTTTTACTTGTTTTCAAAATTGGGAAAGTGAAGTATTCCTGTACTCAGTATTTTTTAACACAAGGACAAGAAATTATATTGGTTTCAGTTTTCAAATGTGAGGGTGACAATTTTTGCCCAGCTTGCAGGTGATAAGAATCAAATCAGATAATGTGTTTCAGAACTTACTGAAAGGCATGTTGCTATTATTATAAAGCTCAATACAATAAATACTTATTGAACTCTTATCTTGTACAAGAAATAGTATTAGTCCTTGGAAGTGATAGTGAAACAAAGAAGACATGGTTGTTATCTTCAGAGAGTTTACGGTTTGGTCAGATGGTTAAAACTAATAGAGCAAATAACTGAAGAAAAGTTAGAGCAAGATATGTGCACAAGAAAATTACAAATAAAAAGTACTACAAAAGTTAAAAAAGAAGACCTGTGTTTGCTAGTGATTAGTGATTTAAGAACAATTGTGGAAGAGGGGGCATTTGAGATAAGTTTGAAAGTGATGATTTTGCTAGTTGCATATGAATGCAGTGGAAATGAATTCAAGCCAGGCAGAAAGAACAGCCTGAACAAAAGAACATGACATGCGAATCGTTTGCACTGAAAAGTATGCTATGATCCAATAAGTTTTGGGAAAGTGGTCAAAACTAAACAAGTTTCTCTATTTCAGGCCATTGCAGTCTTTCATATGTGAAAGTCTTCCAAGGATACATAGTACGTACCCTTCCTGAATTTTGTAATCAAGGAACAACTATTTTCCTTATTTTAGAGTATCTCATGGACTGTTGCTACCAAACACTTTCTAGTTAATATTAGAATAGAGAGAGGTAAGAAAGTTGTGGTGGAGTGTGAGAAGGGACAAGGTAAGGAAAGGGCAAATAGTTCTGTTTTCCTAGAGTTAAAAACGTTCTTGGGGTCTAAAGTTGAAAAAATCTCGAGCACTGCAATGAAGAATATATATTTAATTCAGTAGCAATAGGGAAAACTATCAACACTATATGCAGAAATTATGATTGAACATTACTTTACATGGATCACTTTGTCAGCATTTTCTAAGATAGGCTAGGACAGAAAGAACAAAGGAATCAGGAGAGCAACCTTCACTGTTCCACAATATAAAGAAAAACTATGAAGAGACATATCTTGGTTCAGCGTGGGGTGGCAGTAATGATAAAAATGAGATTCAACAAACAATGAAGTAAAATCTATAGACTATGGCATATAACAGGATAGAAGAGGTCAAGAATAAGTCAAAATGGATACTAGGCTGTTGAGCTCGGTCTCTGGTAGAATCCTGGTGCCAGGGTGAACTAGGAAATCAGGACAATCTCTGGAGATAGATAGAAAAGTGAGTTAAAGCAATTTTTGACATAGTGAATTTCTTATTTTATTTCTTTTAAAAAGAATGCTTTGGGTACATAATGTTAACACTTCTATATGCATCTGTATAAGAATAACACTTTCAAGAAATTTTATTTTTTCCGGAATATAAAAGTTTCATGATTTTTAATTTTCTATAAGAAACCTAATGCTATTGAAACATATTTTATAAGTTAATAAAATATTCATTATACATTCCATTATGCAAAACACATCTCATAGTTATACCTCTGATGTGTTAGAAAGTATCTTTAAAATGTGTCAAAGCAAATACTTGTCATAATTTATCCAAACTAATTCTCTGTCTTTGAAAGGAAATGTTTAAATTGACAGAACCATATTTTTGCTTTGATAATTTACACTATGTAAATAACTAAGTATTAGACTGATTAAGAAAGAGAATAAGACTATAAGTTGAGAAAAAATAGCTTCTCAAGTGGGTGCTAAAGTCAATACTGTAAAGGAAGTTTTAAATTCTGCCCAAATTGCTTAGATGTTCTCCTCCAAATTGCCTTGCCTTAAAAATCATCCATTAATTCAGCCTAAAAAGTCTTCATTTCATTTACATAACACAAGCTTTGTCACAGTATGAAGTTACCTAAAATAGTTATTATGTCTTTGGGCAAAAATAGGCAGACGGCATTGGCGAGAAAAGCTTGAGAGTGCTTAGATCTCCTACAGAGACAGAGATTATATGTCTGGTTTCCTAACTACCAGAAGCAAGATTGTATTAAAACTATGCCATTGAAAGACTCCCAAATGTAGCTATCAGGGATTCTTGCTTCCTAAGTGTACCTAATTCTCAGGGGGAAAGAAGGAAGGGAAATAGGGAATTATAATTTATTTTCTTTATTCATTATCGAGAAGGCAACCTTGTTGAATAAATGGCACAAGGAAATGAAATACTCTTTGCATGGTTGTGATTTGGGCTGTTTTCTGTGACCTTGGGAAAAGTTTTCTGTTTCAACATAACCATTTATAAAAATCTCAGTCACTTAGCTTTGAGGTTTTATTTAATTAGTAAAGTAATCTGAGGTGTGTACTAGACAAGTACTAGACAAGCATAGTGTATTTTTCTTTTTTAAGTCCATTTTGAAACCACAGTGAAGCAGTGTTAGAAGATCTATGCATTCTGCTAATCAACAGGAAGATGAACTACCTGTAGATTAATTTAGGGCAGAGAATACAGAAGAGAAGAGAGGACACTCTGGAAAGGATTTAAAGATCTATGCCTTTACGAAGGACACAGGAACAGAGAGTAAATGAAGAGAACATAAAGATAAAGTGGTTATGGATAAAATGACCAGTTCCTGAAAGGAATAGGTAAAGTACAGAGGGTGAGGCGGGGGTGGTAGGGCAATAAAATTATTCTGTATGCAACTATAATAATGAATACAAGACATAATGCACTTGTTAAAACCCAGAGAACTTAATACCACAAATGGTGAAACTTGATGTATGCAAATATTTGTTAAACATTCATTTAGAAGATCAGGTATCTCAGGAAGGAATGTAGACTGACAAGGGAGTCTAACTCTAATGCAAATGTATGAAACAACCTCACTGAAGAGGACAGGGAGAAAGAAGTAGTGATCTAAGTAACTTTGGAAAGAAGTGGAATCTGTAAGACTAAAGACAAAAGAAAATGCACATAAGTACTGTAGTCAGTTAATAATGCTCTTTCCAATGAGATTACTGGTTAACAATTCTCATTCTATTATACATTTAAACTAAAATGAACAATTAAGTAAAGTTTCTCACTATCTGAATATGAGTTTACAGATAGATAAACAAGAGTAAGAGGCTTAGAATGACCCATGTGGTCATAGATTAGAGTTGAAGACATCAGTATGAATTCAGATTGGACTTAATATAGATACAGGTGGTTATCTCTATAAATATTTACACACACACACACACACACACACACACACATACATATATACATGGATTAATATAAGAACATATATATTTTTTATTCTGTCATCTTGAGAAAACCTTAAAAAAAACAACACCCCAATAGTGATGAGCTCACCTAACCTTGGTCTTGGTCTCTGATACCATTCTCCAATAAAGTAACCAGTATACTGGAAAAAATGACTAATTCTAGGACAAAAGCAGGAAAGACATAAGATAAACTGTGTGTATCTTATAGTGCCAGACTAATGAAGTGCTCAAACACACACACACACATACACACATGCACAAAATGAAAGAGTACGTTAAAGAAATATAGCAGCTAACTAAAAGCTTCCAATGGCCAAATCTGAAACATTTTGATCAACAAATCAAATTAATTAGAATTATATTGCATGCCAAAGTATAAAATATTTACGAGCCAATACTGTTAGAAAGAAAGAAAGAAAGAAAGAAAGAAAGAAAGAGACATAAATATTCATATAAAAGAATTCCAAATAGTCAATGCAGATAGTCTGCCCTCAAGCAGCATTTCATGATCTCTTTAACATAAGCAGAGAAGAAATCCAATAAACTTTGTTGAACTTTAGTTTGAAATTGTGAGAGATAGAGGTCTGAGTAATATGTTTATTAAAAGGAGGTATTCTGTGTGTCATTTATAAAAATAGTTCTCAATCACTCAACTATTCACTTATCTTATCATATGATGGAATAGAATTTAAAAACACTGACAAATTCTTTGTCTTCAGTTAAAATTTGTGCTGAGATCAAGCCCATCACTTCCAGAAAGGGGCCCATAGCCAAATCAGAGAATGGAAAGCTAGTTTATTGGCTTTTCAGTTTCTAAGTAGTCTTTCGAAATTCATAGAAGAAATAATAACTTAGCCAGAAATTTTTAATCTTAAAAATAAGACTTCCATTTCAAAACTTTGATTTGGGATACCAAATGCATATTTCTGAAGGAAAAAGGGTATAAAGTTCAGTACATAAATAGAGGATTAGAAAAAGGCAATTGTGTTAATGTAGGTTCATCAGTTATAACAAATGTACCACTCTGGCGAAGGATATTATAACAAAGGAGGTTATATATGTGTGGGGCATATAGGAAATTGCTCTAAAAAAATTTGTAAAACAAAACAAAAAAAAATGACTGGACGAAAGTTCATGCTAATCCACTCGGAGTTTGATCAGGTCTGGGAAAGGAAGAGGATCTGAAAGAAGAGAAAAGAATTTCTGGAAAGATGTCACTGCTCTCTAACCCCTAATATTAATTGCTACTGGAGTAAGGGTGGGGGTGGGGCAGACATGGGATCCATGATAGAACACACAGGGGACTTTTCTATCTGGGTCCGTGAGTGATAGAAGAAAATGTTTCGACAAATAAAACCGAAGAAGATCTTCAAGTCTTCTGCCAACCGTGGAGAATTGAAGGAGCATCTGGAAGTATTTCTTACTGTCTAGAGATGTTATAAAAGAGACAGAGGGTAGGGCATCTTCCAGGCATAAAAGCATCCATCTGCCAAGACTGATGACTAGGGAGGTGGTGACATTGGTCAGCCTAAGAAAACCACATAGTCTAAATGGGATTGTTTGAGAAAAGAAAAGCTATGTGGTTCACAGGAATAACGAGAAGACCAAAAAGTTGTCTCCAGAATTACATTGTGAACATTACGAATAGGGAAAACTTTTAGCATAGTGCTATACACCAGGCAAATAGTGACCAATCAATAATCAGGGAATAATCACAAACTACATAATGTATGTTCTTAATCTCTAGAGGGTATATTTGATGTGATTGCTTAGAAGTTCTGTGAAAATCACATTAGTATCATGGGGAAAATTGTCCCCTACACCTCTGGTATAAAATACAACTCAACCCTAACTCTGTACTCTAGCTGTTCCCTGAATGCATCCAACATGATCCTACTTTAGGGACTAGATACTTGTTAATTATCCAGCCTGAAACATTCTTATTCCAGGTATCTGCAAGGCTCTGTTCCCACAGAATTAGGTCTCTGATCCAATGTCACCTTATCACAGATGCTTTATCAAACAAGCTGATCTAAAAAGTAAACACAAATGTACAGGCACTCACATGCACACACACAGACACACACACACATATACATATTCACACACTTGCAAACATTCCTCATTCTCTTTATTCTGCTTTGTTTTCCTCTATAGCTCTCATTATTATCTGATATAGCATATATTTATTTGTTTATTATCTGTCTCCTGACATTACGGTGTAAGCTCTGAAAGAGGAAATTTTTCTGATCTGCACAAAACTATAGTCTCAATTTCTCTAACAGCACCTGGCACGTAGCATTTAATATGTATTTGGTCAATGAAGGAATAAAATTTCCAAGAGACAGTCAAAATTTTCTGTATTAGAACTTAATTGTATAAATTATTTCTTGAAGTAAGTCTCATATCAGCTGGAGCTTTCTAATATTTTTCATTATACAGAATTTTATTGTTAGTGCTTTTGTTTTAATGGAATGTGACTTGTTGTAGAATGATCTTTTACATTAATTTTTTTCAGTACACCTGAAAATTGACCATCTGCTCATATCTGGGATAATTGTATTATTTTCTTCATATAGTTTTCTCATCAAATCCATGTTGTATAATAATAATTGCATTTTTTAAAAAGTATCTTTTAAATTTAGGCTGCGAATAAAACAGGTACAGGCCAAACTTGGTTAAAGCCAAAAGACAAAAAAAGTTAACAAATATAAACCCTATTGTTCCCTAAACCAATTGGTATATGTAATTTATCTACCTACTGGAAATCTTAGCCTCCATCTCTGGAAGACATTACCTGTACTATCAAAGAAGTTTATTTCTTGTGCATGCCCATCAGAGCACACAGACTCTGTCTGAGGCTGCTCATCATTCTCATAATTAGTTCTCTTGATTGTTTTTGGTGGCACACCATCTGCACACCTGAAAACAAGTTTTTCCTAGGCTCTGCTGTCCTTCATTAAACTCTATTTTAATTGGAGACTTAAAAAGCAGAGGAATTGCCCAACTCATTTAGCATACTCCTGTTTGACTTTGTAAGACATTCTCTCAAATGCTAGCTGATATATTTCCCTAGAGAAGCCAAAGTTTCTCAAACTAATGGTCTCAAGCAATGGGCTCTCTCTGTTTTTAAGCTCTGCCATAAATACCAGAAGTTAGTTCACATAACTTCTTTGAAATAAATGGGTGTAAAAGGTTCAGCTGAAAGCTGTTATAGTCAAGGAAAAGTTTAAGAATGTGGTATCATGGGGTTATTGTTTCTGAAAAAAATGGGAGATTCTTCTTAATTTAGACCAGACACATTAAGGCCCTCATTACATACCACCTAGATCCTGGAATGGTATGGAGAGAAACTACTTTTCAATATAATGCTGGGCTTATAGAAGGTAATGGAAAATGACAATCCTTTCCTCCAGTTCTAACAGTACAATGGAAATGAAACTATATTACTTTCAAGACTGAGTTATAAAATGACATGCCAATTCCTCCTTCTGTGCTTTTGGAGCCTTGAGTCTCAAGATGAAAAGTCCAACTAACCTCTGGCCACCAAGCTAGATAGGGGACATATTATCCCTCTGGTCAATCATTCCAGCTGAGCCCACTCTTTTAGTCATCCTTGCCAAAGCACAAGACATGTGACTGAAACCATCTTAGACTTTCCACAATAGCCCATCCAGTGATGTTACACAGAACCAAAGAACCTCTCATAGCAACACTTTCTCAAATCCTGACCTACTATATGTAGGTAGCTGAAACAGTAAGTCTTCACAAATTTTGAAGCACAAAAAATTATATAAGCCACATTCTCCGATCTTAGTGCAATTGAGTTTGAAGTTAGTATCAGAAGCTTAAAATGAACAATTCTCTTATTTTAGAAAGTTAATACTAAATAATTTATGGAGAAAAGAAAAAAAATCAAGGTGAAAATTTTAAAAATGCTTACTATATTGGTTAATTAAAATTTTACATATGAAATATTGTAGGATAACCAAAAAGTGATAATTTGAGGCAATGTGCCGATTGTATAGCCATAAGTATTTACATTAGAAAAGAAGAAAAAAAATAAAGGTCGAAACAAGTTAGCTAAGTATATAATTTAAGAATTAACAAAGAAACATTAGAATAAAACCAAAGGCATCCTACTCTTAGCTCAAAACTTCTAGGTATTTAGATTTAATTACCTAACCTATATAATTCTTATTCCATGATTCGGGATTAATCATCTTCAACTAATCCTTTCATTATCTTCACAAAGTCCTGAATTAAAGATTTGCTTTAGGTTACTAAAGCTGGTTAATTAGGCCAGTTGGACCAAAGTAACCATTGAGCTAAGGTTCAGTCCAGTTTAGAAGCTCTCTTGTAGAATATATACAAAATATTGCTGTCTGGATAATATTTACTTAAATGATGACTTTTTATATTTACCACTTCCTTCTTATTTTCCTCCTCATTGCAGTTATCTTCTGATCCTTCAGGTCTGTCCAAAAATGTGTACTTTTTTTTTTTTAATGTTGATATTCTAATATATGACACCAAAACTTACCTAATAAATTCTTGCTGATTCATAGAGAAGATACAAATGTAAAGGATGATGTTATTCTCTAACAGTTTTATACATTGTCTTCAATAAATATTAACAAATCCATAAATACTACAAGCCAATAAGCTTTACCATATTCTTAATTATCCTCACTATTTTCCAGAGTAAAAATTCATTTTTTTTTTTTTTTACCACAGCAGTACACCTTTTTTCTGTGTTGAGAGTGTTTTACCCAAGCAAATAACTCAGTACATTTGTCTCTTTGGTATTACCTATAAACAACGCTATCTATGCCTTCTTAAATTCTTCTTCATTCTTCCCACATGAAAACTTAATTTCCTTCAATTACAAAATAAGCTCGAGATATGATCTCCATCTGATAGCAATCCTGCTTTAATAAATGCTAGGTAAAGGTGAGAAAGTGAATCAGAAATGCAGCATAATAATTGTCAAGAGCTTCCTTTGGTAGATGTTATACTGAGAAATAATTTTCATTATTGGTATTATTTGTATGTTAAAAGATGACCAGATACTGATAATTTTAAACTAAACTTCCCATCTCATTGACAAGTCAGAAATAAATGTCAGGAACATATTCAGTGATTATTTTACTCTTGTCCCAAAAGATTCTTATCCCCATCAGTTGAAATAATCTGATTGCTGCCTTGATCAGCACTTATTTCTTGCTTCTTAATCAATTCATAATAATGATATTGATGACTATTGAGCACATACTACATGCTAAGTATTGCTCTAAGAGTTTTATGTGTATATTCACTCTTTTACTTCTCATGGTATCACTATGTTGTGGGTGCTATTTTCATTCCCAGTTTTGAAACTGAGGCACCGAAAGTTTAAGTAACTTGTACAATGCTACAATTAATGAGTGATGGAGCCTGGTTTAAAATAAAGAGGCCAATTCTTCAAGTACCTTATTAGATCAAGATAAAAAGAGAAAGAAGAAAGTTTCAGAATTGTGTGCCAATGGCATGGTAAAAGAGGGTGCAAACATGGAAGGATGCTGGTTAGGAACACTTACATTCTTTGTTCTTTTCCTCTCCTTCTGTCTCCCCACATTCGCCCTGCTTCCTTGCCATCTTATTTGGTTCTATTGATGAAAGAGCAGCCAATGCCTCCTCTTGAAATGGAATCTAACATTCAGACAATCTCAACAACAAAGAGACTCATGTAGAAGTCATGCATCCAAAGTCCTCCTTGTCATTTTTCACGAGAATGAGTGTTTCTGCTTACCATTCAATCATAGATTTTGCAATGTTGAGTTAGACACCAGGAGAAAAAAAAAAAAAAGGCATAATTTTTACCAGCAGTAAGTCACAAAACAACTGGTTACCCACAGCACGTAGGCAGGGGGAAAACAACTAGAAATGTTTTCAAAACAATGCATAAATGAATACAAATGAACACATGTTAAGAAAGCAAAACCACACAAAGGCAATGTCAGACGAATTTCTCATCATAATGAAATACCATCACAAAAGGAAGGTTTCCTGCATAGTGAATTAGAACCAGGATTTAGAGGTGTGGCAGGAGAGGAGTAGGTAGCAGCAACAGGCTGCTCCTCTCCTGGCAGTCATGACAGGATTATCTCAGGTGTGAGATGCTCAATGGACTGCCTAATGTGTATAACTTCACAAGTGTTATGGGTACTATTTTCCTTTATGTCACAGTGCCTGAGCACTTCATTCATTACACATTGTCTATGGGATTAAAAACAAAGCTCTGCTTTCTGGCATGACAATTGTTGCAAACATGTTCCATTCCTAACATATACAAAATCTGAAGGATTCTTTCAAAGCAGAGAAATACAAGTGCCATTCATCTTCTGTCTTTGCTCTCCAAACTCCCTTGAAGAAAATTATTTCATTTTGTACTTTCTCATGGAGAAACCAAAAATCTAAGATTTAAGGGCCTTAGGGCTAGTAGTACAAACCCAGAGCTAGGACATTCGGCAAGAAGAAAATGAAAGTATGAGAAAGGAAGTAGAATTGATCATGAAAAGAGGCAGAAAAGAAGGTTTACATCGAAAGTTCAAGGCCAAATCCTATGAATCATACATGCCAAAATTTCTAAACTGTAAGAATTTTATAAACTTTATTTTCTTCTCAGATTCTTTACCTTTAAAAGTGTCATAGAAAGCGCAGTTCTTTTAGAGCCTCCCAGTTCTGCTCATCTTTCCACTGGACTTTTTGCAAAGTAAAAAACTGACAGAATGAGTGGTTTCAGCAGCTGCTGCTCTAGGCTTTGATTAGGGAAAAAGGGCCTGATTCCTGGCCTTTGGCCTTGAAGATTAGGTTATATGCAGCAGTTCTGACCTTCTATTTTGTAGCAGTGAGAAACCATATATTTTTTTATTCTCCTTTCTTGGTTGATTTTTGTCTAGTTCTGACATTTCAAGATGTGGTTCATGGGAAGATCTCAGTAACTAGTAGCTAAATCTCTACTAAAATCTGAATGAATAAATGGCCTAACTTTTCAGAAATATAGACTATAGACCTAATCTTCTTCTCCTTCTCCTTCTCCTTCTTCCCAATCACCCACTCCCCATTATCTAAATACACTGTGCTATTCCTAAATTACTGAGAAGTTACAGAATTTTTCAAGTGTGCCTGCAGAAGGTGTATAAGAAAAACAATGTCTTCTCATTTTTATAGCTTTGCAGGCAGAGTCAAGAAATCCTTGTTACACCAAAAGATTTACCCAACAACTGTCAATGGACTTAAGTCAGCTTTCCTATATCACCACATTCCTGTCATATGGGCTTTCTCAATAACTAAGCTAAGAAGACATAGATGACTGTCCTGAGAAAATACTTGAGTATCTTCTCACAAACACCAGTTACTACCCTGAATGTTACATGTAATTCTTTAGTACACAAAAGGGCATCACTCTTCATTCAGGAAATGACCTTTTCCTTATTTCTTGCCTAAGAGGTAAATGCTATATTTCTAAGGTTTGATGGGAAAACATAAATTATGGTTCCTTTTGAAATAGAAGGATAGAACTCAGAATTATGGCAGGACCCATCATTGCCTCAAGGATATATCTCACATAGCAAAATAGTTTGGATATCACTAAATCATTATTTAATGAGTGAATAAATAATAGCATTAGAAGACAAAGATAACAATTCTGGGTGATGAGTATTCTCTAGTTAATTTGACAGTCAAAGGATTAATTAAAATAGCCATCATCATATCAAAGGAATCAGTGACAATAGCTTCTGCTTAGCATAATTTGACTCTATATTCACTGCAAAATTAATAAAGACCTTGAAAATTACACACACACACACACAGTCCATGGAATTGTAACATAGAAAACTATCTTAGAAATCATCAATTATCTACTACCATCTTTAGATGAAATTAGAAGGACTATGCTTAGTCTTTCTTTGATAACTAAGATTTAACAAGAAAAATATTGGCTAAAGATAATATGGTAGGTTGTATTATTGTCAGTTATTCACTTCCTCTTTCACTGTAAAATAATTATTTATCTCTACTCCAATTGGATTGGACTTGCTTATATGACTTGCTTTGGTCAATGGGATGTAAATACATATGATGTATACCATGTTCAAGCAGAAAATTTAATTGTAAATTCATGGTTTGACATGGTCTGATTAAGAAAGTGATTGAAAATAATATATCTATAATAGTACTCATTATTGTTCCTGCTCAAGAACAATGAGTGGAAATGGCATACCCATTAAGAATTGTAGCTCCATAACACCACGCTTCGTCACATGTTGGTGAGGAGGCATGCTCCTCTGTGGGGCATATCAGATTCCAATGGATAGCCTGAGTGTCAAAAAGAATACCTTCTATTCACAAGATATGTGCCCCTAACTGGGGAGTGTAGGATATTACACTATTCTAAAACAAATATTGCTATTTTTCTTCCTATAGTAATCTTCTCTGGGGAAAAGGTATACATCTCCACAGTGTAAAATTCAGAAATGCCCAAGTGACTTGCTTCAGCCAATGAAATGTGAACAGAAGTGGCATGTGGCTCTTGCAGACATAACTTTTAACAGCCCGTTTGTGGTTCTCCTTGTCTCTTTTACCTACACTATAATACTTGGAATGCTCAAAACAGACGCTGCTCTGTCATCCCATGTTTGGAGTAAAGAAAATGTAAAGCAAAGTCAGAGATGACCCATAATAGACAGGTATTTCTTATATGAGTGAAAGATTTGTGACTTTAAGCACTAAGAATTGGGGTCCTTTGTTGCTGTAGCATAGTCAAACTTATTCTGATAAATACAAGGGAACATATTCTTTCTTGATAATCACTGATTTAATGGACTTTATGGCATCCAAGCACTCCTCTGTCTACATTATTTTTCCCAGTTGACTTCTTTAAAAAGGTGTTGAGCAACAGATAGTTCAAGATTATATTCTGACAAACACTACAGTGCATCTACCCCAAATGTTCATTTTAATGTTTATTTTAGTTTTAACAATTAGTCAATGTGGAGATAGGATTTATATCAAGGAGCCTAATAAAGATATTTGCCTGAAAAGAAGAAATAAGCCAAGCAAATAAAAAAGTAGGTAGTCCCTGAATAAAGAAGTGGGCAATAGATGATTGATAGATAGATGACAGAGAGAGAGAGAGAGAGAGAGAGAGAGAGAGAGAGAGAGAGATCCAGAATTCTTCTCCTAAATTAAGACCAGTCTAATTTTAACTTGGAAAGAGATTTAAGCTAGTATAACTGAGCATATTTTTTGACCAAAAATTTTGTTTTGTTTTAAATAAAGCACCCACTGCTTCAAGTAAAAAAAAAAAAATTCTCATTAGAAACTCAATATGAAATATCCCAATATAAAATTATTCCAAACATACTTCTAGACCACTATATGTGAGATTATTTATATCAGTTAAAATAAAACACCTACTGCTGATGATGACTTTGGTTTTAAAGTAGATGATCTAGGAGCTTTCTCTCTTCTAGGATTAAATAGCAGAGTCATTTTTTTGATAAAGGCCATTTCTAAATTATGATGCTAAAATCAAGCCATTTGTATTATTAGAGAATGCCTGACTAACTTTTTAGTCTTGAAAATGGAAATGCTTCCAGATGAACATAAAATCGAATTATTGAGGAAAAGATTAAAGAGACAAGAAAAGGAACAAAAATACATCTTCTTTTCAATCTTGGAATAATTTCTTTGGAAATTATTGTCTAAAACATAAAGAGGCCCTTGTAATTGAGATTATTTTGACTTAGGTGCTGTCTAAGGTCTATATTGAGTTAAATATAACCGCTTTCTAATCATGGAGTCAAAAACCAAAGAAAGGCCATTAAAATCTGTAATATTGCATTATATTATTACATCATTTTTGTATTATTCTTGGTTTTTCATACAAAAGAATACAGGTTTATTGGTGTCTCTAGTGGAAGTGATAGCCCTCCTTGAACTCGCTAGATTCCCATATCAAATATTGAGCCCAAAAGTATAAAATTATAATTTATCAAGCATACAGGTAACACATGTTTTAGATTGAACAACTTATATTTCAATGTGTTTATAATTTAGAGACAATAAGAGGTTGTTTGGGACACAGTGAGGCAGCATCCTACCCAAGAATTGGTAAAAGTAAACAAGTTAACAAGATTGGAACTCCTATTTCAGAGCTGCCTTTAAATACTCATGGTACAACAGGTCTTTCCTTGGTGGTATTTAGCTATTGATGACTGTACTTCACCATCATACTGCATATTTCTAAACATATTAATTTCAGTTTGACATTTGCTTTATGAACATTTGATTCTCAGAGTTAAGAAAACAGCTTAACTAGGAGAACAGATCTGCAAAATTAAAGGTTATTTATATAATCACTAACACAGCAATGTTTAAGAATTTTGGAACTGCTGTGAAATTTTAGGGTTATGATATCATGCCATACACTTTGAAAAATTAATTCAAATTAGTTTGGAAATGAGCACTTTTATATCCACTGAAAATTTTATTACCAATAGAAATATAAGGTTATAATCCAAGAAATAGTAGCACACAAAAAAGATATCTACAGGGGTTAAAATTGTGGGTTTTTTTTAAATATCTTCATTAAAGATATAAAGGTAATAATGAGCAGATTAATCAAATGCACAAATATTAAGACTAATAACAAAGTCATTAGAAAAGAATTATAGGTACTTAAATAACAAAATTGGATTAAGTTAAAATGGCAAATACCTGGAAAATAGATATAGATATTAGAGAAAGAGGGTAAAAGATGTAGAAAACAATAATATAAATAAATAAATTTACATTATGTAAAATCTCAATAGTATCTGGACAGAGGCTCTGTTATAGCTGAGAAGTTCAATGCATTCTATATCTAACAAGAAATCAGCTGTTTACACCATTGTACATTGTCCTGTATAAGGCAATGAAGATTGTTCAACAATTATTACATAGATGGAAAATAATATAAGGCAACTATAAACTATAGTTTGTTTGTTTTTTTTTTTTGATACTATGGCATCAAAACTAGTACACATGATCTTCTAGGTCTGGTTGAAAAAATACCAATTATTTAATACTTTAGAACAGGCAAATTATCCATGAATCTCCTATTCCATATGTTATACTCAATCTATAATTAATCCCCTCCCATTCAAATCACCCCCTTTGTGCTGAGTCTCAGGGCTTTTGTGGAAAGCAGGGCTATAAACTGTCTCTTCTTAACCTCCCAACTGAAAAGTATGGCTACATCAGATCCAAGGCCACAATTATCTAAGATATTCCCTCAAAATGATACATAGTTCATCTGCTTTCCTTATTATGCAGAGTCACTGTCTGTCTGATCAGAGACAAAATGAATCATTGGAGACACTGCTGTCAGTGTAGCATGGAGTAGAAGTTCATACACCCGATGTGGCCATAAAATGTCTCCTGGAGGGTCCTGAATGTGTCACCAGAACAGCATTTTTCTAAATTAGGAAATAAAGGTAAATTTCAAAATGTGTCAAGGAATGATCTTTTCTTTGAGCAGTTAAGAAATGACACATCCCATCAAGAGGACGGATGCCTTTCTGATCTTTAAAATCAGAGGATAGAGAAAGAAAAGCAAATCTAATCTCGGCCTGGGAGACGCCAATCTGAAAGATGATCAAATCATGTTCCAACCATTAATATAGGCAAAGTCAAGGGTAATAAGGGCAAAAGAGCAAACTTGCAATCTTTCCTGGATAAACCCTTTCCAGCTTTTCCTGATAACAGAAACAGACCTTCTAAAAAGGTTAATGTTAATGACATTCACCATTGAAGAATGAGCTCAGGTGCCCCCTCTGCCCATCCTCTTCCCTTTCGGATAATCATAATAGATAGCTATTCCCTGTGGTTGAACAATTGAGAAATTACTAAACAATTTGCAACAAACAGACATTTATAACATAGAAACACAAGAAAGGAAATGAAATGACATTGCAAAGGCATTCTACAGGAGGAATCTTGCAGTTTTCAGGTTGAAAGGTATGTTTTGGCACAACACACCAGAACTATATAGGTGATCTAATCTAAGATACATATTATCTTCCTTCAAAAACCTTCCATGAATGCTACTGCAATTTTGTAGTTTTCACAAACACATTCTGAAATATGTTAATAGCTAATATTTTCAATGCACTAAGGCCAAGTCAGTCATCGATTTATCATTCCTCAATAAAATACCAGGAAAAGTAAGTCTGTGAATAGTCATATTTCAAAGATCTACAAGAAAGTCAAAATGGCTCTATTATCACTCAGAGTTATTATGAATTTTTTTTGCTAGAGCTCCACATGACTTCTATAATTTTTTTCTGCCAGTTTTGCCTTTAGTCATGTGTCTCTTTTACTGGATTGTAACCATTTCTAAGTAACAGATTGTCTTTGAATTCTCAGTGTCTATCACAGTACCTAACATTTTGTAAATATTTAAAAAATATTTTCTGAATGAGTGAACTGGAAGAGTCATATGCTCTGGAACACATTCTCTCATCTTCTACTTCTCTATTAACCCTCTTATCTTTCCTGATGCCACAAACCACTCCAGCTATTGACTGCATTTCTCCTCCTTGTTACATCAAATATCTCCCCCCAAAAAAACTTATTTATAGTTCTTGTCACAACTTTGTCACCTCTCATTTAGTTTCCCACCCTCTCCAATTTGATTTCCTACCTACCATTGCAAAGTCACTTTTGATGAGGTCTTCAGTGGCTTCCACGTTGCAAATCCAGTGGATACTTCTTTGTTTTTACTCATAATTTTCATATGATTTTACACAGCTTAATAGTCCCTCCTTCTTGATTCACATTTATTTTTCAGAATTCTGTTCTTAGTCCTCTTCTCTATCAACATTCTTTCTCTCAATAATCTCATTTGCTTCCATTCCTTAAAATAAAATATCCACATTCTGATGACTTTCAAATATTTGTCATCACATACTTATAACCCTGAGTTCTTTCTAAGCTCTTTATTCACATAGCGAATGACTCTTCCAGTTCACTCATAACATCTCTTTTTAATGATAATATATTCAAAAAGATCTCTTGATTTCAACTTTGTTTCCTAACTAGTTTTTTCCATCACAGTAAATGATATCACTAGCCATCAAATTGCTCAAGGCAAAAACTACAGACTTAACCTTCACTCTTCTTTTTCCATAAAGTAACTTCATAAAATCCAAATGCAAACTGTCAATTCTAGCTCCAAAGTAACCCCAAATCAAGCCACATCACCTCATCTTCATTGCCATTACCCTAGTCCAAGTCACCACCATTATTAGAATATTTTTCTGTGATGACCTCTTAATTACAATAGTCTCCCTTCTTCTAATGTTGTTTCCTTCAAACCTAATTTATCTTCCATCCAGCAGCCAGCATCAACTTTTTAAAAGGACATCAAATTATATCATTTCTCTACTTAAAACCCTCAAAGCTTCTCCACAACAGCTGGTAAGGAGTTTGGATTTTCTTTTCAAACTGTTTTTGGGAAGTAGGAAGACTACTTACTATGTTTCTTAAATAAATAAATTACTTCATTTAAGTATCAAAATCGCTTTGTTAGATAACCGTATTATCAAATATTACACCAAAATGGAAAATCTAATTCTAAAATGAAACGTTAAAGAGATTAAAAAACTTTTCTAAGTTTGCCCACCTGATATAAACGTTGCTTTGCAGTTTTGTTGAAAGAATAAAAGAAAATAATGCTAGTGAAGGTGTTTTGTAAACTCAAGAACTAATGTGTGGATCTAAAAGGGGCTCATAGGAAATAGCAGCAGTAGCTTTCAGTGTTCATAGCTGTCATTCATTTATCAGACAAGTCCTGCAAGATCTTACCTTGGATTTCTACAACCCTGATGTAATCTACTACTTTTAACACTAGATGTTGTTTAAATGAATTATATTTCAAATAATAACTAATATTTAAGTGTACATGAATCTGAAGGTTTGGGAAAATGTTTGAATTCCTACAGTAAATAAATTATTTCTATAAAATTTTTAAACTCATAAGGAAATTTGAAAGTGCACTATACATTTAATTAATAACGCCACAGACCAAGATCAAAGTGGATTTATGTCCCTCTCAGATTCACTATGCTTTAGACTGCCTTCTTCTTGATTCTAGGCTCCTGATCTTCTTTTCTTTAAAAGGTTTCCTTTAGAAAACTTGTAATTGTAATTTCTTTCCCTGCCCCTTTGAGATGTAAATCTTTTAAAAGCACCTTTCTAGTTTTACTTCCAGGCTTGTCTTTCTCAAGGACTTGGGAACCATCTCTTTGAAATGTAATCATCAAAGGAGATAGCATCCCTATTTCCCAGTATCTGCAAACAGGTGGAAGCCTAACTTTCAAAGGCATCTTCCTCCAAGTTACAAAACTACCTCCTGTCATAAAGATGAAAAGCTAATTTTTCCTTTGGATAAAGCCAATTAGAAAACACAGGTAGTCTATGACTCAGCCCAAATGTCTTCCAGCATTCTTCCACTACCTCATCCAGCCCATAAAAAAACTCTAACCACTGTGTGTCAGTGAAACAGAGCTCAGATTTGTTCTGGTGTCTCTCCCCTACCGTAATAACTCTGAATAAAGTGTTTCTTGTTTGTTTAAGTTTGTCTGGTGCAACTTTTCTTTGGTACCACAAATCTTTTTAGAAAAGATTTCATAGCATAGGGGGATGTGATGTATATAAATAAAGCACAAACAGAGAGCACCTCACTTACCATAAAGGTAGCAACTCTAGAGTAAAATATAAATTGGTGAAGTCAAGTTTACAAATTACTATTTGAGATAAATGTTTCTGACTAAAGTAATTTTTGTTCCCACTCAAAGTGTCATTTTTGAAGGCAAGAAACAGACATGGAAGCTACCTATCTGAAAGCCTATATTTGTTGTTTGCAGAAATTCTAGTAACTTAAAAAATTAAAGAAAATACATCATTTGAGTTTAGAAGCATAATCAGAGATTTATAATTAACCAGTTCTACAAAAGGAATATATACCAGAGAGTTCAGCATCAACCATGCTAAATAGTGGGCCCTCACTCTATTTCCAATACTATAACACACCTATTTCCTTTTCCACTCTGGCAATTGAAAGAACAGTAGAAAGAAATTAAGTTACTTGTTATTGGAAAATACAAATGAAGAAAAAAAAATCAAGGAACCTGAATATAAGGCAACAGAGCATTCAGAAGATAAAGTAAGAAGGAGGAAAATCAATCTGAATGTCTAAAACCTAGATTCAAATTAACATCTCCAAGCTTGAAAAATATCTCTTTATATTTATACAATTTGAATATAAAGATGAACTGGAACATAAGTAAAATGTATTCATAACAAATTTGCCCTGTTCTCATTGCCCAGAGTAGCAAGAACCAATTTTAAATGATAGTTCATCAATAGGAGACTTCTGAAGAAGACAAGCCAACAAATTAAAATATAATCTAATTTCTTATAAACTAGAAAGATTAAATAAGATTTACATGTCCTAGAGAAAAAAATAATAATAAACTGGGAGTGTGGGTATAAGAGAAACAGGAAGATACAAAACACTTTCAAACTGTTCTCTACTGAATTGAGAAAAATAATCTTTCCAAAGATTATATGATTATAACATTTGCCCCAAACAGACCAACAGTTTTGAATGATAAAAGTAGTTTATATTACTAAGAATTTGAAAACCCAGACATATCAGGAAATAACTTGACAAAAAGAGTATATTGTCACAGGAATCAATTTTATATTTAAAAACACTATTTGAACTTAAAAAAAAAATCCAAGTGAAAGTTAATAGCTATAAAATCAAAATCATCTCTATTAACATACTAATACAATTTCAACTACTTTTACAATAGAACTTTTGACTATCAAAAAATAGAAATAAGAACCATAAAATACAAAACATCTAACCTATTAAATTTCTATGTGATTTGTACAGCATAACGCTGTTCAGATAAATATAATGAAATTTAATTATACAGTTGATTCAGTTCAATGTTTATCAAATTAATTATATGAAATAAAAAGTAGAAATAATCTAAATTTTTAAATCACGGAACTATTTATTCAATAGGTGTTAGATTAAGTCTTAAATGTCTCTCTATATAAATCCCATTTACCATGTCAAATTATTGTAAAGAATTTACAACACAGAAATCGCAAAATGTATTTCTAATGAATTTTAGATCCCAACAGACTTACTAATTCAACAAATAAATATGATCAAACGAAATAACATTACAAGCTTTGTCATTAAGGTATTCATAGTATTTCTCCACCATGGCATGATTTTAATTCAATGCAAGCTCTATAGCAGAAACAAAAAGCAGATTTGTCTTTTGCTTTTTCCTTGCCTAGGGCAATATATACCATTAGTCTCAATATTTAGTATCTTATTCATGTTTTCTCTTTTCCTAGCAGCATTTAGTATACCACCAGAAATCTCCCTACACATTCAATAGGAATTTTTTCTACTAAAGCGTCAATGAAAAAACACACTGAAACATGAAGACTCTGTATTAGACTCTGATCGCAGATAATGTGAAAGTTGACATAAGTGGATCTATTTTAAAATGGAGTCAGAGCAGCCATTCCAGAGTCTGTCTTGCTCCTTGACCTTTGCGCTGTTCGAACAGGGCCAGATTTTCTAACTGGGCCAAACCAACATTGTCCTACAAACAATTGTTCGTAAATCAGCAGGAGAGTGGACATTCTAACCACAAAAACTGATCATTATGAACTCTCTATCAGCGAACAAACATGTATAATTGAAGAACTCAATTATTCTAAAGGAATTTCTTCTTTTTGCGTAGTTATTCCTTTCCTTTTCTCATATAAACCCCTTGCCTTCACCCTGTAATTGAGACACTATTTGAGTTTCTGCCTGAATCTGTGCTCCCCAAATTGTAATTTTTTGATCTTAAATAAATACTTGTTGCCTCTCATCTCGGATTTTAAATTTTAGGTTAATCAGAAACCAAAAGAAATTAGACATTTTTCCTTAAGGAATATTTTTACCAGAATAAATTTCAGTCTTTGAAGAAGCAGAAAACAAATTCCATGACTTTTCATTTGTTTACATTACCATCCAGCTCCAGTTAAAAATCAAACACTGATATTCAATTAAAGTCAACATATCATACTATATTTAACCAGTACTTTTATTCTCTCACTAAAACTTTCGGTTTTTGATTTTTTATTTTTATAAAGTCCTGACCTACATAATGTTACACTTTATTTTTACCAATTTATAATCTTTTAAGTTTATGTGCATTTGTTGCTTATGAGGGAAAAACCTGCACTTCACTGTCTTAAAGTTTAAACTTCTAGAAATTGGAAGTTATATTTTTTATCATAACATAAATATATATGAATAAAATTTGAATGTAGGAAAATATCATTTTTTATATTTTGTTTTATTTAAAATATATACCTTATTTCCAAAATTGGTACTGAGAATGACACAATTTTGGATAAAAGCCTAGAAGTTACTTTGTCCAACCTATGCAATTAAAGACTCTTCCTCTAAAAATCTTGAAAATCCTCAGTTTTCTTTCTTAAAACTTTCCATTGAGAGAAATTTCACTCCAGTGTAATAAATATCGGTTTCTGGTTGGACAATTCTAATCACTAGGATTAATTGTTAGAAGCTCTTCTTGATACCCACCCCCAAAATATTATGACTATATCTAGCACTTACCACTCTTTTTCATGATGCAATCCTTCATCTATTTGAAGACATTTTTGATGTTCCTTCTTCATTCTATCTTCTTCTTGTAATTGAGAAAATTTGGTTTTTAAAAATTCATGTACAATTTTACATTTGTCTGTAAAGAAATGTATTTTAAACTGTAAGCAGGGACCATACTAAATAGGTCTTTAATGGAGGTAGACCTAAGTCAGAGAGGTCACTTGAGGTCACACTACAGAGAGCAAGACAGAGGCAGCAATTAGTCTAAAAAAGAAACTTTGTATACTTGGTCAAACTGCCTTAAATAAACTTTGATTTTTTTAAATTCATTCCCAAAGCAACTCCCCTATCCTGATAAATATAAAGATCCCCATTAGAGAAGGATTGTAGATATCAATATCTATATTTGGGCATCCCTAGACTAGAGGTATCAAAAATTCAATCCCGAATATTTTTGCTATAGGAGCCATTTTTTGAAAATCAAGCACCATGTCCAATCTCTGGTTACAGTATTCTTATTTTTCTTGTGGGGAGTGACCAACTCTATGTTTTTTCTAAGTACTTTGAAAGGAGCTGACTATAAAGGAATAGACCATCAGAGTATCTCATTTTCCTTGGCATAATGATTAAATTCAGCCTCGGGCATCTGAAACAGGTGGAGAGAGAATCTGAGGAAATTTGTTGGGATCATAGAGAAAGCTGCAACCTTTCCTCTCTGGACTTTAAGCAGGAAATATATAAAATCAGGGCTACATCAGCCATCCTGCTAATCATGAAAGTAAAAAACGAGGTGGTGTGACAGGCTGAATAATGCCCACTTCCCCAAAGATGCCCAGGTCTTAATCCCTAGAAGCTGTGAATATCAAAAGGGACCATGCATATGTGAATAAGTTAAAAATCTTAATGGGGAAGTTACCTCACATTATCAAGGTAGGCCCTAATTGTAATCACAAAGGTCTTTATAAGAGGGAAGTAAGAGAGTAAGTGAGGAGAAGGTGGCAATGTGATGATGAAAGCAGAGATAGGTGATGCAGCCAGGAACCAAGGAATGCTGACAGCTCCTAGAAGCTGAAAGAGGCAAACAAACAAACAAACAAACAAAACGATTCTCTTTTAGAGCATCCAGAAGGTTCTCCTAGCATCTTGATTTTAGTACCTTAAGACTTGTTTTAAACTTTTGACCCCTGGAACTGAAAGAGAATAAGTTCGTGTTGTTTTAAATGACTGAATTTGTGGTAATTTGTTATAGCAGCAATAGGAAACTAATGCACAATGAGAAACACTGAGTCCTGGTAATTTCCTTAATCCATGTATGACTAAAACCAACACTACCCCTAGAACTTTTTAAGTCACAGCAATTTGGGTTGAGTTTTTAACCAAAATTATTCTCATAAAGGAACCAAATTAGGCTTTAGCTGAGATTAGTTAAAATGATATCTTTTTGCCAAATTTCTACATGATCTTCATATTCAATACTTTGTTTTCCTTTTATTTCCTTAAAGTTCTTTTGACAAAGTACACCACCTTAATATGACTCCATCATTCAAAACTATTAAGACATGTTTGATATGTAATTTTTTTCTAATCTTTTAGCTAATTTTATTAGCTTTATGTCATTGGTTTGTTTTTTAAATATATACCAGATTACTCCTCCACTAATTGAATCCATATATTAATAGACATAATTTATATATAGTAATATTGTCACCATTGGATCAAACTGAATTTGCAATTTACTTAACACATTCTACACCTTTCTCCAAGTCTAACATAAGTGAAAAAACTATTAAATTATTTGTTAAATTTGGATGTATTTTATATCTACTTCTATAGAATAACAATCTAAAAAAAAATTTAGTTTGTCTTAAATTCTTCTTACTGTACCCACATAAATTTCATTAATCACTGCCTTTCTTTGGTTTTGTTTTGTTTGTACTATGGAACTTTTTATTCTTAACAACACATCTCAGAGCACCTTACCTATCAGTACTCATGGGCTTATAGACTTTTTTTAAAACTTTATTGAGATATAATTTGCATTTCATAAAATTCAGCCATTTAAAATGTACAATTCAATGTTTTTTAGCACAGTCACAGAGTTGTGTAACCACTTCTACAACCTAGCTTTAGAACATTTCCATCACACCCAAAAGATTTCAACACCCTTTATTATCAGTCACTCCCATTCTTGCCCCCATTCTCCTCCCCTGGAAACAATTTATATCCTATCTCTACAGATTTGCCTATCCTAGACTTTTCATATCATGGAAGCATACAATATGTAGTCTTTTGTGATTGTCTGCTTTTAGTGTTTATAATATAAATTTACCATTTATTAACAATAGTAATTACTTCTGCAAATATTTCTGACTTCCTTAAGATGGAATTTATCTAGACCTAGTTTTTCAAATTCATTTATTCCAGGTAGATGTTTCTCATGAGTTGGGCTCACTGTATGCTTTACAATGTTTGTATTATATTTTAGACTTTTAGGGTTATTCTCAACAGAAAAAAATATATATAGAAACAAGGAAGAGGCCAAGCAGTTCTACTTACTCTACCATCATTAGGATGATTTTTATTTTTATTTTTTGCCAGAACTGGCTATATACATTTCTATTTATCTTCTTCCCCTAAGGAAAGGGAACTGACTTTGCTGGGAAAGGCCAGTGAGTCTCTGCACAGAAGAAATGGCTGTGTGCTGCTGTTCAACACTCCAGAGAAGGACCCAAATCAATCTGCTAGAGTATGAAGAGAGCTTGTTTACTCAACAGAAAGACGAGAGAAATAGAAAACAGAGAGAGATGGGAAGAGAAAAGAGGAGAGGTGAAAAAAGCCAGCAGGATAATGAAAAACTATGTGAACCTGATACTCTTCTCTAAGCTTGCAAGTATTTAGAAAGGTTTCTAAATTCAAGAAGTATTTAACATACATGAATTTTTCTACTGGTGAAGCATCAGATTATCATATGCAGATTGACAAGAGGCAACATGGTGATAGCAAGGGAAGATTCAGAAAACAAGGGCTGGTGAGACAATAAGACACTGGGAAGTTTAGAGAAATCTAGAAGAGATTTGAGGTTGTGACATTGACCCTCAAAATAATCCTCCCTAGATGTTGAAAGTCAAGGAGGCCCAAGATGGCAGCCAAGTAGAGGCTGATGTCTTGGGTGGAAGAAACTTTTTAGTAAAGTGTCAAGTTGATTTTTTTTTTTTTTGCAAGTTATGGTTCATTCTTAGATTCTAACATATTTTGTTTATTAATTATGCATCTTTTAGATGACTTCTTTTTCTATCTTTTTGTTAGATTTAGAGTTATCTTCCCTTCTGATATTGGTGAGAATTGTACTTGTAGGAGTCTCCATTCTTTTTGAGCTGAATTCCTCTATAGAAATGCTCATCATAGTAACTATATTAGCTTGCTAGGGCTGCTGTAACAAAATACCACAGATTGGTAGCTTAAACAACAGAAATTTATTTTCTCACGGCTCTCAAATCCAAGATCAAGGTGTCAGCAGGATTAGCATCTTCTGTGGCCTCTCTGCTTGGCTTATACATGGTTGTCTCCTCCCTGTACCCTCACATTGTCATCTCTATGTCGATGTCACAATCTCCTCTTCTTAAAAAGATACTAGTTATATTGGATGAGGGCCCACTCTAATGACCCTATTTTAAATTAATTACTTCTTTAAAGACTGTATCTCCAAGTACAGCCACATTCTGAGGTATTACAGATTTAGGCTTTAACATATGGATTTGGGGGGAGGGGGACACAGTTTAGCTCATAACAGTAACATAATCATATTTTCTCAGAAATTATGTAATCTAATTTGTCAAAATCTTCTATATCATATATCAGACACAACCTTCTCTTTATAATGTGTTGTATTCCTTTACCATCAGAGATGGCAATAATTCTCACCCATCAAAAATTACATATATCTATAAATATGTATACCTACACTCACAGATCAGAAGTCTCAATACAGGCTGTTTTGTGTCCTGATCACTCCAAAGTAGAAGCTTTATCCTCTATATACTGATTCTTATTTATTCTCTCTCTCTCTCTCTCTCTCATATATATATATATGTATGTATGTATGTGTATATATACACACACACACACACACACACACACACACATAATCTTATTTATTCACAATATCACAATATCCTAATTAGGTTTAAAAGGGATTAATTCTTAGTCTTGCCATAGACACATATACATTTTAGTAAAGTCACACATGGAATTGTCAGTTGAACAATTATCTATTGACCAATTATTTATTGGAATTGATTATTTGATTCAGAAATCTCAGATTGTAAGAAATGGATAAAGATGAAGAAGAAAGAAGCGAAAGAAAAAAAAGGTTACAAAATTTTATCAAGAGATCACAAGGAGCCCAGTGACACACATGAAAGTAAATTTAAGTCTTTTACCACTCTATGACATGTTTTTGCTATCAAGCCATGCTACTTAGATGTGTGTTATAGAAATGTCACTGTTTTTGAAGTGCTATTGAACCCTCTCTTATATAATTTCCACTACATTACAGAGATTTTATGAAAATTAATTATAGAAAAAGGCCCAAAGTTCTTTGAGGTCTTATAAAGGAAGATATAAAATAAAATCAATTATCATTATTATCAGTATTATGCATTAAACATGTCAGATAATTTTAGAAAAGTCACTTGTGGGACTAAAATAACTAGTAGTGGAGTCAGCCATATCTTAAATTGATTAATATTAAAAAAGGTATGTAAGAATCATTGCCCCTCAGGAATTTACCTTTTATTAATCAAATTACTAAATGTAACTATTAAAGTAGTACTCCATGCATATCAACAAACTCAAAGTTCTCAGATAACCAATAAAGACTAAATTTGCCTTTAGGCACATATAGATTTGTGTTCATGTGTAATGCTCCACAATTAGAATATAAAATCTTTAGAGCTCTAGGCTTCCCACTTCTTAGGTAATCTTATAAGGCATCATCTGGATAATTATTAGGAATGATAAGAGTCTGCATAAAATCAAATCTATAGATTTAGTAAATATAGAAATTTTTAGTAAGTATCCTTGTGGTCTCAAACAGTATAAACTGTCCAAGCTAGGATATAATCTTTAGCAAAATAAAAATGAAACTATCAAATGTTTTTGGATATACCATTGGTGCTACCCATTTAACATGCTCATCAGAGTCATAACTATGTAAAAAAATTTGTATATTAAGTTCAGTGATGCATTTTGATACCTTGACATGAAGAAACAACTAATAAGTAAATTGGCAGGTTTTAATTTATTTGGATAAATGATTCTAACATAGATGTTGTTTTAAACAACCTTTTTGGCTTTGTCCTGTATGTCCACAAGTGGTTTTTGAATTTTACAATGTTGAGAGTCAAGGAGGCCCAAGATGGCAGCCAAGTAGGGAACGACGTCTTAGGTGGAAGAAACTTTTTAGTAAGGTGTCAAGTTGATTTTTTTTTTTGCAAGTTATGGTTCATTCTTAGATTCTAACTTTTTAAATTAATTATGCATCTTTTAGATGACTTTTTTTTCTATCTTTTTGTTAGATTTAGGGTTATCATCCCTTCTGATATTGATGAGAATTGTACTTGTTGGAGTCTCCATTCTTTTTGAGCTGAATTCTCCTATAGAAACATTCATCGTAGTAACTATATTTTGATATCATAAGATACTAAAACAGCAAAGAAAGACTATTATATAGTGGAGTTACTTTACAATGTCCATATTAAAACTAAGTTTCCTATAGACAAACTGTAACTATAGTAAAATATTTGCTGTGCCTTAGACATGACTTTAGCCATAATATTAAATAATAATGACCACTGCCACTATATTGCAGGGCTTTTTATATTATAGAATAAAATATGGGATCAAATGCTAATGAATAGTGAACAGGCATAGGTACCAAGTAACAGGCATAGCTAAGAGGCAAGATTTTTACTTGTTAGGAATATCATTTTTAAAAATTGTTGGATTTGTATATTTATTTTATAGGTTTGAAGTGTTTTTGCATGTGGCATTTAATTTGATCCCCACGATGTGATCTAAAATCCAGGGTAAAGCATGAAAAAATATTTTTTTCCAATAATATTTTCATTTTTATGGTAAAACATGGCTAAAAGTCATTCTGTGTCATACATTTTATGAAGAAAAATAATGGTTTTTCTTCCGATATTCAAAAGGGTCATCAGATCATATGCTTAACATTTAGCTAGTATAGATTTATGCCTGACCTAGGCTATTATAAATGTATGAACTTTTTTCAAAAAAGCAATTTCTATTTGCAGTTAATCAAATGAGTTATTCCTTTAAGATAATATCCTAGCAACTTCAGAAAGAAGTGGAAGTCCCTGCTGATGTTAGAAAGAGATTTGTTTATCACATATCCAGATCTAACTTCTGAATGTGCTTCAAAGTGTTGCTTTGATCAAACAACTATCAAAACTTTTCTGTTATGAAACTAACAAGGTTGAAAGAGTCTTCATTTCACAATTTCTGAATTTAAGAGGCTCATAGAGAGAACGGTGGTTGTCATTTACAAGAAACAGGTTTCTTTAACAAATATTTTAATGAGACTGCGCCTCTCAAAGAAATCCGAATAAGTTACCAATAACCAAGTATTTAACTAAGTCTTTCCTGACATTATTGGGCTGACAACTAAATAATTAGACATTTCCAAACAACCTGGCAATTTGTCCAAATATGTATCTCAGTCAGTGACAGATGAAGACTGAGTCACTAGTGTTACCTTTTACCCTTTATAAGTCCAGATTCTTTGCTCTAAACCCATACTCTGATGTGAAACCAGAACTTTAAAAAAAGGTTAACTTCAGCTCAGAATCATTGAGTCTAATTCATTCATGTCTCTAATAAATTCTTCTTGTGCAATGTGGTATAATAAGCTGAACTCTGAATTGAAGATCGGTCCTGATTCTACAGCTTATAATGCCAAAGCACAAAAGTCCTATCCATTTGGCAGAATAGACCAAAGAAAGGGGCAGGGAATCCAATATGGAATCCAAATCAAATTTGGAAGCATTGGTATTTCAAGAAATTATCTGACCCAGATCATAGAATAAACAAAGGAATGGGAACTGATTGTGTAGGACTTCAAATCGGATTTTAAGGAGAACATCAACAAGAGATGCAGAGAAAATTTAGCTTCATCAAGTTTTATAATTTGCAGTACTAAATGATTCTATATTTACAAAATAAATATATATATTTTAATTCTTAAATCTTATCATTTGTAATTAATTTCTAACAACTAAGAAAAATACAACCCTGTAATAGTTAAAGCTTCACTTCCATCAATTGCCCTCCCTGAATTTGGTAGATAGAAAGAAAATTTCTAAATCTGTTAAATACTGCTTCTCAATTGCCTTCCCCTTATCAATCCCTATGAATCACTATTAAAGAAATTAGGTTAGGAAAGGAGCAAGATGGGAAACATCTCAATTAAATCAGGAAAGAAATCATCTATCCTTAACTGCTATCAAAAACATTAGCAATAAAAACATCTAACTTCTAATAAATGTTGGGCACTATATTAAATTCTTTACAAACATTAGCTCATGTAATTTTTACAACAAACCTACAAGGCAGAAATTATTATTCCCAATTTGTAGCTAGAGAAAATGAGGCTTAAAGAGGGTACGCAACTTTCCCAAAATTATCCTAAAAATGACCAAGTTGGAATTCAACCCAGGTTTCTATCCCCTCAAGTTTATGGGCTTATTCATGATGTTATATAACCTTTCATAAACTCAACAATGTTGAATATCTCTAGATAGCATGCTATGATTGGTTCTAAAAGCCAGTAAATTCTATAAGATTATATTTAGAAACACAGGCAGTGCTATACCTCCTATGAGCCATTTCCTCATATCAGTAATTTCAGTGTGGGCTTTCATCAGGTAGAATTAGCTTTGTCTGCATAAAACAGAACATCCTGCCCTAAAATAACAATGGTTTAAACAAAGTGGTTGTTTATTTTTCCATACAGTGGGAAACATTCAATTTTACAGAGTCCAGAGCTGACATGACAATTCCACAGGTATTTGGGATCCAAGCTTTGTCTGTCTTTATACACCTTAACATTAGGACTGACTTCCATTGACAACACTATCTCATGGTCCAAGATAGCTGCTTAAGTACTAATTATCTAGTCTGAGACAGTAAGAAGAAAGAGGAGTAAAGGGAAAATGGAAATCCCTCCTAGAAGAGTCCACATGTTTAAAAAAATACTCTTCTAGAAATACCAGCACCCCATCTTACACTCACATCTCATTGGCCACCCATAATTCCAAGTAAGTTTGAAAATTGTAGTCTTTTAATTGGGAAAGCTTCTATTAGTTAAGTAAAAGGGGTTAATAGGTGTTATTTCAACATCTAGCAGTTTGCACCACCAAGATTGAGAATCACCAGTGAAGTTTTTTAATACCTTCTTAAGAAACTGCATCCAAGCCAAAGACACTAAATAAAAATGGCATTTAATAGAAGGAACATTTATTGATTCCTTCAAAAACACATAAAGATACACATATCTCATAATCAAGATTCTATTGCTGATTTAATAAACATTCTTCTAATCATTTATAATTTAAAGTTTGCTAATTCAAAATAAAATAGATATGTGACAAAGTAATACAGGACTAATAAGAAAAATTCTAAGCTAGTAGATAACACATCTGTCTAATTCAGCCCACTTCATTTGGCTCTGTTCCCTGGAAGGATTTCATGAACTTATGGTAAACTCTGGTCTGATGATCATGCCTACAATTAACATTCCCAAATTCATGCTCTGTGTTTTCTTTGTTTTCTGCAACAAAAGTTATCTTAGATGCAGCATCCTCTCCTCCACTTCCATTAGCCTAAATATATCATAATAAATCTTCTGGAATTATATTTAATCTAGCTCATAATCAAATATTTTCTTTTCTGCCACTTCACTGAGAGAAAATCACATAGCCTATACCTTTGTTTCCTCTTCTGAAATCTTACTAAATTCCCTTTATTTTCTTTCAAGTAACCACATATGTATTTGTCTTCCATCATTTATACCATCATGAATTATTAGCATATATGATAAAATGTGCTAAAGTAAGCATTTGATGTGGCTTTCTTTCCTGATATAGAAAGAAAGCTTAAAGGTAGACATGATAGAGAAGCAAATTTAGCTAATGATGTTCCAGACCTTTAGAGATGACACATAATGGATAAAACCATCTCAAGATAGAAACAATAAATACCATGAGAAGTCATGAAAAGGCTAGATGCCAAAGACCAGGGATATCAAAAAATAAATTGTTATATTGAGTGGAAGATCAACTGATTCCCTAACATCTTTTCCCACTAAAACTTTGTAGAAATTCAAAATAATTAAGTTGCACCACTACCTTTCAAATGATACTGAATAAAACTTCATATTTATTAAATATTAGCCTAGCTGGTGAAATTTCACTCAGCCCTCTTATGGGTCCTGTATAAAATATTTAATACTAATTAGACAGTAAATTTCAGATCTAGCATTGACATAGGGAGGAGAAGCAAACAGGATTATTAAATAGAGGTGATAATTGTACTGATTTCTATTCCTTTTAGAAAAACTTAAAACTTAATCAGATCTCCAAATTTCTCATTATTTACACTGATGGCAAAGAATTAAATAGTAGAGAAAATGCCAAAAGCTCTAAAGAAAGCTAAGTAAATATCTATCCATTATTGTCATTAACTGTATTAAATCTAGTTAAGTAATACTAGAAAAAAAGGTGGTCTATTAAAATATACTAAATGGCATTATTGTTCAAAAGTTTTTAGCAAATTAATATAATTTAAAATTGTTCAAAGATAAAACATTTCTATTTTTACATAAAAATAATAATTTATGTTTCTAAGATTAATTTAATGATTTTTAAAATTTTTTAACACTATCGTCAAGTAGAGTAAGATCCCTCCGAGACTGGACTCTTAAATTTCAGTAATTTCACATCCTTAGAACCATGAAAATAAAGAAATAATGTTAAGGGTCAAGATGATGGAGTAGGTAAATGCTAGGTGGGCTTCCTCTCACAGGTACATAAAAATTACAACTAAACTACGGTACAGCCATCATTGGGCTTTGTTTGAAGTCTAGCTGAACAGAAGTCCTACAGTTAGAGAGACATACAGATGCAGCCACCTTGTGACTGGTAGGAGCAGAAACTAGGAGCAGGTTGGTCCCACATCTGTGTGTGGCGGTTGAGAATTGGGAGGGATAGCTCAGCTTCAAAGATTGCCTCCGGAGGAGTGAGAGGTTCCAGCTCCACACCAGGCTCCCCCCGCCCAGGGCGCCAGTTCCAGGAAGAGATGTCCCCACAACTTCTGGCTATGAAAACCAGCAGATATTATAGCTGAGTGAGAGGGAGGGCTATTGGAGTCACAGACATTCCTCTTAAAGGGTTGATGTGTGGACTTACTTGCTAATGGACTTTTTTGCTCTGAGCTCCAATGCTAGGACAGCAGCTTGACAGGTACCAGGGACATATGAAGAGGAACTGAATTGTCTGACTTCAGGTTGAGGGCTGAGGGGGCAGCTTTCTATCAGACAAAAGTGCTAGAAAAAGACATTGTTCCTTCGTTGAGTCCTTGCTCCCACCTTGCAGAGGCAGGCAGCTACCATAACCAGGTCTCCATCAAACTGGCTAACATTGGTTGCTCTGCCCTGGTAATTCTTGAGACTCTGCCCCATTCAAACCGCAGGCTCACTCAGCCACTTCCAGTGGCTGCTGACTTTCCTAAATCTCTCAAAGGTTCACAAAATTCAAACAAGCAACATCTGGCCTCATCATATGCCATACCTCTTGCTGAGCGGCCTCATGCCTGGCACTGGAGGCAGCGGCTTGGCGTCTTGGCTTCTCAAGGCATCTCTCAGCCCAGCCTGGGTGGCAGCCATCTGCAGATTGCTTGGTGACTCTTGCCACATGGCTCCAGGCAGGGCAAGGCTGCAGCTGAACTTAGCCTGTGACGGGGCCCCATCCAAGAGGCCCTGAGACCGCGATACTCAGTGGCCAACTTCAGACAAAGCCAGAGTACCTCCCAGGGCTGCATCTGAGAATGACATACCCAAAGGCCAGACTGTGCAGGCACCAAAGCCCTGCTAAAGTGAATCCTGCTCCATAGGGTCCCTCACCCACCAGTCCTCACAACCAATCAGCCCAAGAGTCAATACCTCCCATTAACATGCAAGCAGCAATCAAGGCTCAACTACAACAGGAAGGCACACACAACCTAAAAAAATTAAAAAACACACCTGCAGCACCCAGCTCAGGTGACCAGGGAAGGCTACACCACTGGATCCCACAGGACATCTACTACAGAAGGCCACTCCACTAAGACCAGATGATATAACAGTCCTACCCAATATTTGGAAACAAACACAGGGAAGTAGCCAAAATGAGGAGACAAAGAAACATGTCTCAAATGAAGGAACAGAACAAAGCTCCAGAAGAAGAACTAAACCAAGTGGAGACAAGCGATCTACCCAAAGCAGAGTTCAAAACATTGGTTATAAAGATACTCAATGAATTTAGGGAAAGAATAGATGAACTCAGTGAGAACTTTAACAAAGAGATAGAAAACATAAAAATGAAGGTAGAAAACAAAAAGACCCAGTCAGATATAGAGAATGTAATGATACGAAGAATACTATTAGAGGGAGTCAACGTTAGATTACATAAAGCAGACGATTGAATCAGTAATTTAGAAGATGTGGTAGTGGAAAACATCTAATCATAACACCAATAAGAAAAAAGAATCCAAAAAAAATGAGGATAGTTTAAGGGGCCTCTGAGACAACACCAAGCATACCACATTCGTGTCATAGAAATACCAGAAGGAGGAGAGAGAGAGCAAGGAATTGAAAAGTTATTTCAAGAAATAATGATGGAAAACTTCATTAACCTCATGAAGGAAATAGACATACAAGCCCAAGAAGCCCAGAAAGTCCCAAACAAGATGAACCCAGAGTCCCAAACCAAGACACATCAAAATTAAAATGTCAGTGGTTAAAGACAAAGAATCTTAAAAGCAGCAAGAGAAAAGCATCAAATTACCTACAAGAGAGCTCCCATAAGACTCAGCTGATTTCTCAACAGAAACTTTTCAGTCCAGAAAGGATTGGTACAAAATATTTAAAGTGATGAAAAGCAAGGACCTAGAACTAAGATTACTCTACTCAGCAAAGCTATCATTTAGAATTGGAGGACGGATAAAGAACTTTCCAGATGAGAAAGCTAAAGGAGTTCATCACCACCAAGCCAGATTACAAAAAATGTTAGAGGAACTTCTTTAAGATAAAGAAGAAAAGATTAAAAATATGAATAATAAAATGGCAATAACTATATGTCTATCGATAATCATTTTAAATATAAATGGAGTAGATGCTCCAGTGAAAAAAAGTGTGGCTGAATGGATAAGCAAACAAGACCCTTAAATATGTTGCTTATAAGAGACTCACTTCAGATCAAAAACACTTACAAACTGAAAGGAATGAAAAAAAGTATTTCATGAAAAATGAAAAAACTAGGGTAGTAGTCCTTACACCAGACAAAATAGACTTTAAAATAAAGGCTATAACAAGAGACAAAGAAGGACCCAGTAATCTCACATTTGGGTATTTATCCAAAGAAGCCCAAAACACTATTTTGAAGGAACATGTGAATCCATATGTTCATTGCAGTATTATTTACAATAGCCAAGATATGGAGGCAACCTGGGTGTCCAACAACATTGGAATGGATAAATATTAGTCATAAAAAAGAATGAAATCTTGTCATATGCAATGATTTGAATCAACTTAGAAGTTATTGTGCTGAGTGGAGTAAATCAGACAGAGAAAGACAAATGCCATAGAATTTCATTCACATGTGGAATATAAAGAACAAAACAAATAAACAAACAAAACAGAAAAAAATCTTAAATACAGAGAATATTCTGATGGTTACCAGATGAGATAGAGATTTGGGGGTAGGTGAAAAAGAGTACAAATTGGTAGTAAAAAAACAGTCATAGGGATGTAAAGTATAGCATAGGAGTATAGTTAATAATATTTTAATAATTATGTATGGTGTCAGATTGGTACTAGATCTATCAGGCTGATCACTTTGTAAGTTATAGAAATGCCTAATCACTATGTTGTACATCTGCAACTAATGTAATATTGTATGACAACTGTAATTTAAAAATTAAAAATTTTTTAATTAATTAATTATTTAATTTTTTTTAAAAGGAAGAATGTTAAAAACCCATTTAGAGTTAATACTCTACAAAGAACAAAACAGAACAGAATCAGGGTGTATGCTGCATGATACATTTCACTTTTGATCTTCCTATCGATATTGTAGCACTTCAATAAAAAATGAGGCATCTTCTCATGAAATAGCATGTATTTTCATGGAGCAAGATAGAGGATTTGAGGCTAAAGGAAATGCAGTTATGGCCTAGAATGCTTTAAAACTGTTGAAAAAGAAAATAAGCAAAGAAATTTGTTTAATTTTTCTTTGTGAAGAGGCTTAGGGGAACGTGAGGCACAGGGTGCTGACTCAATATCATCATCAAATTGGAAAAGAGTAATATCAACATCATTATTAAGAGAAAAATAGTTTGCTTGTATTATAGCAAAGCACTCTATCAAATAAATCAATAAGATGTTTAATATTAAAATTGTCTATGCTTTGAGGTTTTTGTGGTGATATTTTATATTAACTGATTTTTAAAATGACTATTTTTACTGTGTCAGTTTGCTCTAAAAATCTCTGAACTAATGTCTTAAAAGAAGTGTTTTGCAATGATATACACAATAAACCGATTGAAAACTCATCGTCTAGACTTATAGATATTATATGATATGACTACAGCACTTAGTAGTGGAAAGAACAGTAAGTATCTAAGTTAAGGTGTGAATCTTTTTGTACCAGTTAGTATGTGAAATTACCAAGGTAAATAATCTCTCAAAACTTCAGTAAACTGATATGGAAAATTCAGATAATTTTCTTAATTTTCTAATTCTAGCAATATATTCCCCACCTCTTATATCCATTAAAGTGCAGGAATATAGCAGATATTCATTAATTGAAAGTCATGTGCCCTTCGTCCTTTCTGTCACTTCCCCACACTAGGATTTTGATGCTCAATAAACAAGAGGCAACCAAGTGATCATTTCTGCCACAAGAAAATAATACATTGAGAAGCACCCAGTCAAGATAGTTATGAGACAAACTAATAATTCCTCTTTCCCAGGACACCACTAAAATAGTAAAGTTATTTTTTAAAAAAATCATTTAAATGCATAGCATAGTTGTGATAGAGAGAAGACTGAGTGATGAATCATGGTGAAGAAACCCACAGTCTAAGATCCATAAAGAGAGTAATGTAAAGGGAAGGACAGTGGGACCAAGAAGACAACATAAGCTTTGGTAAGAGAAGTGAATCCTAACGAGAAGTAGATGAAGGATGTGAAAGAGGGGCTGGTACAATTGCGTCGACAGCAGCCTTCCAGCTTGCTCAGCATTGCAAATCAAACACTCTAGAAGTGAAAGTTGTCCAATTGTACATAGAGCGCTAGTAACGTGTGGATCCCTGGACTTGGCTCTAAGGAAATTCAACTCGGCAAAAAAAAACTTACACCAATAGAGGCTCACAAGCAGAAGGACATGGATCCAGAAAATAGTCAAAAATTAACAGGAGAAGAGCAGAAAATAGACAAATCTACATTTGGAGATACATGAGCTGAGGCTTTATTCATCTCATCCTTAGAACATTTTAAAATATTTCTCATAAATATAGTGCCATTTACAGAGCAGCAGTATCTATAGAGACTGAAAGAGCTGTCTCTCCCCTAAAATAAAAGCCTCCTACTCTGGTTTTATTTCTCTGCTATCTCAAAGCAGAGTGATCTTACTTCCTACAATAAAGATCGCATTTCTGCTTTACCACATGTAAGTAATTGTCTACAGGATAATACACTATAGTCTGATTTGCTAAAAACATGTTAGCGGAAGGAGTAGAGATTCTTATTCCTTTCTCCCTCCCCCTATTACCTATACTTTATGATGTCTGTGTTTATAGGAATATGGCTCTCATTTTTCTGGCTTAAAGAACATATTATCATAAAAAATGTGACTCCTTGAAATAAGACATTTCAATGGAAAGTTCAGAATATAAAGTCAAAAATATCTCCTAAAATATAAATTAAAGCATCAATTCATACTAGTTTCAATTGATAAGAATTTGAGAAAAAGAACATGTAGTCTGAAATCTAGAGAAACTACTTAAGAGTCAATTTTAGGAAATCAGAAAAGAGATTATAGTAATGTAGGCCAGGCTGACAACAGTAGAGCTAATGATAAGTGGTCAGTCAGATTCTGGATATATTTTGAAATTCTATTAGTCCTTCCTTCTAAATATAATGAATAGCTTATTTTTGTGTCATGAGTTACAATTCACATGCATTTTTTTATTTTAGCTTTATAAAATCCCTAAAAATATAAAAAATACTTTAGAATAGACAAACTTGAGGTTTGAGATGCCAGATTGGTCCTTCTGGTGCAATCACTAGTTTACTTTTGGCTATTCAAGTTTCAAGGCTAATTTTGATCCTTTTGGTAGCTACAAATAGAGAAAGTATTACTATTTGGAACAGAAGGCTATACATACATAATCATACCAGTCTTATAGCCAAAAGAATACACCATTATTAACACAGAAACATTCTAAACTTTGTTTGAACTGACAAGTCAATTGTGTCTACTTGGAAGCATGATTGACACCAGTTTCCAAATAAGAATCATTCTGACTCCTTTGCTCTACTAATAATTACAGTGCATTCATTCAGGAGAACTTTACAATAGAGAAAGAACATGTAATAGGTTGATTCTTTTGGACATAGACAGTCTATGAGAGAATTTAGTATATGTGAATTCATTAATATGAAAATTTTATATATGCTAATCGTGTTGGAGAGTAGCTCTGTTATACCTATTATTAATAGTGAATAATACCTATTGTTGTCATATTAGTGTAATGCAAGGCAATATGTAGCTACTTCTGATAACAACATCACCTCCCCTTATCACTTTTCTCATCCATGGCTCCTAGATAGCTTTATAAACATTAATTCTTACATCAACTTTCTGAGACTGGGAACTGCCAGAGTCAACATCCTGATTGATGTGAGGCTAGAGATTAAGCCATGTTATTAGAAGCAGTCCTAGGATTAAAGCTCATAACATTTCAAACAATCTAAGAAATATCTGTTCCATTATCCTTTATTTGTGCCCTGGTCCCAAACTTAGGTATTTCGTACTTACTTTGCATAACTTCATCTTAACATTTCCAAAGACTAAAAATCTTTTAATATGTCATCTTCATTGGTATAGGAATTATAGCAACTTAGTTAAAAGGTCTAGAATCAAATTTCTGATCCTCTAATTTTTTATCCAAATTGCTATAGTGAGCCATGCTGCATTGCACTAAAACAGAACATGCTAAAAAATTGAATTTACTTTAGAAGTTCAGCTTTGCTAGAAAATTACTGTTCTTTTCCTCATCATTAAAAAAATAAGTAAAAATAAAAAGCTATGTTCTGAAAAGTCATCTTTTATTGTTTCCTCCATACTCTAAAGTAAAATTGAGAAAGTTTTCAATGCTGTTATTAGACTACACTGAAAAAGTTACTTATATTTTCACAAATTATCTTCTCTTTCATTAAGCATCCTATTAAAATACCTGAAAGGATTTACTCTCATTTTCTTTCTCAATTTTTTATTACTTCCAAACTATCAATATTTAATCTAAGATCACTTTGATTGCCTGTAAACATTAGCAAAGCTTTACTATACACAATTCTGTACTGCCAGTCACCCTTCTAAAAGTGGGCTTCTATTTAAAGCAAAAAAAATAATAATAATTACTTGACCTTGGGATTTTTCCCATTAAATTTAAGCCTTCAACTGTTCTGCGCAATAGTCGTATGACAGAGAGATACCAAACGTATCTTATCGCTACACCTTCTCTGTGTGGACAAGGGCGAAATGGATTGCCTCTTTTATATATTAAAATAAATGGAACTCACTTCAAAGACAATGTGGAGCAAATACTAAACTATACTCTAGCACTCTCTGGCTTGTAATATTGGCATTATGTTTACTTTTTTTAGCAAAAGCACCCTACTTGAGAAAAATATAATTCAATTAAACATAGACTGTGAGTTTCTATATTACATTATTATAGGTACTAATTTTTCAAGAATATGTGAAATAAAAAAGAGAGAGAACTTTATTTATTACTTTGAAATGTTTTTGAAATTTAAAGGGAGATCTTTTACCAGACTTTTTGAAGGAGGTATTAAATAGCCCCTGGCTAACTGAATAAAAAAGAAAATATTCTCACTGCTTTTACAATATGCATTTATTTTAATGATAATGCTATGATTATAATGATATGTATATCCTTTTTAAAGAGGTTACATTGTTTATATAGTCTGTATTATCTAATATTTTGTGTCATTGAACTTCAATTTCTCTTTGAAAAAAGAATAAAAGTTAATGATAGAGTATAAAAGGGAAGTATTATCTATTTCATAACAAATT
Organism: Eidolon dupreanum; assembly: GCA_028627145.1. Classification (NCBI taxonomy): domain Eukaryota; kingdom Metazoa; phylum Chordata; class Mammalia; order Chiroptera; family Pteropodidae; genus Eidolon; species Eidolon dupreanum. The sequence continues at coordinate 20,216,185 of CM053514.1, read as the reverse complement.
TGTTCCATTGTTCTTTCATTGAAATTTGGCATATATTATTTAAAATTTAGAAGTCATAAAGTCAGAGAACTTGATATATTAGTTAAGTAAGTTATCTACTGCCTTTATTTATTCTAAGAGAACTTCTTATTTCACCTGAAAAATTAATACATTAATAATTACTAACTTCTGGTTAGTAATTCTGGCACATATGAAAATATAGAATTATTATTACTACATTAATAGAACCATTAATACGAGAGAGGCAGAATATTCTGTTTGAGTATTCCTGAACAGGATCTTGACTGAGGTCCCATTTTAACACTGCAGAGCATGGTAGAAATTATCTTACATGTAAAAGTTTAAAACAAGTATAAATAGTTGTCTCCTCAATAATAAAATAATACTCAGTATTTTCTTATTGCTCTGAATACTTTTAGCAGCACTGCTTTCCAAACTGCCAGCCTGCAAAATCTATCCCAAGGTACTTAAACAAAAATTGATCCAAATTAGTAATAGAACTATTTAATACTGTCTATTTGAATTTTGAAATCCGTCCTCTCTAGACAGCTAGAATACTTTGATTTTGACATACTAGGTTGATACTGAATTGTTTATTTCCTGCAGTAATTAGACAAAAGGGATAGTTGCTTCTGTTAGCCAATTTTAATTTATTCATGTTATCAGTATGCTAAGGAGATTGGTCTCCCTATTTTCAGTCTTGACGAAATTTTTATTTGGTCCAGGAGGGCCTTAACCCTACCTCTAGTAGTGTGAGAACCAGACTTCTCCCACACAAAGGGAAGAGAGAAATTACATTGGGTAAGGATAGGGCCCTCCTAGACCTAACAGTGTTCATCCATCTCATCTGCTATATCATCAAGGTATAAAGATATAAATTAGAGTGATGGCTTAAGACACAATTGTATATCAACTGGGAGTTACATCTGCCGAGTCAGAAAACAAACTCTAACCACTGATTATCAAAATGTTTAACTTAAAGGAGACTCTGCCAATCTATGTTAAATTTATGCAACTAGCTCTATAGCTGACTTTTGCCAAAGTCCAATGGACAAAATAAAGCAATTTTTTTAATAAATATTTCCAACTGTACCTCAATATACTCATCCATAGAACAGAAGTCTGATATCTATTAACAAGCATATAATAAATTAGGCAATAAATAAAAAGTCTTCTACTTGTTTTAGTCTTTCATCTCTTCCTATTTCCCACCTTTAAGATGAAAATAGTAATTACCATGCTTTCTCCTTCCTGGAGGAAACTTTGAGAGTTTCACTTACTTTGAGAACATCAGTCATTTGTTATTTGTAAGATTAACTCATCTGACACGTGATATTTGCTTTCGTTTCCTTCATATAGTAGTGGATGGTATCATGACATGAGAACTGGGAATATTTCTTTATTTTATAAAGTATCAGAAATCCCAGTCCCAAAGTTACTGATTCAACCCTGCTGTGACCAAATGTGAGATTTATAACATTTTCATGAAACAATCTTCTATAGTCTCACCCTTTGTGTAACACAATTTTCATTGAAATAAGTTGGATTTTCAAGACACATCCCTATCCGCTGGCTAAGAGAACTTAATCACTCTGAAATATTGTTAGCTACCAACAGTTGATTTGGGCAAATAAATCAGCCATTTAAATATAAAAAACATACTATGAACTCCATGCTTCCACATCTGAATAATTTTCCCTTTTTTAAAGTTTTTTTAAAAAATAGCCCTATAAATATAAATCCAATGATCTACATATACATCCTGCCAATAAAATGTTTGGTGAAATAATCAGTGAAGTAAAGCTGACAGTAAAAAGTATGTCTATTTGCCATCCTTTCTAGCACATATTTGTGAACTATCTCTATCTAAATAAATCATGCTTCCGATCAGAGACCAGGTCCATCATCTCTTTGCTTGTACATCTATTCAGTTTTTAATTGCCAGTGTCAGCTCTTGAAGCTCAAAAGTAAGACTTCTGAGGTAGTCTTCTTCTAAGAAAGATTTGATAACATTTATCCTTGCTGTGAGCTCTTTCTCACATTTCAATAAGTTTCTAATAAAATTGTTCAACATTAGTACTATTAACATTTTGGGCCAGATAATTTCTTGTTGGATTTTGTATTGTTTTTGAAGTGGGAAGGTGGATTGTCCCATGTATTGTAAGATATTTAGCAGCATCCTGGCCTCTACTCACAAGATGCCAGTAGCAACCCTTCCCAGGGGCAACAACCAAAAGTCTCTCCAAATAATGACGAATTTTGAGAGGCAGGGAACAAGATTTACCCCTGGTTGAGAACGTATGTGATAAAGACTTTAATTGATTTTTCACTATAGTTCTAGCATTTTTTTTCTTTTCTTTCTGACTTTAGTCAGAAACAGAAAAAAAAAAATTTTTTTGCAATATGTGTATGTATACATATATATTTTCTACTTAGGTTAGCGAAAGCTGTTTTTAAATCTATTCAATCTCCTACTCATTGTCTTCTTTCAAAATTATCATAATAAATATTTTTAATTAGAACAAATTTTCAAAATAAGAGTAAGTATAAAATGTTTAGATGCATGCATACCATTTAGCTAAGTAATTCTACTTTAAGAATATCTTAAGGATAGAGACACTGACATGTATGTGCAATCAACACACATTTTGATGGAATAAATTGGAAACAGTGCAGCAATTTTCCAATAATAAAGAAAGATCTAGATAAACTATGTTCCACGCATATTGGGATGTGTTCTGCAGCCATTTTTTAAAATGTTAAAGAGCGATGTTTATGGAAAATGTTGTCATATTTAATTTACTTATTTAATTTAAGTAATATTAAGGAAAGTATTTAAACACTTTATGGAAAAAAAAGAAGGCCATAGAGCAGCAATATATTGTAGTACCACTTGGTAAAATATAATATATATATAGAAAAAAATTTAGAAGTATAGAAACCAAACTATTAACAATGATGTCTTAAAGGTATAAATATTGAGTAATTTTTTATTTTCCTATGAGATTTTCTGTTTTATACATTCTGCACTTGTTACTTATATAAGAAAAGGGGGTTATTTTTAAAAACTATTTATTTTCAGCTATTAAGATGACAATTAAAAATTATTAGTGGTAATATAATTGTGGGTTTCTTCAAACTCTCAGAACTATAGTAGGCATTCATTAAAATCAATTTGACTGTTTTTCTACAAAGAAATTCATTTTAAAACAGTATTTGTTTTTCTTGAATGAATATAAAAATATTTTATGTAGACAAAAATAACAGATCCTCAGCCCATGGCTCTTAAACAATATGAAAAAGAATAATCGTAGACACTGAAATCATGTTCCATTTAATAACAAAGTAGAGTGCTATTTTCAATGAACATTTCTTATAGTAAAATTGTATTTGTGAAGTGTTGCCCTCAAAACTACCACTTAATTATATCTGAAATCTAATCAGGTCACTTATTTAAGGAAAGAGATTGTAGAACTCCATTAAACACTAAGCCAAGAAACAATTGAATTCTAGAGTTTATTTATTCTTCTATCTGTATAGGAAGTTATCCAGAAATATTACTTCAATTAGAGTTCTTTGTATTAGCTTTTCTCTTCCTTTCGATGTTCAAATAAATATTTTTATATCTAAATAATTTAAAGAATTTTTTCACTAAGGCTGAATAACTGCTATTTTCCTTGGGTTATGGTCTATTTTTCTTGGGTTAAAATTTTGTTTGCTCCATTACAAGTAAAATACCAATAAGAAGAAAAGAGCTAGCATAAAGCCATCATATTTCACAGACTGCTCAGATTAGATGCAAATTGACTCAGGAGGAAGAAAAAACAAGTCTTCCAATCTTCACATGTTATCTTTCCTCTACCACACCTCCAAAAAAAACCCTTCCAAGTAAAGTCAAATAATTTTTGTAAGCAAGAGTTGTCTTTAAGGAAGTTAGTGAAACCCCTCCTTTCATAATTGTCATGTAAAAAGAACACTTCAGCTTTGCTTAAAACAGTACCCTTCAAATAGTGTCCCATCAGTGTGTGACAGTTCAATCAATATTAGATAGCATCAAAAATCTATTTCCTGTCTCTGACAAAAGAAGGAGGCCCATAAGATTATCTGCTCTGAATGACAAATGCTAACTCCAGACTATTTCAGGTTGCCAACTATGCTATTTTTACCTCCACGTGTTAATAGAATGATGGTGAAAGCCAGATTCTTTTAATTACATGAAACTTTAATTTTTAATTATGATAGAAAGATAGTGAAAAGGGAAGCCACCAAATCACCTCAAAATCATTGAAATACTCAGATTGTTTTCTGTCAGGTGTTACATTTACATTAACTGGTTGAAGTTATAGTCCTTTACATTAATTTTTTTAAATGACTATCAAAAATTTTAAAAAAGGGTGCTTGTGAAATTCATAGAATGGTATGTAAACAAAATTATCAGATACAGAAATTTATCAGGAAAGGGGAACTGAAATCTCTATAGTTTTGCATTTCTTTTCAAGAAAAAAATTAAAATATAGTAATACTTTATTATCTTTAACTGAAATACCAAGGCAGTAAATACTTAAAACTCACATACTAAATAAAGATTACAAGAGAAAATAAATAATAATTATTGCAGAAAGTTTTGAAAAGAAAAACAGAAAAAAATGACAGGAGCTAGCTAACACTTTTCACTTATTATATGTCATGGACTGTAGTAAGGTTGTAAATTCATTTACTACATAAAACAATCCTTTGTGGTTGGCACAATTATTACCACCATTTTTAAAATGTAAAAACTGATCTAGAAAAAAGCATATGTGGGACTCAGAGCAGGCAGCCTCTCTCCAGAACACATGCAGTATGAAAAGATAAATTTACCCACAGTTTCACTCTACAGAGAACAAGCTTTATTCAGACACATGTATTATTTCCAAAGAATTTTTAAACCAATTTATTATGATTGAAAACAAAATAAAATGGAGGATGTCAATTTTATTGAGAAAACAATGCAAAAAATAATAATAATAACCCCAAATATTATTTGTTCACTTCATATATTGAGTCACAGTTATTATCATGACCTATTTTCTGAATAAAAATACTAGGATTGAAATTTGTACTCTAAACTCACATATATAAAAATAAGTTTAGCTTTATTTCTTATTTTGGACTCCCCAGAACCTACTAAAGGCAGAAAAAAAGTGAACTGCCAATTAGAAGTAACTTTATCTCATTTTGTTTAAAAACAATCTTTTAAAAAAGATATTCATTCAATTCTAAGTTCACATTCTCTAGGTTGATTTCTTCTTCCTTCAGTTCTTTTTCCTGCCTCTTTTCCTTTTCCAAGATGGTGATTTCACAGGGAGAAGCCTCTGTATCATCCACTTCAAGAAACTGGAGGAGGAGCCCGGAGCCAAGGTCTGTCAACCCAGTCCCTTTCCCACCCTAGTCCCCATCTCTGAGCTTGTGGCTCTACCCTTACTGTCTGGAATAACTTAAGTCTCCTCTCCAGGCAGAGCCAAAGTGTTGTGATGGTTCCTGGGGAATTCAGCCATCCCAAACAACAATGCTCTTGCATGGACAGTAACAGCCTCTATGAAATGCCTGATTACAGCTGTTACTATCATTCTCTTCCTAGAATTGGAAAGCCACTTTTTTACCTCTTCTAAAGGTCTCTTTGCCCCTCTCTAATGCAACATTTCCCACACTAAGTCCCACAAAAGGTTTTTCTGGCTCCTTTCATGACCACCATGGGGGCACTGGTAATGTCGGAATATCCTATGGGACACGCATAGTCTGTGAGTTATTGGGTTATACTAAATCAGTTTTACCAATCCATACATCTCTATCTACCCTCTTGCACTGTAGTGGTTTCTCTGAAGGCTTACAAATCCCCTGAGAAGCAGAAGCAATATCTCTTCACCGAGAATTTTCTGTCAAATCCATCTGGTATTTCTATAGGTCTTCAATCACTTACTCCCTGCCCCTAGAGATTCATACCATTTGATAGAACTAAGATAATTGAGTCTTACACATACACACACTCACTCAAAGTCAGCCACAAAATGACTTTCTATGTATATTCTCTTCCTGCCAGGTTGGTGGTTCTCAAATATTAAGGGGAATCAAAAACAACTAGAAGAATTATTAAAACAGATTACCTGACCTCTCTCCCAGAGTATCGAACCCAGTATGCCCAGGGTAGGGCCTGAGAATCTGCACATCTACTAGAGTTGCCATTCTGAGACCTCACTTAGAGAACCACTGCTCTGGTCCTTGCAGCTCAGGGTGTAGTCCATGGGCCAGGAGGTGCAGCATCATTGAGGCACATTTTATAAATGCAGAGTCTTAGGACTCACTCAGAACTACAAGATCAGGAACTGCATTGAAACAAGATCATCACATAGATGAACATTAAAGTTTAAGAAGCACGCCTCCATATGAAATCTCCCTTCTTTATTTTATGATCCTTGATACAAGCCTCCCTTTTCCATACAATAAACTTGACATCTTAGCCTGTACATAGACATAGCTAGGGAGGCAAGAAGAAAATACGTTTCAAAAAATAATTCCCAATACATAAAATAAACTCATTTTCATATTTGTTGTTACAATCAAAACTCTTTTCTTCACACTTAACTATGAGTTCTTGCCCCCTATTTTAAGTGAATTATGTTTTGATACAAATATAGAATCTCCTATACGTTTTTTAGTTTATTATGTCTTATTTTACATGTTTGAGTGAAGTATTTTAATTTTCTTTATACTTGTCCAAACTATATTTCTTATTAAGTTTATTCTTAGATAGTTAATTTTCTAGTTTGCTCTTTGAGTGGATCTCTTTTCCATTATGTTTTTTATTATTCATTGTTAGTATATGGTTATTGTTTTTTGTAGCACTATCTTTATTGTTTTGACAGTCATTTTGTAACAAGCACTTAATTAACAATTCCATACATTCCAATGTATACTATTGTTTATTCATAATTCATTTATACCATTTCTAACAGAATTTTATTTGCTTAATCAGTGTAGTTTTTTTTAAGGTAAGAGTAAGGATTTTTTTCTTTCAAAGAACTATCTCTCAGCAAGGAGATTGAAACACTCAAAAAGAACAGAATAGATCTCTTGGAGATTAAAAAAAAACACACTGCAAGAGTTGAAAAATAAAATAGCAAGCTTGGGAAATAGAATCGACCAAAAGGAGGAAAGGATCAGTGATACTGAAGACAGAAATCTAGATATAAATCAGAAGAAAGAAGAGAGAAATCGAAGAATGAAAAATAATGAAAGAGAAATTCAAGAACTAGCTGATACCATCAGGAAAGGAAACAAGAAAAATGGGAATTATTGAAGGCAAGGAAAAGGAACAGGGATTAGAAAATTTTTTTAGACAAATAGTTGACGAGAATTTCCAAAATCTAAGGAACGAACTGGAGTTTGGAATTCAAGAAGTCAATAGAACACCCAATTATCTCAACCCCAAAAATCCTTCACCAAGACACATTGTATTAAAATTATCAAAAATCTATGACAAAAACAGAATTCTCAGGGCAGCCAGGGAGGAGAAAATGGTAACTTATAAAGGAAAACCTATTAGATTATCCTCGGACTTCTCAGCACATACCTTACAAGCCAGAAAGGAATGGATTCAAATATTTACACTATTAAGTGAAAAGAACTACCAGCCTAGAATAATGTATTCAGCTAAGCTCCCCTTTAGATATGAAGGAGAAATTAAGACTTTTCCAGACATACAAAAATCTAGGGAATTCTCTACTACAAGGCCTGCACTACAGGAAATACTGAAAGGGGTCAGTCAGTTCACTTAAAACAAAATGGCAAAAAAAAAATAATAATTAATTAGGAGTAAAGTAATGATCAGGCAAATAGAAGCAGAGGAATGCAGCCCTTAAATGATGAGAAGAGAATTTCTATAGCAAGATAGTAATGAACATTCAGCATACATAGGGACAAACTGAGATAATGATGACTGGAAAGGAGGGGATTCAAAGATCCACATTCATAAAGGGGAATGGAGATAAGGCACATGAAGAAGAAAATGTACGACTATATATATAACTATCCTTTACATATTCATAATGGTAACTACATGCCAAAGATTCAGAACCCGAGTATATAACATAAAACAAGAAAGACTGAGGGAAAACTCACAAAAGCCAACCAAAATAAAGAAAACAGAAACACAAGCACAAGGAAGCAATGGAAACACTGAGCTACCAGAAAGCAAAAGATAAAATGGCTATAAGAAGACCTCATTATTTCAATAATCACCCTAAATGTAAATGGATTGAACTCATCAATAAAAAGGCACAAAGTTGCAAAATGGATCAAAAAACAAAACCCAATTATATGCTGCCTCCAAGGGACACATCTCAGCTCCAAAGACAAATATAGACTCAAAGTGAAAGAGTGGAAAATGATATTTCAAGCAAATAGCATTCAGAGAAAAGTGAGAGTAGCGGTACTAATATCAGACAAAATAGACTTCAAACTAAAAAAGGTAAAGAAAGATACTGAGGGAAACTTCATAATGATAAAGAGAATCATGCACCAAGAAGACATAACACTTTTTAATATCTATGCTTCCAATCAGGGAGCCCCAAAATATGTAAAGCAATTTCTAACAGAACTAAAGGGAGAAACAGACCAAAACACTATCATAGTAGGGGACCGAAATACTCTACTGTTGGATATAAACAGATCATTCAAAAAAGAAAATCAATAATGAAATAACATCCTTAAATGACACATTAGACCAACTAGACATAATTGACATTTACAGAGCCTTCTAGCCCAGAAGAGTTGCTTATATGTTCTTCTCTTGTGCACATGGAACATTCTCAAGAATCAACCACATACTGGGACACAGAGATAGCCTCAACAAATATGAGGATTGAAATCATACCAACCATATTCTCTGATCATAATGCTTTGAAACTAGAGATCAACTGCAGAAAGAAATCAGAAAGAACCACAAATACATGGAGATTAAACAACATGCTACTGAAGAATAACTGGGTCAGAGAAGAAATAAAAAGAGAGATGAAGAGATACATAGAAATGAATGATAATGATAGTAAAACATATCAAAACTTTTGGGACACGGCAAAAGCAGTCATAAGAGGAAAGTTCATACTATCTCCAAAACCAATAATGAGCCCAAATAAACGACCTAAAGCTTCATCTTCAAAAAACTAGAAAAGGAAGAACAAATGAAGCCTAAAGTCAGAAGAAGGAAAGAAATAATCAAAATTAGAGCAGAAATAAATGAGATTGAAAACAAAAAGAGAGAGAGAGAGAGAGAGAGAGAGAGAGAGAGAGAGAGAGAGAGAGAAAATAAATGCAACAAAGAGCTGGTTCTTTGTTAATGGAATTGACAAACTCCTGGCTCGACTTACTAAAGAAAGAAGAGAAAGGACACTAATAAACAAAATCAGGGATAAAAGAGGGGAAATCATAACTGAAATTGCAGAAATACAAAGGATCATACAAGAATATTATGAAAAAGTAAATAACACCAAATTTAATAATGTAGAAGAAATGGACCAGTACTTAGAAAAATACCAACCTTCCTAGACTGAATCAAGAACTGGAAAATCTAAATAGATTGATCAGCAGTATGGAAATTGAAACAATCATCAAAAACCTTCCAAAAAGTAAAAGTCCAGGACCAAATGGACCAGTGAATTCTACCAAACATTCAAAAAAGATTTAATACCTACTCTCTTCAAACTCTTCCAAAAAATCAAAGAGAAAGCAATACTTCCCAACACATTTTATGAGGCCAATATTACTCTAACACCAAAACCTGGTAAAGAAAACAGGGAAAAAACAAAAAACAAAAACAAAAACAAAAAAAAAACAACAGACAATATCTCTCATGAACATAGATGCAAAAATCCTAAATAAGATACTAGCGAACTGAATACAACAACATATTAAAAAGATTATACACCACGATCAAATGGGCTTCATCCCAGGGGCACAGGGATGGTTCAACATACACAAATTGATTAATGAGATACATCACATAAATAAATTAAAAAATAAGAGTCATATGATCATATCAATAGATGCAGAAAAAGCCTTCGACAAGAAACACCATTCCTTTATGATCAAAACGCTTAACAAAATCAGTATAGAAGGAAAGTACCTTAACATAATAAAGGCCATTTATGACAAACGCTCAGCCAACGTTATACTTAATGGTGAAAAACCAAAAAACTTCCCTCTAAGATCAGCAACAAGGCAAGGCTGTCCACTGTCACCACTGCTATTCAATATAACATTGGAGGTCCTAGCAAGTGCAATCAGGCAAGAGAAAGATATAAAAGGCATCCAAATAGAAAACAAAGAAGTCAAACTGTCACTATTTGCAGATGACATGATTCTCTATATAGAAAACCCTAAGGACTCCACAAGAACACTACTAGAAACAAAAAGCAAATACGGTAAATTCTCTAGATATAAAATCAATGTTCAAAAATCCATAGCTTTCTTATGCTTTAATAATGAAGTGTCAGAAAAAGAAGTGCAAAATAATTTTTTTTTGCAACTGTAACAAAAAGAATAAAATACCTAGGAATAAATTTAACAAAACAAGTGAAAGACCTATATAATGAAAATCATAAGACCCTATTAAAAGAAATCAAAGAATATATAGAGAACTGGACAGATATTTGTGTTCTTGGATTGAAAGAACCAACATAGTTAAAATGACCATATTACTTAAAGCATTATACAGATTTAATGCAATCTCCATCAAAATCTCATCAGTATTTTTTAAAGAAATAGAGCAAAAAATCATCAGATTTGTATGGAAGCACAAAAGACCCCAAACTGTCAAAGCCACCCTGAAAAAAAAAAAAAAAAACGAGGCTGGAAGCATGACTTTGCCTAACTTCAAATTATACTAAAAAGTGACAGTAATTAAAACAGCATGTTATTGGCAGCAAAATAGACACATGGATCAGTAGAACAGAATTGAGAGTCCAAAAGTAAACCCATATTTATATGGGGAAATAATTTTCAACAAAAAAGCCAAAAATATACAGTGGAGATAGGAAAGCCTCTTCAATAAATAATACTGGGAAAACTTGAAAGCCACCTGCAAAAGAATGAAACTAAACTGTGTCTGTCATCACACACCAAAATTAACTCAAAATGGATTAAGGACCTCAATGTAAGACCTGAAACAATAAAATGAAAAGAAGAAAATATAGAAACTAAACTTAAGGACCTTGGACTTAAAGATGATTTTATGAATCTGACCTCTAAAGTGAGGGAAGTAAAAGCAAAAATAAATGAATGGCACTACATCAAACTAAAAAGCTTCTGCTCAGCAAAAGGAATCGTCAACAAGGTAAAGAGACAACCATCCAAATGGGAAAATAAATTTGCAAGCAAAGACTCTGATAAGGGCCTAATATCTAAAATATACAAAGAACTCATATGACTCAATAACAACAAAAAAACAAACGATCCAATCAAAACATGGGCAGGGGACCTGAACAGACACTTCTCCCTAGAGGACATACAAATGGCCAACAAACATGTGAAAAGATGCTCAACATTGCTAGCTATTAATAAATAAAAAATATAAAAAAAGAACTATCATATTGTACATTTCTATTATTTTGTTCCTATTTTCTAATTTGTTAATTTATGATTTTATCTTTGTCATTTCTTTCCTACTTCTCTTGGGTTAGTTTGGGGGTGATATTTCTAATTTATCTGATATTAATAATATATACCTCTTTTTTGCTTATTTAATAAATCTTTCATGTCCCTTAACTTTTAAACAGTATGTCTTTTGTTTTAGGTATGGTCAAAGAATTGTAAACACTGGTTGTGGGTTTTATCTAATTGATCAAGTTCAAGAATTTTTAAAATTTCTACTATAGTATTTCAGGCAATTTGCATTTATTATGAAAGCTTGGCATTTACCTTTTTTAAATGTTTAACATTTTGGTTTTTCCATTTAAAAAAATGGAATACATTTAGTTTCTTTTTCTTCAGCTATTGAAAATTTGTGTATATTTGAATTATAATAGTGATGACTTTCCATTTTTAAAGAACTTATTTGAATTTATATTTCTCTAATTATCAATATAAATAATATAATTGTATTTATTAATTTTTACCTATGCTATAGAAGAAAATTAGCTTTCTTTCATTTTAAATTACTTCTTGATTTTATTGTATATTTGAATATTTTAGAAGATGTTGATTATTTGTTTTAATTTATCTTCTTTTAATAATTAAAATATAAAATTATAATCATTATAATTATAGATGTTAAAAATAAACATCAATTAATGTAAATCAACAGATCTAACTAAAATTACAATATAACAAAATGATTGGATGGAGAGAGGATGTTTATTGTAGGAGCAGTGGAATCATAGGGAAAAGAGCTAAATCCACATCTTCTCTATAAAAAGTCAATGGATAATTCTTGAAAAAAATAAAGAGGTAGAAGTAGCAATGTATGAATACCGTTTAGAGATGTGGATGCAAATGCCTGAAGAATCAACTTAAACACATAAAGGAGTGGGGCATAGAGACAGAAAGAATTTCTACATTTCATGACAAGAACCGATAGGAGTACTATTTCACTACTTAAATTATATGCATCCATGGCTTTATTTTTAAATATAAAAATTAAATTAAAAAGTAAATATATTTCATAGCTTATTGCTGGACAAAGATACCAAACTGCTATTGTCTTCACTATATTCTCTTTTAGAGAGTCTATACGATTGCTCTATAATTAGTTATATAAAATAAATGCTCTCTAAAATTTCTTTCTGATTTTTTATAATAAAATTTTATTTTAAAAATACTTCTTATCTCCATCTTGAGTACTGTTCACTTTTTTAACATTGACAAATATTTCATAAACACTGTCACAGTTTATTTGACTTTCTGTTTACTCACTCTTGAGCAGAAGTCTCTCCATGCCTAGGATAAGATCGAAGGCAGTGGTTGGTGACTATCTATCCTTGATTTCCCCTATTTTCTACCTACTTGTTTTAGATTCTGTCAACAAATGTTAAGCCAAAATTTTGGCCAATATAAAGTTGTATCATTATTTTAATCATTTGGCAGACTTTGGGAAGAAGCAAGAATATAGGGAATTAGAACCTGTTTTCTACACTCTTTCTTTTCTAGCGAAGCTACCTTACTGGAAGGCAACTTTCTTCTGGTTTGGTTCAATTTCCATGTTTTGTACAGTATCAGCTGTGTCTCTGACCAGCTCCTTTCTTGATGCTTTTACCCACCTCATTAGAAATAAACTTCTATCTGCTGCTGACTTTCTGCTTTTTACATCTGGTGTGAAAACCTTAGGCTTACTTACTACTAGCACTTTCATGCTGTTTATCTACAGAGAAAGGGATTCCCCAACTTCCCCTCCAGACCTCATTTTTGGTGAATCATACCTGACTTTCCTTTATTTTTCAAAGCAGTAAAGAGGAGCTGCTAATTAATCTTCACAAACTTCCTTTGATCTGATCAAATAATTTATTTAATTGTATACAAGAATCCAAAGTCACTGTAATTGTGTTACAGAGCAAACATTTATTAAGCCATCACAACTCAAAATGCCCCTCAGTTAGTCCTTGGCTTCTCAGAGGCAAAGGTAGTAACATTTGGGGCAGCTCCTGAGTTTACTTTGTCATGCAAAATCTGGGTGAGGGGTGAAGTGAAGAGACAATAAAACAAGAAGAACAATAAGGCAAAGTCGATTTGCTTCTTTAAAAAAAAAAAGTTCAGAAGAGTCACACGATTTGTCTGTTAAGGAAGTTTCTAGATTAGAATTTGAGAGTGTGGAAAAGTTTCGAGGAATGATTGTCATCACTGGGGAGAATGTAAAAAGTGGCCATTATGAGGAGGAGATATTTCACATTAATAAGAAGTGTAGTGAGGTGAATGAATTGTATCCCCAATAAGATACAAATATACCCTAATTCCTGAAACTTGTGACTGTTACCTGATTTCTGATTAAATTGAGAATTTTGAGATGAGGAGACTACCCTGGATTATCCAGGTAGGCTCTAAATGCCATCACAAAAGTCCTTATAAGAAAATGGCAGAGAGAGATTAGATGGACACATAGAAAGAATGCAATATAATGATAGAGGCAGAGACGGGAGTGATGCCACCACAAGACTATGAACACCTGCAGACACCAGATGCTGGAAGAGGCATAAAACAGATCCTTTTCTAGAGCTTCCAGAGGAAATGGGGCCCTGCCGACACCTCGATTCCAGACTTCTAGCCTCCAGAACTGTGAGAGAATATACTTATGTTGTTTTAAGCTACCCAGTGTGTGGTAATTTAAGACAAACCCCCCAAATCAATGCCATAATGCATCCCTGCCTTTAATAATTCTAATGGAAATAAATAAGAAGCTTAAGTATTTTAAATTATATTTTAGCTACCAACTCATATTTCTTTAAATATTAAGGATGGCTTCAGACAAAGTGATTGAGTCATGGTACAAAATAACCACTAATACTAGCTAAGTAATTACTACATGAAGACATTAGTCTAGGCACTTTACAAACATTAACTCTTCCTCATAAAAAAATATGAAAATTAATAAGTTTGAGCAATTTATACAAGATCACAAAATAAGTTGTCATTGATAGAGCTGAACTAAAACTAAGGGCTTCTGAATTTGAAACCCAAGCTCTTAGTGGCTAAAAGGCATTATACTACTTTTCATTTCAATTTGCCCCTGAGGGAGTAGTTAGATGCTTATACGACTATTCCTTTTTTATTCAAATGTTCTCTTTGTATTTACCAAATAAATTGAAATGATGTCTTAGTTTGTATAAAAATTTATCCAAAGTTGCACACTGATATTATATCAACACCACTTTTGAGAAACAAATGTCTGCTCTCTGAGATCTCTACTGTTGATATTAGAGGTACCCAGTTAAAGCCAGTTGTGCCTAACCACCTGCTGTTCACTAAGTCTGAGAAGCTTAGTTAGCTCTTCTAGAGAACTTAGCTCTTAAAAGTAAAGGAGTTACTCTACTCTTTCTCTGACCTCTGATAAACCTTACGTTTTTCTCTCCATAATACTTACATAATCATTTTTAGAAAGACTATTGTATAAACAAAAAAAAAATTGAAATTGAAAGTGTTGATAATTATAGGACAAAAAACTCAAAGCAGGTTGTCCTGAGCAAACTGGCATGTGTGGTCACTTGTTATTTATTTGGTGGGTTGAATACTTCAATTGTCTTCTTTTAGGGACTATAAGTCCTAGACAACAGGCACTTGATTTATTTCTGCTCTTCATTTTACCCTCATTACCTAGTATAGTGTCTGACACTCAATGAGTACTCAATAAATACTTGATGAATGAGTAAATCAATTTTGATACTATAAGTTAGAGTTATTTTATATGGTGGTGAGAAGCACATCTGGTATTCTCAAAGCATATGGTAAAATTCTTTAAGATTCACAAGTTAACTATCTTGAAAAATATTGGAATTGTGAAATGATTTAAATTGTTGAAGATAATCTAAGCCAAGGCAAAATGAACACATCCAAATTAGATTAACACCAATTCGTGTGGGGCTATTTTAGCATAATAAGGCAGGTATTTCTTTGCTTCGGCACAGCACAGCTATAAGCATTTACTATGGCAAGTCAGACTTTCTTCTTATCCAATTTGATCTTGTTCCTAGAGCCACAGGCTGAGTCACCTCTAATATGTAGCCCACTTTATTACAGCACTATACACTGAGAACTCTGTAGCCCAGAATTCTATAAAACATTAATACACACTTTTCACTTTTAGAAGAAAAAAAAATTGAGATGTTTAGATGGTGTGGAAATTATCTATAATCTATGATCTTGCTAAAAGAGCTAAAGCTATTGCATAATTCCAACTAAACTGGTAATTTAAGTCCCTTGTCTGTAAAAACTAGTATCTCCATAGAACTCTTACTGTGCTATTTTGTCGCCTTCAGAAGGACTTATTCTAGTTGTTTTTTCTTTAATATAAACAGATGATATTCAAGTTTTATATTAGAAAAGAATGGTTCTAAAGGCTCTTACTACTTACCAAACTATGACTCAGAAGCAAAAATAGGTTGAGAAGCAAAAATAGGTTGAATTTGTTTTTTATTAACTAATTTGCAAATGTTAGCATTCTTAACTTGTCTGAGATACTTGAAAGCACGACGGGCACCAAATAAACAGATGTAAAGATTGTCCTGACTGCAGGCTTGTAATTAGGCCATTAATAAGAATGAAGTGCCAGGGTGTGCACTTTTCTGAGAAAATATGATAAGGGTGGCACAGAAAATCTGGCATCCTTACTGTCTTGTTATCAGGTCCAGAAAAATCTTGGCTGAACTGAAGCAGAAAAACAATTTACCACATCACCAGTTGAAACAGGATGTTCCAGCTCATCCAAAGTCTCCTTACTATACATTTGACTCTCCCCTCCGAGAGGCTTAAAAATCATTCATGGTCAGATAACTAGTTATCCAAAGATGGACTGACAAGCACAATGTAGGCAAGGTAGATACTTGTACTGATTTAGCTCCAGCCTGTCATAGTTAGGAATAAGCTCTATGGACCAGATCTTAGTTTACATTTTAGAAGAGAGAGCATCCAAGGCATGAAAAATTCTAATTAAATAAAGGATACTATCTGTATGTATCTTACTCCTCAAATCTCTTTGACAATTTTGAAAGGGAAATATCTTTTCTCCTAAAATTCAATATGTTTAAATTTCTGTAAAACACATCTCTTAGATCTTGTTTATTAGAAATATTTGTCCATGTTTTTATGAATATTAAAAACTTTTCACATCTATGTGAGATAATGTACTTAATCCTAACAGAACTTAAAGAATATTAGAGATTAAACGTTGAAGTATAAAGAAGTAGAATCAAAACACTTGGTCTTTACTTGAAAGCCTTTCTGAATAGGTTGATCAATGGAAAGATATTCAAATATGGAAATCAATCCAGCTGTCGGGAAAGTTTCACCCTTGTCCTTTAGAAAAGGTTAATAAGAATTTATTATTAATGAGCCTGAACTTATGGTTTCTAATGAAATGTGAGTAATAGTAGTAAGCCAGGTACATCATTTGAGAAGTAAAATAATGGCATGAGGTTATTTCCAGGGCATTAAATGAAGTAAGGTTTAATGAGATCCAAACCTTACTTCTTCACCTCATCCTAGTGTAACACAGAACTGAGAAACACTTCCTCATTAGATGTAAGAAAATCAAACCATAATTTCTCAAAGATAGCCTTGAAGCACTCAGACTTTTGCATTACCAATGGACATCTAGGCTCCTGCAGACCAATAGAAACTCTAAGCCCCTCTAAGCTTCAAAGAACTTCCCATGGTATTATTTTTATGTTCCATGGTTGGATAATGGGTAAAATTTTATGATCTGGTCTTATTCCAAACAATTCAGCTTCTCTTTGCTCACAAATTATATTTTTCTGAATACTTTTTATTAACACTAATATGGATTTCCAGAATAAAAAAAAAAGTATATTCTGCTGATATCTAATTTTCTATTACTTCATTCTTGTCCAAATCATTACCTTTAACACCACATTATTCTAGTGTCATCATGTATTATGTAAGATTCTTTACTACTTAAGTTATATACCTATTATGCTGCTAGTCATCACTTTTTTGGGAAAGTAATCAATATCATAGATGATATAAGTGATTTCACATGAAGAATTTGCTGATGAATATGAATTTTATCTCTTCTTCTTTCCCCCGACTATACTTTTGTAGTTATTCATCACAATTGAAACATAGGCTATAATATTCCAGCAGGGAAACAAAGACTTTCTGGAAATTATAAATGAAGTAATGAACTCTTACAAAGTTTTAGCATCCTCTATTTAGAGAATTAACTTCTACTAATATTAAGTTATATCCTTCCCCACTGAGCTTCCTTTCTAACAAGGGGAAGTCATATTTAGAAAATAGCTTTCCCTAAATTGAAAGTAAAATTCTCTCCTTAGGACAGAAAGTTTGAGTGATTAATCTATTTTAACTTACTTCGCCTAAAAGTCAGTAAAGGATAAAAGTATTGCGGTAAAGAAAACTGGCTCTATGTAGTGGTACAGATCCTTTGTATTTGAAACACATGCAACTTCTGAAAGTAGATAAGTAAATTTTAAAACAATATTTCTCAATTATGTATGAAATTAAAGGATAAGGTTTTTATTTTTGATTAGTGAAAGTCAAGGATTTATAAATAAGTCTAATTTACAGTTGGTAGAGCATTCCTGGGTGTTGATATCTCAAGCTCTCTATAGCAACGATGTAACTGCCTAATGCCATCTGTAAATATGTCCTCCAAAGTCACACATACTTTAAGACAGGGTCTCTTCACATTGAACTGCTGCCGTACTCAGCCCTGTGTTACCAAAAAGATCTAAGAAAAAGAATATAATTAGAATGTGCTCAACTTCTACAAAAGGACTATCAAAGCTTAGCTCTCATTTAACCTTACTTCCTTGTTTGTTCCAGTCATGACATGACAAGAAGTCCAAGCTCATCCCTCATTCACAAACGGATCCATATTATACACTCTCAATACTAACCCAATTTCTGCCCTTCCCTATCATTCACTCTACCACTGGGCTGCACTGTAGTATCATCTCAGTCTCTTCTCTAAACTTCCCTTCATTTTCTTATAATTGAAACCTGGCTATCCATGAAAAAACTTTTTGTCCTTCAGCAAAATACATTGTGACTTTTCCCCCAAACACACACACTCCCATACTACAGCACTCATAAGTGTACGTATTCCTCTTCTTCTTCCTAATAATTGGCATTTTATTCTTCGTTAAATGTCCTAGCTTCCTTGAAGGACATTCCATCAACCCCTTCACTGCTAGTCTTCCTTGTTACACTTCTATGCTGACCTGGGGTCACTAACTCTAATTTTTTGAAGATTTTAAAGCCTGGATTACATTTTTACTCTGCTTTTAATCATTCATACAAGATTACCTAGCAAACTCTTCACTTCCAGCAGTCTAATATTCTATCCCATCTCAGCCAATGTTTATTATCAATAAGTGTACCACCAGCAAAATATCAATTTCTAGCATTCCACTTTCTTATCAAAATCTCTTATCTTTCTAGTTTACTTACTTTTAATATCCTCACATCCATCTTCATCCCCAACTGATGCCTCAAATTATTTGACAATCCTCACTTGTATTAGTATTCTACTGCTGCTGTAACAAACTACCACAAATTAGTGGCTTAAAATAACACCTGTTTAATAACTTGTTTTCTGTAGGTCATAAATCTAAGCATGGTGTGGTTTAGCTGGTTCTCTGCTTAGAGTTACACAAGGTCGAAAGTAAGGTATTGACAGGGCTGTCTGGCTTTCTGAAGTTTCTAGGAACTATTTCACTTCCACGCTCATTCAGGTTGCTGGTAGAATTCACTTCCATGCAGTTCTAAGACTGGAATTTCCATTTCTTTGCTAGCTGTTAGCAGGGGTTCTTCTCAGGTTTTGGAGGTCACCCACATTCCTTGGCTTATGGCGCACTCTGTCCATCTTCAAAGACAGCAACGACAGGTCAAGTCCTTCTCATTCTTCAAATCTCTTTAACTTCCCCTCTGCTTCATTTCTCTTGTTTCTAGCCAGAGAAGTTTCTTCACTTTTAAGAGTATATGAGATTAGATTGGGATCACCAGGTAATCCAGGAAGATCTCTCCATCTCAAGGTCCATAAACATAATGATATCTGCAAAATCTCTTTTGTCACATAGTATTATATTTCCACAGATTTAGGAGATTAGGGTGTGGAATATCTTTGGTAGGTCATTATTATGCTTCCACACCACTTTTTGCTGGCCATAATCCCCCTCATTTCTTCTCCTTTTCCTTCTTACCTGTTTAGATTTCATGAAATATCACTAAAACCCATTCCTTTATTAAATTTCTTCATCATTTATTTCTTTTCCTCTATCTTATTTGCCTAGAAGAATTCTAATTCTGGCTAAGCCCAACTTTACTCATATCAGACCTTTATCTAACAAACAACATGACTAGAGAAAACCATAACAGAATTAATAGTAAATATCTTATTTTAGTACAACTCTGGCAGCCACCCTCTGTGTGTTAGTTGTAAATTCAGTTTTCCACTCTTCACATCTTTTCCACTCTCCTCAATCTTCTAACATGCTCCTCCCCAATTCTTCCTCAGCAGATAATCTTTTTTTTTAATTCCACTTAAAGAAAACAAAACAAAACAGATGACTACTCTTATGTTCCCACCACCACGTTTAATCAATAGCTCACATATTTTATTTCCATTACAATGATAAATTTTCTCTTCTCCTTCCCTTCTCTTATCTAAGGCCACTAGTATATTGGATCAAAGACTCAGTTACTTTTTCAAGGAGGTAGCTTACACAGCTTGTCAATTCTTTTCCCACACCATAAATTTCCCCATTCTTCTGTATTATACCAGTCAGAATACAAGCATGGTATAGTATCTCCCATCTTAATACCTGCCCTTAGCCATTTCTCTCTTTTTTTTTTTTTGCTCTTATTTATAGAAAAAAAAATATATATATATATTTAAAAAAGGTTTTTGTACCTACTCTCTCTTCTTTACTTCTTAATTCACTGTAATCAAGCCGTTGTCCCCTTTCTTTCATCGAACCCCCTTTTTCTTCATCATCATTGACCTCCATCTTGTTAAATTCAATGGTCAGTTCTTTGTTCTCTCCATACCTAACCTATTGACAGCAACTGATGTTGAGAAACATTTCTCTTTAAAACATTTTTTTCTTTTGGCTTCCAGGGCACACTTCCTACAGTCTTCCTGTATATCATACTCACCAACACTCTTTAATCCCATGGTGTGGATTGTTCTCTTCTTCTCAACCTATAGCTCTTACAATGGCCCACATCTCAGCAGTCCTGGGTCCTCTTTTTTACTGTCTATAAACTTATTCTCTAATTAATCTCATTTGATCTCACAGTTTTAAATAACATCTACATGTGATGGCTCACAAATCTCCAGCCTTATCTTTTCCTTAATTAAATAGCCAATTACCTCTTCTCTTCTCTACATAATTGACATTTCAAACTTAACGAAATCAAAATCAAACTCTTGACTTTATCCCCTGTGACAGAGGCAACTAGCAGTTTCTGAATACCTAGTCTCTCTTTTTCCTTAGTAAAAGATCCCTTAATTATTTTTCAGTCTTCCTTGCAATTAGATGTGGTCAAGTTACTAAGCCAGGTTGTTGAAATGTAAGTATAAATATCATGTAAAACTACTGGAAAGTGCCTTCTGCAACTTCTGGAAATTGTCCTTAGAGGGAGGTAGGATACCTTCCTTGCCCCTGGCTATGCCAACCCTCAAAAGATAGCACATTTCTCCCCAGATAAGAACTTTGTAATTGGATTACACTGCCACGTGGAGAGGAAGTTATGCCTGAACACAGCTTCTTAACTTGAACAGTTAAGTTCTCTTGACATGAAATGAAAGAATAGACTAGCCTGTCACTCAGTTATTCCCCATATGTCCCCTCAACCAACAATAATCCCTTGACCTGGATCAAATATAAAGTGCATCTTGTTAAAAAAAATTCTAAAATTGGGATTTTAAGCAAAAGTATAACCATAATCCCATTTTTAATTTGGCGTTCTCATTCTATTCTCTGTCATTCTATCACTCTGTAAACATCTCGGAATTCACTGTGTGCAAAGCACTGATTTGAGAATGCAGCCCCTTACTGCGGTGGGTATCCTGGAGTAGCTAAACAAGGAATGAAACCTGGGAGTTACTAGGGTATACTTGTGTCCTATCCATCTTTGGACTTAATCCTGAAGTAAGAAGCTAACCAATGCCTGATGCTCAAAGAAGTTATCGCACATATTACTCACACATGTATCTATAAATTGAACATTTCGCTGTAACTCTTCCACATCTCTGGGGCATATCTGTAAACTGGATATCTTTCTTTATAGATCATTTGAAGAATATAACTGATCTTGTTGATTTTTTCCCAGTAGATTTAGCAATAGTATGAAATTCTGCACATACTAATCTTATTCTTTACTTTATTATTTTGTTATGCCTTTTTCATATTGCTCATTCCCTCTATTATTTAATGTATCCTTTTCTATTGACTCTTTTGTGGACCACTTAAAATTTTTGTGGAACAGTGCTGAAATGATTATGCAAATAAAGTAAAAGTCTTGTGTCTGGAATGGATTAACATGGCTTCCAAAGAAATCAGAAGAAAGTGGGGGTATGGATTCAGTGCTGACCATCTATTTTTAGGTGACTTGGCCCTTCTTTACCACACAAGTAAAATTCTAATTTTCAGAATGCTCCCCTTTGCTTAAACTTAATTAAATATGCATCATTATCCTTTAATATGAAATCTCTGCTTTTAAAATGTGTTTTAAGATAGCTAACTAATTGCACCATTGAGACAGAGATCTGCTATCTTGAATAGGCATTTCATAAACCAATCTCTTCTAGACTTTTCAGGCCATTATTAGTCATTTTCTCATATAGAAAAGCAAACAAGCCTTACCAAAGCCTGTTATAAGTAAAGGTTGAAGTTATTAAGAACGGATGAAGTCCAATTGGAATAAGACTGGCATAAATAGAGAAAACTGGAAAGATGATGTAGGGAATCAGAAAGAAGGATATGAAGTGACATTGTCATGTTATCTGTTGAATAAATAACAAAAATTGTTAAAAAGAAACTATGCAATAAATGTTAGTGTTCTGTTTCCCTTATAAGTAGAGTTATTGATGAGAGTGGACATTTTGAATCTTCAAGGGTGAGTTTTTAACATTTGAATTAAAAAAATAACTAAATAAAGACTACCTGTGTCTCCTTTGCACTTAACCCTAATGTTATCAAAGAGAAAAGAAAAAAATAGACTCTCATTCACCATTCTTTTCCTTTCATTTTTATATGATATTATCTAGTCATAATTTTCATATACTTCAAAGATTATGTATTAGCATTTTTACACCTTTCAAACATTAGAAAGTCAAGCATGAGGTCTATATTTTGTACACGTAATGTTTACAGATGTAGGAGAGCAACACAATCATGACCTCATTCATATGGTAATTTTTTACATGATACAGACACATTCCAGGACAGCTCAAAAGCCAGCAACTCAAATTAATTATGCAATGAAAATAAACTTAAGGTACATCATTTATTTCAAAAATAGAAAGCAGGATCTCTGAATAAACTTAATGCCTTAGGTGGGGGATTAATAAAGATTAATTCTTTAAGTGAAATTCTTCCGCCTATCATAAATAGAATTTCAATTCACATGATAGTTACATTTCCAAAGAACCCCTGTCCATCGTATTTCCTGTTAGAGTGGCCCACAGAAATTCTTATGGGAGATATTGATGACCCAAGTGAAGAACAGCCATTTTGTAGTTCATCCACATTATTGCTGATTGGCAGACTTATCTTGTTGGCATGAGGTAGCAGCTAAGCCTGCAAGTGCTCTGTCTTCTGTGGGATCCTCCTTTAGCTTTTCAGCTTATGGATCAGGTGTATATGTTTAAATTCTTGGCAAAGAGCCCCAGCTTCTGCAGAACCTCCATATTACCAAAGTTAGAGACAATATAACTGACAGATGTTTTAGTCAATCTTCATGGACTGTAGCTCATGCTTGCAGGTTTTCGCTCACTCTTGATCTCTATCATTTTCTATCTGTCTTCCCTCACAACTGCCTGCTTTGAAAACTTCAAGTTCCAGGGTCAGACAGGAAGAAAAGAACCTTAAAGTAAATGCGTAACCAACTCTATAAATTTTATAAGGTCAAATCTCTATAACAAACACTAATCCTTAGTATATATGTATATACATCTTCTAGTGTTTTTGCTTCTCTAATTGAGACACCACTGATAAATCACAGCCACATATCACTTAACACACACACACACACACACACACACACACACACACACACACACAGACTCATTTAATATAAATGGCTCTCTCTAATTTCATAGCCCAGTATACATAGGTCAGCTAGTCTGGAAACAGTGGAACAACCTCATTTATTTTCAGATGCAAAGCACAAATACAAATACTCTGTGGTTCTAAAATGTTTAACTGTCTCATTTTCTCCTTTTAATCCTTACACAGTTCCATCCAAATGGTTCTGTGACCATTAAGCACCTGTCAACTCCCTGAATATTTCTGGACTATAAGTACTTCCTCAATTTTGGATTCTCTTTCTTCCTGTTTTGGCCCCAAGAGATCTCACTAGGACAGCTCCATTATTCCTCCACAGGAAGAAGGGAAATCTGTGCATATTATTTCATGCAATTAAAAAAATTATGTTTGGAGATGAATAGATATATAAATATTTATAAAACTATACATATAAGGTTTGTTTACATTGTTATATCTAAATTATTTCTCAATTTAAAAAAAAAAAAAAAGGAAACCTATGTTGTATGTTCCAGTAGTTGCCACAGTATATATTTAACAGAATGCCCTAGAAGAACAGGATTAAGACCAAGAAGCCAAGATCACAGTTTCATATAAATTAGGTTTATCAGTATGTTTGTTAATCAAACATAATATAAAAAAAACATATCTTTTCTTTCAAAAATCATAACTATATTGGCTTCTTATAATATCAATATGTGTTCATTGTAAAAAAAAAATAAATTAAAGCAATTCAGGATTTTTTTTAAAAGAAGGAAATGCCACCACTCAGCAATAATCAACAACTTAGTAAACTTCATTCCGGATATCTCTTAATTTATACATACACACAAAAAGAAAAATAGCTGGTTAAATAACTAAATAGAGAGCTAGATTAAACAGTATACAAAAATGGGATCCTATTATAGTTATACAAAAAGCACTGGCTTTGCTTGAGCACAAATCCTCACATTCTCAAGTAAACTGAGAAAGTTTAGAAATAAGATGAACTTATTTCTAAGTTCATTTCTTGATGAATTTCAGTTTATTCATTTATTCTAGAATAATTTGGAGTCTCTATATCTCCTGAGTTCTTACATGTTTGAGATGCTTTGCTATTGCTTTAATTCCAAAATAAATACTTAGCTGAATATAAACGATATTCTTTGATCATAATTCTCCTTCTTTAGAACTCTTTAGATGTACATTGACTGTGATGGGAGACGAGTGAAAGCAGCTATCACACAAGGAAATTTGCCTACATTTTCTGGTTCATTTTGCCGACATCTCTCTTTCAAGAATACCAATTATATTTATATTTTGTCTTATTTGTCTGTCCTTCCTATCTGTAATTGCTTTGATATGTTTATTCTTTATTCCTTCTCTTTTCACTATGATCATCTTTCCTCTTCTGCAATGATTTCATTTTAGCTACTTATTCTATTTTTACTGTTTCTTGTGTATTTGTCAGATCTATAATGGAGATTGCTATTGTTGT
Source organism: Eidolon dupreanum (assembly GCA_028627145.1). Lineage (NCBI taxonomy): Eukaryota > Metazoa > Chordata > Mammalia > Chiroptera > Pteropodidae > Eidolon > Eidolon dupreanum. The sequence goes on along the minus strand of CM053514.1, from coordinate 20,190,721 downwards.
ACTCATTTTATTTCTCTTGTTCTTTATCTCACTTTGTTTAACATTTCATTCTATTGTTTAACATCCAGTTCGTGTTTTACAGAATTTATATGTGTAACCTGGGAAGTTTTATTTTGTTTCTTCAGTTTTCTTATAAATTGGGTGATTTGATGTGATTGTGATATCTGTCTATCCAGCATCTATCTATCTATCTATCTATCTATCTATCATCTATTTTTTTTTTTTTTTTGTGATAGTGTGCTTGTATAGACTCTCTTATTAGTACTTCAATCAATATGACTTTATAGCTCCTCTCAAGAAGAGGTAGAATTTATTTCCCCACTCCTTAACTTCGGACAGAACTTTGGGGTTTTCGGACCAAAGAAATACAATACACTTGTTCAAAGACCAGGCCTCAAGAAACTTGATACACTTCTGATTCTTCTCTTCAACCTCTGTCTAGTCATAATGTGAACAAAACTAGGCTAATCTGCTGGGGGGATAAGAGACCACATGGAGTCAAGATGAGCAGTCCCAGATTAGCCATTTTTGACTAGTCAGCCCCCAGTGATCTGGTAGCTGACAACAGATTCATGACTGAGCCCAGCTGAAACCAGGATAACTGCATAGGCCAATTTGCTAAGGCACAGAACTTTGAATTAAATAAATACTTGTTATTTTAAGTCATTAAGTTATGATGGTTTGTTATTGAACAAAGTATAACTGATATGATCTCCACACACCCTTTCTTTTCATCCTACTGAGAATTAAACATTGACACCTTAATTCAGAGCTCCTGTTTCTCTAACACAGTATGAGTGAATTCTCTTACACACTTCCTTCTTTACCTGGGGCGATTGGCCCCTTCTATATCCCATGTTTCCACCTCCCTTACACTTTTATAGTAGTGTTAACTACAACTCCTTATCTATTTTGCTAAAGCTGGAGGGCATGGAAATGGAGTAGCATTCAGTTGAGAGGACATTCAGCATTTGCTGAGTTTTCTAACTTGTTTCATTCTTCTGAGAGGCCGTATATGTTTCATATCCAGGCCCATTCACATTGTAAGGGTCTTCTCTCACTCTCATGGGCTTCAGCTCATTCTCCTAACATTAAGACCTTTTTGCACTAATTTTTTAGAAGTAGATAGTTTACTTAATTTTTTTTTACTTTCAAATGTTTGTTTCACAGGCTTTTCTCCAGGACTTAAAAGACCGTTTCTCTCCAAATTGGGTTATTAGTAAAATTTTTCAGAATTTCATTATATATGTTTACTTCCCCCATACAGAAAGGAGGTGTTAGGAATTAGGGGCTAGACTATACCTCACCAGAATTTTTTTTCCCTTTTCTCATCTGCCACTTTTTAATTTATGACCTGCCACTTTATCTCATTTTCTTAACTTTTGGCCACTTATAATTTGGAAATTATTCTTCCCTATGAATTTTTACCTATTTTCTTAAACATAGAGTTGAGAGAGATTTTACTTTACTGTATCCATAACTCAGTAATTTATGTATGATGTTACATAAGGTTATACACAGTAACATCACATTTTTCTATTATCCTTCAAAGTAAAACTCAGCTGTATTAAACTCTTTATAAGCCTGAAAAGATGAATCTGTCACTTCCATTGTGTAGTTAGTTACTCCTGCCTTAAAGTTTGCTGCCTCTTACAAGATTCTTGAAAGGCTTGTGATTCCTAACTAGGTGACTGATAACACTTAAAACAAGTGTTCACCATTGGAGAGGTCTAAAATTCACACAAAATTAGGATGAACTGTTCTAGGAAGCTAGCTTGAGGCAAAAGGGATTCATTCTTAAACCAGCTCAGGTCTTGTTCTTTGTTCTCTTAGGCAGAACCCTTCCTGCTGAATAACATGTTCTCTGAGGCCTAATTCTCTCTGTGCTTCCTTTGTCCTCCTACTTAAAAAGCCTTTACGTTGGAGAATCCCTCATATCCTACCTTTATTTTTTCTTCTTAAACAGAGACACTCACTTTAAGCTGAAGGGGTTTTATGTTTGCAGCTCATTTTGTGGTTGAGGATATAGTAAATTAGTGACCTCCATTCCCCTATGGGCTACGTAGAGTTTATTTAATTTAGGTTTTGATATAAAACTGGTGTGAGCTAGAAAAGGGCAGAGAAGGGTTAAAGAATCCTGCTGGGCACTCACATTAGAATCTCCAAATGCTGGTGGAACTTTTACAAATCAAGGGGTAAAAAACTTGAAATGAAACCCTGAAAAGAAACATCAAAAGTTCCCTCTCTTCTATCTCTCGTTCAATGATTTTTTACTATTGTATTTTATAGGTTTTTATGGTAGAAGGATAAAATTGGAAAGGATTTTGGGGAAATATTATAATGTATACATGAAATGATACATAAATTATATGAAGTTTTCCTTTCAAATCAGACCTGAGTTGTCACATTGCCTCTTCTTGTGTTATCTCAGTTGGACAGCATACAAATTATTCCTTAGGATCTTAGGGAAGCTTTCATAAAAGAAAAGATAGGGTGACATTAAGACAAGGGCTTATACCCCCACCCATGCATAATTTCTAAAAAAACCTGATGTATTGTTTACTGTAACAATAGTAACCACCCTAAATAAAAGAACAAATATGTCCCCATGGGAATCATTGAAAAGAGATGGGAAAAATAAAAAATATCATAAATGAAAGAATTTTCCAATTCTTCTTCTTTTTTATTCAATATATCACTTAATTGCAAAGGTAGCTGTAGGAGATTTGGGCTAGTTTTATATACTCAGTCTCCATTTCTTCTGATTTCACTGAGATCCATTCTTACCCCTTTACATACAGTGTGGTCTACTGTTGCTCAGGATAGCTCTAGCTCACCTGTATAAGGGGTGGTTGGTACAAAGCCAAAACTTGGACAGATTCTTCTCCACCCAAACTTGAATCTAAATCTTAAGTATAATGACATAAAAACTGAAATCAGCTAGCTTTCACCATCCCAAAGATAAAATTATGAAGCATGTCTCCCCTGGGGAGTTTTAAAAACTATTGATGCCTGTGTCCACCCAAGAGTCCCTGATTTAATTGGTCTGGAGTGTGGCCTCAGCATCAGGACTTAAAAAAGTTGCCCAGGTTATTGTCAAGTTTAGCAAGAACTGAGAATCTCTGCTCTAGGTCATAAGAAACCCAGTTAGTTCTTATTACCTTGATCTATAAAATTCCCTGATTCATATCTTTTTTTTTTTTTTTTCCTTAGAAAGGCAGACTGTCACATGTAGTGCCTCATTTGGATGTGTCTGGAGTCTTGGAAGCTTGACTGCCTTACGTTCTCCTACGAACGGACCTTGAAAGCTTGTTTGGAGGTTCTAGCAGGGGAGCGCAGCTACTCGTATATCCTTGACCAAAGAATGATCCTCTCCTTTATCGGGGAAGGTCATCGTCTTAGACCCAGAGTGTAGCTTCGTGAGGGAAGTACATGGAGCGGTGAGGGTGGAAGGGGACACCTGCGTAGCCAGTCCGATCAGCCAAATCAACACTGGCAATCAATGGGGTGACAGATGTCACAGTCAGACGGCCCTCACATCCGATTCATATCTTTTTAAAAGCTAATTATTCAGTTTTTTTCTTTAATACTGCAAATTACCTTACATTATTCTAATAAATATAGCCTACATTAGCCAAAGTCTGTTTCTCTTACTTATAATTAAAGAACCATAATAGTTACAGTGTTGAAGATTGAATGTATGATGTTAACTTTTTTGAAAAATACCATCCTAATAACTCTTCCATTCGTCTAAAGCAAATCCCTCCTCTACCATCCGTAGGATCACTATAAATGGTTAGGCAGAGTATTTACTGCCCAGGAATTTTGACCAAGAAGGTGGTAGGGACTATAACTTAGCCTATAATGTTCTTGTCAAGCCATGTACTCTGGCAAGGGACTGCATCTGCCTAAAGGAAAAAACAAACAAACAAACAAACAAAAAATACTATTCTTTTAAAAAATTTATACAAAGGTGCCATCTACTTTTCAAGCCATATGCCCATGATAATAATCTGGTAAAAGGGGATGCCTTTTTCCATTTTGCACAAAGAAGACATATGGGTAGTGGCCCTGACTATCCACTTTCTAATATGAATAATCGTTTCCTCTTTTAAACTTCAACACTTAGAATACTTTATCCATTTAAAGACCCTATCTCTCTTACTTTGACGATCTTCCTCATGACCACATCTCCAAATAACTCTGAATAGATAATAAGAACACTTTTTATATTATTTATATATTGATTTCAAGGCTTTGGTTATAAACCATCTCTGTTTTCACCAGTGCCTAGAGAGGATTTTGATTCACATGAGAAAGAAAAGTGTCTCACCTAATCACATTGTCAGAAGTTGTGGAATCAAGAAGTAAATAGATTAAGCAACATAACAGCTCTCTACTATTTAAAGATTGTTGATTTGTTGGGTGTTTATTTTTTCCCAACCCTAGGTGAAAAGATTGATTTTAAAAAAAGAGGTATTTACTTACTGATTAAAAAATATTAAAATATTTCACTAAATTCAGAGTATTTTTTAAAATAGCATTTATTAAAAATAAAATTTTGCTTTCAAATGATTTGGCATGATTGGATAATTTCAATAATTTGCCACTTGGCAGATGGGAGTTTGAATATATTGTCCTAATGAGTTTCTCATACCAAAAATCCTAAGCTGCTTCATAATAAAAACTAATAGAAGATTTTTCAATCGTAATATGTATTGCACACCCAGCCGTGATCTGAGAGGTGCAATTTTAAGTATTTCAGAAATTAATGATTATCAGCTTTTGCTTGCATTAGATTTTGTATCATTGATACATAGGAATTTATTCATAATTTCTATATAAGGGCTTTTTCTTTTTACAGTTTAAAAATAGCCAACCAAACTGATCCTTTAGCTTGCTTTATTTGAAGTTTATATTTTATTAATCTCTTGGTATAAAACTTTAACAGATTAAACTGGTTTTATAAAATGGCTATTGATTACTAAACAATTGAAAAATTTTCCATACACAGAAGCACCCAATAGTGCTTGTTACTTAAGCAGATCAGTATGAAATGAAAAATGTTATTCTTTCAGTTTAATGTTAATTAAATCTTGTAGAGTTCATAGACATCTAAGAGAAGGATACACATCAACCAAAGAGTATTTTTTTCATAAAATGCATACTAGATATGAGGTGAAAATAACTTATTTGATGGATTTAAGCCTTAGACTAGCCCTGTGGTTTTATGGAACCCCATGGGAGAGTTTTTAAAATATTACGTAGGATTAGGAGAGTTGTGATGATTGATAAAGTGACATTCACAAGGCATTGTTTAAATTGTACCAAAGAGTCATTGTCTCTGGAGCTGTAGGATAGCTGGCCTTGATTCAGGTTCATAAATTTCCATTGAGCTCTCATAGAATGGTATTTAATTTCAATCAGAGACCAATTAGAGAGGTTTTTTAGGTCTGATAGAGTACTATTTACGATCAGTGAGAAAAAAAAATTAGAAATATTCCACAAAATAATTAATCTCTCACTCATGGTCTAAGATGATCTATTTCCAAAAAAATTATCATTAATCATCTTTTAAAGTACTTGGTGAACAATACCCCTTTGAAGTTTCAGTAAATCTGTAATCCCTACATTTTTAAAATTTCAAATCATTCAAATGATTTAATGTTACTAGTAACCTAAATGACATGAATTATGCCAGTTTGTTTGCATCCATTTTAGTTTTCTAATATTTGGACTTCCGTGTTTTGAATGAAATTATATATGGTAGTTGATTAAAGAATTTCTCATTTTTTTCAAGTGCTACAGTAATACCACATAAATGCATTATTTGAAAAATATAAAGAAAAACCTAATTATTTTATCAATTTTTATTGCTTGAAAGTATTGACTATGTCTTCCATGAAACTGCCTTTTTCCTTGGGTTTTATCTTAAATACAGTATCCCTGTGGCTCAGTCTTTGATACACACATGCACACCCGGGCTTCAACTGTGCCCTCAAGGCATATAATTTCCAACCTATGAATAAACTCAATCTCAATCAGTATCACAAATAAATTACTATATTAGTTATCTACTACTATAAAACCAGTTACCTCAAAACCAAGGAACTTAAAACAACAAACATACGTTATCTCACATTTTCCATATGTCAGGAATCTGTCTTTTGCTTCTCTGGGTACTTCGGGCCCAAGATTTCTCATGAGGCTGTATTCAACCTGAGGTTGTGTCAGCTAAATCTCTAATCTCACCTGAAAACTCAACTGGAGAAGTAGGGTAGAGTGCTTTCAAGCTCACTCATGTGGTTGTTGTCAAATATGGGTCCCTTGCCACACAGGTATCCATCATAGCTAGCTTTCCTCTGGAAAACCAATCTGAGAACCAAAGAGAGCACCAACATAGGGGCTTAAGGTTCATTTGTTTTTTTTTATAACTTAATCTCAGAAATTACATCCTACCCCATCTGCTGTATTCAATTCATTAGAAACAATTCACTAAACCCAGCTCACACTCAAGGGAGGTGATTATTCATGGGTATGAACTGCAGGATGCGGGAATTCTGGTGCCATTTAGAAGTTACTTACCATATCCACTATTCTCAAATCCAAAATATTTAAATCTGAACCTGTGATAGTCCCACACAAATGATCTTCCTTATCTCTCTGTAATACCACCCTTCTCCTTACCACCCAGGGTCAAAGCTTTGTGTATCTTTCACTCCTACTGAAATCCTAATATACCTTGAGACTCAATTTTCCATTAAATTTCACTTGGATGTGCCTTTTTCATTTCATAGGCACCATCTTAATTCAGATCCCATTATCTTTTTTCTTGGTCGATTTAATTATTTTTACAACTGACCTTATCCTATAAATCCATATGCTGCCAGAATAACTTTCCTACTATACAACTTTATCAGGAACTCTCAATTTAAACTTTTATTTGTTCTCCCATTGCCTACCAGACAGAGAGTCCAAGCATCTTCAAATCTGAACACAACCTGATTTTTATTTCTCTCTCCCTATTTTTCTGTATCAGTCCTGTATTCTAGCCAAATTAGCCCATTCACTATATCCTATACTATATTTTGCACACCTCTAACTTTTTATCTGTGTTACACAGTTCTTTAACTTAGATGATGTTTCAATAACTCCCAGTCCCAGCATCCTTCAAAATTCATTCAAATTCAACACTCTCTTCATTCATCTTTTATTCACTAATTCAATCAAAAAATAACACTGCTAGATACCAAGCACTGTACGCAGGAATGATAATGAAATGTTGATTGTTTTAAGTTACTCAGCTCTGGGTTGTCTGTTATGCAGAATTTTTGAGCCAATGGTTAATTGATGCCAGACCAAATGGGTGTGTCTAGTAGGTAGCTATCAAGTAATCAAGAACTGAGGAGAGAGGTTAAGACTGTAAGCCATCCCTTATCGTTTCAGCTGTGTTTTCCTTTCCCAGAATTCCTACACACTCTGTGTCTAGATGGTTAATGTGACAATTATCACATTTAATCTCATGTTGTAAATTATCTTTTTTAAATTCATAGAGTCTGTGTCCCACCTAAATCGTAAAATTCTAACTATGATTTTTTGTGTGCTTTTTATGTGTAGGCACTATTAAAAACTTTACCATATTGATGGTTGAATAATACAAAAGAAATAAATTATTTTAGTCTAAATTACATCATTAATTAGCCTATGAAGCTTTTACCATTCCGAATTTCTTTTTAATGTATTTCCCATTTATCACATCCAAGCAATTCCACCAATAAATACTTGAACATCTCTTTTTCCTAGAATGGATTGTCTGGTCTAGTTGCACCATTAGAAATAATTAAGTATTCAAATGACTTTATTTTTAAAGCTTAAGTGTTTTTTATAAAGCATCATTTAGAGCTTCTTTTCAGAAAAAAGGAATTTAACTGCCTCAACCATTAATATTGATCAAAAGATATTATCAAAACCTTATATATTTGTAGCCAAATAAACAATGTCAAAGGATCAAAGCTTATCTGTTTGAAGATTGTGACAGACACTATGGTGGCCTAACCAGCCACCTTCTTTCCCCTAATTCTCTTTTCTTCCTTTCCGGCAAAAGTTTGAGTTTGTTGAATCTTTTTGCGAGAGACTGCAGACTTAGAATTTAGAAACAAGAAATGCATTGCAGAAAGGAAGAAGGAAAGAGTTCAGCAGATAGGGGCTGAGAACCCCCACATTCCAGTTCATTAAGGCATCACAAATATAGTCAGTCTGTCTTTTTTATTGTCATATTCCCAAGACTCCATCCCATATTTCCCTTGTGATCAGGAGGGAAGGATAATCTTTGCGACACTCAAGGAAGATGAAACCTCAGGTGCTCAGGGAACAGGGAAAAGAAATCTATAAGATCTAAATAAGCAAACTTTAAAAAAGCTATTTAGAAGGATACAAATAAAATGTATTTGAAGTCATAATATTTTTTCACTAAAGCACCCCGGAATTGTCAAGGGATTATATTTGTCCAAAAGAATAAAATATTGAGGATCTACAAAGAAATCACAGTGTTGTTCATCTCAGGAAATAAAAATTAAGAATCTCGGCTAAGCAAGATCTTTATCTTTTAGTATACAAGGCATAAGCTCTGTTTATGATGGATACACTGACTTCGTTAACATAAACTAGAATACCAGCAGATAAGAGGAGGCTTCTCTCCAGGCCCCTATGGTGAAGTGATAGGTCTGAATTAATCACTGTGTACACATTACCCTTGCTAGTAGTTGGTCTAGGAATTAACATGTAAATAAGTCTTGAATGTTAAATATGAATTTCTTGGTGAACTTGAGGGCAATTTTTGTGGTCAAAAAAAAAAACTATTCACACATTTATTTAAATTTAAAAAAAATTAAAATTTATTTTATTAAAGTCACTTATTTAAAAAGCCAGTTCTCTTTAAGCTTTTAGCTTATAGATGTGTTGTTAATGATTTAGCAAGTCTTAATAATTAGTTTTAAAGGCCCTTTGATTAATGTTTTGTACCATTTATAGATTTAGTTAAACAACTTCAAAGATATCAATTTGTATTTATAAATCAAATTTATTCAAATTTTAAATTACTTAAATTATTTTACTTAATACAAACTGAGTTCAAAAATAACTTTAATAAATAAACTTAGTATGATAAATCATATATTCTCATAAATTTTTCAAAATTATATATAAACATAGTTAAATTTTAATGTAAAACAGATCAAATTGATAATAATTTTATATTTTAAATGGGAATAACAAAGCTGACTTGTAAGTATACTAGATTCAATCTCTTAAAAATTACAATTATATAACATCAACTGTATAACGCCATGGTTTGATTTTCTTCAACTTTTTGACACTAAATTCTTAATCTCCCCCAGATATAAAGTGCTTAACTAGTTAGGTCATAATGTCATAACAGGCTATTTTGAAGAATAACTTCTCCATCATTTACGACTGTTTAACAACTATCTGTTTCAGCTGAGTCACTAACTGGTTTTTGTTGTTTTTCCCAAGCTCTGATAAAGTATTTGGGGTTTTCTTTATAGTCTGACACAAGGATTGATAGCCAGGAGAGTAGTTGGTCTCAGTGCCTCAGTGTCAGCAGAATCTCTGTCTCCAGCTTATATACATGTTTGTACTCGGCATTTTTAGCTCTTGAGACATGAAAATGTTTTGCCTGTCTAACCCTAGAGATGATTAAACTTGACATAATCTGATCTTCTCTTCTTAAGTTTCTTAACATTTAGGACGATGCCACTTCTACAATATAAAATAGTTTCCAATGGAATCCTAGAGCTCTCTCATTGGATTGCCTGATTATTCAAGGCATTTCCAAGATCATTAGACTTACACTGATCAATGCACCCAGAAAAGAAGGCTTCTGTGGGCTTCTGCAAAAATAAAAGAGATGTACAGGAGGAAAGCCGTTCTTCTTTAGCTGGATTTTTTTTTGTCTCATGTGGTACTTAGAACACCCAGAGCCTTTTTGTGACTTTGAAGAGGCAAACCTAAAACGTAGCCAGCATGTCAAGTGAGAGAGCCAAATCTGGGATATCCTATCCTTAAGCTTCTTATTGCATGAGATAACATGTCTTTTTGTACAACCACTTTGACTTGGGTTTTATGTCACTTGCAGTCACATCACACTAATGAAATAATTCATTAAGACTTCCACAAAATCAACAAGATAGGAAGTTACAGAGAAACATACTGGCAAACCCTAAACAGGTATACACTTTATTGTGCTTTGCTTTATTGTGCTTTGCAGGTATTGTTTTTTTTTTACAAATTGATGGTAACACCCAGCAATAAGATTACGACTCACTGAAGTCTCAGATGTAGGTTACCATTTTTTAGGAATAAAGTATTTTTAATTACTTAGATACTTTTTTAAAAAAATTATTTATTTTAATTAGTTTCAAGTATGCAGTACAATAGATACCTCTATAGTTCATAAAACGATCCCCCCAATTGCTCTCTCTCTCCCTTGACCCTCCACCTAGCCAATGTATTAATAATGCTAACTGCATTTCCTATGCCGTGCTCCTCATCCCCATGACCATCCATCAGCTACTAATTTGTATTTCTTTAACCCTTCACTGCATTCGCCCAGCCCCCCAAACCCCCTCCCCTCTGTCAATCGCCAAATGGTCCACTATATTTGTGAGTCTGTTCTTGATTAGTTTCCTCTTTTTATTCCTTAGATTTCACATATAAGTAAAATCATATAGTGTTTATCTTTCTCTGTCTGACTTAAATATCTTCTAGGCCCATTAAAGCAATATCTTTTTTCATCCCCTTCCTTTTAGTCTGTGTGTGTCTTTTAATCTGAAGTGAGTCTCTTACAGGCAGCATATAGGGGCCTTATTTTCTTATCCATTCATCTACTCTTTTAGTTGGAACACTTAATTATTTTTCAGTTGAGGTATTTATTGATGAGTGTAGTTGTTAACATTCTTCATTCCTGTTTTTGATACATGTTTTTTTTTTTCTTCTTAAAGAAGTTCCTTCAATGTTTCCTGTAATACTGGTTTTGTGGGGACGAATTCCTTTAGCTTATTTTTGTCTGGGAAGCTCTTTATCTGTCCTTCAACCCTAAATGATAGCTTTGCTGGATAAAGTATTCTTGGTTGTAGCTTCTGGGTCTTCATCTTGTTTTCTATTTTTTGCCGAGCCCTCCTGTTCTACAGTTTCTTCTGAGAAATCAGCTGTCAGTCTTATGGGTATTCCCTTATAAGTAACTTTCTGCTTTTGTCTTAATGCTTTTAAGATATTTTTCTTTATATTTAACCTTTAGCATTTTAATTATGAGGTGTCTTGGTGTGGGCCTCTTTGGATCCCTGGTTTTGGGGGTTCTCTGAGCTTCCTGGGGTTGTATGCCCATTTTCTCACCAGGTTAGGGAAGTTTTCCATCATTATTTCTTCAAACGGCTGTTCAACATCTTGTTTACTTTCAGGTACACCAATCAGATGGATATTTTGACCTTTAATAGTGTCCCATGTGCCCCTTAGAGTATTTTTATAGTTTTGGCACCTTTTTTCTTGCCATTCCAATTGAGTATCCTTGGCTTTCCCATTTTCTATATAGGTATTTGATCCTCTTCTTTATTCACTTTGTTTATTCCTTTGTTTACTCCATTTAATATACTTCTCATCTCAGATAATGTGTTCTTCATTTCAGACTGGTTCCCTTTTATAATTTCCATTTCCATTTTTATGTTTTTTATCTCTTTGTTGAAGTTCTCACTGAATTTATCTACACTTCTGAAAAGTTCATTGAGCATCTTTGTAACCAGTGTTTTGAACTCTGCATCTGTTAGATTACTTGACTCCATTCTATCTGTATCTCTGTTCTTTCATATTGTTTCTGCTTCTTTGTCTTCCCATTTTAGCTGCCTTTCTGTGTCTGTTTCTATGTACTAAGCAAAGCTCCTAAGTCTGCTGGTCTTCTTAGTGTGGATTTGTGAAGTAGGTGTCCAGTGGCACAGTCCTGAGAGGGGTTCAGTTGCAGGCCAAATTTAGCCCAAGTCTCTATCCCTCTGGGGCCACCTGTTAAGATTCAAGCAATCCATAGATGCCATGGTTATAGTTGCCACAAAAAGCCACTCAGAAACCGAGGCCAGCTACCTCCAATGTGAGTCTAGGCGCTGCTCAGCAAGGAGTACCTGACTCGCTGAGGACACACCTGGATGTGGCTTGGGTGGGGCAGAGAATTGGGGGAGGCGGGGTTTCGGGGAATCCACTAGGCAGAGCGATCTCTGTTATCCAGTTTGATGACATCTTGACTTTGTCAGTGCTGTGTCCATGCACTGGGAGGAGGCAGGGATCAACAGAGAACATGGATACTTCCAGCACTTCTGTAAGATTAGCAAGTCTCACATGGGCCCTCACTCCGACAATGTTTTTCTGTAAGTCCTTGGTGCCCACTGCACACTGCCAAATTAGCAATGGTACTCAGTGAGCAGAACCATCACCCTGTAAATCTGCTTGCGGACGTGGCCCCTTTAAGAGGCGTCTACTGCTGCCGCAGCCTCCAGCTCACTCAGCTGCTCAGGATGGGGCAGCCTTGAGACCTAGCCCCATCTTACCTTCTGCTGTTGCAGGGTGATCTCTTGGATTTCTCCCTAGTGGTATGGCTTGTTCCTCTAGATCTCAAGATTTTTCCTTGTGGCTTGCTCCTTGTTTCCATCACAACTTTGATTTGGTCTCCAGAGGTATGAACATAGCCTCTATCATCTATGCCATTTCTTTTTCTCATAGGACTGCTAATTTTGTTTTCTTGGGGATGAAAAATGTCCTTGATTCGGTCCCAATTTTGTTCCCAAGAAAGACCAGTTCATGCTCTCAGTTTTTTTTTTTTTTTTTTTTGAGACATAACGCTATTGTACACTTAATAGACTTATAGTATAGTGTAAACATAACTTTTATATGCACTGGAAAACCAAAAAATTTCTGTGACTCACTTTATTGTGATATTTGCTGTATTGCAGTGGTCTGGAACTGACTTGCAATGTCTCTGAGGTATACCTGGATATTGAATAATACCACTCATCTTGCCCTTATACATGTGTTTACAATGCAGAGGATTTATGTAGACTAGGTCCCATGCAAAAAGGTCCTCCAGGCTTTTATTATTTAGTAATGTAAGAGTAATAAAAATAATATAAACAGACAGAAGCTAAATAGCTTTTATCAATAGTGTCTCAGCCTAAATACATAAGCAAATGGTCAGTTGAGTTATTGTGTATTCTGGTTACCTATGAGTGCATAACAAACCTAAAATATCAGCAACATTTATTTTACTTATGAAGCTGGAATCTAGGCAGTATTCAGCAGGGATAGCTTGTCTCTACTCCACTCAGCCTCAGCTGGGGCCATTTGAAGGCAGGAGCTTATAATCATCAAAATGTTCAGCATTCAGGGAGAACTCAAACATCTGGGGCTGGCACGGCTGGGGCTCCTCAGGCCTTTTTCTCTACCTTTAAGAACTTTCTGCACAAGGTCTTTTCAGCATGGTAGCATCAGAGAAGCTGGACTTCTTACAAGCTGTGTGTCCCAAAAGGAAGCGACACAGTCAGAAGCTATATCATTTTTATGACCTATCCTTGGAAATCACGTAGCTTCACTTTCACCTCATTCTATTTGTCATGATAGTTATACTGGCCTGCCTGAGTTCAGGGAGATAGAAATCAACTCTCTATCTTGATAGGGAGTGACAAAAATACATGAGACCAGAAATATTAATGCACCCATTTTGGATACAATCTGCCACACAGTGACATCATGGGTGTTTCTCAGGCAAATCAAGGCAACTTCTTGAAAGGAACAGATTTTGACAAATCTAAAAGAATTCGAGGGACATGGACTATCCTACTAAGTTTGTTTTTTTTAAGATAACATATTTTAAAGCAGTCATTTCTTAAGTATACAGTTTATATCAAGAAGCAGAGACATAGACATTTCTACTTAGAAGTTCTCAATGGCTTCTTAATTTATAAATACCCCAAAACCTAGTCCTTGTTCCTTTTATCTACATGTGCAAAATAATCTTAAAAGGAAACATTGTGAAAGCTTTTTATGACACAGAATTTGACTAAATGAACACAAATATCTTCAACTTTTTAAACCTTTCCTCAGGCTTAGATGAAAATAAACTCTAGTGGATTCTAACACAGAGTAAAAATTAACCTTAAAATTCTTGCTTTGAACTAAAATGCAAGTTTTTTTTTTATGTCAGGGACTTCTGTCGCTTGTGTTCAATACTCTATTATAGACCTCACCCTGCTTTGCAAGTAATAAAATGAATGCACGAATACATAAAACTAGTATGCATAGGATGTTTTGTAGTTTATAAAGCACTTTCATATATTTTACCTCATGATACCTTCTGATATTAATATTATTATAGATCCTATTTAATAAAATAGAAAGGTGAGAAATTAGTAAGGTAAGTGAATTTCCCAAAGTCACAGAAATAGTGAAGTGTAAGCAATAAGTTTTGGAACTCAAATACCTCCCTTTTCAAAAACCTATACCCTTACCACTAATTACTGATTTATTTTACATATTTTCATATCTTTCACTAGAGTATTATTTTTGGCATAGATCTGTGGTTTGCTTGATCTTCACAAAATACCCACAAAGTCATCATCCTATATAATACCATCATTCTCAGATGTTGCAGTTCCACTCTCATGATTATTATCAAATTTTTAAACTCTTTTATGTATAATCTTTTAGGTATTCATCTCCTGTTTTATTCATTTGTTAACAGTTCTAATATGACCTTAGTGAATGTTTTCAACATTAATACCTAGCATATAGCCAAAACATCTTTTCAACCAAATATGGCTACAGTGATCAGATTATGCAAACATTACAGTGTGAAGGTTAAAAAAAATTATAAAAGAAAGGGCCAATAATCCCTTGTAGCATGCTTAACTTATCAAAGCAATGATAAATATTTAACACATGGAAATATCTAATAACAGCAACCAGTTCTGTTAGGAGGAAGGGCATATTCATATGTAATACATGACCATAATTAGAACACATTTGCATATTTACTTAGGAGAACTTTTCTCAGGGAATTTAATTTGCATTTTGACCCAGAACTCTCTGAAGAGAAATAGATGAAGAAAAAACAGAAGAATTTTTCCAAATCCATGTATATCAGAGTTTACAGTCACTAACCCTCATTTTTCCCATAATTAAGGAATTTAGGAAGAATTAAATGAGATACTGTGTTCATAACAAGAAAGGGACAGTCATCACTCCCAGTGAATAACATTATCCTCCTCCTCATACTTGAAAAACAGAATGCTTGCCCCAGATCCAGGTCTCAAGGCAAGTGACTTTTTGCCGAGACTTTAGAGCAGATAGAACAAGAAGGGCTAAAGGAACAGACTGTACCATGGGAGTTAGCTGAAACAAAGCTTCCAGATAATTCCTATCTGGAAACTATACAGATCAGAATTTACCTTTAGGATACATGCTTTCTTTTTCTGGCAAAAACACCCTGGAAGCTTGATGGTTCTACAAGGATAAAGCAAACCTGGTAGGTTGTATTGGAATTAGGGTTCTAAAAACAGTCTGTAAAACACTAGAGGTCTTAGTAAGACTCCTGCTATGTGCTGCCTTTAGGAATAACTGTTCAGAACAGGACCTATGGTCTACAGGTAAGGCCTGCATCCAGACACTTGGATTAACTTTCCTTGTTTTCTGAGGATCAGAGAAAGAAGTCCTCAATTTGCAAGTAGGATAAGAACAAGGAACAACCAGAGCATTCGACCAGATACCAACACAGACACTTGAGGATAAGAAACAGGTCAGGGCACAGGAACTGGCACAAAGCATCATCTGTGTGCAAGGACAGGGAAGCAAGGAAGTATGTGATGAATCACAAACACAGCAAGATAGCAGTTTCTGGAAAAAGGCACAAAACAAGCTTTGGTTGGTTCTGAGCCTGCACACTACCCTAGAATCTTCGCTTTCCCCTCATTAGAACAGCTTTGTTTCCAAAGCCTGTAGAGTAGGTCCTGTGGTCTTAGCAAGTGGGTCCCAGGGGAATAGAAAGGTAAATGCAAGAAGAGTCACTCTAATTATCTCAAATTGTCCCACTGATGAAAGACCAGGAAGCCTGGATCAAAACTGCTGCTTGAATCCACTCCTGCCAACTGCAAGCAACCATAGGAAGCTGAATGCCAGTCATGAGAGCCACTGCTGAAAGGAGTGGTTTGCAACCAGGGTCACTACTGAAGGAACAGCTGCTGGGCACTGGAAGGGAATAGCTGTTGTGGGTGACCTAACAGGAACTCTTGGCATGGGGCATTGCTTGAACCAGTGAGTAGTTTCACACTGAGAAAGACTTGCTACTTTAGAGACCTCTGACTCACTCTATTTTGCCCTTAGATTACCTGTAGAACACAAAGAAGTTATTCCTGTACCTAAGGGAAAGGTGGAAATTATTGCTTTTCATTTTCTTTCTTACTACAGAGTCAATAAGTATTCATGCCCATGTAAAAGACCTGAGCATCACCTGACCCTCACATTTCCAGCCAGAAGGAAGAGGGACAGAAAAAGGAAGTTCCAAACAGGACATTCTGTAAAGAATAAATTAAGAATGAACAGGCTTCACTATATATTGTATATCAGATCACCTAAAATACACCTAAAATAAATACAATTTGTGTTTAAAATTTGTATATAAATAGAAAAAAAAAAGAAGAAGAAGTAGGCTTTAGAAAGCCTTTTTTTTTTTTTTTTTTTAAGCATTCTTTTTCTAAGCCTCTAGACTGAGGTCAGTTGTATCTAATTCTAGAAAACACGAAAATTAATTCTCAACCTTTGCCAAAGGTGGTGGTGTTCTTGTTGTTGTTGGTAAAAGCCAATTAATCCAGTGCTATTTCTATGAATAATTGACTTTTCTTTTCAGGTCTGTAGAATATAGGTCTTTGTTTTCTGGTCTCAGTCAGTCCCAGTTTTATTAAAATTAACATACCTTAGATAAACTGCCTAAAACTTTTGTAGGTTTTAAAATGATTTTCTAGTCTGTGCAGGCTCTCTCCTCTTTGGGGAATTTTAACTGAATTGTTAGTGTACAGAGGGAGCTTTAGTTCTGTTGCAGCTAACAAACAAGAAAATCTGACACCAACACTCAAGTCCACCCAAAAAATGACCAAATATTTTATAAAGCAAGACATATAAACAGAAAACTTACTTTAAAATGTATTTTTCATATCAGGATTTATTTCACATGAAAGCTTGCAGCATAATTCTAAAAAATTAGTTTAATCTGTATTTTCAAATATAAAAATGTAATAACAGTTCTTTGAAGTAAACATTATAGACAGACTTTTAAAGTAAAATGAGATCCATCTGATTGAAATGTATTCTTTCTCTTCTCAGTTCAAAGCTGGATTCAAGTCAAGAGGTCATATGGTGCTCTAGATACATCATCGGGTTTTCTTTTGACGCATCATTCCTCCTCTGTTCATTACTACCTTCAGGAGTTAATAAAATTTTAGGAGGAGGCCATGAAGATATACCTCTCCTTGCATGAGTAGGAAATTATGTATTCCTTAAGTATTTGTTAGTGATCACAAATTTGAATTATTATGTTTAAATTTTGCTGCAGATCGACCTGGGTAGCCAACCCACTATGCTAATATACTCATTACATTAAGACTGTCTGTCTATGCATAGTTGTTGCATTTGAAAGCCTCCTTTTATCATCTTTTGGTCTTGAGATGAGAATACATAAAGTAAGATCCGGTGTGATTCTCTGCATAATACAGTTACACATGGGTTGTAAAGTGCCTTTGATGGGCCCGAGTAACTATGACAGCCATAAAATAATTTAGGTGCTCAAGCACACACTAAATATTTGAAGTGGTAAGAGTAAGGACAGTGAAGCATATCAAATACATTTTTACCATGTTGAATCACAAATTTTTAAAAATTCCTTTATTTTTCAAATTTTAAACAATGAATATCTATGATTTTATGATCAAAAAAATTATACATTTGTTTAAAACATATAAATGTTGTTATATTATCAATTGAATAACTAACCACTTAAGTGAAGTTTTTTGCTTAAATCCAAAAGAAGTCAATCCCCTTTCAGTGGAGGGACAAGAGAGAAAATCCCATTAATGGCAAGGTTTCTCTTTGCTTCATTATGTGGTGATGAAACTGTACTCTACACATTTCCATAGACCTTGGTCCTCTTTGCTAGGACAAGTGCCTGCACAGCTGCAGCAGTTAAGACCCCATACCTAGACTTGATCACAATCGCAACTTTAACCATTGTTCCCAGAAGGGCTTTTAGCCTTAGCCACTGAGTCTTGCCAGAACCAGTTCTCATCCATAACTTAGTTGCTGTATCACTTCTAGGTTACTGATTTCAATCCACTCCATTTCCTGCCCCTGTGATACTGCACCTTGCCAGATCTTCTAGGATTAGAGGTTAAAATAAGGCTTTTGAGCATCTAATTAAAATAACCCACACCCTAGTGGTCATAATTTTTTTAGGTTTCTCAAGCAATAACTGCTTTAATCAAGTCAACGTAAACTGAATAATATCTTAATCTCAGAACCATGGCTGCCTCTTTACTCTATCTTTGAATGACTATAATGTGTCATCTAAGCGCTCTTACTTCAATAACAAGGTCAAAGCCAGGTTAATTGAAGCCTGCTTCCTGGACTAGTATTTTTGATGCCCTCAAAGTGAGCAGCATATTAGCCTCAGATTTAGAGATAATTCTATTACATATACTTTCCAATCACTTGGCAAGTGGCTTGGATTAGAACCAGGACCGAGACTCAGATGTCCTAAATAAGTCTAACATTTACCACTAGGAAAGATTTTGTATGATTCTCTCCCTCATTTCTAAAAAATCACCAAAAGATAAAATCTTCTCTGGCTCCATACACCCAAAAAGGATGTGGATATAGTGCCCTTTCCTGGGAAAGTCTCAAGGTTCTAGTCACCATCGATTAGAAAACATTTTGAAGGTAAGTGGAATAGACAATCAATCTGTAGGTCCAAATGATGACTTTTCCAAAATATAGTCTTTTAAGTGTGTGATTGAGTTGAAAAAGAGAATATTCTATTTTATGTAAAGATAATCTCAGCACAATAATTTTCCAGTGGGAAAAAAACAATCAAGGAAGGCAAATATTTTCTAAACTGTATTTGATGACTTCTGCAATCAAATAACATCCTTCTTGAGGCATCACTGAGTGCTTTCTAAACGCACAAGAATTTGGGGTATTCTGTTTCTCATTAGTGGTTACTTGCAATAGAGAATTAAGCATTTCTAGCATATGTGCTGCTGAAGAGAGCATGAATTGAGCATTTCTAGAAAATGGAATCAAAGGGGGCGAGTGTTGTAAAAATGTTAAAAGATAAAGGAAAAGTCCTAAAGGGCCCCAAAGGGGGCACCTAGAAAAGAGGGTGAGAAAATGATGCTCTGCGTTTGCAGCAGGAAGAGCGGAGAAGATTGGAAGGAAAAAGTCACTAGAAAGAGAGGAATTGGTTGCTTTGCTTTTTTCAGAAGGGGAAGAAATTGCAAGGAGAGAGAAATGAAATCCTGATATGGTTCACCTGCTAAGAATAAGAACTTGTTTAAGAAAACACAACTGTTAGTAGGTACATGAGTGAGAAAGGACTCAGCCAGAAGCTGACATTAGAGCAACATCCTACTGAGAATAGAAGTATAATGACTAACATTTATTGAACACTTGCTATGTGCCAGGTACAGTTCTAAACACTTTATATGTGTTAACTCATTTAATCCTAATAATAACTCTGTGAGGAACTGAAGCCAAAGAAAACCTGGGAACAAAGTATGGGGTAAAGGACAGAAAATCACTCTGGCTCCAGGAGTATTATGACTGATCTAGTGTCATACTCAGCATGGGACTTCATGAGCCTGGATATTGCAGGATCTTGATCAGCTTCTGCAGACCACAAATACAATGTTTTATGCAAAAACAAACAAACAAAAACAAAAAACAAAACAAAACAAAAAACACTTCCTAAATGAAGTATGAGCACTGGAATATTTAGTGCATTTTCCGGGAGCTGATCAAAGTCAAATATGATGCCAGTGACAATTCTGAAAAAGTCTTGTATTGATATCAGATAAACATTGACTGCTTCAGCCTTGTGTTCAGGAAAAAAATAGAGACTGTTCAACCAAAGTAGTACATACATAAATGAATGAGAAGGTAAAGCCGCATATCTGAGAAGGTGTCTAATAATAGTTTTCTTTGAACTGTTTTTTTTTTTTGGCTTAAGCTTTATTGGAAATATGACATCAAAAAATTGGGGGTGGACATGGGGAATATATAAAATATGTAAAGAAATGACAACAGAAAATACAAACTAAAGAGAAATTGATCATATTAATTTTCACCATATCTTGATGATTTTTGAGTTTCCATTTAGATAACCAAAAATACACAAAAAAGTCTGTTAAAACCCAATCTTTCTAGTAAAAAAAATCCAGTCCAGCCACTTCACAAATGTCGCCTTTTCTCTTTATTTCAATTTTATGAAAAAATTTCTCTCTGCTCTCTCAGCAGTATTCTTAGCCCCTCTTAATTTCCAAACTCAATTCTGAAGCTGTTTTATGATTGTTTTCAAAGACTTCTAGTAAAATATTGGAGAGTGTTTGTGCATGTGTGTGTGTTCGTGTTCACACACATGCAAGTGCATTCATGTGTGTTTTTAACAGTAAAAATAAAAAATTATCTTTCCATTTGGGTTAGATGAAATGAGGAATGGCCACCACCAAGCAGAAAATGTGCTCACTTTATGTGTGCCAGTTAATTACGACACTTCAGAGGCGCTTCCGAAAGGATAAGGCAAGCTGCATAAATTTAGCTGTAATCCAGGCAGGCAAAACTAATTTGCAGGGGATGGCCTTATCTAGCCACTGCAGCTTTCTCAGAAAATTAACCTTGGATATTTGGGCCCAATTCAGAAAGCGTTTGATTTTTTTTTCTTACCCTGCTCAGCATAAGAGAATTTTTGAATTCAATACAATACCTGACTTTTAAGAGGCACGATGAATGCTGTAGGCAGTTCAGAGTTATTACTGACAAGCAAAAATATATATTTTATATATACACATAGATGATTGTCCTTCATGCCCATTATCCTGCCTTCTTACATGTACATCAGAGGGTTTATCACTGTAGGTATAGAGGAATTCTCGGATTAAGAGAAGGATGCAACTCATTTTTAATGCACTTAGAAAAATTCATCAAAGTTCATTGCAGAATAAGTCATGCATACTGACTTGTTCATTCCAGTGGAAATGAAGAAATCCTCATAAAAATAAAAGTTTAATGAAGTGTTGGAGCCAAGTCTTGCCTGTCATTGCAATTATCACTG
This sequence comes from Eidolon dupreanum, assembly GCA_028627145.1. Taxonomy (NCBI): domain Eukaryota; kingdom Metazoa; phylum Chordata; class Mammalia; order Chiroptera; family Pteropodidae; genus Eidolon; species Eidolon dupreanum. The sequence goes on along the minus strand of CM053514.1, from coordinate 20,169,300 downwards.
ATTTTGACCCTTCCTTGATCACCCACTATTAATTAATCTCACATAACACTGTTAAAAGTTTACTTTATTTTTTATCATGCAATCATTCACTCAATCAAGAATTATTGAAGCCAGCATACTTTCATACGTTTTCTCATTTAATCCTCATACTAACCCTATTTGTATTTCAATCATTTCACCAATGCAAGAGGCAAATATTTCATTTGTCAGTGTTTCCAATGCATTTTTAAATTTCTCAAAGCAATGGCAATATGTAAGCATGGAAAGAGCTCTAGTGTTTGCATGCTAAGATTTAAGGGTTTTATCTCTCAAAAATTTTATTTTTATTTTAATAATATCTTTGGGATACAAATATAACTAGTTCCTATTTTTCTAAATTTTAAACTGCAGACTAAATTTTTATTGAGCAGCTTTACTTATGAATTCATAATAAACTCCACATGACCATCAATAGTGGCTGAGTTGAACTTTAAAGAAAACATTGTTTTTATATATTCCATCTACAATATAATTATTGTTTCACTCACTTCAAACCATATGAGTTACTTATTCTAAAGTACTATGAATTCAATTGGCAATAATTGTTCTTGAAGATGTCACAATTAGGCAGAAAAGAGCATATTTATGATAATATAAGAGCCATTTTAAAATACAGATTGCACACCGAATCATGAAATGTGAAGCAATGACTCCCATTTGGATCTAAATTTCCCTCATGCTTGTTCAATAGCTACGGCTAAATGTTATGGCTATTTATAGTTATACTCTAGGGTAAAAAGGGGGAAATTAGATGTTATAAAGAATCATACATAATGCATAAAGACTTAAGCTATATTTTATGAGAACTGAAAAATTTTAAAAACTCTGGCTGAAATATGAAAATGTTGCTCCAAGCAGAACTTCCTCCTACACAATGATCTTAGTAAAGATTTAGCAGGCAAGAACCCAGTAAACCCTCAAACAATCTTGGTCTGGTCTGCATTTCTCCTACATATAACATATTTTAATGAGGAATTTGAATAAACATATTGAGGTAAGTTTGAAAGTCACGGGGAGAAAACATCACTATAGATGACAATACATTAAATATCTGCTGTCTATAGAATAAAATTACAAAACAACTAAACAGATGTATGCTTACATACTCTTACTTGTGAATAAACCATTTGTAATTGGCTTTTTTAAACATTTTATTTTTTTAGAGCAGTTTAGGTTTACAATAAAATTGAAAGAAAGGTAACAGAAGCAGAACCTCCTCTATTATCAACATCACTCACTAGAATGGTGCATTTTTTACCAAGGAATGAATCTACATTGGTACATCATCATCCCCCAAAGTCTATAGTTTACCTTAGATTTGTAATTGACTTTTAAAAGGTATTTTCTATTTCAGTCAACTTCTAAAAAAATTTATCAGCTTGATTATGAAGAGACCCAATTCACCATAACAACACAAAGGAGAATGAAGTTCTGTAATCGATTCCACTCAACAGCAATCACCCTCAACATAGTAGGTCCCTCAAGTTTGGAAGATTCTGCATAATCACCCTGATTCCCGAGGGTCTAATATGGTATATGTAACACAGAAGACACACAATAAATGCTGACTAAATAAGTGTGTGATTAAATAAATGTATGAATGCTTGCTGAATGAATGAAAATAGTTAAATCTTTTTTTTTTTTTTTTTTTTTTTTTTTTACAAAGATAGTTCTATGCTTTATCATCTCAGTGCTCTGAGACGCTCTGGAGTATCTTTGCTGGTGGCTCAAGGGTCAAGAACCTAAAATCACATCCACTAGCTCCTATTTTTATCCCACCACCACCTCATTTGTCTCACCCACAAACACATTTCTCATATAACTTTAGCAATAAAACAGTAATTTTAGAAGTTTATAAAATATGATAATGTTTTGCAAAAACAGTTTAAGTGACAGTTTGATTTACCTGAAAATTTTCAGGAACCCTTCTAATACATAAAATGAAGTATGTGTGTTTTCCATACATTCAGCCTTTTTAAAAAGATGCATTAATCTTACCATGTTACATTTGTTACACAGAATGTGTGTGTGTGTGTGTGTGTTTAAGCTGTTACAAGAAGCACATTTATCTAATCTCAATGGTATTTGGGGCTTGAACAAAGTATAACTGTTAAGACTTTTAATTGCCAAAACAATTTTTTTTTCAGTTTTTATTAAGTTTATTGGGGTAACATTGGTTAATACAATTATATAAATTTCAGGTGTACATTATAATTTGACATCTGCATATTCTATTGTGTGTTTACCACCTAAAGTCCAGTTTCCTTCAGCTACCATATATTTGATCCCCTTTACCCACTTCACCCTCCCCTATCCCCTATATTTAACCCCCTTTAACCCGTCTATATCTTCCCTCCTCCCCCACCCCCTACTCTCTGGTAACCACTAGTCTATAGTCCATGTCCTTCAGTCTCTGTTTGTCTGTCCTATTCCTTTGTTGCTTTTAGGTTTATATCCCACATATAAGTGCTATCATGTGATTACAACATTTTCTCTCTGGCTTATTTCACTTAGCATGATTATCTCAAGTTCCACCCAAGCTGTTGCAAATGGCTGTATTTCATCTCTTCTTATGGCTGAGAAATATATATATATATATATATATATATATATATATATATATATATCAATCACAGCTTCTTTAGCCAGTCATCTATTGTAGGACATTTTGGTTGTTTCCATATCCTGGCCACTGTGAATAATGCTGCTATGAACATTGATGTGCAAATATCTTTATGAATATGAGTTTTCAAGTCTTTAGGGTAAATATCCAGTAGAAGAATTGCTGGATCATATGGTAGACCAATTCTTAGGAACCTCCATACTGTTTTCCATAGTGACTGTACCAATTTGCAGTCCCACCAGCAGCATGTGAGGGTTCTTATTTTTTCACATCCCCTCCAGCATTTCTTATTACTTGTCCTGTTGATTATAGCCATTCTAACAGGTGTGAGATGGTATTTCATTGTGGTTTTGATTTGCATTTCCCTAATAGCTAGCAATGTTGAGCATCTTTTCATATGTATGTTGGCCATTTGTATGTCCTCTAAGGAGAAATGTCTATCCAGGTCCTCTGCCCATTTTTTGATTGGATTATTTGTTTTATTTGTTTTTTAACAAACAATCATATTTATCATTTTGTAGCTGAGAAAACATTTCTGTCCTTTAGCCTGCATTTTCTCATTAATTCTGAAAGGATCTCTTGTAATTTACCAATATTTCCTATGCTAAAATTAATCACATAACTTCTCCTTAGACGGCCATGGACTTTCAGACATTTATTAAATAAAATGATTTTTTGTTAAAACAACATATTCCTTTTATTCAACCAGATTTTATAAGTTGCCTACTATGGACTGGAGCCTTACTTGACTGTGGAGGATACCTCTGCTCTCAAAGAGTGAAGGAAAGTCATTTACATTCTGAATCCTGGAGAACTTTTATTAATATCATTTTAGAATCATAAGTATACACAGTTTATAGTAATCAAGTCAGCTATAGTTTTTACAACTATATTTTTAAAACTATAGCAGTCTCCAAATTTTCATCATTGCCTCACTTATTGGTGACACAGCAGGAGTCACATTTTACTTCTGGGTAAAGTAGTAATGATCAAACTGAATACTTTAAGAGAAGCACACTGAGAGGGAATGATGTAACTTTTCAAAAGTGAGATCTCAAATTCACAAATGTAAACAAAAATTTATACTTTCTATTGCGAGCCATACACTTTTTTAAAAACTGTCTTTACCCCTGTACCTTCTTTTGGGACAAATACATTGCTTTATTTCTTCTAGAACTTCAAACATTGCCAATAATTACATTGAAGAGCATAGTTCCAATTTGTCTGATTCACTGTAACACAGCATTTTAGCCTCCAAATTTGGGTACACATTCCTCAGGATATGTCCAAAAGGATTCTTCATTGAGGTGCAAGAAAACCAATGTTCGTATTATACGGTATAATTATGTTTAGAAAACAGAGTTAGCTAATTATTAAAATACCGATTGACACTGATTTCATTCCTGGTGCACATATCAAAAGGAAGTGTGCTGCCATGTAGTGGGTAAGATATCCTGAGAAAACCACAGTAGCTCTATCATGCAGAGGAGTTATTAGCACTATCTTTTTTCATTCCTTCTCAGTGTATCATGCCATATTGCAGTTTACACATACCTTGTTACATTAACTTATTGATTATATAGCAGAATGTAATCAACGATCACAAAAAGGATACATGGATTTGAAAGATTCATACAATCAACCTCAGATTGCAGATACTCCAATCTCAAGTGAACAGTAATAGCTGGACCAGCTTCCCAGTGCAAACTCTCCGTCAGTCACATTATAAGACCAAATCAATGACAATCCTATCTGCCAAAACATCAGCCTAAAACATTCAAGCTATAAGACTACTTGAGAGATAAATGGGTTTATACACACTCTGGTCAAATATGTTCTGTTAAATAAAACAAAGTAATTTCTAAAAGGTTGTTTAGTCTATTCTTTTTACTTTCCATTTTTGTGTATGCTGTACATACATAAAGCAGTCTGTCTACATAATATATACATAAATAAATGAAGAGCAGAAGGCATGCACAGAATTTTTTGCTGATGGGGTTGCACAATATAAACACTTTGGAGCCTACTGAGCCAGAGGTTTGTACTCTACTGCCACCAGGGATCCAGGCAGAAGACACAAATGTCCCTTCCCAACTTCGTAGGAATCCCCAACTCTTCTATTTCCACTTACAGAGAATAAGAACTGAGAAAGAGACACAGCTACTATGGAAGTGAGACACTCCCAATTCTGTTACATCTGGTAGCATGCCTCTTATTTAAGCCTTCCATGACAATAAAATAAAACCATAGAAAATGTCATTTTACTATCTCTTTCAAAGAACTAGAAAACAGATTCCAAAATAGATAACTATTAATCTTTTTTTTAGTTAGCTTTATATCTGATAAAGAAGAAACTTGGGAGGGAAGTGGAGATTTATTTAACTTTTTTAAAGCTTCTTACAAATAAGCCTTCAATGCCTAAGCTAAGACATAAGTCAGGTATTATTATTTCAAATGTCAATGTGAGTCTCCTTGGGTTTTGGGTTTGGGGATCTGTGCCATTACAAGCAGACATATCAAATAGCTGGTCAGGATGAGCCTTTATAGTCTAGCCCCACACCTTCTATCTGGAGATATTGCACATCTACTGATATCTTTAGGCCTTAAGAAGACCAAGAACTGGAATCAGTTTCTAACTAGAATTTAATATAATTTTCTTTAGGCCTGAAATTATCTATGAGAACACTTTTAATTCAGGCTTAATGTCAGATCACAAGCCCAGACATTTTACTATCATCTAGATTCACATATCCAGTGCTCATAGAGGATCAGAGGAGACAGAATTGTAAATAAACAGTAATGAAACACTGTGGTTAGTGACACAACAGAAGTGTGAACACAGTGGCATGAAAGTGCCAGTGGCTAACTGACCAAGTTGGCCTAGATGACTCAGGAAAGTGTAGGATCGTATTATATTTTAAACAGATCTCCAAGGATGACTCACATAGGCAAGAGTAGAGAATGGTCCAGAGGGAGTGTACCACACATACAACAGAATGGGGACATGAGTAGTCACAGGAGTACCAAAAGTTACCGGGTGGTGTAGTATGGCTGGGAATTGCATGGGCATAGCTGGAGCATTGAAATGGAAAGAAGGTAGGGATAGTATAGCAGAAGTTGAGGCAAGTAATATAGGTCAAGATTAAATTTTAAGAAGCTTTTAATGTTTGGGGAAAATTAAGATTTTGTCCTGGAGTACTAAGAAAACCAACAAAATTTTTAATTGTGAGAGTGGTTAGATTTTTTTCTTCCAGGCATCCACTTTTCATCCATTTTGTAGTTTCTGACCTAGTATTTGACATAAGTTTTGACTGTGTTTCTGAATCCTTTACATTTTTTAAGTGACTGACCCCACAATCTCTTACACAGGGACTTTAGAATGATTTCTAGCTATCAGTTCTAGCTTTCTATTTTATCTAAACCTATTACCACTCCAATCTTGACTTTGGCTCACACTAAAATGAGTACATTTGGATAAATTCTCAATGATCTAAGTAAGAAAACTGTGTTATTACATTTTTTATATTCAAAATTGTTGTATTTTAATATTTTAGAGAATTTAAACATTGAAAATTAAAACAAAATACAAGTCTTTTCTGATTCTAGTGATTTAGAAAAGCAAGTTAAGAATATCTTTAATCATTTTTGTGTTATTACATCTGTAAAATGATAAGGAGTGAATTCTCCTTTCTACTCTGTGAGAGAAGCCATGTATCATCACCATCATGTACCTTATTCAGCTGCCATTGAATGACTCTGGTGACACAATTGTTAAGTTTTTTAATGCTGATGCTCAGTATATAGAACTTTGGGCTGCAGGAGGTCATAGAGAATGGGATCATTACAGCAGAAACAGTTGAATTACTCTTGAAACTGTTCTTGGTATCTGCCCCTTCCACAAGCATCCTCCTCCCAGTCCTCCACCTCTGACCCCACTAATGGACCAATGATCAGCTCTAATCAGGCTGGATTAGGATACAAATCAACTTAATGGTAACACTTTACGTCTCTTTATTTTTCTTTCCTTCATTTTTAATGTTTGCAGTTTAGCCACAGAAGTTATCAAAAAATCCCCTACATTGGCTTTTAAAGAGGCAAAAGCACTAACGATGATAACCAAGAAGGCTCTTAAAGTTAACTAATTGTTGGTATATTCTACATACTCATTATCAAAAAAATAAATAAATACTAATGGAAATATTTCACAAAATCACTTCCAAACTTTTTGTTTTTCTAAGCAAGACTTTGTAGAGATTGCTTTTCTGGATTAGCATGCTGGTATATAGTTTATAAAAAAAAAAAAAAGTTTTACGAAGGAGACCTCAAAATACCGAGTCGTTACTTTTTAATTTAGCCCAAGGTAGAATTATGTAGTTTAAAGTCAGTGATCCATTGTGAAATTCAATTTTCCAATTGCTCAATTAATTTATGTATACAATTTAATGATATTTAACATGGTATGCATATTTGAAATGCAGTAAGCTTCCAAATAAAAATCTAGGACAAGATTCCAAAAATATCTGAGATTTTATAATTTTTATGAAGATAATCAGCAAGCATTTAAAAATTAATTTTGTTCTATCCATTATGAAGTATGTACTATTAAAAGACCAAAAATAGCCAGCCATTTTCTTGTGAAATATAGAAATGTATAGACTAAATACTTTTCCTCTGGCCTATCACCAAAATCCCTGTGAAGCTGCCTCACTATTTATGTTTTCTAAGTAGCAGGGGCTACTCTTCATTAATGATTAGGCTAACTTTATTTTTTGCCATTTATTACTTATTTGACAAACTTTTTTCAAAATAATACTATATAGAAATACTAGTGACAAATTAAAGGGACAGATCTATTACATTAGAAATAAACACACTAGAGTCACATAAAAAAATTTGTACTGTCAACCTCATAATAACAAAATCACTTGATATTGTGAAAAATTATGATATGAAAAAATTCTATTGTGTTGTATGTCTTTGATATTTTGGCCTCACAACACTCATATAAAATTTATACTATTAAAAACTCATTCTGAAAATGCTGTTGGTAAATAGAACATACTTGTGGATTATAAATTTTGAATGGAAAGAACATTGATATTAGGGCAAATTTGATATGAGCTCACATCCTCACTCTCTCACTTACCCATCTGAGCTTAAATTTCTTCACCTGAAAAATAATTCCTCATTCATTTACTCATTTATTCAACAAATATTCATCTAGAAACTACTTGGGCAAAGTACTATGCAAAGCTCCAGAAATACATTATGTGTAAAATATCTGTCCCTGCTCTCCTGGGACTTACTTTGTAGCTAGGGAAACGAATATTAGACCGCTAATTATCCAAATATAACTTTCATTACCACTGTGGCAACTCTGAATAAAAAGCATTGAACAGGGAGTCTTGACCTCTCTAATCTAGAGAGTCAGAGAAAGCTCCTGGAGGAAATAATATCCAAAGTAAGTTTGAAAGGACAGGGAGTAATTACGTATATTGGGTAAGAAGGGCCTAAAGAGGAAAGGAAACATATAGCAATGGCCTTAGAGCAGGGGGAATCTCTGCTTCTTCAAAGAACTGGAAGACAGTCAGAGGGAAGAAGTACAGAGAAGAGAGTTATAGGAGAGGAGGCTGGTGAAGTAGGTAAGAGCCACACATCTGTCAAGTATTTTAGTTTCTATCCTAAGGACAAGGAGAAACTACCAGAGTAATTTAAGGAATATAGTGTCTTGAGAGCTTTGATATTTTTTGAGATCACTCCCGCTATAGTGTGGAGAGTGGATTCAAAGGGAGAAGAGTAAGTAGCAATATAGGGAAACCAGCTAGAAAACCATAGAGCATTCCAGCTGAGAATAATGGCCATTTGTAGTTCAGTGGTGGCAATGGAAATAAGAGAAGTCAAGAAATTTGAAAAATATTTAAGCTATGTTTGACAGGAGTTGGAAATAGACTATATTGTGCATGAGGGTGTTGAGGTAATGGGGTTGGTTTGGGGCATCCTGAGTGCAGTGTGTCTGTGACATATCCACGTAGAAATGCCCATTAAGCACTTGAATATATAGATACAGAACTCAACGCAAGAGTCTGAGCTACAGATATTAATGTAGATAATAATATTACCTCATATGTCTGTCAGGGAAACTCAATATAAAAAGTACCTAACAACGCCTGAAATTTAGTGGTACTCACTCATTTTTTAAGCAATTCCTTTTCTCTTGGTGAATTTCTTCCCTGAGTGAGGGCAAGTAGTCCTGGGTCCCACTTCCCACACTCCTAAGATCAATAAAAGGACAGAATCATTGCTTTAATTTCATGTAATAGTCAAGTCCTTTCAAATGACCTCTATGGTGACTTTAAGAATTTCCCACAAGTTAATGATATAGAGGAAGTTGCATATCAGAGCCTTACCCAACCATTTGGCAGGAGAGAGCAAGCAAATAAGCCCCAAGCTTTCTGTAGGGAAATCAACAATGTTCAGATTCCTAACCACCAAGTAAAATTTCTCAAAAGGACCTACTGTCCTAAGAAATAGCAGTACTTTGTCTACGACCATGCCACCCTGAACATACCTGATCTCATCTCGGAAGCCAGGGACGGGGCTGGTTAGTACTTGGATGGGAGACCACCTATAGGCTTTAAAAAAAAAAAAAAAGAAAAAGAAAAAAGAAATAGCCACACTTCTTAGTATGGGTGCTCCTTCTTCAATGTTTGTCTAAGCCTAGACATTCTGTTGTTTTTTATGTGCTAATTACACATACAGTTTGAACACAACCCTTTTAAAAAACATCATTTTGGAGAAAAATCAGTCCCCATAACAAGATAATTACTTACCATAACTCTAAATAGAAGACTATTCCCAAACAAAACATTTATAGATTTTGGCCGAGAGAAAGATTGGTTATAAAAACAAACATCTCTCCCCTACCCAAGCAATAGATGAAGTAAAGATCTTTCCTTTTTTATTTCCCCTAGAACAGGTTATAATTAAACTCAAGAAATTGAGTAGGTGAGTGTATATTACCCATGTTCAGGCTTGTGGCATATGTCCAAACTTTGCAAATTTCAGTTTTAAAAAGGATCTTCAGAAATACAATTCTTGTCAATCAGCCAGTCACTGCCTACACACTGTTCTAAGAACAATTAGTTGAAGTTTTTCTTACCTTATATTGGGCTCTTTTGCACCAAAGTGCTCTGACTCAGCTCAGAAGTTAAAAATTATATATAAAATAAAGCCCTGAAAACTAAAGCTAGAATTATTTTTCCATAGATAGATGGTAGATGATGATAGATATGTGATAGATAGACAGATAGATAATTGATGGATATTCTACATTAAAATATTGAAATTTCACATGATCAGCCAAATCAACATCATTCCTTTTTTTCTAGTCTAAAAATGTAGATTTTCACTGAGTCCATATACAGTTGAATCAATTAAGTATTTATGAAACAAAATTCTGAGAAACACAAGGACACAGTGTAAGAAAATTTTTCATGAGCTCTTATAAAAAATTTAAACTGAAATAAAGTATTATCATTAATCTTCCATCAGAGCTTACATATTCTCCAAGATCAAGAATAATGGTGATTTGCAGTTTGCAGAAAGCAGCACAAAATATTAGAAAGTTTACTTATGGTGGGATTTTTGGCAAGTCACTTAACTTGTTTGTGCCTGTTTTGCCACCTCTACATGAGGTGATCATTCCTAGCAGGCAAAAATAGCTGAGGATTAAGCTATTTTGTATAAAGCTACTATCACATGGTAAATACTCATAAATAGGGGCCATTATTATTTACTATTGTTATAATCGTTACTGGTCTAAATTTCATTTTAAGGTAATTTATTTAAGCATTGCATTGTTTCTTACCCACTGTCAGTTCATTACAGGAAAAAAATATATATATTGTTAGGAGTCCTTGTTTCACATTACTCAATAACTAATAAGTAGGCTAGATTGTTTTCTACCAAAATGTCACATCAAACTTTAATAAAGATTGGTCAGATTATTCATAAACTGTCAGATTATTGTGTTTTTTCAAGTGGCTATATTTGCTTAAGTATTTTATTTTTTAATCTGAAGACAGTTGCAACTTTTCTTACTAATTCTTTATAATGAGAATCAATTAAATTTTTTTTTATTTGATAGCTGGAATTGGATTAGTCATCTGACTTATATTAATATGTGTAAAGCCATAATTTGTTCTAAGTCATTATACAAACAATGTGCTAAAGAATGTGTTCCTAAAATACTGGAGTAGAAATCCTATAACAAGAAGAGAATATATATTATGTAACTCGAAAGTATGCCAAGGCAACTAGAGTAAAATTAATGGGTGAAGGAGTAAACCACCTAAAAAATTAACTTTTGACTTAAATTGACTTTTTTCTCTTATTTTAGTATGTTAAACTGAATTCTTCAAAAGATATTGCCATATTATGCGTATGAATACTTTATAACCTAGTATCACTTAAAATAATTATTTTTTCAATATTAAAACTATGATACTATCCCACTTACCATATCTGCATGAAAATTATAAATTTTGGATAAATACCCTGAGATGTTTCCTCTACACTATGGAAAAAATATTAATGTTGGAAACATCAAAGAAATTAAACAGATATTTCTTCTTGCATACTGTTTTCTGTATTTTAAATGAGAAGTTTTGCATTGACTATAAACTGATAAACTAAGAAATAAAGTTAAATTTCTTATTTCTTATTTAACATCACAAAAGCAAAAGTAAATTTAAAAAAAACAGGTTAACTAAAAATTTCAACTTCTGAAAATGGTTATGTGTGTGTGTGTGTGTGTGTGTGTGTGTGTGTGTGTGTATAATATATATTCATTTCTGTTCCCACTTCCACTACTCTTAACCTAGCCAAAAGTAGATTTATATTTCCTCTTGTTCAGTTACTAAGGCTTCCTGACTCAGAGTCTTTTACCTCTGTACCTACTGCCAGTCCAGACCTAACATAGGTCACAAAGTCATCTGTTTTAGAGCCCAGCTGCAGTCATGGACAATCTTGCCAAAACCATCAAAGACTTTTACTCCTGATCAAACAAATTCCAGATGTAATAGCTTGGCAGTCTGCACCCAGAAAAGCTTTCCTTCCTTGCCTCTTACTATTCCCTAAAACAATTCTTTCCAAAGCCTAATCCTCAACACTTTTCTGATTAGATATCTTTCAATGAGGAGAAGAAGTGAGTTGGGAAGAATTGCATGCTAACATCTCTCTTTTCTGGCTTTCCCTAATGTAATAAAACTTGAGGAGAAATTAACAAATTCTATAGTGAAAAAAAAAAAAAAACATGTTTCTTTTCTTTTAATCTAGCACATTAGCATTTCTTTCTTACCTGACTTCAAAACTAACACATTCAAAAAAAAAAAAAAAAAAAAAAAACGAACAAAGTTGCTCTGTCTCTCTCTTTTTCAAAAATACTTGTCAACATGTGTTCTACAGACACACTTTGGGAAATTCTGTTCTGAAATTTACCTTGTGCTCCAGGCACATTGAACACCTGTCCATTCTTTGATTACTCTTCCGCTTTAATACTTTGTGCCATTTCCATGTTTTCTCCTCCATCTATGACACCTCAGCTTCTCATCTCTGCCTAGTGATTTGTGCATATGTTTTATTTTACCTACTATACTGGAAGCTTTTTGAAGATCAGATTATATGTGGTGAATTTTATAAAATTTTCACAACGTCATATATACTGCAGAAATGTTCATATTTGTAATCTTAATGAATGAATTCATAGTCACAGCTTACATAGCAAAGGCCTTTAGGGAGGAAAGATGAGAATTAGGAAAATCTGGGGAAAGTGTGCCTGGAAGAAGATAGAAGATCTCTCAGTTATTATGCAGTCAGGAGAAGAATATTGCTTATCTTCGCTGATGGTGGAGACTCCAGTGTAGCTTCTTTGCTTTCAACAGAGAAAGAAGGAGCAAATCTAAGAAACTAATGTACAGCAGCACTCTTTAAATGGAAGACACTATTTTGAAAAGGTAGAAATTTTAAAGAAATAATTTCCAGACTCTCAGCTTCTGCATATATTTTGTCTGAAACTTAATCTGCCTGTGAAGCCACTGAAGTTCAGATTCTCCTTCCCTCCTTCCCTTTCACTCACCAGCTTGCTATGTGACAAGAGAAAGTCAGAGCCCTCTTATGGCTCATTGCTTCCCAAGGTACGAATCTTCCACAGCAGCAAAGGAACAACTTTACTACTGCTTTAATCAAGGCATCATAATCAACCTTCCCACTCATTCATATAATTTGACATTTTACATTAAATAATTATAGACGAAAATTCGTAACATGTTTATATTGTTGTGATCAATTGTATGTTAATATTTATAATAATAACTCAAGGCAAAAAAATAGTTTCATACTTAAAGCCTTTGCTCATATGGAAAAAAGAATTCAATTTATAAATGATTTTTGTTGCAGAGAAGTATGATAGGGTAATCAATAAAAGTCTTTCAAGCATAAAAGTATATTACATTAGGATAAAACTCTTTACTGAAAGTAGAATGGAAATACAAGTTTAAGGCAAAAAAAGAACAATGTGAAATTTTTAACTATCACATTGGATCTAATATATACTTATATAATATATACATATACACACATATACATATATATTTTGATAATGGTTATCAAACTACTTATATTTTTTATATCGCTTTGAATACATTCAGAAGAATAATGGAAATTTTTATTTCTTAATGTCAAAATTTACAGTATACTGGTAATTACATACTTTCTGTTTTTAAAAGTTTTAGATTGATTATGAAAAGTTATAAATACTTATTTTAAAATGTGTGATGAGTAATATTTTTAAGTGTTTTTTAGAGGTACCTGGGCAAAAAAGAGACCACAGGTTTAAAGCTAAAAAGAGGTTTGAGGCTACTGGCTTCCGAGTCCTCCTTCCCCTCACATCACAGAACCCTCCTCCCTTTACCTGTCTCCCCCACTAGCTCCACCTGATGGTTAAAACCAAGGGTTTCATTCTCTGGTAAGAATCAAAGACCAGGAAACTTAAATTACTTCAGAGCAATGATCTGTATATGTCACCCTGTCCCCACCCTAAAATGAGCCACACTAGTGCAGCTAGAGGATGCAGCAGGAAATGAAGGCCCCCAAGAAAGCAGCAGCAAGGCCATTGACTAGGTGGCGGAGGTCTGTGGAAGAGTGCACTTTGGTTAAAACGACAAAGGTATTTTGAATGGAGACTGTGGCAGGGCACTTCAGAAGACAAACAGCTCTAAAAGCAACACTGTGGCTGGAGGTAGTGAGCAGCTCCATGCAAGGCCAGAAAGATGGAGCAGTCAACTGCATAGACAGATGGAGTGGAACACTTGTGAGCCCTCCTGGGATTTTGTGAAAAGGGAGAGACTTGGGCTCAGTGATCAACGGTGACACTCTGAGCCAGGGTACATGCTAATATGGCTCTGAGGCCAATGCTTGTGTTCCTTGACAGTTATTGTCTTGTGCTGAAGACCTCCATGGTTGTATGGGCCTCACTTAGATCTTTTGTTCTCAATATCCCCTTAGAATTACTTTCACTCTCTCTCCTTCAATCCTTGTGTCGAAATTATACAAAGGACTAAGAAAATATTTACTTAAGGTTTAACATGCACAATTGCGGGGAAAAGATCAAGATACTGAAATTTTTCATGTTGATTTCCTACATTAGTCAAATTCTGAAAATAATTACTTGACCTTCCACTTCATTTACATGTCTGGATCAGGCTGTCTCTACCTGAGGGAAAAACACTAGACCACATGTTCATCGCTATATGCAGACCACAATATTTTAGATTAGTTCTATCAAGGGCCATCATGGACAGGAACAACGGGAAGTGTGATCAAGTATTTAGTATCATCAAAATGTATCCATGACAATGCTTTTCCCTCTAACCCTCACACAAATACACACATTTTCAGATACTTGCCAGGATGCAAATTCATTTAAGATGGTTGAGGTTTATTTCTCCAAAACAAAATAGTCAAGAAACTACGATTTTGAAATTTATTTCTGACCATAGGAAAGTTCTCTGGAGTTCTCTTCGATAAATCTTTGTCTATACTTGGGAACTGTGTGCTGTGACATGTAGAAAGGACCTCTACCCTGGAATCAGATGACCTCAATTCCAGCCCGACTCTACCATTGATTATTTGTGTTACTTTAACACCTTAGACACTTCCGCTTTAAAATGAAGATGGTGCCTGCTTCAATGGGTCATTAAATAAGCATATAGGTAAAACTAGAGTCAGTTAATTTTTTCTTTCTTTGTGACATCTAAAAAGTATTACCACAGCATTAAGTGCTTGGATTTGAATTGGTCATTACCTGAGAGCAAAAGAACAATGAAATGAAATAGAAAAGAATAAGGACATTTTCATGGGTTCAGCAAAAAGACCAATGTTAGAAAAAGTAAAAACCTGCAAATTATATGAATCTAGGTTAATTGTTCAGAAGCTTTCTGTGGTTGCCATGAACATTTAGAAACTTAAATCACTTTCATTCATGAATATTAAATCAAATCTATATAATTTAGCCTAAGTTGATCTCCCAACATAAATAAATGAGTCACATAATGAGTCACATAAGACTACTAATTTTTTAAATGAAAGAATACTAAGAAAATGATTTGATTTTAAAGAACAAGTTTTATCTTTTAGAAAGCAACTAAAGATTATAAAAATGCCAGTAGAAAATATTTGAGGTAATAATTATGATGATGATAGTAATGTTTAGCCAAGACTTAACTGATACGGTTTATGTTCCAGGTACTGAGTACTAAATATATTAGGGGCATTGGTGGAGAGGTTTTAAATATATTAACTCCTTTCAGCCTCACAAGAACTCTACAGAATCGTCATTATTATTATAGTTACTGTTGTTGTTGTTCTTATTTCCACTATAAGAATAAGAGCATGAGGCCCAAAAAGTTATCTGACTAGAACAGGAAGGAGCTGGGAAGAAACCCCAAAGTCAGTTTGCTTAATCACTAGCCAGTAATATTACCGGAAATAGTCTGTGAGACCCAAGAAAACTGGAAATAAAAAGTGGCCTGCCAAAGAAATTTTTTTCCTTCTGATTCTTCTCCCACTCCATGTCCCTATGATATAAGCACAGAATTTTTGTTAGAGCCAAGAAAAGGAGCATATTCTGTTCCTTTTAATCAATTTTATTAGCGTAAATTTAGTCACCCCCCTTAGCAGTATGATTTGAAACACTTATGAACATAAAAACACTGATAAGATTTTCACTGTTTTTAGTTTTACTGCTGAGAAAGACAATATCAGTGAAATACAAATGTAATTGAGAAACTTTAAAACGTACACCTATTTGTATTTTAGTGTGCTAAATAAATCCTTTAACATATTATAAAATGTGTGTTGTAATAATAGGTTCCCGTTTACCAAGTCAATACGTGAAATGGTAACAATTTTCTGTAATACTCAAGACATGAAAAGGTAGAGATGTGATGAGTGAAGTTCTGGCTTGATTATTATTGTTTTTGGTATTATTGTTATTTCCATCTCCGATTTATGGTACTTTCCTCAGAAATTGCAGCCTGTTTAAGAAAGTAAATTCTATTTCCTTTGAGCAAAACAATAATTTCTAATCCTTGCCTAGGATTTCAATATGATCATCAGATGTTCAGTGACACTTTGAAAATTCAGCTTGCATGATTGTCAAATTCTACACTAGTATCTGGCAGCCCTCTCTAACTTCCAACACCACTCACAGGTCTCGAGCTATCATACACTCATGCTGTCATAGTAAATGAGTGACAAAGATTGATTAGTTTATCTGGAGGAATAAAAAGAAAGCTCAAAACAATATAATCTGTTTCAAGGAATCAACTCAAATGTAATAGAACAACTGCATAGCAACAGTAATGATAAGAGCAACAACCGAATGAGCATTATTTAATGTCATAAACATTATCTGAGCTTGGCCTAAAATTCCTAAAGACAAGTGTCCACTTTAGATCTGTATCAGATTGAATATTCTATCAGTCATCAAGCAAATTTTGGTGCCTGCTTTGTACCAGTAGTGAGATAGGCACCAGGATCAAGTGGATAATCAGAAACCAGACACTGTCTCGGACCCTGTGATGCTTACGGCCTCCATCTGTTCACCTTGATGGAAACTGAATTCTGTGACACAGACCAAGGCATGGTGAACAATGGTAAGATGTTGGAAAGAGATGAGAGAAACAGGAATAGGAAAAGATGGTCAGAAAAGAGTGAGAGTGACATTTGAAAGAAAGAAAGAAAAAAGTACCCCCAAAGACTCAGGAATACCCTTCACTGCCCTATTTATAAGAGTACCCTTCTTATAACTTTTTTTATAATACCAAAATCTTTCATTATTACAGCAATCTTCTTGAGGAGCTTAATTTTATATTCTTGGGTTAATATTTATAGTTTCTAAGGCAAATAGTAAGTTCCCATATTTTGTTATATTATCTGTCTTTTTTCATTAAAACTAACATGCTGTAGAGATCAGGATATAACACTGAGGTGATAATAAGTGAATAACTGTAAATGTCAGCTCCTTATGAGGCCTTAAGAGCTTAATGACTGGTTCTGCATCAACAATGTGTGTAGATACAATATATATCATATACATATATATTTTAATCAATCTTATATTATCTAAATTATACTTTAGAAAATTATTATAAACAGGAAAAACAAAATCAATTTTTGTGTTGCTATAAAAATCATTTATTTCTAAAATAGAGTTTTACTATTAAATATGTATATCATATGTGTAATGCAAAATCTATATATTCTATACTTCATATATTTAACAGATAAAAGTTATGATTATTTAGAAAATATATTTTTAGTCATTAGATGACTATGTCATTTAATTCACTAAAATTTTCAAACATCTTTATTGTAATAAAATTGCTATATAGCATCTAATATAGCATAATATTCCCTCTGTTCCTTTATAGCCTGTCCTTCAATCATTAATTAGAAAAATAAATTTTGTTATTATTTATTTTAAGGTAACTATTTTGTGAAAATAATGTTAAATCTTTGTCTCAGCCACAATCTTTAACAATAATTATGGAAAGTGTGATCAAATCAATATTGTTTACACAAAGAAAGCTAGCTGTAGCATAGACACAGTATCACTGGTGTTGTGTCAAAGATGATTTAAATAGAATCCTCTAGCAATGGAAAACTTCAGTAAAATCATTGCTGGAATTTCAATAATGAATTAAACATAATCCCTGGCATCTTAAATAGTGCAGCCTAATGAAAGGAATAACAATACCAAGAATGGATCTTTATATTTGGGCATTATAGAAATAACAGAAATGATTATTGGAAAATGACTCAACCTCTAACCTATATGCTAATACACAGTTTACAAAACATTTCACATAAGATATAACTTTGATGCTGTATCTTAAGTTAGCATGGAGTTGGTATTACTCTAAGCCTGTCTCATTAGGTAGTTACATATTTCTTCAAGATGCCACTGGTTATAAGACGTACTATTTTGTTGTTCTGTTAGAATGAAAAAACTCTAATTAAAGATGACATGTCCTTGTTTGTAAGATATATACCATTTTTGGAAGTATTGAAGTATACAAAAAATGTGTATTTTGGAATCGGTGAAATCCAATAAAAAAAAATCACCCAACTTTCCCTCTGGCCTCGCCTTTTTATCATTAATCCTTCCCCACAGTTGTACGTTGGTTCACATTCCATATCCAATGTCAGATTAGTGACTTCCTTGAAGTTTTTTTTTACTAAATTGTAAAGAGTATGCGCCTCTTTTTGCAGTAGATCAACATAGTCACTTCAGAGACTTTTCTTAATCACATCTCTCAGCCTTTTCCATGACTGCTCCTAATGTCTATTGCACAGATTGGTACAGTTCTTGAGAGTAAGGAAACTCATGCTTTCTGAAAGTGCTTCCTGCTAAATGTCCTGTTACTAAATTACCCCCTAGTGTACTGTTGTTGTCACAAAGATAATGTTGGAGTGACTGATAGAGAAGAAACCAGTTTACTGTCTTAGTAATAAAGAATACAATAATGTTTTGCATAAAGTAAGGGTTAGCAGAGTAGGAACTACAAGCTTCCTAGGTGCACGAGACTCCATGCTGACCATGATACCACCAAATTGCAGTAAAGATCTGCTCTTTGGATTTTCAATTCCTTCCTATCATTCAACCAACCACTAGCTATGCTAAAGACCCTGGTTATGTGGGAACTGTTTGTCCAAAAGGTGCAACAACCAGCACAATTCCAACACATTTCTAAGTAATTGATGCAAGACTAAGTAAAAAGTAAATTCTCCAGATATAACATTCCCCCAGCAAAACTATATTTTGAGCTCAAAATGGGTTTTTTTTATCCCTGTATTTTATTTCCAATTCTGTTTTGTTTTGTTATATTAAAAGAACATCTTTCATGTTGAATGTTACTGGAAGTCTCACTGAAAAGGCATCAGGGACTTTTTTATGTCCAATATGACATAAGTGGGCATTGTCCTGTCCATAACAGAGCAGGACATTAATATTCCTATGTCTAACTACTTTGAGTTTACTTACAAGTAGAATAATCTACACAGTTCAATGTGTGGAGCTCACGGGCCATTGGAGTTTTGATTCCTTAGGTGGAACTTCCTGATATTCTAATGACACTTTGCTAAAGAGAGAGAAAAAGTAGCCATTTTGAATCACAGGAAGTTCACTTCCAGCACTTACCCAGAGACACTTGTAAAATGGCTGATGAGTGGAAAATATGTCACCAGGAATGGATGTCACCTCTGAATTCTTTCAGGTCTGTTCTCACATCAAGGAAACTATCATTAGGGATAAATACCTATACTATATTTTTAACTCAGTTGAGGAGAAACCTATTATTTTTCACTCCCTGGATAAGAGAGAAAATATTCTCTTAGAGTCTAACAACATAAATAATTCTGCCGATTTTTCAAATTTCAGAGAAACACATATATTTTATTGCAAATGAGATAAATTATGAATCACAGAAGTAAAAAAATATTTTTATTTCTAAAATTCTACTTTGATTACAATTAAAACCAAGGACAACTTACTTCAACATACAGTGACTGGAAATGGTTCTGAGAGGATTCTGGCACAGTTGGGGTTTGGGCCCATTTCGGTACGTATCACCCTGGTGTGGTGGCGGGGAGAGATACTCTAATTGACCTTTGTCATTTACCCACACTTCTGTCCTGGGGAGAGAGTCAAGAGAAACCAAACTACATGAAATTAACAAGAAAGGGGAAAGTTGATAGCAGAAGAGTAGTGGACAGACATAAGTATAGAAGTTCCCCTAAGAAAAATGTTTTGGTGACACTTGGATGTCCTCCACTTGACTGCATGGTCCAGAAAAGAGGCAGCAGTGTAATACTGCCTTCTAATGCAGCACAGTAACTATGACCTCCGTACATCTCTTGAAATAAATGGAGCATCATAACCCAAACATTCAGAGATCATCAACTGCTACCTGATTCCAGCCACACTGTTGGCTTAATATTTCTAAATGGTATGGACTCCTGATCCACGGAGTAGAAACCTAGCAATGTATTAGCTACCATTAACTAATTATTGTTAAATAATATTTGAAATAAAATCTATTTCCTTTGACTTAGATGCTTGTCCTGGAACTGTAATATGACCTCTCAGTTTTGTAGGAGTTTATTTCAAAATAATTTTTGACTATCTTTTAGACCGGATGTTAAGGATATTTTAAATCTTTGCTCTAGTTAAGAATACATTCATGTTGCATTGAGAATTAAATGATATACCAAAAATATACTGAGATTCATAAAGATTTCATTTTCTTGTCTTCTGAGGAAGCCAGCCTAAATAGTTAATATAAATTAAATATAGTTTAAGAAATTAACTCATAAAGATATATGCACACCTATGTTCATTGTAGTATTATTTAAAATAGCTAAGATAAGAAAACAACTTAAGTATCAATCAGTGAATGGATTAAAGAGATATGGTACACACACACACACACACACACACACACACACACACACACACAATGGAATACTACTCAGCCATAAAAAAGGTAAAATCCTGCCATTTTTGACAACATGGATGAACATTGAGAGTATTATGCTAAGTGAAATAAGTCATACAGGAAAAGACAAATATCATATGATTTTGCTCATATATGAAATATAAAAAACAAAAACAAAACAAACAAAAACAAAACAACAAAAACAAATGCATAGAAGCAGACAACAGATCAGTTATCAGACAGGAAGGGGTTTGAGGGAAAGTGAAACAGATAAAAGGAGTCAATTGTGTGGTAACGAATGAAAACTAGACTGGTGGTGAGGACATTATAATATCCAACACTTGAAACTGATATGTTATAAACCAATGTTACCTCAATAAATAAATAAAAATATTGAAATTTCGATCTAAAAATCACTCATAATCCCACCCCTCTAATTCAGTCTTTATTAAAATTAAGCCACTCTTATTTTCTATTAAGTATATTATAAAAAAGTCTATATATTGTTCTATAATTTACATATCACTATTCTTAACAGTGGCAAAAAATTTTGATAATTTTATGTATATAATATAATTTACACTAATTTGGAAAACTAACTCAAAAATATTTGGCTGTTTCCTATATTTCTATTAACTTTCATGATTTTTGAGGGTTAATTTTTTTTGTTTCCCACCCATCCTAGAAATAAAGTCATTCTTCCTATGAGACAAAGATGGCAGGATGACTGCCTATCTCCCCATCTGAATGTCACTTTTAAACAATAAACTCTAGATCCAGATAAAGGAAAGAAGCATCCTATCATGTAACACATGAAAGGAACATGCTGTATATGAATGCTAGAAAAATTAAGAACATCATTTAGAAGGAAAGTGTACTAGACTATGAAACAGAAAATATGCACAGTATGATGCTTGGGACATCTCATAGAAATAATCACTGCCTCTTACTGCTGTC
Source organism: Eidolon dupreanum (assembly GCA_028627145.1). Taxonomy (NCBI): domain Eukaryota; kingdom Metazoa; phylum Chordata; class Mammalia; order Chiroptera; family Pteropodidae; genus Eidolon; species Eidolon dupreanum. Next base: position 20,147,625 of record CM053514.1, on the reverse strand, counting down.
AAGAGATAGGAGAATTGTTTAATAAAATAAATAACATTTATTTTTCTAGTTATAAATGATATATATTCTTTTTATACATTTTTAAAAATTCAGGGAAAAAATATAAAAGCAAATATAAGCTCTCTTAAACCTACTATTCAGAGATAACTTTTAATATATCTTTTAATTTTGCTTCTACAACTTGTATTTTAATGATATAAAATTGTACATAGTTCTGTACATTCCCTTTGACACTTCATACTATGAGGGTTGATTTCAAGCACTAGCATACCAATTTAAAAATGAGTGACATACTATGGTAGACTGCACATTATGTCGGGGTAACAAATCAAAGAATGATCTTCAATATACCTGCATTGAATATTTCTCTATAAAGTAGGCAAAGCAAATTCCTCTGATGTGGTCAGCAGGTAGCAGTCACAGAAGCAGTGGATTCCTGATGTTGTTACTCTCTTTCCCAAGAAATAGTAAAAATGCAAGGCACACAGTGGGTCACCAGGGATGGGCTCATGGCCCACTAATGCTGCATAGCTCTATACATGCACAATGTGAAAAGGATAATCATCTGTGTATTCTAAGGACCTTAGTTCTAAGGGAAAACTCTAGAGTCAGAACCCCACACAACACTTGCCTGCCTACCCCCAAGCATTCCCTGGGAGTAGAAATACTACCCCCCACCCAACACACACACATACCAGGGATCTAGTTTAATGGACTCTTTCACAGTCTCCTGGCTTGAGTCCGATCTCTCTCAACCCAGGCACTAGAGCCACCTGTCTCCCCTATATGACTCTGACAAAATGTTTTATGTAGTGGTAACCTTAAGAAGACAGGGCAAAGACCAGAATTCTACTGGTTTGAAAATATAACCTTTTAATCATTTATGGACAACTTTACATTTCACATAGAGGGTAAGTCCTGAAAAAGCAGTGTAAACATAAAGTAAAATATTGTCTTTTTGTTTCTACAGAATGATGCAGGTTTCTCCTTAATATTCAGGAAAATATTCTATTGTTAGTCTGCAGCTAGGTGTGACAACTGCCAGTGCAAAAAAGGAATACATGGTTTCCTTCCCACCCAGTGACAGCAATGTGGATGCTTCTGTGTAAGAATTTTCATAGGTGGAAAATTCAATATTTCCAACTCTTATTTTTCCCTCGACCAATCTTTATAATTCTACACCTCTGTTTTGTCAATGTCAGTTGACTATGTACATGTAACCTGTCCTCTTGGATTGGAACTTCTCTTTTGTTTAATTTTTACTGTGATCACTCATGAAACCTACATCATGGGATTTGGAATCGGAAGTGGAGACTCAGTCTTCACCAAATAGCAGTGTGACTTTAAATAAGTGACTGAATGTCCCTAAGCCTCAGTTTCCTCATGTGAAAATGGAGTGAATAATGTCAAACTTCCTTACATTAGAGCTATTTTAAGGTTCTAATGAGATAATGTTTACCTGAAAATTTACTCACTAAAATGCTAATGTAATCATAGCTTCCATGCTTAAACCCTTGAATGGTTCCTCTCTCACTTTAGAATATGGTCCAAAACACTTATGGAGTCCTTCATTATCCTGACTCATTTCTATCCAGCCTTATCTCCTGCATCTCTGCTGGCACTAAACATTCCAGACACATTAGCCTACCTCACTGAGTCATTTCATTTTCAAACATGAAATGAGGTAGGGGTGCAGTGAGTCAAATTGACTATCTTTTCAAAACATCTGCTACCTCAAGGCAAGGTCTTCCAAAGCTTGCCTCCAAAATGACCTTTTAGGTTATGATTCACAATTGCCAAGCCTATGTATGCTGTTATGCAGATATTGATAAAGATCATTTGAATACCAAAAACATAATATTAATATCAGTGATCTCGGTATTATGACTTTATGTCTGGCCTCCATAAAAGATCATTTACTCATTTCAAAACTGTTTCTAAATCAACAGGTGTTATGCCCTGTTTAGCTAATTCAGAGTGGAGTCAACAGCAGACGGATAAACAGCTTGGCATCTGGCTTTGGCCTTACTGCAGAATTGCCAAGAGAAGCCCAAGCATCCTGCATCACCTGCCTTTTCTAAGGCTTCTGTTGTCATATGAATGGCTCATTTTTGGGTTCCAGCAATGCTTGAAATTGGCTGTCTGGTATCACAGAATGCCTGACCCTGACCAGGGGGCAAATGTCAAGCCATGCCAGAATGCACAGCTTGGTTTCAAAGTGACTAGCAAAATTCACTTCTTAGGAGAAGGGCATTGTGCTGGTTTGATGCCAAGAACTATGGAAAATTATTCCATTTAAAAGTTCACTTTGCTGCTTGCTGGTCAGCCATAGTAAATATTGAAATTATAGAATTACTCTCCATACTTTTATCTCTTCTCCTACCTTAAGTCACTGTATTCATCAGACTTGAGTGTATACAAAGCACTCGATGTAGTCTGACTTTGCTATAGTTTGTCTTCAGTCAGATTCCCTAGAAGCAGAGCTTGAAATGAGTGTTCTTGGGCAAGTAATCTATTGAGGTAGTGGTTGTGAGAAACTAAAGGAAGCAGGCAGGGCAGGGAAGGAGCTGAACAACGATGTGAATTCAAGAGCAGTCTAATCTCGGGCTGATCCCACTGGGAGTTTGGGAGCATAAATTGAACCTCACAGGTTGTGTCAACCAGAGGCAAGAAGGCTGGGCTGTCACCCTCCCATGTCAGCTAGTTATTGACCCATGAGCCTCCCAAGCCATTTCAGGCAAGTTGGCTGTTATCAGCAAAGAGCCAGTCTCCAGAAAAGTGCAGCTATAAGCTGTGAACAGCCAACATCCACAACATCTGGGGATGGGTACACCAGCCTCTTAAAGGAATCTGGTCAGAGCACAAAATATTATACTCATTTCACAGGCCTATTATACTCGTCTCATAAATCTTTGCCATCATAATTATTATAATGTTGTTATGACCATTGTTTTTGGTAAGGAAGCCTATATATAAGTAAGAGCTATCTTTGCTTTCTAAACTGGGCCATACCTATTCCAATCTCATAAAAATAGCAACTGAGAATTGGGAAAAGATATAATTTACTTTTATCCTAGCTATTACAGATAGCTGATCATGGTCTATAGGAAATTGATATAAAATGAGAGATATGTAACAGTTTTTTTCCTAAGCACTTTATTTCTATTCCACTATTGTTATTGCAAAGGATTATTCTAAGAAAACAAATAAATTAAAAGCTAGCCTGTTCTTCAAGACTCATAACCTGTAATGATAAAGTAATGATTTATCTCATCAGTTAGAATTCAGTAGAATTCATCTTTATTTCACAGGAGCTAGTCCAGAATTGCAATCCTGAATGTGAACTACAGTGTATTAGATGGCATTTTACTGAAAATAGTTTTATTATTAAAGTCCAATGATTTAAACATCTATTCAAATCTTTGTTTCCCTGTCTTTTTTTGAAAGTTTTCAGACATTCAATTATGGCTGTTTCTAATGTTCTCACATCCAAATACTCACGAACATTTTTCCTGTTTTGCCAGATTTTTTCAAGCTTAAAAAAATAGACATTTTGGATTTTACTTCTCATCTATCATTTGTTTTATTTTGTTTTATCCTGCAGAAGACACCATGGCACTAATCAGCCAGACTGTGAGGACACTTGCAGCCAATCCTGAATCTACATCAATGCCTTGCGCATGATTGCAAACATATTATAAAATTACAGATTACACGTAAGTGAATGAAGCAACAGATTAACCTGGGATCCTACACCAACGAGGAGTAGAGAAATCATCTCCATAACTTAACCCTCCCACGTGTGCTAGAAGCAGAGAGAACATTACCTCAAAGAAAATGAAGTTTAATTTCAGTGTTCTTTCCTTGCTCCTATCCTGTCCAAAGCTTGGGAGGGACCCTATGATAATTTCACATGTTCATCTATTTTTTTAAATTTTTTGAAAGCAGTATATTTCAGATTCTTTTTCATAAAGAGGACCCTAAAAATGAGAGAGTTCATGTCCTACAAAACGTGGATTATGCCATGCTTAGCCGCTACTAAGACCACATTTTTCCACCTAGGTAGCTAGGTTGGGAAGTGATGAGTGCAACCTATTCTATTGTCACTTGAGGTCCACATCTTCCAGGGCAGAAGATTCAGAGCTTGCTTTCATCAATTCATCATTCCTATGGCTAAAATCTTTACTTAGCAATGCTTAGCATGTGCTGGTATCCCCACCACATCTAACGGGAATAACACCCTGTAAGGCACTGGAGTGCTCAACCTTTGCGGTCTCTTTTGGTTTCCTGCCCTGCTTGAAATGACAGCCAGGTGAGGGGCTCCCAAGCATTTATCTGAGGATGCAAGATTATCTCTTTATTACTGTGTCTGCGACACCTGAGTCTGCATATGCCATTTAAAATTAAAAGGCTGCAGCATTTCAGATCCAATCATAAGGCTGCCAATTAAGGTATCATTTGTCTTTGCATAAAAATCATTCAGGGCTGTTTTTCTTCTGTCCCCAGGCTCTTATTTACTGTAAATTTCCAGCAAGCAGTATAGACAACAGCTGCTCAACCTATTTGAAAACTATCCAGCACAGATTCATTTGCAAATGGATACTAAATAAATACTCATTGATGGTATGTGATGATTTGGGAAAGATTTTCATTAAAGATGTTTGATGAGGATCAAATCTTTATGAAAACACTTCAGAGCCAGGGTGACTTTCCCAGCATCAAGACTGAACCACTTCAACAACCAATAGATATGGAAATTCCTACTATTTACACCAGCTCCATGATTACACAATGCCCCTGAAACTCGAATCCATTCATAGAGTAGGAAAATATGTTTTAAAGTATGAGAACTAAAGATGATTTCTACTCCTCTAAGTAGGAAACAGAAATACTAATTTTGTTCGAAGAAAATCACTCACCAGAGTAAGCTCCTCAGTTTACACATTAAATTCTGCTTTTGACTAGATCTCTTCATTTATTATTTTCAACAAAACATATTTCCAGTAATATATTTTAAAACAGGAAACATATGCCGAGACTTAGAACAATCAAATGACTTTAAAACAGTTGTCTTTCCCACTCAGGTAATGCTTGTTTCTGTAAAAAAACAAAATAAAATAAAAAATGCCAAGCATTTTCCTTTCTTCATCCTATCTTGAGTTGATAGGCCTGAAGCTACAAGTTTTTTCTGCTCTGTCTCTGCTCTCTGGGGAAAGTTTGGATTCATTTTGAGGTCATGTAGTGGAGGCAGTGTAATTTTATAAAATCAAAGGAGGACGAACCTGAATGCCTGTACTCTCTTTTCCCCCTCTGTTTGTGTGGATAAGGGCAGAGGGCTAGGTCATTCTGATTGCACATTCCAAAGGGGGCCCCTTGGCCTTCTCGCCTGATCTTCCCTTTGAGCGTTCCAGAGCTCTGTAAGCAGCTCGTCTCTACCTCACAGGCCTTATCATCAGAATTTTGATGTTCAAATTAAAGTTACACACTTGGGAACAAAATAGCAAATTGGGTGACTAGTTCACTGTTGTTGTTAAGTATGATAGTCAAAAATAGTAGATCCATTGCCATTTATAACAATATAAAAATAGGAAATTAAGGCGTTTATTTTTGGTCATATCTTAATTGATTTTAGTAATTAGACTTACTTATAGGAATCCCCTGTGATCGTTAAGTAGTGAAAGCTGACTCTCCTACACCTCCGTCCCTCAGGAAGGGAAGGAACAGGTACATGTTAGAACTTCCACAGCTCAGAGCAGTTCAGTTTCCAAGGCAGGCAGCAGCTTAGCGCTGTCATCCATACCAGTTACTGTTGCAGAATGGCTGTTCAGTTCACGCTTCATCTGAAAGTTCAGGGACTCAAAAGAAATAATAGCCTCTTCCCCAGGACTCAGAACTCTGGACGATGATATATACAGCAAATAGCACACAGAGGATGAGCAGTCACAGACACCATCTGGGAGACAACAACCCACGACAACTCAGCAGCCACTTCATCCCATAATACTGAGAGGACCAAGTTGTATACCTCCCAAAGCCCTCAAACTCACGGTAACCTTTGACCCATGGCAGGTACAAAAGAGAAGAAGAGCCTGAGGGGAGTCACATGTTTGAAGGTTTTGAGGTGGCACTGGCAGAGATACACAGAATATCCTCTATTCAAATAACTTTGAGCTAACAGAGCCACTGAAATGTCACAGAGAGGTTTAATGGGAAAGAAGGCTGGTTATTTATATTTCTTTACTAAGGACCCCAAAATACTATTACTGCTTATATTGCCTAAACAGAGCACTACTCACAATACAACTCATCAATTAAACATGTAGATATTTGAAGTATTTTTCATATGCAAAGAGTCAGTGACAGATAACAAGAGGAGTGATAGCAACAGCTAACATATGCTGAGCACTTAGCCAGTGGCGAGACCTGGCCTAAGGGCTATGCACATTATTTTATTTGACCCTCATGACACTTCTATAAGGTAATAGATAACTATTGACCATATAGTTAAAATATCGAGTTTTTATCCATACTCTCCCATTTATATATGTGACCTCGTATAAGTTTATGTGACCTCATACAAGCCTGTTTCCCCATATTAAAATTAAGGACCCCATAGGATTATTGTGAAGATCGAGAGACAAAGGAAAGCTTTCTATGAACTAATAAATTCACAAGTAAATAATTTTATTATCCACAGAATAAGGTATTTTTTTACTATTATAGATGACATACAACATTATATTAGTTTCAGGTGTGCAACTTAGCAATTTGACATTTATATATTTAATGAAGTAAGGACAAGGTATTTATGTGTCCACTTGTGGTCATTGTCTAGTTTTTTAAAGAAAATGTTTTAAATGCATCAGTGTTTGCTTAAACATGGAAATCTTCCTCTTTTTACGTGGCCCGCCAAAATGGAAAGAGCACATAACCTAGATAACACCTGTTAGGGTTTCCATGAAGTGTGTAGAAGCTTTCACAAAAGCTGAGAAAGTTTTGTGAAAGCTGCAGGTGGTAAAATTATAGATTTCATCTAGGCTTTATTTTAATAAGTTCCTTTAAAGATGATTTTTTATTATATCCCACAGCTATTTAAAAGGTGTTTTAATAAACACTTCTTTTACAGCCACCAATCTTTTTCATCAACTCCCTGTGTCCCAGAGAAGTTATCAGCATCAACTTGCTGTATCTTAAAAGTCTTCATTAACCAGGGCTAATTATTTGGGAGTTGGGCCTCTCTTTCTACTTAGTGTTCTTAATCAATGATTCTGCAGAGAGTTGCTTCACGGTGTGGGGTTTTGTGGGCTGTGTTTTTTTTCTTCCCTTTTGGGTCACACTAGGGCTACTTCTGTGAAATTCAATTAGAACCTTATAATAGTTCTCTGTAAATTTCATTACTTCAAAAACAACCGGTAAGATCCTGAAAGGAATCTACAACTGCTGGAGAGAGTTTATTAACACTTTGTCAGAAAATTGTTTTTTGTCTTAGGCAGATCAATCACACCCATTTCAATTGGCAAGTCCCTCCATTCTCAATGTGAAGAACACAGACGTCTCTTGTGCCCTCAAAAAATGTTTAAAACACCCAGTTCTTCACAGCCGTAACACCAATGGGGTAAATTTTCCACTTTCAACTTGAAAAAAAAAGTCACTTTTCATTTGGCATAACAATTATCTAGGGACCATAGATGAGTTAGGAAAAAGAAAGGGGATTATTTTGGAGTAAAGAGCCTAGAGAGAAAGAAAATTCTGTAAATTTAACAAGATTTAAAACTCATTTGCCATACTCTTTAACAGAAAGCAGAGGGGAAGCCAGCTCAGCAAATCAGCATAATTATGAGCATATTAAAAAATACACACAGGAAGCAAATTGATCAAAATTAGGTAATATCAGCATTTAAAATTTAACCTGCATTCAACAACCTGCCACTTAATATTTTGTGCTTATGTACAAATAGAAAATTAGAGATAGTTACTTTATGTAAGAAATGATTAAATTTTATGTGATAACTTTAATAAACTGGGTAATAACAGCAAGGAAAAGAAAACAAAAAAATGAAAAAAGAAAACACACACAAATACAAAAAACCTCTATTTTACCAATCTCCAACAAGATCTTTTATTGCCCCCAAACTCTAATAAGCTAATTCCTTCTAAAATCACTGCAACATCCAACTATAAGTACTCAGAGGAGCAAAACATTAAGATTGAATGGCAGCAGCCTCAGGGTGGACATCATAATCTGTGTGGACAAGAAAAGAGGTTGATAAGAAATCTGACATAATGGAGGGATTGTGAGCCAAATACAGTCACATTCAGGCAGTATTGGGATTGGGAAAGCCACAAGTAGTGATAAAGAAACTGAATGACTATTTTTACAGAATTAAACTAGTCATTTTCTGTAGACAGAGCTGGCTGCATAATTGTTAATATATATGCTTCTGATAACTCGTTTGTTGTCTTTGTTTCTGCTTTCTCTTCTAAAATTGTAAGATATTAAAAAACAGAAACACAGTGTCTGTTTCTATCGTAACAAAATCCTTTACAGCACCTGGTTCAGCACTCTTGTGATGTTCTATAAAGTATGTTAAATTTGTTCAATGGACTAGCTGGCTTACAGTATGACCAAAATTTTGTTAGTATTTACAGAGCAATAAAATCAGTAACAATCATGTCAATTTCTATTCACTGTATGTATGGCCTCTACATCAAAAAGGTAATCACTTTAATTAGCTGAAGAGTATTGCTTCTAATTGCTTCAGAGTCGTGCAATTAATAAAGAATCATACAATGATTTTCTCCTTAATACTTTCTAACAATAAATATTTATAGAATGCTTTATAGTTTATAAAGTGTTGTTCTGGAATATTATCCCATTTAATCTCGCTTAATCCCAGAATATTTTGTCAAGCTTCTGTTAATTTTTGCAGTAATTTCCGTGCCTGTATATTCACCTTACTTTAACCTTCAAGTGGCAGGAAATTTGTTAAAAAAAAAAAAACACTCACAAATGTCTGCAATCACTGAATTATAATTTACACTTTAGTTCCTTCAGTTAATTTGTAGGCTGTCAGCACATTTAACTTCCTGACCATGTATATCAACTTGGTAAATGAAACTCAGTAAAAATTACCATCACAACTAAAAATATACTTCTAAACTATTGGGAAAAAATAATTCTGTAATGTCTTTAGTGAATCTTTCCTTTTTTTGATAGTTTTTTTTTTTCACAAATAGCCTATTGACAAAATAACTGAATTATGAAAAAAAAAATGACAGATTTACTCTTTCATACCTACCACACATTGACATTCATTCACCTACTCTGGCTACTCACAGGCTCGTTCTGACTACAGGCCCAAATACGTATGTCATCTGTCCATTAAAATAAATAAGCTTATGGATCCTGCTCTCAGAGAGTTTATACTCCAGAGCAGTTCTTAATCAATAAGAATTAGCTGGCGCCCCTCTTTTATGTGCTATCTGGGGAAAGACCCTGAGTAATCTGAGCTAAATTTTGAAAATTCTGTTCTAACCATTTTATGTACAAATGACATACATATTTGGGCTTTCTCAAATTCCCCTATAGAATCTCTAAATGCTCCTTTATCTAGGCTTCACTTATCAGCACCTCTTCTCTTTTTTTCTTTAACCATATCCTTTCTCCTCAACTGTGATACTCAAGTGTGGTCCTGGGACAAGTAGTCCTAGCATCATCTAGAGAAATTAAAAATGAAAATTATTGGGCCCCATCCCAATGCTACTGAATCAGAAACTCTGTGAGTAGGGCCAGCAATCTGTATTTTAATAAACCAGCCCTGTATATGATTCCGACACATGCAAAATATTGAAAACCATGTCCACAGGTTATCTCATCTAATGAAAAAGTGTCAATATCATTTCACAATTATGACTCTTAAATATATAACTCTCACATGAACCCTCCCCTGGACTCCAGATAGTATACCTAAATACTAGCTTAATATATCCACTTAATGTCCATCAAACATCTCAAACTTAATGTCACCTTAAAATATTTCTTAGATATTAACTTCTCCCAAGTTTGTCCTCCTACCTTCTTAGTAAACAACACTATCATTTATTCAGTTGCTAAAACTAAAAACTTAGAATTCATTTTTGATTCCACTCTTTCATTCATCCCCTCATCAAATTCATTAGTGACTCCTGTTAACTCTGCATCCAAACCTTATTCAGATACAATTATTTCCATCTCTTCCTCCTCGATATTGTTACCTTAGACTAAAGCACTATCCAATAAGATAAGAGCAGGAAAACTCAGAGAAGAAAATTAGAAAACAGAGAAAATTGGAGCAATGTAATTTCATAAACATTAAAGAAGAAGAGGATCTCAGGTAGGTAGCACAAATCAATATAAATCTCTAGGTATGTCAAGAAAGAAGAAGACAGAGAAAAGAAGTTGGTGATATCTAAGAGGTCAAGGTAGAACTTAAAAGACTACGTAGACTGAAGGCATGCATAAAAAAAATATTTTAAGGAAGAAAAGAGAGAAGACAAGAGCTGGATGTGATTGATTCAAAAAATCAGTACTAAGGGCATAGACTAAGGTATGAGAAATGTTTGAAAATTTGAGGAAGGAGACAAAGGTTTGAACAGTCACTACAAAGCCAAGTACTAAAACGACATAGGAAAAAGAAATAAGCAACTTAGTTAACCTCAATGTGAATCTGTGTTCTGCAGTATCTGACCTCTGTCCAGAAATGTGTCCAACAGAATATGTAGGATGATTCTCTTCATGGTAGAGACTCTGATCACTTAAGCATTAGTATGAATCATCACATGAATTACTTTATTTGCAGCATGTGACATCAACCACAAAGGCAATGGGAGCTTTGGATTATTTTGACACACAAAGTTTACATCAGAAAATTATATCACAGGGAATACAGCTCTAGCATTTCTAATTACATGAGACTTTTTCACTTCTCTGCTAACTACTTATATTGTTGTTTGGAAAAAAATACTCATTCTAGCGTTAAAGCATATCATAAAGATAATTTCTAGCTAAAATAAAAATAATGAGAAAAAATTTCATGGATGAAAAAATGAACCTCAACACAAAACTAGAGTCATAAGCTGACCAAAGGTAAAGCTAAATGCACATTACAGTGTACAAAATAATAATACAATTTTACCTCAGACTTAAAGGCTATTTGATTTACTGAATCTGCAGTGACAAAGATAACCACTTATTTTTTGGGTTAAACCTGTTTTCCTATTTATTAATTTAATTCACTTCAATCGAATTACTCCTATGTCTCTGGCCTTGTGAAGGTGTCATGGTGCTGATGTTTGCACCCAGGCAGCACACGACAGGATGAAAGGCAGCTGGAACCAGCACAATCAGAGAGTGCTGCATCATGACTTCTGGAATCAAAGAAGGGGCAGCTAAACCAGACCGAAGGAATGAGTGAGAGAAGGCTAAATGCTGATTCCCCAAGGCTAAGTATTAGTTTTCAAGATGAAAGGAGGGGATATCCTGACCTTCCTTTCTTCATATACATGGAATTCCCTTATATAAATGCTGCTCAAAGTAAGGTGAGTGGACTGGAGCCAATCCATGAACTATTTCTGGTCCCAGATCAAGTAAATACAGAAATTAAGAGTAAGAATAATTTTGTTGAATCTAGTAATAATTTAGGATTTGTATTTTGTATCTATTTGCTTTTATCTCATGCTAATAATTCACTTTCATTTTATTTTTAAAAAGTACTGGTCTGTGATAAATTGGAAAATCGAAAAAAAAAAAAAAAAAGAGCCGAAAACATCTGTACAAAAACCTGCACACAAATGTTTATAGCTAAATTTTGGAAGATGATTATTGCTAAAAGTTGGAAGAAACCAAGATATCCTTCAGCACATGAATGAATATAAAAATTATGGTATATCTAGATAATAAAATATTTTTCAGTGCTAAAAAAATGAGCTATTGAGCCATGAAAAGACATGGAAGAAACTTGAATGCATATTAATAAGTATAAGAAGTCAATCATACTATATGATTACAACTATATGACATTCTGGTAAAGGAAAACTTGGAGACAGTAAAATGACCAATGGCTGCCAGAGGTTAGGGGTAGGAAGGGATGAATAGGTGGAATACAAAGAATTTTTAGGGCACTGAAACTATTCTATATGATACTATAATGGTGGATACATGTTATTATGCATTTGTGAAAAACCATAGAATGTACAACACCAAGAGTGAACCCTAACATAAACTGTGGACTTTAGGTGATAATGAATGATGTGTCAATGTAGGTTCATCAATTGTAACAAAGGTACCACTGTGGAGCAGGTTGTTTTTGGTGGGGAAGGTTGTACATATATGGAGGCAGGGAGTATGTGGGAAATCTCTGTATCTTTCATTCAGTTTTGCTGTGAACCTGAAACTGCTCTAAAAAATTGTCTGCTAAAAAAATTCTAGTCCTTCGCTATAGATGGTTTGAGAGACACTGCTTTATTTTCATTACCCTTTGACCTCAAACTCTACTAATGACTCTGACTATAGGAAACATAGTAACTCCTTCTAAGAGCACAGAAGAATGAGGGATTGGGGTGATTATTCACTGCATGCCACAAAGCTTTTTGTAAAAATTAACAGTAATAAAATTTGAACATTTTAGAAATATGTTGGGTAAAATATGAATGTCCATCATAACCCCAAGTCCCACAGACAACAAGAATCATCAGTATAATATTACTTTACTATTTTTAACTTGGTAGGATAGTTTTCTCTATACTTGTAACTTATTCTTTTATTTTATCTTGCACATTTTCCCATGAAAATACTATACACACACACACACACACACACACACACACACACACAAACTGTAAAGAGGTAACATTTATTGCGTATCTACTATGTGCCAGAAATGTTCTAAAATTTTTACAGTGTATATCCACTTGCTTCTCATGAAACCCTTTGAAGTAAATACTATTATTATGACTATTATACAGATGAGAAAACTGAGGCACAGAGATATAAAGTAATCTGCTCAAGTTCACACAGCTATTAAGTGGCAGATCCCAGCAACTGAACTGGATATAGTTGTACTTTTTTCTTTTTAATGACTACTTAGCATTTTTATTTTTTAATTTAATTATTTATATCTTAAAAGACATTTGGATTATTTTATTTTCCTATTATAAGTAATGCTGCAACAATCTGTACATATCACTCTATTCATTTATATTAGTGTTTCCATACAATAAATTCCTAGATATAGAATGCTAGGCGAAAGGGTTTAATACATTTCGATTATAACAGGGGTTAGGAAATTGTCCTTCAAAATGCAGTATCAATAAGAGGGTGGGGGGGAATGGGTGGAGGGAGGTAGATGGGGTAAAAGGGGTTAAATATGCGGTAACAGAAAGAAATCTAACTATGGTCAGTGGACACACAATGCAATATATGTATGTGCCTTATTGCTAAATTATACACCTGAAACTTACTGGATTTCATTAACAAGTGTCATCATAATAAAAAAAATTTTTTTAAATAAATAAAAATAAACACACAAGAAAGAAACAAAATGCAGTATCAGTTGACACATCAATCATGTATTGGAGTTCTCAGTTATTTATCCTTTACAAACATCATATTATCATTATCATTTAAAAATTATTTTCTACCTGAGAATAAAAAATATCTTAGTGTTATAGAAATCTTAAAGCTGTGTTATAAAGATGTAAAATTTCTGGAGATGGTTGTGTATGGCATCTGGGCTTGTGAGTTAAACTCCTCTTTCTCGCTCCTGCTCTGCTCTGCTCAGGAAAAGAAGAAAAACACAGACCTCTCTGAGAAGCTTTCGTACTAACTACAACTCACAGGGTTGGGTCAAAACTAGCCTTGCTTTTGGAAGGTACTAATTTAATTGTCATCCAACTTGCCGCAGTCAACCACCTGTCAGTCATTCATTACAGGGCTCTGGTTTGATAAATTTGCTAAGGGTTCCACAGGGCAAAAAAAAAAAAAAAAAAAAAAAAAGATTAAAAAAAAAAAAAACCTATCGCCAAGCAGTATTCATTGCTTTTCCTCTTTACTGTCTGTCCTCTACCTTGAGCCCACCAAATATTTTGTATGACATTTCTTCACTTGAGCTGTTATTTGCCCTTTAAATGGCATCTTAGCATTCAAGGTCCTCTAGCTGTCTTCTTTCCCCTCTTTCTTTGGCTGACGCTTTTCCAGGAAGTTTGTGAAAAACTTGACATTCACTAAGTCTAAAGTATTCTGGCAATACCAAAGGTAATGGAAATGCTGGTATGATTAGCACTGTGCAACATTATGTCTCTTTAGCATGGTTTGGCTCAGGTTATAGAACCTGGGCAGCTGTAACACAGACAGAGCTGTGGCCATTTGCCTTCTATTTTATGATCATCCTGTTTCATTACTTTGCGCTTTCACTACACCCTGGCCTAGCAGTCTGTAGCAGCAGGCTAGAGAGATAAGGCCTTCTGGTAATAAATAAAAGCAAAAGGTTAAAACCACAAAAAAGGGAATGTGGGAAATTGTGATGACAAGGCCATATGTTTAGCTTTGGATATGTGCTCTAAAAGTAGTTGGGAGCCTTTGTATCCTCTTTTAAGAGGATCTCCCATTTATACTCCGCCTATCATCCAAATATTCGTAAAAGAATATGCTTCACCTCCAGGGAAAGAGACTGTTTGACAGCACCCATTTCTCATTCTAGATGGTTCAGTACAAACAGCAAGCATAGTGCAAGTGGCTTCCACTCAAGATACAGTTCTATAGATGTTTGCATTTTACCAAGGAAAGAAATTAGAAAAATATTAATTTATTGATAATTAGCCACAAACAGGATCATCCTTTCTATTTACCTTAAATCCTAAAATGTGTAGGTAAGAGTTCTGCAAAAGGATACTATAAAGAAGCGAGGGGTAAATCCATGTATGTGTAATTAATTGAATATGACTAGTTGATAAGTAAATTGGGGCTGGGGAGAAATCTTTGCTAGTACCCATCATGTTTTCTTCAACACATACAGGCTTGCATGACAACTTATGGCACTTTAATTTACTTTTCATTCAAGCTCTCAACTTTAAATATGGATCTGAATTCCACTATTAAGGAAATATATTCCAATAATTGTTTGGGAAACCAGAGAACAATGAAAAAAATTTTCAATCTTCCTTGCAGAGAGGAAAATATTTTCAATTCGGATTTAGTAATATTTAGGATTTTACCTTGTTAGCTCAATTTTTAATTTTTTTAGATTTTTTTTTTCCTGACCACTTCAACACACCACTTTTTGTACGATCAAGAAAGAAACAAACCAAGGGTGGACAAAAAAACTACAAATAAAAGGACTGGCCTGGGAAGCACTGATGTATTTACTGAAGCACAAAGGCTCCCCCTTGTGATGTGTTATAGACAGTTGAGGCCACCAGTGAGGAGACGGCAGGGACCAGTGCTAGCTGTCAGGTGTGCATTTGAAATACTGATCACTGTATCTGATTATTGGTTTTTAATTGATTTAGATCTCCTCCAACATGTGTGTGTAACTATAGAACACAAGTAGTCTAGATAAAATCATTACAAATAGCTACAAACATTTTATAGAAATTATAATAAATTCCACGTGAATTAAAAATTTTAATGTAATATAGTCCCTAGTAAGATTTTGATGAGTAATTTTATGATCCTTAACTGGGGAAGAAGTTTCTAAACAAGACATTGAAATCAGAAACCATAAAAGTGAAAAGCTGCTAGATTTAATATATAAAATTTTTCAACTAAAAGAATTTTAGAACAAAATTCTAAACTAAAAGAAAACCAAGAAAAAAAATGTTTGTAATATATACAACAGACTGGTAGTCAATACACTCATGAAAAAAATGAGCTCTTACACAGCTTTTAAGAAAGGGATAAGTATCCCATTATGGCTAATATAACACACTAAGATATATCCAGCTTCACAAGTAAGTAAGTAAGTAAGTAAGTAAGTAAGTAAGTAAGTAAATAAAAATTAAAAGACCAGTCATCTAACTTTTTCTTCTTTATCTTGGCCCAGACTTGAAAGGATACTAATACTTAATCCTGAGTTTGCAGAAATAAACATTTTAACACATAAATAGAAATACATATATATAAACACACAAAAAATCTGAGTTGTTATCTGATAATATATATAAGAAATTGAAATGCGCATATTGTTTTTAACCAGAAATGTAATCTCTGCAAATTTATCAAATGTATATTTTTGCACAAATAAGTAATGAATATCCAAAGTGTTGCTATTTAGACTGAGGTATACAAACAATATTAAATGTTCATTGTTTCAGATTAGATAAATAGGTCGATGTATTTTTGCAAAAGAATACTATGCAACTGTTAACAATGATGATATAATCATTCAGTATGATTCCATTAAATGTCCATAATAAAATTGTTAAATGAAAAAAAAGCAAATATTATATAGCTTTATTTTCTATAACTATATCTATATATGCATTTTAAATTCCTAGAAGATTCATAGTTTAATGTCAAGAATGTTTATCCCTGGGAGAGATGCGAGGGAGTTTGTAGAGGGAGAATATGTAACTAGAGATTTTCACTTTTTCTTGATAGCTTCCTCTACAATAGACAGATATTACTTTTATAATAAAAGTTATTTTTATTAAAAAATATAGAGTAATGAAATTCTCATTTTAGACTTTTTTCCTTACCCTAACTAAAAAGACTTCAGATAATGAACTGGGAAAAGCTAAAGACATAGATAGTGGAATTTTTCATCTATGTACTGACTATTCTTAACTCTGAAGGAAGTTTACTCTAGCAGTTGGTTCTGACTGTAGATAACCATAGCTAAAATAAAAGTTTTAGAATACAGTAGATTTCTGCAATTATTTCCTCCAAATGTTTCATTTTACAGATACAAATTTTTAGATAAGGAAAATAAAATTACTTTCCTAAGTCACAGAACAAAGAGCAATAAGCCAGAATGAAAATTCAGACACTCTCACTCCTCATCAACTTCTTTGACTCCAAACCCTACTTTTATGACTCACATGCTAGTGTTATCTTGAAAAATGGCATAAATAATAATGCTGACTGCAGTAGTGTTGTCTTATTAGGACGGACATACCCAAACTACCCAAAACCCAAATGTCCCATCGTTAACAATAATCACGATAATGATCATGGTCATGGTCATGATATGCTATCATTGAGCTACTACAGTCTGCAAACCACTGTTTTATGTGTTATATGCATATCTCACTTGATTTTTACTACTTAGATAGAAACTTATTATTTTCTGCTTTTTCTTGAGGAAACCAAGATTTAAAAGGGTGAATTGACCAATATCATAAAGCTGGTATGACTTTCTAGCACCTTGTAGGTATACCTAACTCCAAAATTAAAAAATAAAGGATGTTTCATTGTTACCTTAAACTGCCTCAAAGATTTAAGACACATCACATGTTTTTCTGATAGTAGGTTAGAACTAAGAATCATTCTCATAATGTCCAGCATATTATAATGTATTATCTGCCATGTTGCAATATATTTTATGCCTCCTTTAAAAATGGTCTCATAAATAATGTGTTAATCAATAGTCAACTTCTACATTACACCTGGAAGCACTGACCCATCACATACTCATCAGAAGACAGTGTGCCTTTCCACAAAACTGTTTTCAGACAACTTAAGAGAAAGTAGTGAGAATACCAATAAATTATTATATAGTACATATTCAATTACACTTGGACACTGGTTTAAAATAGGTAATAGATGTAAATCTTTAGTAGATCTGACTTTACTAAATTTTGCTATAAATCTCTTTTGTTCTTCATTCATTTGCTCTTTTTGCTACATTGTTCTTCCATGTTTCCTTATTACATTAAGTTCCTTTTCTATCATTGTATTTGTCTACTAAAGTTTTAAACTCTGCTCTTATTATTTCTCCATCACTCATATCATAGGCCCCATGCACTATTCACTCACCCAATCCTTCTCAAGAGGTATTTCTTGGAAGCAGAGAGAGTGAGCAGGGAAAGAAAGCAAGAAGAAATGCTAAATAGGCTAGATTTAGGAATTTAACTCAATGAATCAACTAGTTGCATAGAGAAGTTAGAGAGTATGAGACAGAGTCATTTCTCCTTCTCCTCAGGTATTAAATGTGACAAAGATTCTGCCCTTGACCAAACTCTAACCAGGCTCCTCTGAGCTCTTTTCTCAAGTAGGCCTCTATCTTGGCTTATAAAGACTTGAACAAACACTAACATAGTTTCTAACAGTTCAAGCCACTATTCTAGGATGACTTCGCCCACCTTGAAGTGCCTACTGAAGAAAATTCAAGGCTTCTGAAAGAATTTGCTGTTTGTTCCAACCAACATCTGAAGAGAGGGCTCCTGTGTTTCAATCTCTATGGAAGGGTAAGACCCTAACTTCGATAAGTGCCAGTTAGTAAACTCAGACGAATTTCACATAGACCAACATCACTTCTTGCTTTATATAATTTTTTACTTCCCTGACCCTACTGACCCCCAATCAGCACCCTCCCTATTCCCCCATTCTCCCTTTAAAATGCCCAATCACCTCCGTACAAATTGAAATTGAGTTCATGCTAAACTCTTTTCCCTATTGCAATAATAGTGTATTGCTGATTAAAATTTTCCCTTATCACTTTAACTATTGTGTCTGGCTTTATTTATCTTTGACAGAAGAGGCATCACAAAGGCAGGGATATTTGGCAAGAAGAAAACCAAGCTGAACCCAGAGGTACTTCTAGATGTGGTGGACAAACATCTCCTTCAGTTTTCTGAGAGCTCTTTTTCTTTTAGGCACTCTTCCTCTGAAGACTCTGATGAATGGGAATCAGAGGACAAGAAGTAGGACATCACTTGATGGGCTTGTTTTATGCTTAATGGAAAAAGAAGCAGAGGAGGCCTCCAAGCTTCCTTTAAGCCTCCACTAATCAACTTACCAGGATAAAAAATGAGAAAGAAACTTTGGCTCCTAAACAATACTTATTATCCACTTGCACTTAATCAGGGTTAAATCTCACAAAAAAAAAAAAAAAGTTAGAATACATTACAGCCCGGTATCAATGTTGGGAGTAAAAAACCCAAATAGGAGGAACATGACCAGTGGAAGTGAGAAGTGGCTGTGAATCCAATATAGAGGGGAGAGGATGGGATTCTTGTGTCTGAGGGTAGGAAAGAAAGGACAACAGAGAAGTGTGACAAAGTGTACATAGATAGGATCAGGTGCTAGAGCCAGCTGACCTAGACCCAAACCCTCCCTCTGGCCCTGCCCATTTGTGTGGTTATGAGTGATTTGGGGTATTTCACTACTATTCTCTGAGTTTCAATAGTTTTCCTCATATAAAGGAGGTAATAATACCTGCCTAACAAAATAACACATAAACTATGTAAAATGCTTAGCACAGAGCCTAGCAGCTAGGAATGTAATCAGATACAGTCTGGGATTTTCCTGCTGCTCTATGTTGCCAGTTTACATCTAAGATTTCCAGATTTAGCAAATAAAAATACAGGATGCCCATTTAAATTTAAATTTTGAGATATAAAGTTAATTAATATAAGAATGTCACATGTAATATTTGCCCTTTATTTCTCTGAAATTCAAATTTAACTGTACATGCTATATTTTATCTAGCACTCCTAGAAGTTGCATTTAAAGCTGGGGTTAAATAGATCAATAATATTCCACCTTTATAAGGGACCTATAAGCAATTGAGAGCCAAAGGTCCTCTCTGGGATTCATTAGAAACTGGACCAAACTGGCTCTGCTACTCCTAGTCATCTTTCACACACCCTATCCACTCCCATCCCCGCCCTATAGAGTTGAAGAAATTTGGAGAGAGATTTGTTGGAATAAGGAATTGTCAGCCTAGGGAGAGAGTAGTTTTCACCATCACCTGCAAACAAAATGGGGCATCTTCTTCCCTGGGTTGGATGAGTTGGTTATGCACCTAATTACTGACATCCCTTCTGGACCTATGAGAGAGCAGAGCATTTTTGTCATTACAAAGATGCTTGAGTTTCCTGGGAGTCAGGTAAACATGTCAGAATTGTCAAGGAGATTTGGAAGAGTCCTGAAGAGAAAGTCAGAGCAGAGTGGTTGTACCTCATTCAGTGCAGTGATGAGGTGCTAGTGGGCCTTCTAAAGGATTCACAGGTGAATCTCATGTGAGAGACAATATTTAGATGCCCATTATGGGGAGAACAGTGATGACTGGTTAATGTTAACCAGAGAAGCCTCAAGAGTCAAGAAAAATCTCCATCAATCCCAGGTAAGGGAAGACTTTTAACTCTTCTCTAACTCCTTCTCATAAACACACCAGAGGAAGCCAGGAGAGAAAAGGGAGGAAAGGAAAGACTAGGCCATAACTCTTCCCTTCCCCGAGTCCCTCAGGTTGAATCCTCACAAGTCTAAGGGAATGAAGATGAGGCATAGATTAGACATGAAACACAAACTTTGAATTGAACTAGAGTGGGCTAAATTTTCTAATAACTGAAAGAAACCAGAAAGCCTGGGATCCACCCAAAAATGACACATAAAAGATGACAAGGAGAAGGAGATTTGACCAAACATGTTTGAAAGAGTAATTGAAGAAAAATTGAACTGTTTCATGTTTAGACACTCACTAAGTTCAGGCTCTCCTAGCTGGCACTCAATCGGAATGCACCGAGGGAGGACAGTTAAGTCAGATTCCATACAGGAGCTTCAATCTAAGAGTTCCTTAAACAAATGAATGAGTCTCTGAAGTGTGGGATGTCTCTGGGTAGATTCCAATTGATAAATAAGGGCATCAGTTAAGTCGTTAGGCAATAAAGATCACAGTGTCAGGCCTTAGAGAAAGGCTAGTCTTAATGAGGCAGAAGCTGGCTTCAGACAGCAGTCTGTGGTTGAGTTTTGGAGATTCCAGGGATCAGACACCCTGCCCTTCAATTTACTGTCTCTACGATGTAAGGTCATCGTCCTTCGAGAAAAAGAGCGTAGGAAAACCATTTCAAAACTAGTGAATGAAAAAAGACCTCTGTATAATTTGGACTGAGACTCTTTATAATAGGTAATAGCAGGATAGCCAACCACTGGCCGAGATTTGCTTTGCACAGCTGCATAGGGAAGAGGGGGTATAGAAAACTTCACACTCATGTCACAAAATTATTCCTTTCTTTTCATCTTTAGTCTTTCTCGTTTAAATTATTCTTTTGACTTTAGTTTTGCTTATATTCATAATATAGTTTAGCTCTCAATTCGTTAAGTATTTTTTAGGAGTTGCACCAAAATTAGTGGCATTTGTTCCCCAGCAAAAGATTTGCTTGTAAAATAAATTAGGAATCATAATTTTTTCTTCTTACTGTTTTTATTATTCGATATTCAGAACTAACAATGTATACTTTCAGAGCACTGTATATAGTGTAAATACCTAATCTATAATATAAAGAAACCCAAAATTGTAGTTTCAGTGGTTAGTGAAATAAAATTTGCTGATCTTTTGAAGGAGTTTGTCAAGTACATTTCAACACTTAAAATACTGAGAGGCTGAAATTTGTTTGATTTGTTAAATTTTTGTATTAAAAATAAGAAATCAATAAAATAATCTCAAAGACCTTCTAAAATGCTACTCACAAAAAAAGTTGAAGTAGCAAAAGAGGAAAAAAAATTATTTTTTTCACAGAATGCAGAAAAACGAGCCTATTCTCAATTGTGCTCAATAGTGGCAGAAGTAAGAATCTGGCTATCCTTGTAAGTACACAAGGGGCTTAGAAGAGTATTACCAAGTTCCTGCCACATGGAGCATCTAAGGAAAAAATATACTTTCAATCCAGTTTGCCAACACTGAGGATTATGGTGTGATAGACGTGGCAGACAGAATTCTTAGCTGCCCACCCAGATTCCTGCCCTCTCTTGTCCTGTGTAATCTTCTCCTGTAATCATAGGCCCTCCTGTGATTAGGTTCTGTTCTATGGCACAGTCAGCCTTAAGAAAGGGAGATTATCCTGGGTGGGCTTAGTTGGCTTTAAGAAAGGAAGATTAATCTGATTGGACCTGACCTAATCAGGTGAGCCCATTAGAGTGACTAGGCTCTTCCTGGTGAAAAAGATGTGAGAGAGGGACTGAAGTGTAAGAGGAATTCCAATACAAGATAGATTTTTCCATTGGTGACCTTGAAGAAAGAAGGGGCCTCGAGGCAATAGGTGAAGGTGGCTCAACCACAAAGAACAATGTTACCGACTCCTGAGGGCATGTAGGTGGATTCTTCCCCAGAGCCTACAGAAACGCAGACCTATAGTCCAGCCAAACCCTGATTTTAGCTTGTAAGACCCTGAGCAGAGAAGCACCCAGTTAACTCTGCCTAGACTTCCGACCTACAGAACTGGAGCTGAAGAATGTCTGCTATTTCAAGCTGATAAATTTATGGTAATTGTGATGCAGCAATAGAAACCTAACACAAAGGACAACAGTTATCATTTAAAATTGGTTTGACAGAAAGGAGGCAATAATTGAATTAACTTTATAATAGCAACATAACACTTGTCTAATCACGAGGAGACCATTACACAACCCAAACTGAGGTATATTCTACTAAATACCTGACCGGTACTTCTCAAAATTGTCAAGATCATTAAAAAAAAAAAAAAGACAGGAAGAAAAGCTGTCACAGACTAGGAGACTAAGGAGACATATGAGTAAATGTTATGTGGTTTCCTGGATGGAATCTTATAACAGAAGAAGGGCATTAGCAGAAAAACTGAATAAAAGTCTAGAGTTTAGTTTTAAAATAAATAACTAAATAAACTAACCTGCAAAAAACCATAGAGATATGTAATATAAGTGAGTGGAATAGTGAGCAAATGAAGTAGTTTAAATATACACATTTAATTTTATATGTGATAAATGTCTTTATTTTGGTCATATACTAATTTGATAAAATATTACAAAAATAGTTTGTAGTTACTGTTTTTAGTAAATGCAATACTTCAGAATTTATTTTAAATAAGCAAGTGTAGCATACAAAAAGAAATATAGCTCCGACATGCTGATCTTTTCTTATGGCTTCAGTGGATCCCCAAGGTCAGTACAAAGCAAAAATCAGAAGCGTAATAGCCTAAGGTTTTATTATACCATTCCATTGCTAACAGGCAGTAGTCAGAAGATTATAAGATGTCATCCTCTAAGCTGAGCTTCTGATACTTAAGGGATCATGAGAAAACCCACAATTTAAAGATTCTCTTCCAGAATATTTAATGTGCTTTTTAAAGGTGAACTCAAAGATTTACCTGCAGAAGGGACAAAGATCAGGCCCAGGGTCCAGCAGCAGCCAGCATGACACTATTAACATCGAACGTAATACATTCTTTATACTGCTTTAATTATCAATGCTAATAGAAGCAGCACAGGGCAATAAATTTAGAATTTAGCTGGCAATGGAAAGCTAGTTTTCATGTTTCATTTTTAAAGGCATTATATTCCTATTTAAGTGTCCTTGCAAGTTCTTTCAGACTCTTGCTATAGTCTGCATAGCTGTTACTGAACAAAGGAAGGAGAGAGAGGGAGAGGGAGAGAGGGAGAGAGAGAGGGATCATTAGGCTTTAATTATTTGTTTGGTTTCAATTATTTACTGTCAATATTAAGAGCAGAGATCACAGACTGTAGATATATACCACCCTTTTTTGCCTTATGATGATGAGGATTTCATCTGATTTTGGAGTTGCTATTTGTCCATTTGAGAACATGTACATATGATATCATGTTTATAATACATTTTTAGATATGTTGTCTCATTTTTTTTTTCTACTCAGAATAAGCTTCACCAAGAGTTAGAAAACATAGAAATTACTATTTTCTCTATGCAGGTAAGGAAATTGAGGCTGGTATAGATAGAATGAGCTACAAATGAATTTGAATGAGTCGTTTTGATCTCTGGCCCAGTGCTGCTTTGTAAGTAAATGTGCCTTTGGCTACTTTCATTTCCCCTTTATACCATCTACACCCATACTCAGTAGGGACTGTATTTCATTGCTGAACCATAGCTACTGAGGTTCCCCAAATTCCAGGACATTATGCCACCATTGTTGACTTCCTTGGACCTCTTAGTATTTTTCTCTCTTTCCTAAACAAAAGTTCAAAATCCTGCTCAAGCTCCGTTCCCATAGTGAAGTCCTCTGATTTGTTCCAGGTAGGGCCAAACTCATGGATAACCAGAGTGCCACTTGGACTGGGCCTCACACAAAATGTTTAAAGTTTAGACTTAGACATTGTCTCTGGGTGAGGTTACACAGACAGTTACAGACGCTCATCATAGAACTTTAAACTTGTAGCAATCCCTAACCACATGGCCTACAGATAGTGTACCAACACAGCTGTATTTTTATAAATACTATAATTGCCAGTTGAATGACACGATTAATTTGATAGTGTAATTTTAAGTGCTAATTTGTTTAAAATAAACATTTAAAATTCACCGCAATCATTGAAGGCCTGTTTCGACATTACTTCATTTTTTCACAAAACATCGAGTTTCAATATATGCAGTAGTCATGGCTTATGCCCCTTTCCACAGAGATTTATATCACTGTAAATGGAAAGGTGGATAAACAATGGATAAATGTGTATTCGGAAATGTACGTACCATGTTCTAAATGACTTACCACCTTTTAAAATAAAGAGCTGCAAAAACTGTGCCTACAGGCTGCCATCATCAGTAACTATTTTAATAGATGTACTGCTTTTAAAGATATCCTGATAGAAAATGAGCAACAGATTTTGAGATGAAGCTGATTGGTTAATTCAGAGAACCAGCACTTCTCTGTTTCAAATACGAGTGAGCCAAATATAACTTGCTTGCAGAAAACAGAGAACAAGAAACAAAGAGGCAGAGTTAATAGAGTGAACTTCAACAGAAGAACAAGTTCAATTTCTCAATGTTTAGAGCAATTCAATCATTTTGCATAGATAATATCAGTCCTTTTTTAACCCATTTCAAACACCCACTCTTCAGCAACTTAATTTACCAGTGTACAGCAGCCCCCATCCTCTCTTCCTGCTGAGCTAATCTCCAGGTGGTCACTATTTTTCTCATCCATCTTATGCCTATGTCCCTTCTGCAGTCTGTGTCACCTCCTAACAAATCCCTTAAAGCTTTCTTTCACGCATGAAGCATGAAGGAAAACCGTTTTCCTGATTGTATCCTAACAAACTCACAATTAGGTGTGCAGTCACAGAAAAGCACCATGGCAGCCCCAAGTCATGATTAAGAAACAACCACAACAAAACTTTTCTAACAAAATCTTAGGAACTGATACGTGTTTTATACAGGAAACTATTTTGTTTTCCACTTCTGCTATCTGCCCTTTCACATCCAGCACTGCTCTTTTGATGGAAACTTCTGTCTCTGAAAATCAACTGCAAGCATCACAGGTGGAGATTTAAGGTGCATTTATCATGAATAAAGGCACAGTTCCCTTCCCTGCCCCCATTGTCTGTAACTACAAACAATGTACTATTTTTAATTCTAAGTAATTTATGTTTTTCCTTTTAATGAAGAGTCATGTTAACTGTACAGATTTGAAAGTTTTTCTTCTTAAGGAGCTACAGCAATGGAAATTGGTCTGTCTTCAGCCAAAAATATGTGTCTGGAACCAAATTCTCCTGGCCCCTATGAAAAACAAGTATACTCTGCCTTCTCTCTCTCTCTCTCTCTCTCAGACACACACACACACACACACACACACACACTCAGTTTTATTTTCACATGAGTCTTTTTGTGCAGAAACATAACATATTTCAGTTAGGCAGATCTCATTGTTCCTTTAATCTAGGAAGCTACCCATAAAGTCAAAGTTGAAAAAGGACTAGATGGTGTAGTTACATGTGGCCAAAGGTAAAGCATACTATGCAGGCCAAATAGAATGTTTTCTAATGATCTAAAAGCTAATTTAGTCAGCCAGATTCTCCTCAGTGCCTTGATAGTAGCTCATGAGAGCTCCACGCAAGCAATAGGGAGATAACTCTCCTTTTCTCAGTGACGAGAAAATTAATGCCCAGGAAGTTTTATGACTCAAGCAGGAATCTGTCCCCTCAGTTCTGTTTTCTATTTGTTGGACTAACCTGACGTAAGTCAAGAATCTCCTGTTTCCAAAAAATAATTTAAATATGCAAAAATATTTAAAATTACTCCCAAATAATTGTCGATTCGGGTCATTACCACTCTTATTATTGTATCATATTTATTGATGGCAGACAACAGAATAGACAGAGAAACCAAAATGTCAGTCAAACAAAAGAAGGGTGTGCAGTCACTGATTGCATTCCCATCTCATATTTAGAAGCTCAGAAGCTGAGCAAAAAGCAAGCCTGTACCTACTGCTAGAAGCTGTAGCAACAACACACATTTACAGATTATGAAAAGGGCAAAATGTTCAGAGTCTGCATTATTCAGCACAAAGAATCCCCAAAAGCTTCAGAGACATGTCCTTTTAATGAGAAACAATAGTTTGCAGCCAGATGCTCCTCATCATTATGAGCACTTGAGCACCAGAAGGAAGCACAAAAAGGGGCTATGAGCCCAGCGCTTTGAAAATAAAGGCCTCTATGGATAAGTGCACCTATTAATATAAATGGTTCTGAACAGATACAGCTTCTGCTCCAAGTCTGTCAATTAAAAGCAATAAAAATATTTCCATACCATTCCAAGAAAAAACAAGACATCAAGCACATCCAGAGATACCTAATTTTCTACTAACTGATCAGATATGCTGCATGAATTAAAAACCAAAAAGTATCCCCTTGAAAATACTGACACCCCTTAGCTTGCTTTACATTGGAGACAGAACAGCTGACATTCTGATTTGCAGCTGTTTTCCTATTGAACAGGAAAGCGTATTTATGTTTTTCTAAATATATTTCTATTTAATAACAGAACTGGGAATATGAATTTCAGGGCAAAACAGCTGTAAAAGAAACATGAGGAAAAGAATAGTGCATTGGTACTTCTTCTTTTCATATTGACTTAAAGAGATGGCAGTTTGATATTCACTTAACTATGAAATTAAAATTAAAGTCAAAATATGTAAAGTATCATAAGATTACAATGTTATATAAGAATTTGATGTCAGATAGCATGAGTTTAAATTTCAGCTCTAATACTCCCTAGCTGCACAACCCTGAGCCTGCCTGCCACTTAACTTCTTTAAACCTCTGCTTTCTTATCTGTGAAAGGGGATGGTAAAAAAAAAAAAAAAAAAAAAAAAAAAATCACATCATGGGGTTCTTGTGAGGATTAAATGAAATAATCCATATGCAAAATTTAGTACAGGCTCTGGCATTAGGATACCCTCACATACGTTGACTATTTTTATTAACACTTATAATTTAAAGGTGTCTTAGGAGAATTTGAGAATTGTCATCCAGGGGTTTCACAAGCAGTTTTACATTTGGGAATTGTGATAGGTATATATCCATAATATTTTTTAAAAAAATCAAATTCACTGGCTAAGCTCTTTTTCCATGGAAGTGCATTAATGCAAATTAGACGGAATGACTTTTCCCAGTTATAATTGAACTGAAATGAGGTGGAAGGAACAGAAAGACAATTAACTTTAGCTTTTTTTTTCCCCCCCCCATAATCTCCAGCAGTTCGGAGTAGGTTTTAGTGCCTGATGGTTGTAGACTGTCAATGCTGCCAGGCGAATTATTCAGAGACCTTCAAGGGGCTTTGTTTATCTCATTTTTCAATTAACCTCCGCGTTTTAACTTCATCATAATGCTTATGTCAATTCACACCAAAGAACAAATAAAAAATCCCCGTTTGCTGTCATTATTTCTTTGCTTCATAAATCAAGTTTTATTTTTCCTTTTTAAGGTATAAAGTAAATGCATGAAGAATGGAAATTTCAGATTCCAAAAGACCAGCAAAGTGCCAAACAATTTAATATAAAATTGTTATTTTATATTATCTTGATGTTAACTTCCCCCCCTTGTTTTTCTTTTCCTTGTGTCTTCAATGTGAGGTAACAGCCAAGTTTAGCACTGCTACGAGCAAAGATTAAGTGTGCTTGAAAGCTGAGATTTTATCATCTTAGTTTGAGATTTTGAAGCCTACATGGCTGCACGTAAGAAGAGAGATTGGGATCCATTTCTCCTTCCTTGAGAGTCAGTGTCAAGAAATGTAAATCTAAATCTGCATACTTCCTTCAAATGTATGTGAATCACACTAGAACCCCTCCTCCTATTTTTATTAAGTCAGTACCAAGATATAAACAGCCATTAGTTAAACACGTCCAGATTTTTTTCACATCATTTGGAATAGCATCGAAATTTTAATCCTTAAACCAATAAAGTTCCATCTAGACAATTAAAATTCCCTTTTTAAAAAGTGCCGAATGATGCAGAGAATGCACACAATTTCCTATTTTATTGCTCAAAAGCTAAAATATATGAAATTTAGTATGTTTCTTATGTTTAAAAATCTTCTTTAGAAGCACACAATAAATGTTAAATGTTAAATAAAAATAAGACTGTATAGTACTAGTTATCATGTAATCTACAGGTATCGAATGTTCATATTGGGTTAGTTTAAGGCAAATCTGGCTATTTGCAAGCATTAAGAAAAAGACACAACCAAGAGCATTAGCAATCAGGCAAAGGTGCTTTCAAATGAACTTGTAGATTTCAGCATAAAGAAAATAAGTGTTAATGGAAATATTTAAATAATGAGTGTTTCAATAGAAGGCTCTACATGTAAGGGAAGCAATATAAAGGCAATAAAAATGGATAAAAATAGAAATATGAATTTCTGAAGGTGACCAAGTAAGCATTGTCAAAACAAGTGCCATTATTTTCTTCTGAGAATAAATATTGGTGGGCCCAAGAAATTCCTTAACTATTTGCAGGCCTCCTGCAATTAACTTTCTTTTTCCTCTGGGTTAAAAAAAAATGGGATTATAGAGAAACTTCCATAATGACTTAACTACATATTTAATTCATATTTCCACTGAACTAAGTCATTAGGCGACCTTAGAGTTCACTGAAAGCCAGCCCTGAACCCTGACCTGAATGGATCACATCTCCATATAAGAGATACAATGTAAAAGCATTATAATGCTTTTTCTTTCTAGAAATTAATACTGAGGTTAACATTTCAATATTTTTGCTTCGTCCCCACACATACCATCAAAGTAAGAGGTGGTCTGACTTTACCATTCTTTTTCTTGTAAGGCACTGAAAAAACTATCAGTGAGTAACAGATTTTGACCATTACAAGCCTAAAGTGGATTTGAGCTAGGTTTATAACCTATCAAATAAAACTCCCTATATCCTATTATTCATCCCTATGAGCTAAGCAGACAGGTATTTGATATTTTATTCTTTGGAAGAAAAATAAATCACTGAAGGATCATCATAAATAAAAAAAATGCATTTAATTTCAAGAAAAGAAAAACAAAAATTAAAAATGTAATTTAATAAATACTGTAAGAAGCCAAGTACATTTTTAAAAATATAAAATGCTGAAAACATAATGCTAATTCAGAAAAATGTCTGTACTCAAAGGTAGTAAGCCTCCAGATTCTACACTTTAAAGGGATCCTAAATTGCAACAGCAGTAGCCCCAAGGAAATTAATATAGCACTCTCTTTCATCTTTTTGGTGTTAACAAATTTTTTCCTAACTTCAACAATTTAACTTCTAACTGTGGTACGGTCAGAAGGACCTGCCAACTTCTGTGAAAACTTTTCTGAACATATGATGCTGTCATAAAGTTTCTATTTTGCTCAAGACAGAGCATCTGCCAAGGGATTATGAACTGTGCCCTCGTCAATATCAACAATTTCACTTTCCAGATCATTGGACCCAGAGATATGGCCCGCAGAGCAAGATGAGGATGAGGAAAACTGGCTCGAGAATATTCTAGTTGACATCAGACACTTCAATGTGGGAAAAGCCATCACCTCCATCACTTGCAAAAGCAAAGCAATGAAAGAACATACTAGTGTTCATGTTATATTTTAGAACTATAAACTATTAACCAACCACTGATGTATCAATGTAATCTTTGGTTTTCAAAGGTACATATAAAGTTGGCCAATCATGGAGAAATTTTTATGCTTTCTAATATTGGTATATAAGCATTTCAGTTATGTATATACCAACCAATGTTTTACATGTATGTATATGTTTATATAGCAAGAATTAAACAAATAGTTGAAAAACAGGAAGTGTTCATTTTTTTCAGAAAACATTTTTGTTATGAACAAAGCCAAAACTCTAAATAAATATTCCATAATCCAAATATAATATTCATTGATTTGTAAGAAAGTATTTTTATTGAGTACTTAATATTTTTCTAATTCTTTCCATATACAGGTTAATATTGTGATTTCCAATTATAGTTTTCTATTGATAAATGTAATAGTTTATGTTAAAATCCATTTAAAAATCTTTTTCACACTCCACATACAAACATCCTCTTTAAAATATTTCTTGTTTAAATCACCCTCATAAGGCATTAGAGGAAATAAAAAGAACATCTGAGAATTAAAGGTGTAATATCATAATAATTTTTAATAGGTCTTCCAAAAGGATTATAGCATCACCTTCAGAAATTTCTTCTTAACATATACTCATAGTAATTTAGCAAACCCAAGACTGCATAAGAATTATCAGAATAATAAAAAATATGAAAATAAAAGAGTAAATTCATCAGACTTATCAGCACGAATGAGCAAAGTAAAATCTTGTAAAATTTCTATTGAAATTAACATAATACTGTATATGACATACATTATAATTATACAAGTTAATTTTATTTTTATATAGAACCACTAATATAACAGATATAATTCTCTTCAACTCTGGTATCATAAGACCCATGATAGAAATAAGGAAAACTATTGGTGACATTTGTTAGAAAGAATACTTTTCCACTTAATGCCATCTTATTTCTCAAGTACTGACTTTCACAATATATATTTTTGCTTCTCCCAGTTTTACTTTATTTGATTTAAAAGAGAATAAGCAGATCAAGAGGAGATGATCCATTCATGTAAACCAATGGCCAGTCTAGAGTTGCAGACAGACTTATAAAAATCCTTATAATGTACAATGATTCTATGGATGGTGAAGGTCTACAGGGTTCTGTAGACCTCAAAGAAGAAAACAAACTCACTAGCAATGGGACAAGGCACATTGGGAGGCCTGTGAGAAAGTGAAAGGCCTCCACTCAAGAAAAGATGAAAAGAGTATTCTACTCAGGATAACTACCACATGTCATCTAATCTATGATGCCCTCAGGCCAGGACACAACATGATTTCATGTACTACAAAGAAATTTTTTTAGTTAAAAATCATAATTGTAAAATGGGATTTAATATTTCCTCCTATTTCAGAGACAGTAAAGTTTGAAAAATATGAATTTTAGAATTATTTATGTTGAGAGGCATAGAAGAGGAATCTCTGTTTGAAGAACTTAAAGATGTACTTTGTGCTCCAAAAAGCAGGAATTACAAACAAAATCTGAGTGGTTGGTGAGGGGTATGTGCACACACATGTGTGCATGTGTGTGTGTGTGCTCGTGCATGGTGTGTGTGTGTGTTGGGATGAAGGAGAGAGGACTAATCAATTAAAAAGCAAAACAGGTCACTAGGATGATGTTGCATATTGGGAGGTGTCACAGTGGACAGCAGAGTAGACATGGTGGTAGTGACTTGACCTCATCTTTCTTATTGGGACTTTTGGCAAACAGCCATTCTGTGTCAGGCCAGGCTGGAATGCCTAGTCTAGGTTTAACAATTTCCACAGTCTTTCAAGAGCCTGAAGTTGCATAACCCAGCACAAGCGGAAATGCAGGAGGTCGCCATCCTGATGACTATCGCGATTTGTGTCTGGGCGACTTTCCATGATCTTTGTTAAGACTTCAAAGGCAATGTAGGTAGTGAGATGCCATAGAAATTGTATATCCCTAGTGCAGATATTCAGCCATATGATAAATTTTAAGTAAACATTATATTAAAATGTTAGTAAAAAATATTTTTTCTTCAATATTCATTCAAAATTCCCACTAACATAAAAGATAAATTAAGTACAGTACAACTGTACTGAGAGAATTAATCATTTATTTATCACTAGTCAGGGACTATTTTCCCAAACTCTTGCCCTCTAATAATTTGCTTCTACCTTCTGCGGATCCTTGGTTGTGTTCCCAAGCCCTCTCCCTGACCTCAGCAGAACGAGTTGGCTGGAGTGCAGGCTGTCCTTGAAGACCACCTGGGAGCCTCAGATGGTGCCCAGTGCAGCAGCCTGTTGGAAACGGGCTACTGCCAGCGCGGAGCAGGGAACACCTGTGCCTCACAGTCTGCACTGGCCATTCTTCCACTCCCAAAGATCTTGTAAGATACAGGTCAAGTCTTTCTCCAATGACACTTTAGGTACAGATATTCCTCAGTTCATCTTGTCCCCACTGCACCCTCAATGCTGAGTAAGGACTGAGGAAATGGATGAAGGGAATCAGAAATTAGAGGATGAATTGAGTTTCCTTTAATTCCCAAAGTGCTGTTTGTATGACTAGGACTTCATTCTCTGACCCTACAACAAGAGTACTCCACTTGTTATACAGGGGACACAAACATACACACCATAGCATGCACGCGCGCGTACACACACACACGCGCGCGCGTACACACACACACGCACACACACACCACAGAGATGATGTATCTTCTACCATTTCCAGTACAATTATGTTAATTAAGACTCAGCAACCAATTCCAAAAATATTTGTGGAGTTCTCAGTTTCTACTGGGTACTGTGCTGAATCCAGACACAATCCCTGCCTTCAAGTTGCTCACAGTGTAAAGAAAAAGACAAAACACAGCTTCCTGTATTTAATAAAATGTAGAGCAGATATGGAAACACTAATAGCTATATAATTACTTTCTCAAATCATAGTTTTAAAAGATCTACCAAGTAAAACCTTACATCTATAAACAAAAATACAGTTCATAAGTGGAAGATGCTTTTATTTTTTCTAAACCTGGTCAAAAACTCAGTTTCCTTACTTTTTGTGATTAACTCCACCCCCTCTTGCCATCTGATTTAATGTGAAATCAATACTTCAGTTTTTAATACATCTGGAAAATATTAATTCCTTGACAAATAATTTAAGATTTTCTTTTATTTCCTACCCCTGGATTTATTTCAGGGAAAGATGGGGGTTTTTTGGTGATTTTTTTTTTTTTTGTATTCAAAGCACAGTGAGATCTCAGTAAATGCCACCTGACTAGTAATTCTGCTGAATTGTCCCATTTTCCCAACTGTGGTAACATCCAGCTAGTGGTTTCTCCTGTATGTGTAAGGACAAGTTTTGTTTTTTTGTTTGTTTTTCATTTGTTTGTTTGTTTTAATCCTTGATCTTTATCAGCACAGTTAAGAGGAAGATCCCTAATTGGAAATCCATTTATTGGGGTGCCCATATTATATGTGGGTACACTTCTTTCAAAAATGTGCAGGCTCAGCACCTAATATATTTTTTGGTTGTTATTACTCAGGTGATACAAATAAATCATACCTAGGAGTTCAGAATTTTCTTTTTATCTATAAGAAAAGAAGTTTGAGTAGGTATACTGCTATTACTTTTATTTCTTTGTGCTTCAAAATCCAATTATACTTTTAAAATCTGACTGGTTAACCTTGAGGCATTAATGAAATCATTACGACAAGCCACAGTATTTTATTTTAATATAAATACTTCCCCCTAAAGTAGTTATTCCATTTTTACTACTACCAATATAAGAAATAGGAGTCTGTTTTTTCAAAAAAAAAAAAAAAATTGGCTTTTGGTAAACAGTTTATAAATAAATAGAAAAGCATAATATAAAAAGCATAAATTGGCATTCACAAAGTAGTAATTGTAACTGATTTTAGAAATTAATGAGCACATTAAGATACTAGAGCATTTGAAAAACTGGAATGAAAAGACCAAAAGCCTGGATTCCAAACCTCATTTCTACCACCTGATGATGGAAGCACTTGAGAAAGTCACTTAAATCTTTTTGTAGGTCAGTCTCCTCATTCATAAAATGAGGCTGATAGTACCCCTAAACAGGATCTTTGTAAGATTTGCATAATACAAAATATTTTTTGAATGTTTACTATTAATTATTAATGCTTCTAAGTACTTTAGATGTATTAACTCAATCCTCACAATTATCCCAATAGTAGGTACTATCATTATCTCCATTTTATTGATGAGGAACTTAAGGCCTTGAAAAATTAAGTGGTCCACCTCAGGATACCAAGGACTCCAATAGCTCTCTCCAGAGAATAGAATTACAAGGTCTTAGCCATAAACTCTGTTTATAGTGCAAAGTGAGGAATTGAAATCAGCTTAACTTGCTTCTCCATCATCAATAGAATGACCTTGGATAAATGACAGTTTACATTGCCCCACTGAAAAGTGTTTTCAAAAAGCATAGTTCCCCTCTTCTTACTGATGAAAGTCACAAAGTAAATGCATGACACTAGGTCCTTTAAAAGGTAGAATGTCATTTCCATTATTATTTTAAGAAATGTTCAATTAGTGGTAAAAAGCCAGAATCTAAGAAAGATAGACCAAATTCAAAAGAAACAATTTTTCTTTCATACTCTGCCTTATATTTGTATGCCTATGAAGAGAAAGTTATTAAAATGTAAAAGAGGGGAATGAAACTTCTAAAAACAGAAATTCTAACAGTATTAATTCTGGGATTAATGAGGTAAATCGCTTAGTATATGTGATTCACAAAAATATAGAAATCCACAAAATAAATTCTTCACCCAAAATATTCTCCTTTCGCCCTTTGGTTTTATCAACTGTTAGGGAACACCCTGAAGATCTCTGCGTAACTGCATATTCTACTCTAGTCTTAACCAGAAAGATTATTTGTCTGCAGTGTCTAAGTCCTTACAGGGTACACTCAGAAAATAATATGAAACACAGGCATGGAGCACCTGCCATAGGATAAGAGTCTACCTTGTATTTGCAGTGTTGAACTTGACGACTCCTTTGACCTCCAGACTCTAATTTCTGCATTCATTTCTTTTTCTTCAATTCTCAAGACTAGACATTTGCCTTCTTGAATATATTTTCAGCCCTTTTCTAAACAGTTTTACTTTCTTGCCCTTGCATCCCAATACATACATAGAGTCCTAATAATTTATCTGATTCCATTGAGAGGCATGGATTCATGAGAATTATGTCAGCTTTAGTGTAAACAATAAAAAATGACAGCCTTGGGTCAATTGTGATATGAGAGGTAGTGGCTTGGGACAAGACATGTTAAATCAAAACCAGTGCTGTCAAGATGTAATCCCTGAAGAATTAGAGAACAGTAGTTTCTTTATCATTTACATTCTAATATTTTGAGTTTTCTTTTGGAAATTCTAGATAAATCCAGAAATTCACTAATGATATCTCTACTGATTCCCTATTCCAGTGTCTTTATTTTCTGTCTATTCTGGTTTCCTCTTTGGATAGAATATGCTTGATTCCTGAAAATAAGGTTTATAAACCCACAGTGACACTTCTAAATGTGAACAGGAGGATTTAGGTTACTTTTGTCATCACTGAAATGAAAGTAAAAAAATCATGGTCATTACGCAGAGACTTGATGTCTCTCCAAAATAAAGAAATATGGAAATGTGAGAGGAACTGAGAAATAATCTTCATGCGTTGGCTTTACCCAAAGAGGATATATTCTACATAGTGATATAGAATACTATCATAGAAGTTGAGGAACTTAGTATCTTCAGTGATATATTTTGCCATTCAAAACATTTGGTCAGAAACTATAGATAATTGTTTATAAGTTCATAATTTTAAGAGAAATATATATTACAAAGGATATCAAAATGGATGTGCCTATAATATCAATAAGTGTTTCTTGATATGCTTTCTCTTAAAATATTCTGATTAGGGCAGCTTTAAAGTTAATCCTCTTTCACTGATCTTGGCAAAGGATTTTTACCTAGTAATTCTATTTAAATCACTACACAGAATTAATCCTTTTCATTGCTTAAGGCAAAAGGAAAACCAGAGGAAAACAAAGAATATAAACTGGGGTTGAGATAGTTACATTGAATTCTTTCTTTCTCAATTGAAAAAATTGAATGAGGTATTATGTATTATAAGTAAATCCTTCCTTTATATTTATTTTGTTTCCCTCTCAGGGAATAAAAGTCATGTTTTACAAGGCAGGTATAAAATATTAGTTGCATGCCTGAATAAAGATTTATGATCTTTTCCAGAATACATAAAACTAAGGTTTTTGTGTCAAACAAAATGAAAGGTAATATAATAACATGAAAAAATTTTTTTCCTATTCTGAATTTAAGAGAAAATCCTAAATTGTGCCTATCTCTCTGAGCTTGGCAAAAATTTAGCTTATAATATGTTAGCAACAGGCTAATCATTGAAGCAGCTTTTTCATGTATAAAATTCTTTAGAAAATAATTTTAAAAAGATAA
Organism: Eidolon dupreanum; assembly: GCA_028627145.1. NCBI lineage: Eukaryota > Metazoa > Chordata > Mammalia > Chiroptera > Pteropodidae > Eidolon > Eidolon dupreanum. The sequence goes on along the minus strand of CM053514.1, from coordinate 20,111,090 downwards.
TCAGTGTGGGGAAAAATGAATTTTCATCATCCAAGATGGTGATTATCAACATGTCAAGCATTAGGACAGAAGTAGGAATGGAAAAAAGGCAAGGGGAATATATGCATTGTTTTTAAGGAAGTTTTATCACAACATTTATGTTTATACACCAATGGCCAGAATTTAGCCATATAAGAGCAAGATATACTGGGAAATATAGTCAATGATGGGTTGTGCTTAACCAAAAATGGGGCTCTGGTACCATGGAAGAAGACCAAGATATTAAAGAGCAACCATTGCTGACACTTTGCCTCTTTGGCCACCTCGTTCCTCCCACATGTGGAATGCACTCTGCCTTTCCCCAACGAACCCAGTGCCAAAGCCCCAATCAGTTTCATCATCAAGCTCAAAGTGCAGGATATCTGCGTGGTTATGATGCATCAATCCTGAATATGATAAGTGATGGTCTGACAATCTAGAAAGTAAACTACAAATTTTGGCGCCTTCACAGCATCCAATGGTAAAGTAGGAATAGGATTCCTATTAAGAAAAGGGGAAAACTAGAATTATATAGCCATTGCTGGTCTTTTGTAATTATCAAAACTTGCTGGCCAGGAATTATGAAGACTTCATTCTCTAGAACAACAGCAAACTTCTTCAGTAGGTAATCTGGCAACCCTGGTTTTACTTTTTGTCCATTGTCTTGGCCCTCACGTCTCCCTTTGGGGAGTTCCACTGATCATACTCCCCATGATCCTATGTAAAGCAGACAATGGGGCTTGCCCTTTGGGGTAGCTGTATAGATTTCATAGCCTAACTCCTTCTGGCACAATTTAGTGGGTCTGAGGATTGCACTGGAGATCAAACATTTAGGGCTTTTGCAGTCTAGTCTTTGTTGAGATGGAGATGTGCAACAGCCTACTCTGAAATGCCTTCAGAGTATTCACTTCCAGTTATTTTCAAGTGCAAACAATTAGAATCCAAAATCTTATCTAGGCATAGATTTTAGCATAACAAATCTGGTTTTTAATTATAAGGCTTTAGCCCTGACCATATCCACTCTCTCCCATTGCCACGCCATGAAGTTACTACCTTGGTGACATCTGAAAAAGTAGGTGTATTAGTCGTCTCAGGCTGCCGTAACAAAATACCGCAGGCTGAGTGTCTTTAACAGAAATTCATTTTCTCACAGCACTGAAGGCTGGAAGTCCAAGATCAAGGTGCCAATAGAGTTGGTTTCTGATGAGGCCTCTATCTTCTTGGCTTATTGGCAGCCACCTTCTCACCATATCCTCGTATGGCCTGTCGTCTGTGCTCAGGTGGAAAGAAGTCTGGTGTCCCTTCTTTCCTTATAAAGTCACCAGTCCTGTGGGATCAGGACCCCATCTTTATGACCTCATTTAACCTCAATTACCTCCTTAAAGGCCCTGTCTCTAAATACAGTCACATTGTGGGGTAGGGCTCCAACATATAAATTTGGAGGAGACAAAATTCAGTCCATAACAGCTTAACAGTAGACTTGACAGAAAAGACAAGACCTTTGAACTAATCTTTGCCACTAGCTTTGCTGTCACAGTTGGCTTGGAAATTTTTATGCTCTGCTAAGTTTGCTGCCTTGTCAGGTTATAGAAGCAGTTGACTATTTGGCCTTAAATTACCAAATTCTCAGTTTGCATTCCAGCTAGAGGAAGAGATGGTTGAGCGTAGAAGAGCACTATTTCTACAATCTCTGCTTGCATCCTAGCCAACTCTATCTTAAGTGAATATCTCCTTTCCAAGGCCTGCTGAAAGCAACAAAAAATGGTGTTTTTTTATTACTATTGTTACCATTTTCCCTGAGACTTTGGGGATAAGCAGGCAGATTAACTGCCTTTGTAGAAACCTTTGAGGATGGTCTTCCCAAATGTTTGCAATGACATAATAAGAGTCACCCACTTTCCAACTTGAAACGAGTTCTTGTTACCTGGCCACTTACACTAATCGAATACCACATGTTAACTGCAGCAACCCATTTCTGATAAGAAAATCTGAATTAATTAAGATTAGATTAAGTTACAAGTGACAGAAAACCCAAAATAATAGTGAACTAACAAGGTGACACTTTATGTCTTTCTCATTTAAACTCCTGGTACATAGTACAGGATTGGCTAGGTACTTTATGAGGTCTACGTCCTGGACTCCTATTTTGTTGTCATGAATCTTGATGTTCCAGATTTGGTTTATTGACATCTAGAGTACATTCCCACCTCCTTATCACAATGAGCAGAAAGCAGATGACTACACTTTCCAGACTCCCTAGCAGTTACTGTTCCAGATATAACATTGATTGTACCATTGAGATGCACTTGGGAGAGATTCAAAAGGTGGAAGAGAGGCAGAGGTTATCTTACAGTAGTGGATAAGAGGTAGTTCTCAAGCAATTTCTAAGACATGTGAACGTTTCAGAAGCCATATTTTTAACACTACTCTTCAGTAGCATGAGGCAGCGAAGGTGCCAGCAGAGGGGACAACAACCCCAGCAGTTCCCTGACCTCTGCCTCACAGGTACAACGATGTGAACTTAAAACCAATTGTCCTGTGATGGTTCTCTGACTTCCCCTTTTAACAGCTTTGATTATTTTATAAGCACTTGATTCACTGTACTAGGTCCTTTTCTGCTTTGGATATCTAGACTCGTTTCTCTTTCCTGTTGTGAGCTGTGGTTGATATACCTACTGCGTTGTTCTCATCTAGATGTTCAAGGTTGAAGATGACTCACATCTATATTTCCATCTGAAGAAGGGAGGGAAAGGTAGTAGAGGCCAAGCAGTTTCCTCTTAAAGGCATGACCTCAAAACAGCACATGTCACCTCCTCTTACACCCAACCGAACAGTCACAGGGTCACATCGAGCCACAGAGTAGGCCAAAGGAATAGACACCATCAGTGAAAACATGATTTGCTAAAACTCGGGGACTTTATCTGATGAAAGGAAGAAGAGAATTGGATACTAGGGGGCAACTAGTGGTCTCTAGTACAAATTCCCTCAGTACCTCCCCCAATGCCAGCCACAAAGCACTTATGGTTTTCATGAAGGGAAGGTATTGATAGTAAAAAGGGTTAGAGCCCAGACTAGACAATATTTTTGCAAATTAGTGTCACTATTTCCGTAGTAGCTAACTACAAGCCAGAAACAAGAAAAGCCATCTTGTCTTAAATAAAATTCAATAACGTACTTCAGTTATTGAATTTTTGTCTTCTCATTCAGGTCCCTTGAGATCTCCTGCAGCCTTCTTCACACAAGCAGGTGTCACTGAGTAAAGTAGCACATGTCAGTTTTCTGCTTTGTGTTAGACCAGATTCTTTTATATCTCCAGAGCATTAATTCACCAAAGCCTTTGTTGTTTGGGGCAGAAAATTTGGTACCATATGAAAATAACATATTCAGATATGTCATTTTCTTAAGAAATTTTATTAAGACTCATAGCCATAACCTTTTCTATTTCTTTTATGTGCCCTCTTTTTTCAAATTATTCTGTTCAAAAAAAAGTCAGGCCCCAATTAGGAGACATTTCTTTTGTTTCAGAGAAAGTGGTGGCATTTTCAAAGCTCTAATCTTAGTGCTTTAAAGAGTTTGGACAGAGAGCAGCACTTGAATCCTATAATTATACCATGTTTTGGAGCATGGAATATGACAGGTGTGCAAGCAGGACCAAGTAATGAGAGAGTTGGCAAAACAGTTGAATTGTCATTTAATTCACTGGTCAAAAGCTAATCATTGATAGTAATAACAATGGGTCTTTAGGAGAACTAGAGCTTCAATTCCAGCTCGAAGTAATTTTTCCAATCAGAATTTTAAGCACATTTTAATATACTAGCTGCAATGTTTTATCCAATCTTTTGGCATTCAATTCATTCAGAAAATGTCTCATATAATACATCCACATTTTTTTTGTCCACAGAATAGATGATATTGTAGAACCTCAGAGACTACCTTGCTCAGCACCTCCACTCAGTAAGGAATTTTATCTCTAGTGACCATTGTTCCACATACCTTGTCAAGCCCCCAACAAATGGTGACTCAGTTTGCTATCTATAATACTGGAATAATAGAATCTACTTCAAAATGTGTCAAGAGGATTCATTAGTTAATACTTGTAAAACCCTTAGAACAAGGCCTCGAAAATACTGAACACTAAACAAATGTGTGTTAAATCAAAACAAACTACTTAAGAGAAAGAACTCTGGGTCCAAGGGAATAGCATTTATCATGGAAGTCCCTGTGCCATTTAGAGAGCTCTCCCAGTAGAGCATCTTCTTCTGAGGCCCTCAATTTGATTTTCTCTCTTTCTTATCAGCAAGTCAGGTTTCCTGTCCCTTTGATGCTCTGTGCCTCAACCACTGCGGTAGCTCTTTCTATTTCCCTAAAACCAAAATGAAACTCTGAAACAACTGCACAAGATAATATCTACAAGGAGTATAAGAAGTTGATGAGTTCTCAGAAAAATAAAGAACTTTTAGTTCATCTTGAATAGGTTTTTTCACTGATGTTCAACCATTCTCAGATCATGATACTTTTCTGTTCAAATCCACTCAGGGTGAACGCCAAAGTCCTTACTAGACTCTACGAAATGTGGCCTCTTAACACCTCTCTAACTAACTAGATTTCCTTTGCCTGTCCTGCCCCACCCCACCTCACACATCCCATGCACACTGCCCCAACCATATTAGCTCTTTCTGGTGTTCTAACATATCCATTACACTTCCATCTCAAGACTTTGGCTTTTGCCCTTCCTTTGCCTAAAACACTCCTGCACCACTCCCCCACATCTGCATGGCATACTCCTTCACCTTCTTTAGGTCTTTGCAAACCATGAGGCCTTGTCTCAGTACCTTATATTATATAGAACCAACCTGAGGACAAGAACTCTGGTTTCTGAAGTATCTTATCCTCAGCAACTAAGAGAATGCCTAGTACATTGTAGATGCGCAATAATATCTGTTGAATAGGTAAACAGATGAATAAATAATTATATATTCATATATATTTGGAAGAGACATAGCATACAATTTGACTCATTTTTTTTCCTTCTCCTAATCTTGTCATATGCACAGGCTTCCCAGTTTTGGCAGGGACCTCCAATATTAAATAACTGAACTGACAAAACTTGGCAAATACTATTATTCAGAGCACTGACCTAGTCACTGTGTCCATAATGTTCTCAGACTTCAGTGTACCCAAAACTCATCTGTAATCTCTCTTTTTTAAGGAGTTTGATTCAATAAGCATTTCAAATCATTCTGATGCAGAATTTCCCTGCACTGTACTTTGACAAAGGTTATGTTATATGCTAAAGACAAAGAAGAATGTCTGAAGGGAAAAAGAAGACATATTTGGGATTTTAAAAAAGGGCATTCATTTTATCTTTGTTCCCTCAACTTCATCACAGCATCTAGAAAAAGTGTATGCTCAAATGTTTATATAAAGGACGATACATAATAAGCATTTAGAGCTGTGCTTGTCTAAAACAATACCTTGGGGATATTGCGGGTTCTGTTCCAGAACATGGCAATAAAGTGAATATAGCAATAAAGTGAGTTGCATAAATGATTTAGTTTCCAAGTGACATAAAATTTATGTTTATACTCGACTGTAGTCTATTAAGTGTGCAATACCCTTATCTCTAAAAAAACAATATACATACCTTAAGTAAAAAATACTTTACTGCTAAAAGTTACTAACAGTTATCTGATCCTTCAATAAGCTATTATTTTTTGCAGGTCAAGGGCTCTGCCTCAGTGTTGAGCTGCCAAATGATCAGAGTGGTTGCTGATGAAGGTTGGGGTGGCTGTGGCAATTTCTTGAAACAAGACAACAGTGAAATCTGCCTCATCAGCTGACTCTCCCTTTCACTTGAACACTTAGAGACCATTGTAGGATTATTAATTGGTCTAATTTAGATATTGTTTTGTCTCAGAGAATAGGGCAGCCCGAGGAGAGAGAGAAAGATGGGGACTAGCTGGCTGATCAGTGGAGCACTCAGAACACACACAATATTTAGCAATTAACTTTGCTGATTTTTATGGGCATGGTATGTGGCACCCCAAAACAATTACAATAGTAACATCAAAGATCAATGATCACAGATCACCATAAAAAATAAGTTTGAAATATTGTGAGAATAACCAAAATGTGACTTACAGACAGAAAGTGAGCAAATGACGTTGGAAAAATGGTACTGTTAGACTTGGTGGATGCAGGGTTGCCACAAACTTTCAATTTATACGATAATGCAATATCTGTGAAGTACAGTAAAATGAGGAATTCCTGTAGTCATAGTCACTAGTCACTTGACTATTCAAATTTAAATTAATTAAAATGAGTAAAATTCTAAATTCAGTCCATCAATTATACTAGTCACATTTTTAGCACACAAAAGCCACATGTGGCTAGTGACCATTGCATTTAATGGCACAGATACAGACCATTTCCATTATCATAGAAAGTTCTATTGGATAGCAATGAGCTGAAGGATAAGGTAACTAATTATTACAATACAGCTTAGTGTAGACATACTAGGTTCCCATGCCATTCTCCAACAACTAGTTATGTGGGTTTTTTGATGGTTTACATCACCTCATTGAAACTCAATTTCCTGAGTTGTTATAAAGATCATGTGAGATTTTTTATTTAAAGTATATAGCATCTAGTACATAACAAGTTATTAACATTTATGACTATCATCATCATCATCATCATCATCATCATCA